>CM076947.1:17500-622500 GCA_039566865.1 Aurelia coerulea | reverse complement strand
ATGTCCGACCACTGGTTTCGGTGATCGGTCAAATTTGGTCTCCTGAATGTCATAGCTCCATCATTTTTCAACGGATTTTCATGGAGATGATAGCAAACTTTAATTGAACATCTGAAGAGCACCATCGTGCAAAAAAAAGGCAAGAATCTTTTGCCGTTTTGTCGCAATCTTCAGACAAACGGGGCACAATTTTTTTGGGACACCCTGTAGTCCCTAGGTACTTAAGGTAACTCTGCTTTCCGCTCTAGTGCACAGCGAAATGCCGTTTGGCAAAACCACTCTCCTCAGAAAACAGTTAATTTCTCCAATATTATTCGGCCTTTTGAAAAGCGGTAAAAAGGATGTTGTTCTGTATAATCTGGGCAATCAAAAGATATATAAATCGCAATGTTTCCGTCAACCCCGGTTTCGCAAATCCTAGTTAAAAGATTTTTGCTAATTTCAGAAAAGTGGATTTATCTCCAAAACTACTCGAAAAATGTTCGATTTTTTTTCGTTCCATCTTTAGCTAGGTTGTTGATCTACAACTTTGCCAAGTCTGATTGAAAAAGCTAGGTTAGATTTTCTGAAATCGAATTTCGTATTTCTGTTTACTTTTCGACAGCGAAATGGAGAAACCTTGGTCAACGGATTACCATGCTATGAAGCACGCTTGCAAAAGCTCAGGCTTGAAGTAACTTTCAGAAGTTTTTCCATTGGCAAACAAAAGAACATCATCTTTTGGGAATACAAACGCAGGTCTCAAAAGACATCCTTAGTGCGCTTGTAAAAGTATCATTTGCATCTATTGATTAAAAATTACTGATTTTTACCAGCAGCTTCACGAAACCATGCTTTGGCACCCTGTAGAACGTCTGTGCAGTATTGTAGAGGCTGTTCAGTAAGGCAGCGGTTGCCCAGTGCAATACATGGATCACATGATGTCATTGGTGGGATTACATGCAGTAAATTTTAGGCTATTCAGTTATTTACAGGGATAACATACAGTAAATGAGAGGGGAACATAATGTCATTGGAGGGATTGCCTCAGTAAATAGCAGGTTATTCAGTAAATTGTAGGGCTTACATGATGTCGTTGGCGGGATCACATCAGTAAGGTTGAGGCTATTCAGTTACTTACAGGGATAACAAGCAGTGCCGTACAGGGATAACATCGTGTCGTTGCAGGGATGACATCAGTAAAGTAGTGGTTACTCAGTATTCTGCGTGGATAACATCTTGTCGATACAGGGATCACATCAGTTATTTCCAGGTTACTCAGTTACTTACAGGGATAACATCCAGTAAGGCAACGGGATAACATCGTGTCGGTAAAGGGATTACATCAGTTATTTTAAGGTTGTTCAGTAACTGCGAGGGATACAAACAATGCACTAGAGGGATCATGTGCACTGATGACTAAATTGTCTATTGTTTTCGAGTATGGGGGGTTATTGTGTGCTCGGAACACTTGTTTGCAAACTGTGATATTGACAAGAAATGGTTCCTCCTAATGGGGTCATTAATCCTACGATGGAGGATAAAGTTGTACAAATAACTACATTGAAAAATAAAAACATGAATGATTGGATTAGATGCTTAGTGCCAATGTGCATAGATTACGTGACAAATCAGCAGAATAACACATCAGTCCAGTGTTTTGTCTCATCCATTATTCTGAAAAATCTTTTCTTCTTTTGAAAAATATAGCAATGCGTAGGCTAAGATCACATTGGATATAGTGTGAATCGAATGGGAATAAAAAAGAATCGAGTCCAGACTGATATGACTCCTGTGACTAATTATCAAACTAAAACTTGACCGATAACTCTCTGCTGGCTCAGTCTTTTTTCCGTATTTCTTGTTTGGCTTCAAGGTAACACTCGCTGAGTTTCACGTATCTTGAATTGAAGTATCATGAAGAAGAACAATATTGTTTTCACCAGCCCAGCGCCTGGATGGCATGAACGACAAACGGAGGATTTTGATACTCTCCGATGAAATTGCCAAAGCCATTCACGACTGGCTTGATGCTCAATAACAAGCCGTTCCCCGGACTGAATTATCGTTGCGACGAAGCAGGAGGTGGGCCTCGCATATTGGAGACACAAGAAGATGCCTTTGAAGAGGACTCGCAGCTCGCAGTCACAGATGACAGAAGACAGTGTCGGGTTGATCTTGTCGAATTCCTCGGCAAGGCCTTTCCTGCATTTCGGTTCCCCTCCCCTCGACTCTATCTGGGCAATTAGATCGATAAAGGATTCTAATTCAATATCTCCTTCGCGAACGTTTTCCGTCAACTTCTTCTTGTGTGGTGCTTGTAGTAAATATTTACAAAACTCTTCATCCATGTTCACAAAAAACCACAATATTTTTATCTTGATAAGGCCTAAGCTGCAAACAACATTATGGCGTGACTGTGTTTGATGCAATTCCCGATTATCCGTACACGTTTTTTTTTATAAGAAACTGGTTTATAAGAAACTAGTACTACGATGACCAAAAATTTAAGAAACTCTAGTACTACGCTCGAGAACAGTTAAGAAACTCTAAAACTTTATTTCTGTATGTCTCTCTTATTCTATGTCTCTCTAACAAAGGTACATTCGTCTTTTCTTGACTTTTAACTGCAAAATTGGTAAATTTTTGCCTTGATGTGCATGGCTTCTTCTTGATGACAATGTCAATGCAAAATGGAAGCCTTTTCTCGAGAAGAAGGCTCAACTTCGAACAATACCGCAATTTTAGGCCCAAAAAATAAGAAACTAATTAAGAAACTTTTACTACTAAAACACCGAAATTTTCATGCGAAATTAAGAAACTTTTAGTACTAAGTGCTGATCCAAGTTTCTTATAAAAAATAACGTGTAGTGCTATTCACTTTATATAACCCCCGTTTTTTACAAAAACACGTTAAGAATTTCTAAAGAAATTCCCCAAGCTAGCGAGTTCATCCCGTTGCCTTACTGGATGTTATCCCTGTAAGTAACTGAGTAACCTGGAAATAACTGATGTGATCCCTGTATCGACAAGATGTTATCCACGCAGAATACTGAGTAACCACTACTTTACTGATGTCATCCCTGCAACGACACGATGTTATCCCTGTACGGCACTGCTTGTTATCCCTGTAAGTAACTGAATAGCCTCAACCTTACTGATGTGATCCCGCCAACGACATCATGTAAGCCCTACAATTTACTGAATAACCTGCAATTTACTGAGGCAATCCCTCCAATGACATTATGTTCCCCTCTCATTTAGTGTATGTTATCCCTGTAAATAACTGAATAGCCTAAAATTTACTGCATGTAATCCCACCAATGATATCATGTGATCCCTGTATTGCACTGGGCAACCGCTGCCTTACTGAACAGCCTCTACAATACTGCACAGACGTTCTACAGGGTGTTTGGGTGTCTTTCGAGACTTTCGTGTCTTTCGAGACTTTCGTAAGCATTCACAGAAATTTCTTTTAGAGTCCACAATGAGCATAGATCTTAGATCAAGAACTAATTTTTTTGCAAAAACATTCTACGGGCGTTCAAATCGTTCTGCATGGGCTAAACTGTTGACCAACGCTTTTCCCCTTCGATGTCGAAAAGTAAACAGAAATGTAAAATTCGATTGCAGGAAATCTAGCCTAGCTTTTTCAATCAGACTTGGCAAAGTTGTAGATCAACTACTTAGCTAATGATGGAGCGAAAAAAAATCGAAACTTTTTCGAGTAGTTTTGGAGGTAAATCCACATTTCTGAAATCAGCAAAAAGATTTGAGCAAGGATTTGCGAAGCCATGGTTGACGGAAACATTGCGATTTATACATCTTTCGATTGCCCAGATTATACAAAACAACATCCTTTTTACCGCTTTTCCATAGACCGAATAATATTGGAGAAATTAACTGTTTTCTGAGGAGAGTGGTTTTGCGAAACGGCATCTCGCTGTGCACTAGAGCGGAAAGCAGAGTTACCTTAAAGATATTCTCAGGCAAAATGAAACACGCTCCTCGTTGTTTTGAAGACCTGGAATGGCTTCAAATCGATCCCTGTTTTTGACGACTTTTTGAGGATTTCAAGCCTGCCGTTTTCCTCAAAATCCTTACTTTGGGAACTTTACCGTGCCCACAAAAATTGCAAAAATACTCATAATGTAGGCTAGTCTCTTAGTGACAGAACAACGTTTGAAATGTTTCAATCAGCCACTTGCTTTTTTTCCATAACAGATTGTGGCAAGTCACCTTTTTTTTTGGGTCACCCGGCACCATACCAGGCGTCCTAAAAGTATGTAAAGATTATGTTGCAATTTATTCTAGGCTCCGCTACCATTTGCTTTTCATCTACTGGACTAATACCGGGTGCGCCAAAATAAACTATGCACGTTTGGCAGGCCACAATAAATCGTACACTCCACCGATTTTGAAGATTTATGACTTAATCTTTAGCAGAAAGCCTGAATTAGATTTGGGGATTTTTTACATTTTTTTCATTTTCAATTTCTAGAGCTAGAAGCGAGTTTCTTAAAATTTTAGTTTTCGAAAACACTGAAAACGATAAAAAAATCGATCAAGTTTTCTAAATAATTGACATGAATAGCAAAGGGAGAACTTGTTTGTGGTGATTTACGATTCAGAAATCGACCAATTGTAATCTGCTATACGAGAGTTCGTACTAAACCCCCAAATCCCCCTGAAATGTTTTCTCTTCGTTCATTCATGTTGAATCTTTTAAGATTTGATCGACGTTTTTTGATCGTTTTCAATTTTTTTCGAGAATGAACATTTTAAGAATCTTGCTACTCCCTCTAAAAACTGAAAACGGAGAAATTTGCACATAAATCTTCAAAATCATTCCAGTGTACGATTTATTGTGGCCTGCCAAACGTGCATAGTTTATTTTGGAGCACCCAGTATATGCTCATGTTTGCCCTTAACCCTATTTTAACCGGGTAAAAAAAGTGATTTTCTACCGGGGGGCGTTTTTGGCCCCCCCTGTTTTTCTCCGCAAGTATAACAGCTATGACAATGAAACTTGCACTGTGTCATAATTGAGCAAAGGAGAATCTAAAAATAGCATCCATCAGTCAATAGTCACGTGATTGGTTGCTAGTCAACCAAAAACAATGCAAATTCTGAGAAAATCGAGCTATTTGCAGAAAAGGGCCCATTATTAGCAAATAGCTAGATAAAATTGGCAAAAAACCATCCAAATACATGAATGATATCATTAATTTGTAGTTTCATATGGTTTCATAAGGATAGTTGTGGTTTCTAATAAATTAACTGATTAAATAATGAAAATTTGATTCAATGCAAAATTGTTAGCTCAATAATTATGATTTAAAACCATTAATTTCGCATATTATTGGTGAAATCAAGTACCTTCATCGATATTTGAGGTGATTCCATCAGTTTTGCATGAAAAATCACTCATTCGTTAGGAATATGACGTCATAAAAATTGATCACGTCATAGAAATAATAAACTGCTGATGTCAGCAAATATAAATAAATTATATATCAAATGAAAGTACTCATCGAGACGAATCGAATGGTATATATGTTGTTGAGAATTAGTGACAAAGGAAGAAATTAGAGCCGTTTTAAAGAACTTCTTTGTGACCACTCTCCAAATATGGGCATGTGGTGGTCACGTGGTCAAACAATAGGTATTGAAATTTCTATTTTCTGATTGCCAGCTAAATTTTAGGAAAATTCAAGGAGTTTCAGCATTGTAGGTGACATCGTTTGGGAGCTATTAAAAAAATCCGATAGGGGGGCCAGAAACGCCCCCCCCCCCCCCGGTTAAAATAGGGCTAAAAACATTTTGTCGAATGAGCAACGAGCGAGCTAGCTTCCTGGGCTTCAGAACAACTTTTGCAGCTTTGTTTTTGTTTTTGGATTACTACTGGTTGCTGTTGCTGTGAGAATTTTCTTTTGTCTGCAATCACTTAACGCTTTGGATTGCGGTGTCAATAAAAAGCAACTGATGCCATTGTAATACAAAATATATCCTTGCTAGAAGGAGGGGACAATTTCGTAAACAAAGGAATCAGGTCTCCGAAAAGACACAGCAAGAAGAATAGAATTCACACCTCTGGCGCACTCAATCAAATCAAATAATCATGAGAGCTAAACTTTTGCTTTGGTGCGCTGAATGTGTGAAATCTATTCTTAGAACTGAAAATCGTTTTGTGTTGTTTTAGACCTGATCTTTCGTGAAACAAGGACAGCTAATGTTTTGATAGGATCTGCTTCTTTTGGTTGACACCCCATACAAAGCGATTAGCTTGCAGACAAAGGAAATTCTATTTCTAGTCAGACGAGGCATGAACAAAAGCAAAGCAAATCGCAAAAGTTGCTCTGAAACCCAGGTAACTTTGAAACCTGCTCGCTCCTTGTGCATTCCAGAAATAGTTTTTCCAAAGAAGAAGGATATATCTAAACTTCTACATTGGGCAAACTATTTGTTTGGTTCAGAGGCTAAGCAGTAAGTGTTCTAATTACACCTAAAATATAAGACAGTTGAATTGCCTGTCAATCCACTTCTTAACCAAGCAAATCTCACTCTGTGGTTACATGTCTCATATCAAACACAAACGATTGGTATCTGATTGTCGATGAGGGTAAATATACCTGCCTAATATTTATTGATCTTAAGAAGGCCTTTGATACCGTCAACCATGAAATATTGCTTGAAAAACTACAAAAGTACGGTATCACATATATGAACTTAGTTGGTTTACGTCATATTCGCATAACAGGAGGCAATTTTGCAAAGTAAATGGTTCTGCTTCTGAAATCAGTAGCATAAATTTTGGGGTTCCTCAAGGATTTTGCCTTGGTCCATTGCTGTTTCTTATCTAGGGGGCCTATTATAGGTTTGCGGCTTCACGGCTTCTACCCTATTCTTACATGTGGCCTACGGATTTGGCAATGGTTTTCTACGGATTGTCGCTTCAGCATGAGACGCGTCTTGTATCTTTCGGTGTGAATTGGCAATGGTTTATAGCGTTAAAGATGTGGGTCCAGCTTTTTGCCGAAATAACGGCCTGCGGCCAGATTCTTCATATGTGGACAAACCCATTTTCGCCTCGCCCTCAGCGCAAGATGTTGCACCCCCAAAGGCGAAAACGCTCTTGTGGGCCTTATCATTATCATTGTTATTATTATTATTTACAATTTCTTTTACGTTGGCAATATCAAAAGAAAACTAAATAGCTGATAAGCTAATTAACACCAACAAATAAGTTAAAGCTTAACTTACAATTTTCTACTTTAATACCTACAATAACTCTAAATCTTTAATGGAAACTTTTCACAATCTGTAGATGCAAGTATATCCATTCCATAATTTTACTTTTCACTTGAATTCAGAGAGTGTGTTGGAATCTTTAAATTCCTCGGCAATGAGATGATGAAGGAATTTTGTATACCGCTGACAAAGCGCTGCGCAGCGAAAATAAAATTATGGGCTTTTTGTGCGGAATGTTCGAAGCTAGTTCAGTCAACCAAATCATGTCATGTACAATTTTTGTCTATCGCTTAATTCACATGTAAGAAACAAACATAGATGGAAGGCAGAAGTCAGTTTCAACGAAAAAGTTTAATTCGATGACATTTCCTACGATATTTCCAAGTTTATCTATCCCTTCATATGCATTCTCCTGAAGGAACACCAAACAGCAAACAACTCCCAACCAACAACACCTTGATTGAAAATAATTCTACAAAAAAAACTGCACCATGTAACAGTACGAAATTTTCAGAATTATTAACAAAATTATCATGCTGTCTTTCGGTATATTTCATTAGTTCCGGAAAATATTTTTAAGAGTAGAAAATTAATCTGTTCTGTTCTGCATTCTGCAAGGGAAACACGCAGCAACAAGGCTGCAATTCCCTACCAAAACATCTTGATTAGAAATAATTTTAGAAAAAGAACTACACCATTTAACAGTATGAGATTTTCAGGGAGCTTTAAAGCAAAACTAAGCTGTCTTCCCGTAAAATTTTCCAGTGCCTAATAATTTTAGATTTAACAGAAACTGTATCAGTAGTTGGTGAATGCAATCTGCTCTCCTCTGCCCCCTGTCATAATAATTCCTGAAGTCCCCGTAGACACTGCACTGTCTTTGTGTTTTCCCTTTTGTTTGAGTTGTGTTTTTGATCACAAAAGAGCATTGTTTATCACAAAACATTCCTAACGATTTCTTTTATCTACGTTTGAATAAAAATGGCAAAAAGCAACACTTCTGGTTGCGCCAATTCTCTCTCCATGAATTGATAATTCTAGAAGAAAAATAGAAGATGGCGCATTGTTCTTACATTTTCGACTCCCTGTGCTGATTCGCGCATGACAGATACAAAAAAATAGACCTTTCCTCTGATTACGTCACACACCTGTTAGCGCGCAGTGCATTCTGTGAGTTCGAATATATTCGCTGTATATATTGAGATAAGAGTAGAACTCCGTACGATCACCATAGAAAAACACAAACAGCTGATCGCGTGTTAAATACAGCTCCCAGAATGCACTGCGCGCTCACAGGTGTGTGACGTAATCAGGGGAAAGGTCTATTCCCTCATCTTGGCAATGAGGACCACAAAAGGTAACCTCTCTACCAATTATTCTCTACTCCGTATGTTGTTGTCGCTATATTTGGCAACTGCAAATGATTTTCACTTCTCAAACTGCAGTGAATATTTCTCTCAGTAAAAGTGTTTTTCATAAATGTTCGATTTTGATTGTTTTCTGTTTTGAATATTTCAATCATTAGCAATTGCAGATTGTTAATACTGTGCATACCAATCGCATTGCTCTTTTGTGAATACGATCTGATTTTGAATTAGTTGCCCTATCATTAAACATCCCAAGTATGGGAATTTAGCGGTAACACTGCCGGGTGTTCCAAAAAAAAAAACGCAACGGATTTGATCGGGACTAGCGACAAGAATTTAGGTCCAATCAATCCACAATAATTTTTGATATAATCCTCGATAGCTAACTTGAAGAAAGATACCTTGTTTGTTGATATTGTTGCATGGGGAGTTGGAATATCAATTTTGAAAGTCCAAATTTGCTGCCATTTCCAAACCAGAGGTTTCGGGTTTTGGTCTAACTGAAAACGTGGAATATTGACGTTTAACGCAAAAAAAACAGTGCAGATACCGACACCGGCACACTGTTACTGAAGACATTTCAAGTGCACTGGCAAAGTTTGGTGATGTGGCACGGTGCCGATTTGGAGAAATAAACACCTCAAAATTGGCAATTTCAGATGACGACCTTGGAACCATTTTAGACAGCAGTTTGATAAATAGCATTTTACCTGCCTTTCCGACCACTCACCAATGTGAGCTTCTGGGTATCAATTGTCAATAGGTAGTTTATCAGCATAAACAAATGCCAGACTTCCAGCTTGAGTATTTCAATGCAAACAAAATATGGAAGAAATGGTTCCTTCTGCTACTTACCTTACATGGTTCTAGAGTAGTGTCCAAAAAAACCTAAAATAACGTCGCAACGCAAAAAACAGTGAATAACCTACCTGATAGGTCATGTTCCTGACATCCTTGGTAAGGACTCCTGTAAAGTTCTTGATGTGACACGGTGTAGTTTTGGAGAAATATCTTTCATCACCAGGAATCTATCTGCGTATGAATTAGGCAATTTTTTCATGACCACAAGAACTCTTCGAATAGTGCTTTTTAATCAGAAAATTTCGTCGATTGATGTCTCCCAATGTTCGCCAACCTTTCTTCCATCAAAATCAAATAGTGGATTTAACTACGAACGGATGAGCTCACGCTGGAATGCAAAAGCCGATGCCCGACCCATCTAGGCCAGCTGTCTCGCTCGCTTTGAAATCTAGCTGTGAAACTGGTGATTTTGAGTGGTCAGCAGTTTGTGAAACGAAATGTCACTGTGTTCTCAGTCATTGCATAGCTTAGAGTGTCAGCAAGCATACAGTTCAAATCCTTACTGGTTGCTGAAGCACGTAGAAATCATCCAATTTCACGGTGCTCAGCCAATCAAATCGCCTCTTTCTAACCACGTGATATCAAATCAGACGTTGGAAGGGAATTCTTCAGTACCCTCATGAAAATTGAAATGGCTACTAAGTTACAATAATTACATGGAATTTTTTTTGAAAAATCGGTAGAAGGGATGCCCCTCTGCAGTTTGTAGCGTGCGTGGACAAATATCTCATTTGGAGCCGAAATTGTATTCATTTTCCGGTCGACGAATATTGACCTTCCTTAAATCATTGATAAAATTCGCTACAAATAAGATATAAGATGAAAATCTCAGCGATTATAGATATTGCCCTTAGGAATAACTTTCCCTTCTTTTACATATCAAAATCGCAGGCGATTTTCAGCGATCTCTGTCAGAAATGTCATTTGGGCCTAAGCTTCTCACCGATTAAACCTCATACGTTGGCCCAATAAGGCTTAGTTTGTATTCTTGAGCTAAACGATTCACTTACCAATGACTCCAGCATTAATTTGACTTCATTTTCAATTCAATGTCTCCAAATTATGTTTAAAAAAAACATAAAATCTTGAGCAATTTCTGCAAATTTGTTTCGTTCCGTATTTCTCTGCAAGCGCAATCAAGTAACCTGCTCATGTCGCAATCTCTAGTTTATTGTGATACAAAATAGAGTAACGCGATTCGATACAGTTGATGAACTCATGAACAGTTTTGGAACGTCTGTCTCTCTCAATTCATTCAAAGTGAAAAAAAGGGATAAAACACTTTTGTTGGCTGTTTGGTACATTAATGAATAGATTTTACACAAAACAACAGACAAATTGTTCTTTGCGCTGCACGTTTACAGCTTTGTTCCTTTTGTTTGACTGCATTGATTCAAGAATAGATTCGATAAAGCTGCTTTCAAAACTGTTTCTTGCGCTGTTTTGTGTAAAATCTATTCATTAATGTACCAAACATTAAAAAAGTGTTTTATCCCT
The DNA here is from genome assembly GCA_039566865.1 of Aurelia coerulea. Taxonomy (NCBI): domain Eukaryota; kingdom Metazoa; phylum Cnidaria; class Scyphozoa; order Semaeostomeae; family Ulmaridae; genus Aurelia; species Aurelia coerulea. Next base: position 611,545 of record CM076947.1, on the reverse strand, counting down.
TTCGTTTCAATTTGAATGAATTGAGAAAGACAGACGTGCCAAAACTGTTCATTAGTGCATCAACTGTGTCGAATTGCGTTACTTTGAATTACAATAACCTAGCGATTGCGACATGAGCAGGTTACTTGCGCTTGCAGAGAAATACGGAACGAAACAATTTGCAGAAATTGCCCAAGATTGGATGTTTTTGAGCATAATTTGGAGATATTAAATTGAAAATGAAGTCAAATTAATGCTTGAGTCATTGGTAAGTGAATCGTTTAGCTCAAGAATACAAACTCAGCCTTATTGGGGCCAACGTACGAGGCTTAATCGGCGAGAAGCTCAGGCCCAAATGACATTTCTGACAGAGATCGCTGAAAATCGCCTGCGATTTTGATATGTAAAAGATGGGAAAGTGTTTGGGTTAGATCTTAGGGCAATATCCATAATCGCTGAGATTTATATCCTTATATCTTATTTGCAGCGAATTTTATCAATGATTTAAGGAAGGTCAATATTGGTCGACTGGAAAATGAATACAATTTCGGCTCCAAATGAGATATTTGTCCACGCACGCTACAACCTGCAGAGGGGCATCCCTTCTACCGATTTTTCAAAAAAAATTCCATGTAATTATTATAACTTAGTAGCCATTTCAATTTTCGTGAGGGTACTCAAGAATTCCCTTCCAACGACTGATTTGATATCACGTGGTTAGAAAGAGGCGATTTGATTGGCTAAGCACCTTGAAATTGGATGATTTCCACGTACTTCAGCAACCAGTAAGGATTTGGACTGTATGTTCTTGGGTAAATTTAATTTCTTGTTTTGTAATAATTCGAAGAAAGATTAAACAAATTGCATTTCATTAAAGTCATTGAGATTGCATTTTTCAGACCCAAGCAAACTATTTCGCGTATTACTTTATGCAATTCTAACTTTTCCAAACTGTTGAAGCATAAAAAAAGATATCTTTTCAGGACAAAATTGGTGAATTTGATTGAATTTCTATTCAAATATTTTCCTCAGCATGAGGCTTTATTCTCTTATTTCTCGGTAATTCAGGAGATTCCCCAAAATAGCGCGTTTGCGGTTTAGGCTGAAAGCGACAAGCTCTGGTTTGGAGGTTCAGGCAAATTTGGACTTTTAAAACTAATATTCCAACTTTCAATGCACCAATGTCATCAATCAGGGTATCGATCTTCAAGTTAGCTATCGAGGATTAGATTAAGAATTGTTATGGATTGATTGGACCTAAATTCTTGTCGCTAGTCCCGATCAAATCCGTTGCGTTTTTTTTTTTGGGACACCCGGTATTTTGTCAAGTTTGATGGAAAAGTTGGAGTCAGTTCAGTATTCTGCTGCTCTAGCCGTTACAAGAACGTGAAGGGGGACATTGCGAGAGAAGTTGTACGCAAAACTTGGTTGGGAAGCATTGAGTCCTCGAAGATAGAGTAGACGCCTTACGTTGTTTTACAAAATGATACATAATCTGATGCCTGAATATACAACTGATCCAATCCCTCAACTTCAGCAGTCGCATTACTCTCTTCGCAGTCAGGATGTCATTTGGCAAATAAGGGCAAGGACAGAAAAATTCAAATCTAGTTTTATCCCTATTGCTTGTCAAAATGGAATGAACGAGATCCGGAGGTTAGACTTGCACAATCGGTCGCTATCTTAAAAAAAAGCTGATTTCAATTATCCGCCGCCATGCTAATTCTGTCCTTGGGATTCATGATCCAATAGGATTATCCTATCTAACTGAACTTAGAGCGGGTCTTGATAAGTTATGCTGTCACAAATTCAATCACAATTTTAGGGATTCCATAAATCCAATGTGCCCTACAAGCGATGGTATCGAGAATACGCAACACTTTTTGTTGCTCTGCCCTTCCTTTGAGGTTGAACGTCGAAATCTTCTCGCTAGAGTGTTTGATTTGTTGCGACCATTTGGATATGTCGATCTTTCAAATAAAGTTTTGACACAACTTTTATTATATGGTGATAAAGACCTTCCAAAGGCCCTCAACAGAAATATACTCGAGTTAACTCTACATTACATCCACGCAACTGGTCGATTCAGTTGAGATCTCCGTAAATCTAGTCAAACGTCACTAAACCACCAAGTCCATTTTCGTAAAGTTTCTTGTCGTAGAGTCCTGTCCATTTATTTCTTTGCAAGCCTGTTTCACATTAGATGCTAGGCTTATCATTATAAATCCAGACCCGATAGCGGTGTCTCGAGCGATGGGGACCTTGGGTAGAGAGCAGTGACAGGGACGGTTGTTGTCGTTCAGGGGCGGATCCAGGCCGGGTTGACAGGTTTGAATAAACCGGTCAGATTTCCAGGAAAGGCTTTTTAATACAATTCTAAATGTGTGCTTTTCCCATACGGAGGAGCATACTGTGAATTTCTGCTGTTGAAAACTGATATCAGCTTTTGCTTATCGATGACGTGAGGATTTCAATCGCTTTTTTGTTGTAATGTATTCAGGAGACAGAACATAATTATCTGTTGTCATATCGCATTTGTTAGATACCATGAGTCATGAATTACGAAATATTACAATGGAGGAAGGAAAAATCAACCCGGTGGCACATTCATTTTGAGCTCTCAACCCGGTGCCAACCCGCTCCAACCCGAATATGATTGCGCAAGACAGATGAGAAGTTCAAACTCTCCTACGCAGAGACAACTCTGTTTTGTAGGGTCAGCTCGGTCAGCTTGGGGGCTTGAGCAGCAGCACAGCACTTCACACATTCCTGAAAATCTTCATGAATATAGAAGCCTGAGAGAATAAAAACAAGTTGCTTTTGAACAGAAAGGGGAAGATGAATTCAAATGATTAAGTTTCTAGAGCAAGATTGAAACACAGTCATGACTGAACAACATGGAAAAGAATTCACTTCGATAATGGCGTGATGTTGTAACAGTGATTTTAACTGTGAAACTTTTTATCAAAAATGGGGCTCTCCAAAATGATTAAGGGCGTGGTCCAAAACTATACAGAAAAAGGGCGTTCCCTCAAAATGAAAGGGCGTGGCCCAAAAGATTTTCCGGGGTGGCTTCCCCGCAGTACAACCCTGTCACTGAAGATCCTGGATCCGCCCCTGTCGTTGTTGTTTCCTCGGCTGGGGTTCCGATTGCTCACCATTACATCTCAGCCTGACATCTAATGTGAAACCAGCTCAAATATTTATTTGTAAAATGTTTTTATAATTAGCATTTATATCTGTATTAGTTATAGCGTGGTATGTATAGTAGTTTATATCAGTTGCATTTTAGTTTATACTAACTCCAGGGGGTAGACATGATATTTTGCTCCTCCTGGCCCCCGTCCTTGTAGTGTGGTATAGTAGATTGTAGGTAGTGTTTAGGAAATTTTTGTTGTAATTTTTTATATTGAATAGAAAAAAAATTAAACATCCATACAAGTGGATAATAATTGAATTGTGCCCTGAAGAAAGAATTCATTAATATTTCTGATTTGATAGTTTGGAATGGAAGAAGGGGATAGTGCTACTTATTATCAATGAAGTAACGAGATTCCTTGTTGGTTCTAAGTCATGATTTGGTTGCGCATTGAAGGCTTAATAAAGGATTTAGGCCAGGCGGAGAATGCGGGAATGGTCCCCTGACGGGGAAATTTATGAAAACAGGTTGGCTTGGTCAATTTTGGGGTGCTGAGTTCGAAAATCGTTGGTATACAGGCAATGGGTGGGGCCTTCAGCCTCAGCTTCAGTAACGAAATGCGTTTGACCAAATGATGCAAGTCAAAATTTGAAGCTATCAGGTAATAATACTCTTACTAGCCGGTTTCAGTAGATCTGCCCTAAATCTGGTTCATGATTATTGTTCAAATAGAAAACACCGAGTTAAGGTCAATGAGTCATTCAGTTCCTGGCAGGGATCAATTAAGGGTGTACTGCAAGGCTCTGTGTTGGGGCCCCTCTTATTTAATGTATTCATGAGTGGCTTTTTCTCTTTGGTGGAAGAGATTGAGATTTGCAATTACGCCGATGACACGACTATCTATGTGTGCGGTCATGAACTAGAATGTATAGTTTCTAGCCTTGAAACAGATGCTCACAGGCTCTCTTTGTGCTTTCTTGAAAATAGTACGAAACTGTTTGTTGACAATAGTAATCTTTTGATTTTTGGAGAGAAAAACACTGGCGTATCAGTGCATATTGGTGCAACTACGATACCAGAATCTGTTGAAGAAAAGCATTCGGATGTAACATGGATAATATAAGAACCTTGAGTTCAAAAATCATGTGCCGGGTGACCCAGAAAAAAGTGACCCAACGCAATCTTTTATAGAAAAAGAAGTGAGTGCCCGATTGAAATATTTCAAACGTTGTTCTATCACCAGAAGACTAGCCTACATTATGAATATTTTTCGAATTTTTTTTCAATACAGTAAAGTTCCTAATTAAGGATTTTGATGAAAAGGGCAGGCGTGAAATGCTAAAAAAGTCATCAAAAATAGGGGATCGATTTAAAGCCATTTCAGATCTTCAAAACAACGAAGAGCGTGTTTCATTTTGCCTGAGAATATTTTTAAATACCTAGGGACTATAAAATTGCTCTGAAGACTTCCGACTGGGTTTCCTATTCCCAGGATGAAATGAAACACGCTCCTCGTTGTTTTGAAGAGTTGAAATGGCGGTAAATCGAGCCCCTGTTTTTGACGACTTTTAGAGGATTTCAGACAGGCCCTTTTCCTCAAATTCCTTAATTTTGGAAATTTACCGGACCGAAAAAAATTGCGAAAAATGCTCAAAGCATAGGCTAATCTTTTAGCGACAGAACAACGTTCGAAGCATTTCAATCGGCCACTTACTTAATTTTCTGTGACAAATTCCGTTGGGTCACTTTTTTTGGGTCACCCGGTAGATATACTTTGTAAAAAGGCTGGACAGGAGTTGCATGCACTTGCACGTATTTCAAACTATGTGGATATTGAGAAACTAAGGCTTACGATGAACGCTTTCGTTGCTTCTCAAATTAGCTATTGTCCACTTTTTGGATGTTCCATGATAGGTCAGTTAATAGCAAAATAAACAAGATCCAAGAGAGAGCTTTGAGAATCGCATACAAAGACAGCTGTTCAGATTTCGAGGAATTACTGACGAACGCAAACACAGTGTCTATTCACCACAAAAGTTTACAGTTGCTTGCTACTGAAAATTTTAAAATTCAAAGGAATCTCAATCCAAGTTTCATGAATCAAATCTTCATTGAGAAAGATACACCATACACCCTTTGTAGTGGCAGAAATATTTTGGCAGGCACCAAAGCCAAACACGGCAGAGTATGGCATTGAAAATGCACGTCTTATTGGATCAAAGATATGACATTCAATTCCATCTTTCTAAAAGAGTCCCAGACATTGAATAGTTTCAAAACAAAAATTGAAACCTGCGATTTTGATTGCAAATTGTGACATTGCTTTCCTTGGGACTTTATTAAGACATGTTGGGACGCATATTTGTCATGCGTCTGAAACAGCACGAACTTTGTAATTAGATCTGGACTTTTCGAATTCAAGAAATTCTTTGCTTTTTGGGTTGAAATATCACTCGCACAGTAACAGGAACGGTGTACCGTTCCCATTACTGCACGAGAAGTACTTTTGCCCATGATCTCAGAAAGGTTCCAAATTCATCCAAGTATTACCTGCAAGCAACAAGAAAGAACATGTTCGGAGATTACAAATAATGAGTTGCTAATGATTTAATTTCTTCTTATGAGAAATGATTCTGTAAGGCTTGGCTTAGGTACAAAATGTTCTTCTTGTGCTTGTTAGAATATGAAAACTACACACCACTATATGCAACTTGTTTAATGGGAAAATAGGAGGAAATGAACACGGAAGATTTGAGGCACAAAGTTTTTGTGTACAAATGTTTGGAAATCACTAATTATTAGGTGCCAATTATTTTATTTGAAAGGAGAAATGGGAAAATAGGAGGAAATGAAACACGTAAGAGTTGAGGCACAAAGTTTGTTGTGTACAAATGTTTGGAAATTACTAATTATTAGGTGCTAATTATTTTGTTTGAAAAGGGAAACGGTTTCGTAAGATTCTAGAACCTGAGTTTGCAGTGCACATCTGTTTGCAAATTGCAAATACCAAATGCAAATGATTTGCCCTAAATGGGAAACGAATGCACAAGATTTTAGGCGCAAAGTTTCTATCTTTCCATTGGATCGGAAATTGCAAAGTATTAGGATTTAATGATTTTTCTCAATAGGGAAGCGAATGGCTAGATTTTAGGCCCAAAAGGTTTTCTGTAAATTTGTTAAGAAAATGCAAAAATTATTGAATGAAAATTCGTTTTTCTAATAGAGGAAATGAGACACGTATGAATTCTGGTACAACGTTTCTTGTGTGTATGTGCAGTTAAATCGTAAATTGGAAATGAATCTGTAAGACATCAAGCGCATCCAGCTCAGTTTTACAAAAGGGAAGCTATTTGTTCAACCCAGCGAGTTTGAGATATCTCATATCTGTTGACTCGAATGGCTTTGAAACAAATCTAGCCAGGGGTATTGTTTCTAGATATTTAGTCTAGCAAAGGATGTCATTTTTCTAGAAATTTGTCTAGCCAAGGGTACAATTTTCGAACAATTTATTCTAGCCAAAAGGCGCCTTCATATCAGGACTGATTTAGATATACCGCTCTCTTACACCTCTCGCCTGGCATTCTCCACCTTTGATCCTATTGTCCTGGTATTTTTCACAAACTATGAAAATGATAGTATACTGAGAAGGAACAGTGAACGTTACTCTATATGCTAATTCTCTTATTGTTGATGCAGTGCCAACTAAACTGCGTATAGAGCGGTAAGATCTAGCAAGTATGTCCTCATTTTTCCAGCGGATGGCAGTTCATCATGTCTTACAATCTTCAGGTCAAGCATGACAGCTTCGTGCAATTTACTCTGAAGATCGACTCCTGTCCCGTGCTTGTTAGAATATGCTACTGAAATGACCAAAACATCTCTTTGAAATGTCAGTTCCTTTGTCTTTCAAATTCAATGGTCCTTCAACTTCGTGTGGACGACTAAGTTCTTGAAGGTCTTGAGGGGCTCTCTCTTGATTGGGCTGAAAATATCTGTTTCGGACTATTCCTTTGAGATTCTGTCCTGAAATTCAGCGATTAACTCCTTTCCTCTTGCTTCAAACTCGAGTAAGCAGTTGCGCACATTGTCCTGAGCTGGGTAGCCTGAAACCAAATTGAGCAATGAATCTTTATTAAGATCAGGCTGGAATGGATTAATGACATGCGTAAGATGACCTTCATTTTTTTCCACCACCTTACTTGACTTCAGAATTTCATTTATACGCAGACATTTTCGTGGATGTGACATTGCAGTTGTAATCCCTGATATCAATTTGGTTGCATGACAGTATACCATGAATTTTCTCACTCAGCAGTTGATACAACATAGCGTAAGCCATCAATATTTATCAAAGTTTCCCTTGTTTTTTGCTTCAATCATGCATCGATGGTTTTTTACCAAAACAAGACTTTAAATCACGAAAATGAGGCTGAAGGCCCTGCACATTGCCTGTATACCAGCAATTTTTGAACTCAGCACCCCAAAATTGACCAAGTCCCCTTGTTCTCATAAATTTCCCCGTCGGGGGACCATTCCAGCATCCTCTGCCTGGTCTACAGTACTCACCACAAGTATTCACTTTGAAAAAGGCTAAAAAAAATGTCATGTACCTTAGGATCTGCTCATAAATGAGCTTAAAGGGAATATAAGCATATATCAGGCGATTTCTATAAATAGATACACCAGAGCATGCGCATAGCAGTTGCATTCTAACTGTGAACGTGAAAGTGAGCTCTGCAAATTTTTAGTGCGACGCGATTCTCGATATATCATATCAATCATATCATATCAAATTATTTAAACACAAAATCCCTTCAGCTGAATTAAATACAAATCAAAGTTATGATACAGTAATTACAGTATAATATTTACAAGAAGAAAAGAAAGTTCAAAACTGTTCTAGGGGCCTATTAGCTGCTCTTCCAGGGAGTCGTGTTTCAAGTTTGCTTCAGCTCTTAACGTGAGTTTTTAGATTTCTTTTGAACAGTGGCAAGGTTGGCAGCTCCCTGATGGTAATAGAGATGCTGTTCCATGCAGTAAGAGCTGAATAATGAAAGCCTTTTTTCACATATTCAAGGTTGTATCTTGGAATTTGGATATTCCTGCAGTTTCTCGTACAATAGTTTGAATGCAAGGATATCTGGGGGAATTTATCCCAAAGGCTCTTATAATCTTATAGGTCATGGCTAATCGATCGAATTTAATTAGTTGTTCTACATCGAGCCAATTGTAAGACCAATTATCTTTAATCCTAGCCCTCTCAATTATTGTTCGGGCTCGGTCCTGTACCGGGTGTCCCAAAAAAATGTATACAGATTTGCTTGACTCCAGTGATGTGAATTTAGCTTTAATCAATGGCTAATCACTCTCAAAATGTTCCTCGATAGTTAACTTGAACACAGATACCTCGTTTGTTGGTATTGGTGCTTTGAGAGCAGAAATATCAATCTTGAAAGCTCAAATGTGCGTCCACTTCCAAACCAGAGTTTTGGCCTTTTGGCCTAAGCAAATTCCTGAAGCAGATTGAAATTAAGAACTGAAATTAATGAAAATCAAGAAACTTCCCAATGGTTGACTGTGGGATGACTTCATGAAAACAGAACAACACAAGATCTAATGTTGTTCAAATTTTATCAAGGTTATCATTGATTTATACACTGTGCCTTAAAAAATTGCTTAGGCCAAACGGCTAAAGCTCTGGTTTGCAGGAGGAGGCAAATTTGAGCTTTCAGGATCTACATGTTTGGTCTCAAAGTACCAATATCAACAAACAAGGTATCTATGTTCAAGTTAACTATCGAGGAACATTTTTAGAGTGATTAGACAATGATTAAAGCTAAATTCACATGGCTGTAGTCAACCAAATCCGTATACATTTTTTTGGGACACCCTGTAGATTTTGCAGAATTTTTATTTTAGAACTAGGAATGCTTCCCCAAATAACATTTGCATACCGCAAATGACTTTCTATGAGGGCCCAGTATACACTATCTAGTTGTTTTTGTGGCATAAGGTTTTTCAGTTTCTTAAGAGATGAAAGACCTCCACGAACCTTCCCTTTAACAACTTTGAAGTGTTGTTCCCAGTTTAATCCTTCATCTACGATGACCCCAAGTGACTTTGTCTTCTTTGCGCGTTTAATTTCTGAGTTATTTAGCATTAGTCGTTCAGAGACATCCATTTTATTGACTTTACGGGGATGGCCAATCAACATATATTCAGTTTTCTTTGGATTGGCTGTCAGTTTATTGATTCTCAACCATTCTGAAATATTGAGAAGTTCTCTTTGAGCATTCTCAAGTAGATTTTCAAGGTTGTTGGATGTTATCGTAACATGCGTGTCGTCTGCATACATGCTGGCTTTTGATAATTCTAGGCACGTTTCGAAATCATTCAGATAGATTATGAACAGGAGTGGACCAAGACAGGAGCCTTGAGGTATCCCACAAGTTTTCAATATGGTTACCCAGCAAGCAAGATTCCTTCTTCCTGACTTCGACTATTCTGAAGTAGGTTGCTCGAGTGAATAAAGATAAAAGAAGTAAGAAGAAAAGGTAATTTAGCTCCACTTACGTCTCAATGACCTAATCGTATGGGTTGCTTGTTCTTTGCCATCATTGTCGCGATCGATGGATCCAGTGTTTATATTAGGCCCGGCTCGGCTGCTTTGTTGAATGCTCACTATTTATCAGTATTTCTTCCGCAACACTAGACTTTTGTCCATAGATTCTGTCAGGCTAGCTTTAGTAAAGATTCCCTTGTCTGAAAATACGTTTAGGCCCAATGAGATGTGCTTATTTATCCTGCTGTACCCATCCATTTCAGCAATTCATTCGTATCGTAAATGGACTCAAAGCGCTTCGATTTCTTCAGGACATCAAATTCTGCAGCTACAAGCTCTGCTTCATCACAGTGGTCAATGAACAGGCAATATTTCTTTCCATTTCTTGTTCGTTTTTGCCCCTTAGCAGAGAGAGAAACAACGAAGCAACTCTTCCACGCCATTACTGATCGCCCGTTACGCGCGTCATGCAGGCTGCAGTGAAAGTGATCACGTGCAATGGTAGATAGCTTGTTTTGATTGGTTAAATTTGATTGACAGTTTAGGTCTTGTGGCTCGGAGCCACTTTTATATGCTTCTATTCCCTTTAAATCATGTCAAATACTCGTATGAATGATTTACAACCATTAATCTTGTTAATGCAAACAGTTTAAAAGAAGGATTTTCAAAATTCTCAACAGTACTCACCATTTGCCCATAAAAAGAACAATATTGTATTCTTTATCAACAGAAAATGTGAGTACTGTTTCATACGTTACGAAACATCGATTTCTATTCGAGTTGAAACCAACCTTCCTAAAATACCCGCTATCCCAAACTTAATGCAAAGTGATGTTGACATTTTTGCGTTTAATGTGCTCATCGATATGAAGGAATAATTGTAATTAAAGCTGCTCTTCTTAGTTTAACTTTTCTCTGCAGAGTATCGTAGCTTGTTTGAACTGCAGCCATACTGGGCGACGCCTAGTGAAAAAGGACATTTTTACCCCCATCTTTAAAACCTTCAAAATCCCTATGTAGAGTTGATTGATTTGATTCAAACTTTCACAAATTTTTCTTAATTAAATATCACCAGTTTATTCGGTTTTTTCATAAGAACTTCTTTGAAGATCTAATTCGAATATTAGTGACGAGATGGGCATAATGGGCCACACCACTCTATACCGTGTGAGTCCACACCACTCTATACCGGGCCACACCACTCTATACGGCTCCCTGGTTATCAAGACAATGATATCGGCAAATATATACCGGGTGTCCCAAAAAAGTACTCCCGTTTGAAAAATCACCAAAATTTTATCACACGGCTGACCTTCAATTTTCTTTTTTGGTCACGTAGATCAAGGACCAAATTTTTTTCCAAATTTAACATCTGATCTTGTAAGGTTTTAAAATGAGCAAATTTAACTCTTTCAGGGCTACCTGGTTTTGAATCATACTGTAAAAAGCACTGATGATTGCCAAATCCATTTCTTTGTGCTTGTAAAATTTATAGTTAGGTCATAAATGACAAAAATAAATGTGCACTATCATTGGCGACTTCAATGATGATAAAAAGTCTGAAAATTTTGACTCTTAGGAAAGAGTGAGTACTTTGCATAAAAACTATAGCTCAAAATAAGGTTTTTCAACGTATAAATGTTCTACCTTGCTGTATCAAAAGCAAAAATCTTATCATCTGTGAGTATTTTTGTGTATTTGACAAAGACATTCAAAAGGAAAATTTTATCAAAGGTTTGATAATCAATGTTTGATGATTTTTAAGCAGGAGTACTTTTTTTAAACAGGAGGGCTTTCTGCAGAAAATCACCCATATCCACGGGAAGTAAAGGCCGATTAAGGCCGGGTAAATTACTGAACCTAATTGAACATATTGGCAATAAAACAAGACATTTTTCAATGTTATTGCTTTGATATTCATGGAGCAGTGGCCTTCCAAGCGGGGATCTTTTTTCTGACTCACCCGCTATAAAAGGCAGCTAGAATAAAGTATGATTGTAGAAGTATTCAAGATATCATAATTTGCTATGTAACCATTGTAGCACAGCGAGTAACAATGTAAACATAGGGCTCAAATCTTTAAAAAGGTCGGTGTAAAATTCTATTGCCGTTTTCTTTGAAATAGATAGCTTGGAAGGAACTTAGGGTTTCTTGCTGTAAATCTGCCATGGCAATTTATTGATATCTTGATTAGTTTCAATATGGCGGCATTTATTAAATTTGAGGCTATGACGTCATCAAATTTCTAAATCCTAAACTTTAAAAACTACATATTTCTGCTTGTCACCATATTGTAGACCCCCATAAACTATGGCTTTATTGAAGGTTATGTAATTTTTCCTCTATTAGTTTAGGATTTGCAATGATTTAAATTTTTTCAAAATTTTCCATGAATTTTTCCCAAATCATCAAATTGCCGCCATTTTGAAAAAAATAAAGATATCATCAAATTTTCACGGCAGATTTACAGCAAAGTACCCTAAGTTCCTTTCAAGCAATCAAATTCAAATAATAATATAATAGAATTTTACACCGACCTTTTTAAAGATTTGAAAGATTTGAGCCCTATGCTAACAAAGTATCTTTAAGGTCCGTTGAAGCCATTAAACTTAACAGGAGATTCGTTAACCATTCATGCCACCTTTTATAATGATTTGACGTCTTTGCTTGCAACATCACAAAAATATCAATTTATCATAAGGGAGTTTCAATATTTTGTAACAGCAAGGCTAACGTAGGTGAGAAAATATGTTGCATTGAGACCCTGTGTACGCGGGATCTCTGGGTCGAAGATGCGTTCTTTTACCAAATAAAGTTAGCCTTTGACGTGATAGATAGTTTTGATTGACTTTGGATGTGCTAACCTTCGTACGTACCAGGTTGGAAAACATGCGTGATTTGGCCTACGCGTAGTAGCAAGTGAAATACATTTGAGGGTGAGAGCTGTGAGTAGACTTTAGAAAGCTGCGAGAGGCGCAAAATTAACAACAGACCTTATGCGAGAACCGTTTATTGTAACTGCGAGCAGCGAGTTTGGCAGAGTTTGTTTTATAGTTTTATAGTGAATGCAAGTTTTCTAACCTGTCCTAGAGGGGGCTCTAGATTCTAGATTCAGCAGATTGCAGTCCCAATCCACAAAAGGAATTTACATTCGCTGGTCACTGAGATCTATAGAACAGAATGGGAGCTTAAGCCTAGTTTCATGAAGGAGATCTTTGTTGAAAAATGCAGTTCTTATGGGTTAAGAAGCTGCCATAAATCTACTATTGCAACAAGCGCGCACAACCTACAATGACTTAGAGACAATATTGTTTCGTGAGTGTAGATTATGGCTGGCACTTCCCAATGAGATAAAGCAGTCAGATACCCTCTCTAGCTTTAAAAGAATTAAAGGGACCCATTAGGCATGTACGAAGAACGCTGGTAAAGAACAAACAATGCAAGAAGTATCAAAATTTCATGATAATTTTCCACTTGGAAACTAGGAGGAAAGGTACAATTTGCTATGATTTCTGATGTAAGAAACGGAAACTTCCCTTTGGGAAGAAGTTGCCAAATAACCATTGCAGACAGGAAAGGGCGCATGGTGACCTTAAGATGGGAGCAACGAGCTCCTTCGAAGCTGTGCCAATTCCGATACTTTTCATGTTTCATAATTCTATTTTCTACTGGGGGTAGCCCTTCAGCACACAAGAGCTAGTTCTCAACGGGTCATTGCATCCGTTGTCCGACCTTCATACAACTTGCTCCAGTGGATTAATGCTTGCACAGCGGCACTGAGTCAACTCTTACATTTGCCCTAAGAAAGTCAAATTTCAACTCAGACATTCCTTTACCCCATCAAGTTATTGATTGAGGCCTGACGTCAACAGTCCAGTGTCAGGTTTCCGAAGCAGTTAGAGAATCTGCACCTGCGATCTGCAAATAGACCTCAGGTTTCAAAAAGCAGTAAGAGCATCTGTATCTGCGACCTGCAAATAGTCCTTTTAGCTATTCTAAAAAAGTCTGAATTAATTTCTGAATCAACGATATTTTATAGCCTGCGTGCAGAGCGAACGCGGCGATCTGTAAATTTGCTGGTCTGTAAATACAAAATAATAAATCAAAAATTGTAAATATTTGAAACATTGTAGAAATATTTTATTTTTTTAAACAAATTTTACTTTCGTAGATAGTAGGCTTGAATTAACTTTCATTTAATAGCTATTGTATATATGTCTACTTTAAAAAGATGAATAATAATATCAATAATAATAATTTGAGGTCTGGTCTGTGACTATTTTATCCTCCAGGGCTAACATTTGCTAATGTGCCAACCATTTCATTTTCTTGTTTACGCTAAAAACAGTTTGGAACAAAACGTGATTTTCATTACCACTTGGTTTTGATTTCGGGGTTAGTCATGTTTACTAGGGATAGGGCTCTTTGTAGTGAAATCTAATTTTATTTTATCTTTTGTTTTTCACGTAGTATAAATTCTCGGTTGTCCTTTTAGAAAGTAGTGCTGACGAAGATATTTAATTGAAACGTTCTGGATTTTAACAGTTGTATTTTTTATTCATTTTATTTCTGTTAATTTTTGATTGAGGTATGGTTTAATTTATTGATAATAATAATAATGATTCTATTCATTCGTTTTTTTCTCGTCACAACAAGGATCGAAAGCCGCCATTGTTCAGATACAGTTGAAATCGTTGGAGCTCCTACGCAGCAATACGTCTCATGTCAAAACTTTAATTATATTTCCCAGTACTGGAGTTTCTTAATTTTTTGGCAATCTTAGAGTTGAGTTTCTTATGGGCAGTTTCTTATAATAGAAAAACCGCGTACGACCACAGACATTGCTATTGAAGTACAGCTGTTATAAAGGTGTCTTATTGGAAGCAACTGAAGGAAGCTTCACGAGAAAATTGCAAGTTGCACTTGTCCTAATCACAGAGAAATCATTGTGAAATTATTTCACCCAGCCCGCGCAATAACCTTGACAAAACTGATGCGACTTTTTCCTAGACCAACCCCCCCCCCCCCCCCCCCCCCCGGTTCGTTTGCTTGCTCCCAAGCAATGTGTTTTCAAGTTGACAATCAATCCATGCGCAATCAAGTCAAGGCATGAGTCAGTTAGCTTCGAGTACTCAACTGAACAAATTAAGTAAGAATTGTATTTTCATTTCGTTCCTCTAGTGAAATGGTGCCTTGACGTTTGGATGCCATGCAACTGGGAATATTCGAAAATTTCAAGTGAAATCAAAGGTAAGCGTTCGCGAATCCGCTGTTTATTCAATGAGTTACGAGCTTTTGAAGATAAAATTTGTGCGAAAGCTGAAACTAGAGACCCTTTAATGACTTGTTTTGCAAGAAACCTCCAAAAATCGAGGTAAAAGAAGGTTGTCGAATGTCATACCTCTCGTTGATATCAGAGCGAACCCAACGGGAATTCGAGAATAATTCATTCCTTGTAACCAATGTCAAATTTACCTCTGAATGCAATAAACGAAAACGTAATCGATGAGAGTCATTTTAAACCTTGCTGAGCTGGAATTCCTCGAAGCATCCATAAACCTGATTTGATGTTAAATAAAGTTATGTTATCGAAGGTCATTTTCCTCGTCCATTTGGTTTGCTATTAAATACATGAGAAAGAAAACAATAGCCCAATGCTACTTTCACTACAAATGCTATCGAAAAGCCTCTGTATTCATTTTTGCATTAACGTGAACCGTAGCGGATTTGCAAATTTCTGGTATCTAGAATTAAGTTAAGATCTTAACAAAATGGCTATTCCATCATGAGTCCCATTAATTAAATCGTTATTTTTATATATTCAATCCAACATCGAACGTATTTTTGGGACACTGGGATCAAAGGCGGGCTCCATGTTATATTTGCTCATGTTTTTCACGTTAATGTAAACACGCATGGAGGAAATTATATATTTGCATATGCAGGATACTTGTGGTGTTATATGCTGATCTCAAGAACATTCACTGTCTTTTTTTTATTTCAACTCGAACGGGAATGAAAAAGTGAAAAAATTAAAAAATTGAATTTGGGGCAACAAGTAACAAAATGCGGCTACAACATGTAATGTGCGGCCGCACATTTTACCACCACTTTTGCCAAGATTTTGTACATTAAATTTCCAGCCCCCCCCCCCTCCCCCTGAATCGTAAACTGCTCGACGAGAAGCTACAAGTTTCTCTCGAAATTGTTAATGGACAACATCTTTATTCTTAATGCTGCACAAAGTAGATGCTGATTGCAAAAGTTGCACCAAAGTACGCTACCACAGCAATCTATATTTTAGAACACCTAATATATTTGATAAAAATTTGTAACATTAATTTTGGTTATTTTTCAACAAATAGAACAATTGAAACAGTGTAATGAGACAGAGTTTTGAACTCGGGTCCTCCTGCTATCTAGGCAGACGCTCTGTCGACTGAGCTATCTCACGATAATTAATATAATTCTAGGTATAGATCTGGATATTTACTAAATGCACTTACGATTAAGTACGGTGAGATAGCTCAGTCGGTAGATCATCTGCCTAGATAGCAAGGGGTCTCGAGTTCAAAACCAGGTCTCAACACACCTTTTCTATTTTTCCATTTGTTAAAATAAATTAGAACACCCAAATATCAATATTTCCAGAGGAGGGCTCTTGTCAACTTTATTCTCTGAAACAAAAAGTTCGAGAGCCGAAGAGTGCATAATTCCCTGAATACTTGTAGGATAATCCGCAAGACAAATCTTTAGATTTACCCATCTGCTTTCGATATAAAAACATAACTTCTCTTAAAAACCGCCCTTCGCGTGCAGAAGGTAGCCCTACTACTGGTTTCAGGGCAATTTTTGCAGCTTTGTTTGTTTTAAATTACTGGTTGAGAGAATTTTCTTTGTCTGCAACCGCTGATCCCTTTGAATTGATGTATCAGTTAAAGCAACTCATGCTATTGTCTTACAAATCTGTCTTTGTTGGTATGGTCTGTTAGAAAATCCATGATGAGTAATTAGACTGATGACTTTTCGTCCCTTGTTTCCCTGCGTTCTTTGATTTGCTGATATCACTTGGTCAATAGACGATTACGCTAAAGATGGCGGCGAAGAACTTTTTACCAAGATACACTGCGTTATTTAATCGAATTCATATAAAATTGTTAAAATTGGTAAAAAGTTCTTTCTTTGCCGCCATCTTTAGCATAATCGTCTATAGGGACTCATACCATTACTCTTATAAAGTGGGCCACCTGTTTCAAAATGGCCTAAACTAGCGGGGGTTCTCATACACTCAGCAAAATCGCTTCAAAGTCTGGTTTAAAGAGCTTCAACATTGAGCAAACTTTTAGTACCAAGAATAATGTTTTCCCGAACTACTATTCGCATAATACACACCTTTCAAGCAGTAATCTTCATCCGCTAAAACAAAATAGATCCATCGCAGCTACGAGAACTCTAAGCCGTATCAACCGTTTTTGTTTGCAACAAAAACAACTGTCTAGATAGCGCATCCTTATTGGTTGAAAACTAAATTCTAGCAATTTGATTGGTTAATACGGAACCACTCCATATTGGTTAAAGGGTCCCACTTTATAAGAGTAATGGAATGACTCCCTATTACCAAGTGATATCAGCAAATCAAAGAACGCAGGGAAATAAGGGACGAAAAGTGATAAGTCTAGTGAGTAAAAGCAACAACAATCCCTATTTGAAAGACTAATACTCCCTGGATATTGAGGCTATAATGTTGGCAAATCATTCAATAGTGAACATGTTCAAATGTATCTCAAAATTTTCGTGAGTGAAATTGGCCACTCCTTTCTGAAATTAAGAGGGATTTTCTCAAGAAATCCCCTCAAGAAACCTTCAAAACAGCCTAAAATTCCTGCATTGCAGCAACTACTTGAACAAGCTTTAAAGCCTTTTTAGCCTGTAATATTTGTTGGGAGCATGAATGTGTCATCCATCTCAGGGAGTATAACGAAATTATTTCAGGAATATGATCGTGATTTTTTGGCCTGTTTTGAAAGTTTCTAGAAATGGGATCTCTCGAGAAATTCCCTCATAATTGCAGAACAGAGTGGATGACATCAGTCAGGTAAATTTTTAAATAGATTTAAGCATATAAGACCCCGGGCTCGATCCCAGGCAGGAGTACATTTAATTCTCCAATTGTGGTAGCCCACTCGTGACAAATATATCTCGCCAATTAGTAAGATATTTTCAAATATTATGGCCTAGATATCCTTGGAGCAGTGGCTTTTAGTACAGAGATTGATTTCTTTACCGACCCAGTAGTATTTTGCATTCTTCTTGATTATCTTTACTGACTCTGTCTATCTATCTTACATTTTCTGTTAAAGGAACCACAAATCGTTTGTATCCCTAATCTCTCCTGCTTGAACTGGGGAACTTAAAATGGGATGCGTGGAGTCGTTAGAGGTGCCAGGAAGATGGAAGAAGCATGCTCCAATCAAAACGACGTTTCCGTTATCGACGTATGAAAAACTACTACTGGAAGATACATGGGTGCAATTAGAGAAAAACTTACTACAACTTGGGAATGGTATGTTCTATCGGTAAGAGATATTCATTTTCATTGTGGTATAGACTTGCTCATATCCTCTTGAAAGGAAAGGAAAGGACGACTGTTTCTGAACAGCTCCTAGCTATTTTTAGGGAGTTGACGAATCAGGACGGCAACGCCAACTAGAATGTCATCTTGTGTCCTGCAAACAAAATTTCTCCTCAATACACAACCTTTGAGCTTACATACTATTCCAAAGACGAAGACGCAACCTCGTTATGGTAGATGCCGAAGAGCTATCATTTTCTCCTTGCAAAAATTTAAAATGGTTTACTTTATTTTGAGTCCTAAATCTGAATTACAGAATGACAGAGGTGAGAGTTGCAAGTTGTGCAATTGAAAGGGACGACTAGATATATTACACGAGTCCTCGTTTTCGCTCCATTCCCCCAACGATACCCCCCCCCCCACAATACCCATTCCGCTTTAACGAAATGAGATGACTATAACAGTAAATAGCAATTCAATTCAATAGAGCAAAATGTCATCAGTCTAAGGGACGACTAAGCTATCAAAGAAAACAAATTTTCATGAAAACCATGGCATCTACAGGTTGCCTAAAGGAACATATGAGCTGTTTGAGTGGCTGCTGTGGAGCCGCCATAAATCCAATTTTTCTATTTTCAAGATTTTCAATCAAAGAGTCTTTAACGTAAAGGTTGACACCAAGTTTGAGTAATTCTGCTTAGAAGTTATTGGCTGCTTAAAAACCAGACGATTCATTATTCTCCATTTTGTTGAAATCAACTCAATTAATTTAAAAAAAATACTTAATCAGGTTTTCTTATGTTCAGAAGGCCCATAAGTGAGACAGATAGTCATAAATTAGATTTTGCCCTAAACAAGAATATTGAACGTATTTACAATGGCAGACAAAACACACGAGACTCGTTGCATTTTCGAGAAAATTTTGAGTTAGGATCCCCCCGCCCCCCATTGCAAAGGGCGAAGGGGTCATCAGCAGTGCAAGGTAGTAGTTTACATGCAGCGAAGACCTCATAGCCATCAGTTATTTTGCTCCTCAAGAGTGATTAAGTCGCTTTAAACCAACGATATTGTGTTCAGCAGGTATCTTGGTTAATATTCTTGAGGAAATGCTAGAAATGGTGATATGCAACACAAGTGCTGCAGACCATGACATGCAGCCATCAATTATTTTGCTCCTCAAAAGTGATTAAGTTGTTTTAAACCAACGATATTGTGTACAGCAGGCTGCCTGGTTAATATTCTTGAGGAAATGCTAGAAATGGTGATATGCAACACAAGTGCTGCAGACCATGACATGCAGCCATCAGTTATTTTGCTCCTCAAAAGTGATCAAGTCGTTTTAAACCAACGATATTGTGTTGAGCAGGCTGCTTGGTTAATATTCTTGAGGAAATGCTAGAAATGGTGATATGCAACACAAGTGCTGCAGACCATGACATGCAGCC
Source organism: Aurelia coerulea (assembly GCA_039566865.1). NCBI lineage: Eukaryota > Metazoa > Cnidaria > Scyphozoa > Semaeostomeae > Ulmaridae > Aurelia > Aurelia coerulea. The sequence continues at coordinate 591,848 of CM076947.1, read as the reverse complement.
ATCAGTTATTTTGCTCCTCAAAAGTGATTAAGTGTTGAGCAAGCTGCTTGGTTAATATTCTTGAGGAAATGCTAGAAATGGTGATATGCAACACAAGTGCTGCAGACCATGACATGCAGCCATCAGTTATTTTGCTCCTCAAAAGTGATTAAGTTGTTTTAAACCAACGATATTGTGTTCAGCAGGTGCTGCAGACCATGACAAGCAGCCATCAGTTATTTTGCTCCTCAAAAGTGATTAAGTCGTTTCAAACCAACAATATTGTCTTCAGCAGTCTGCTTGGTTAATATGCTTGAGGAAATGCTAGAAATGGTGATATGCAACACAAGTGCTGCAGACCATGACATGCAGCCATCAGTTATTTTACTCCTCAAAACTGATTAAGTTGTTTTAAACCAACGATATTGTATTCAGCAGGCTGCTTGGTTAATATTCTTGAGGAAATACTAGAAATGGTGATATGCAACACAAGTACTGCAGATCATGACATGCAGCCATCACTTATTTTGCTCCTCAAAAGTGATTAAGTCGTTTTAAACCAACGATATTGTGTTCAGCAGGCTGCTTGGTCAATATTCTTTAGGAAATGCTAGAAATGGTGATATGCAACACAAGTGCTGCAGACCATGCCATGCAGCCATCAGTTATTTTGCTCCTCAAAAGTGATTAAGTCGTTTTAAACCAACGATATTGTCTTCAGCAGGTTGCTTGATTAATATTCTTGAGGAAATGCTAGAAATGGTGATATGCAACACAAGTGCTGCAGACCATGACATGCAGCCATCAGTTATTTTGCTCCTCAAAAGTGATTAAGTCGTTTTAAACCAACGATATTGTGTTCAGCAGGCTGCTTGGTTAATATTCTTGAGGAAATGCTAGAAATGGTGATATGCAACACAAGTGCTGCAGATCATGACATGCAGCCATCAGTTATTTTGCTCCTCAAAAGTGATTAAGTCGTTTTAAACCAACGATATTGTCTTCAGCAGGTTGCTGGTTAATATTCTTGAGGAAATGCTAGAAATGGTGATATGCAACACAAGTGCTGCAGATCATGACATGCAGCCATCAGTTATTTTGCTCCTCAAAAATGATTAAGTCGTTTTAAACCAACGATATTGTCTTCAGCAGGTTGCTTGGATAATGTTCTTGAGGAAATGCTAGAAATGGTGATATGCATCACAAGTACTGCAGACCATGACATGCAGCCATCAGTTATTTTCCTCCTCAAAAGTGATTAAGTCGCTTTAAACCAACGATATTGTCTTCAGCATGTTGCTTGGTTAATGTTCTTGAGGAAATGCTAGAAATGGTGATATGCAACAAAAGTGCTGCAGACCATGCCATGCAGCCATCAGTTATTTTGCTCCTCAAAAGTGATTAAGTCGTTTTAAACCAACGATATTGTGTTCAGCAGGCTGCTTGGTTAATATTCTTGAGGAAATGCTAGAAATGGTGATATGCAACACAAGTGCTGCAGACCATGACATGCAGCCATCAGTTATTTTGCTCCTCAAAAGTGATTAAGTTGCTTGAAACCATCGATATTGTGTTCAGCAGGCTGCTTAGTTAATATTCTTGAGGAAATTCTAGAAATGGTGATATGCAACACAAGTGCTGCAGACCATGACATGCAGCCATCAGTTATTTTGCTCCTCAAAAGTGATTAAGTCGTTTTAAACCAACGATATTGTCTTCAGCAGGTTGCTTGGTTAATGTTCTTGAGGAAATGCTAGAAATGGTGATATGCAACACGAGTGCTGCTGACCATGCCATGCAGCCATCAGTTATTTTGCTCCTCAAAAGTGATTAAGTCATTTTAAACCAACGATATTGTCTTCAGCAGGCTGCTTGGTTAATATTCTTGAGGAAATGCTAGAAATGGTGATATGCAACACAAGTGCTGCAGATCATGACATGCAGCCATCAGTTATTTTGCTCCTCAAAAGTGATTAAGTCGTTTTAAACCAATGATATTGTGTTCAGCAGGCTGCTTGGTTAATATTCTTGAGGAAATGCTAGAAATGGTGATATGCAACACAAGGGCTGCAGACCATGACATGCAGCCATCAGTTATTTTGCTCCTCAAAAGTGATTAAGTCGTTTTAAACCAATGATATTGTCTTCAGCAGGCTGCTTGGTTAATATTCTTGAGGAAATGCTAGAAATGGTGATATGCAACACAAGTGCTGCAGACCATGACATGCAGCCATCAGTTATTTTGCTCCTCAAAAGTGATTAAGTTGTTTTAAACCAACGATATTGTGTTCAGCTGGTGCTGCAGACCATGACATGCAGCCATCAGTTATTTTGCTCCTCAAAAGTGATTAAGTCGTTTTAAACCAACGATATTGTCTTCAGCAGGTTGCTTGATTAATATTCTTGAGGAAATGCTAGAAATGGTGATATGCAACACAAGTGCTGCAGACCATGACATGCAGCCATCAGTTATTTTGCTCCTCAAAAGTGATTAAGTTGTTTTAAACCAACGATATTGTGTTCAGCAGGTGCTGCAGACCATGACATGCAGCCATCAGTTATTTTGCTCCTCAAAAGTGATTAAGTCGTTTTAAACCAACAATATTGTCTTCAGCAGTCTGCTTGGTTAATATGCTTGAGGAAATGCTAGAAATGGTGATATGCAACACAAGTGCTGCAGACCATGACATGCAGCCATCAGTTATTTTACTCCTCAAAAGTGATTAAGTCGTTTTAAACCAACGATATTGTCTTCAGCAGGCTGCTTGGTTAATATTCTTGAGGAAATGCTAGAAATGGTGATATGCAACACAAGTACTGCAGATCATGACATGCAGCCATCACTTATTTTGCTCCTCAAAAGTGATTAAGTCGTTTTAAACCAACGATATTGTGTTCAGCAGGCTGCTTGGTCAATATTCTTTAGGAAATGCTAGAAATGGTGATATGCAACACAAGTGCTGCAGACCATGCCATGCAGCCATCAGTTATTTTGCTCCTCAAAAGTGATTAAGTCGTTTTAAACCAACGATATTGTCTTCAGCAGGTTGCTTGATTAATATTCTTGAGGAAATGCTAGAAATGGTGATATGCAATACAAGTGCTGCAGACCATGACATGCAGCCATCAGTTATTTTGCTCCTCAAAAGTGATTAAGTCGTTTTAAACCAACGATATTGTGTTCAGCAGGCTGCTTGGTTAATATTCTTGAGGAAATGCTAGAAATGGTGATATGCAACACAAGTGCTGCAGATCATGACATGCAGCCATCAGTTATTTTGCTCCTCAAAAGTGATTAAGTCGTTTTAAACCAACGATATTGTCTTCAGCAGGTTGCTTGGTTAATATTCTTGAGGAAATGCTAGAAATGGTGATATGCAACACAAGTGCTGCAGATCATGACATGCAGCCATCAGTTATTTTGCTCCTCAAAAATGATTAAGTCGTTTTAAACCAACGATATTGTCTTCAGCAGGTTGCTTGGCTAATATTCTTGAGGAAATGCTAGAAATGGTGATATGCAACACAAGTGCTGCAGATCATGACATGCAGCCATCAGTTATTTTGCTCCTCAAAAGTGATTAAGTTGCTTGAAACCATCGATATTGTGTTCAGCAGGCTGCTTAGTTAATATTCTTGAGGAAATTCTAGAAATGGTGATATGCAACACAAGTGCTGCAGACCATGACATGCAGCCATCACTTATTTTGCTCCTCAAAAGTGATTAAGTCGTTTTAAACCAACGATATTGTCTTCAGCAGGTTGCTTGGTTAATGTTCTTGAGGAAATGCTAGAAATGGTGATATGCAACACAAGTGCTGCAGACCATGACATGCAGCCATCAGTTATTTTGCTCCTCAAAAGTGATTAAGTCGTTTTAAACCAACGATATTGTCTTCAGCAGGTTGCTTGGTTAATGTTCTTGAGGAAATGCTAGAAATGGTGATATGCAACACAAGTGCTGCAGACCATGCAATGCAGCCATCAGTTATTTTGCTCCTCAAAAGTGATTAAGTCATTTTAAACCAACGATATTGTCTTCAGCAGGCTGCTTGGTTAATATTCTTGAGGAAATGCTAGAAATGGTGATATGCAACACAAGTGCTGCAGATCATGACATGCAGCCATCAGTTATTTTGCTCCTCAAAAGTGATTAAGTCGTTTTAAACCAATGATATTGTGTTCAGCAGGCTGCTTGGTTAATATTCTTGAGGAAATGCTAGAAATGGTGATATGCAACACAAGGGCTGCAGACAATGACATGCAGCCATCAGTTATTTTGCTCCTCAAACGTGATTAAGTCGTTTTAAACCAATGATATTGTCTTCAGCAGGCTGCTTGGTTAATATTCTTGAGGAAATTCTAGAAATGGTGATATGCAACACAAGTGCTGCAGACCATGACATGCAGCCATCAGTTATTTTGCTCCTCAAAAGTGATTAAGTTGTTTTAAACCAACGATATTGTGTTCAGCAGGTGCTGCAGACCATGACATGCAGCCATCAGTTATTTTGCTCCTCAAAAGTGATTAAGTCGTTTTAAACCAACGATATTGTCTTCAGCAGGTTGCTTGATTAATATTCTTGAGGAAATGCTAGAAATGGTGATATGCAACACAAGTGCTGCAGACCATGACATGCAGCTATCAGTTATTTTGCTCCTCAAAAGTGATTAAGTTGTTTTAAACCAACGATATTGTGTTCAGCAGGTGCTGCAGACCATGACATGCAGCCATCAGTTATTTTGCTCCTCAAAAGTGATTAAGTCGTTTTAAACCAACAATATTGTCTTCAGCAGTCTGCTTGGTTAATATGCTTGAGGAAATGCTAGAAATGGTGATATGCAACACAAGTACTGCAGATCATGACATGCAGCCATCACTTATTTTGCTCCTCAAAAGTGATTAAGTCGTTTTAAACCAACGATATTGTGTTCAGCAGGCTGCTTGGTCAATATTCTTTAGGAAATGCTAGAAATGGTGATATGCAACACAAGTGCTGCAGACCATGCCATGCAGCCATCAGTTATTTTGCTCCTCAAAAGTGATTAAGTCGTTTTAAACCAACGATATTGTCTTCAGCAGGTTGCTTGATTAATATTCTTGAGGAAATGCTAGAAATGGTGATATGCAACACAAGTGCTGCAGACCATGACATGCAGCCATCAGTTATTTTGCTCCTCAAAAATGATTAAGTCGTTTTAAACCAACGATATTGTCTTCAGCAGGTTGCTTGGCTAATATTCTTGAGGAAATGCTAGAAATGGTGATATGCAACACAAGTGCTGCAGATCATGACATGCAGCCATCAGTTATTTTGCTCCTCAAAAGTGATTAAGTTGCTTGAAACCATCGATATTGTGTTCAGCAGGCTGCTTAGTTAATATTCTTGAGGAAATTCTAGAAATGGTGATATGCAACACAAGTGCTGCAGATCATGACATGCAGCCATCAGTTATTTTGCTCCTCAAAAGTGATTAAGTCGTTTTAAACCAACGATATTGTCTTCAGCAGGTTGCTTGGTTAATGTTCTTGAGGAAATGCTAGAAATGGTGATATGCAACACAAGTGCTGCAGACCATGACATGCAGCCATCAGTTATTTTGCTCCTCAAAAGTGATTAAGTCGTTTTAAACCAACGATATTGTCTTCAGCAGGTTGCTTGGTTAATGTTCTTGAGGAAATGCTAGAAATGGTGATATGCAACACAAGTGCTGCAGACCATGCAATGCAGCCATCAGTTATTTTGCTCCTCAAAAGTGATTAAGTCATTTTAAACCAACGATATTGTCTTCAGCAGGCTGCTTGGTTAATATTCTTGAGGAAATGCTAGAAATGGTGATATGCAACACAAGTGCTGCAGACCATGACATGCAGCCATCAGTTATTTTGCTCCTCAAAAGTGATTAAGTTGCTTGAAACCATCGATATTGTGTTCAGCAGGCTGCTTAGTTAATATTCTTGAGGAAATTCTAGAAATGGTGATATGCAACACAAGTGCTGCAGACCATGACATGCAGCCATCAGTTATTTTGCTCCTCAAAAGTGATTAAGTCGTTTTAAACCAACGATATTGTCTTCAGCAGGTTGCTTGGTTAATGTTCTTGAGGAAATGCTAGAAATGGTGATATGCAACACGAGTGCTGCAGACCATGCCATGCAGCCATCAGTTACTTTGCTCCTCAAAAGTGATTAAGTCATTTTAAACCAACGATATTGTCTTCAGCAGGCTGCTTGGTTAATATTCTTGAGGAAATGCTAGAAATGGTGATATGCAACACAAGTGCTGCAGATCATGACATGCAGCCATCAGTTATTTTGCTCCTCAAAAGTGATTAAGTCGTTTTAAACCAATGATATTGTGTTCAGCAGGCTGCTTGGTTAATATTCTTGAGGAAATGCTAGAAATGGTGATATGCAACACAAGGGCTGCAGACCATGACATGCAGCCATCAGTTATTTTGCTCCTCAAAAGTGATTAAGTCGTTTTAAACCAATGATATTGTCTTCAGCAGGCTGCTTGGTTAATATTCTTGAGGAAATGCTAGAAATGGTGATATGCAACACAAGTGCTGCAGACCATGACATGCAGCCATCAGTTATTTTGCTCCTCAAAAGTGATTAAGTCGTTTTAAACCAACGATATTGTCTTCAGCAGGTTGCTTGATTAATATTCTTGAGGAAATGCTAGAAATGGTGATATGCAACACAAGTGCTGCAGACCATGACATGCAGCCATCAGTTATTTTGCTCCTCAAAAGTGATTAAGTTGTTTTAAACCAACGATGTTGTGTTCAGCAGGTGCTGCAGACCATGACATGCAGCCATCAGTTATTTTGCTCCTCAAAAGTGATTAAGTCGTTTTAAACCAACAATATTGTCTTCAGCAGTCTGCTTGGTTAATATGCTTGAGGAAATGCTAGAAATGGTGATATGCAACACAAGTTCTGCAGACCATGACATGCAGCCATCAGTTATTTTACTCCTCAAAAGTGATTAAGTCGTTTTAAACCAACGATATTGTCTTCAGCAGGCTGCTTGGTTAATATTCTTGAGGAAATGCTAGAAATGGTGATATGCAACACAAGTACTGCAGATCATGACATGCAGCCATCACTTATTTTGCTCCTCAAAAGTGATTAAGTCGTTTTAAACCAACGATATTGTGTTCAGCAGGCTGCTTGGTCAATATTCTTTAGGAAATGCTAGAAATGGTGATATGCAACACAAGTGCTGCAGACCATGCCATGCAGCCATCAGTTATTTTGCTCCTCAAAAGTGATTAAGTCGTTTTAAACCAACGATATTGTCTTCAGCAGGTTGCTTGATTAATATTCTTGAGGAAATGCTAGAAATGGTGATATGCAATACAAGTGCTGCAGACCATGACATGCAGCCATCAGTTATTTTGCTCCTCAAAAGTGATTAAGTCGTTTTAAACCAACGATATTGTGTTCAGCAGGCTGCTTGGTTAATATTCTTGAGGAAATGCTAGAAATGGTGATATGCAACACAAGTGCTGCAGATCATGACATGCAGCCATCAGTTATTTTGCTCCTCAAAAGTGATTAAGTCGTTTTAAACCAACGATATTGTCTTCAGCAGGTTGCTTGGTTAATATTCTTGAGGAAATGCTAGAAATGGTGATATGCAACACAAGTGCTGCAGATCATGACATGCAGCCATCAGTTATTTTGCTCCTCAAAAATGATTAAGTCGTTTTAAACCAACGATATTGTCTTCAGCAGGTTGCTTGGCTAATATTCTTGAGGAAATGCTAGAAATGGTGATATGCAACACAAGTGCTGCAGATCATGACATGCAGCCATCAGTTATTTTGCTCCTCAAAAGTGATTAAGTTGCTTGAAACCATCGATATTGTGTTCAGCAGGCTGCTTAGTTAATATTCTTGAGGAAATTCTAGAAATGGTGATATGCAACACAAGTGCTGCAGACCATGACATGCAGCCATCAGTTATTTTGCTCCTCAAAAGTGATTAAGTCGTTTTAAACCAACGATATTGTCTTCAGCAGGTTGCTTGGTTAATGTTCTTGAGGAAATGCTAGAAATGGTGATATGCAACACAAGTGCTGCAGACCATGACATGCAGCCATCAGTTATTTTGCTCCTCAAAAGTGATTAAGTCGTTTTAAACCAACGATATTGTCTTCAGCAGGTTGCTTGGTTAATGTTCTTGAGGAAATGCTAGAAATGGTGATATGCAACACAAGTGCTGCAGACCATGCAATGCAGCCATCAGTTATTTTGCTCCTCAAAAGTGATTAAGTCATTTTAAACCAACGATATTGTCTTCAGCAGGCTGCTTGGTTAATATTCTTGAGGAAATGCTAGAAATGGTGATATGCAACACAAGTGCTGCAGATCATGACATGCAGCCATCAGTTATTTTGCTCCTCAAAAGTGATTAAGTCGTTTTAAACCAATGATATTGTGTTCAGCAGGCTGCTTGGTTAATATTCTTGAGGAAATGCTAGAAATGGTGATATGCAACACAAGGGCTGCAGACCATGACATGCAGCCATCAGTTATTTTGCTCCTCAAAAGTGATTAAGTCGTTTTAAACCAATGATATTGTCTTCAGCAGGCTGCTTGGTTAATATTCTTGAGGAAATTCTAGAAATGGTGATATGCAACACAAGTGCTGCAGACCATGACATGCAGCCATCAGTTATTTTGCTCCTCAAAAGTGATTAAGTTGTTTTAAACCAACGATATTGTCTTCAGCAGGCTGCTTGGTTAATATTCTTGAGGAAATGCTAGAAATGGTGATATGCAACACAAGTGCTGCAGATCATGACATGCAGCCATCAGTTATTTTGCTCCTCAAAAGTGATTAAGTCGTTTTAAACCAATGATATTGTGTTCAGCAGGCTGCTTGGTTAATATTCTTGAGGAAATGCTAGAAATGGTGATATGCAACACAAGGGCTGCAGACCATGACATGCAGCCATCAGTTATTTTGCTCCTCAAAAGTGATTAAGTCGTTTTAAACCAATGATATTGTCTTCAGCAGGCTGCTTGGTTAATATTCTTGAGGAAATTCTAGAAATGGTGATATGCAACACAAGTGCTGCAGACCATGACATGCAGCCATCAGTTATTTTGCTCCTCAAAAGTGATTAAGTTGTTTTAAACCAACGATATTGTGTTCAGCAGGTGCTGCAGACCATGACATGCAGCCATCAGTTATTTTGCTCCTCAAAAGTGATTAAGTCGTTTTAAACCAACGATATTGTCTTCAGCAGGTTGCTTGATTAATATTCTTGAGGAAATGCTAGAAATGGTGATATGCAACACAAGTGCTGCAGACCATGACATGCAGCTATCAGTTATTTTGCTCCTCAAAAGTGATTAAGTTGTTTTAAACCAACGATATTGTGTTCAGCAGGTGCTGCAGACCATGACATGCAGCCATCAGTTATTTTGCTCCTCAAAAGTGATTAAGTCGTTTTAAACCAACAATATTGTCTTCAGCAGTCTGCTTGGTTAATATGCTTGAGGAAATGCTAGAAATGGTGATATGCAACACAAGTACTGCAGATCATGACATGCAGCCATCACTTATTTTGCTCCTCAAAAGTGATTAAGTCGTTTTAAACCAACGATATTGTGTTCAGCAGGCTGCTTGGTCAATATTCTTTAGGAAATGCTAGAAATGGTGATATGCAACACAAGTGCTGCAGACCATGCCATGCAGCCATCAGTTATTTTGCTCCTCAAAAGTGATTAAGTCGTTTTAAACCAACGATATTGTCTTCAGCAGGTTGCTTGATTAATATTCTTGAGGAAATGCTAGAAATGGTGATATGCAACACAAGTGCTGCAGACCATGACATGCAGCCATCAGTTATTTTGCTCCTCAAAAGTGATTAAGTCGTTTTAAACCAATGATATTGTCTTCAGCAGGCTGCTTGGTTAATATTCTTGAGGAAATGCTAGAAATGGTGATATGCAACACAAGTGCTGCAGACCATGACATGCAGCCATCAGTTATTTTGCTCCTCAAAAGTGATTAAGTTATTTTAAACCAACGATATTGTGTTCAGCAGGTGCTGCAGACCATGACATGCAGCCATCAGTTATTTTGCTCCTCAAAAGTGATTAAGTCGTTTTAAACCAACGATATTGTCTTCAGCAGGTTGCTTGATTAATATTCTTGAGGAAATGCTAGAAATGGTGATATGCAACACAAGTGCTGCAGACCATGACATGCAGCCATCAGTTATTTTGCTCCTCAAAAGTGATTAAGTTGTTTTAAACCAACGATATTGTGTTCAGCAGGTGCTGCAGACCATGACATGCAGCCATCAGTTATTTTGCTCCTCAAAAGTGATTAAGTCGTTTTAAACCAACAATATTGTCTTCAGCAGTCTGCTTGGTTAATATGCTTGAGGAAATGCTAGAAATGGTGATATGCAACACAAGTGCTGCAGACCATGACATGCAGCCATCAGTTATTTTACTCCTCAAAAGTGATTAAGTCGTTTTAAACCAACGATATTGTCTTCAGCAGGCTGCTTGGTTAATATTCTTGAGGAAATGCTAGAAATGGTGATATGCAACACAAGTACTGCAGATCATGACATGCAGCCATCACTTATTTTGCTCCTCAAAAGTGATTAAGTCGTTTTAAACCAACGATATTGTGTTCAGCAGGCTGCTTGGTCAATATTCTTTAGGAAATGCTAGAAATGGTGATATGCAACACAAGTGCTGCAGACCATGCCATGCAGCCATCAGTTATTTTGCTCCTCAAAAGTGATTAAGTCGTTTTAAACCAACGATATTGTCTTCAGCAGGTTGCTTGATTAATATTCTTGAGGAAATGCTAGAAATGGTGATATGCAATACAAGTGCTGCAGACCATGACATGCAGCCATCAGTTATTTTGTTCCTCAAAAGTGATTAAGTCGTTTTAAACCAACGATATTGTGTTCAGCAGGCTGCTTGGTTAATATTCTTGAGGAAATGCTAGAAATGGTGATATGCAACACAAGTGCTGCAGATCATGACATGCAGCCATCAGTTATTTTGCTCCTCAAAAGTGATTAAGTCGTTTTAAACCAACGATATTGTCTTCAGCAGGTTGCTTGGTTAATATTCTTGAGGAAATGCTAGAAATGGTGATATGCAACACAAGTGCTGCAGATCATGACATGCAGCCATCAGTTATTTTGCTCCTCAAAAATGATTAAGTCGTTTTAAACCAACGATATTGTCTTCAGCAGGTTGCTTGGCTAATATTCTTGAGGAAATGCTAGAAATGGTGATATGCAACACAAGTGCTGCAGATCATGACATGCAGCCATCAGCTATTTTGCTCCTCAAAAGTGATTAAGTTGCTTGAAACCATCGATATTGTGTTCAGCAGGCTGCTTAGTTAATATTCTTGAGGAAATTCTAGAAATGGTGATATGCAACACAAGTGCTGCAGACCATGACATGCAGCCATCAGTTATTTTGCTCCTCAAAAGTGATTAAGTCGTTTTAAACCAACGATATTGTCTTCAGCAGGTTGCTTGGTTAATGTTCTTGAGGAAATGCTAGAAATGGTGATATGCAACACAAGTGCTGCAGACCATGACATGCAGCCATCAGTTATTTTGCTCCTCAAAAGTGATTAAGTCGTTTTAAACCAACGATATTGTCTTCAGCAGGTTGCTTGGTTAATGTTCTTGAGGAAATGCTAGAAATGGTGATATGCAACACAAGTGCTGCAGACCATGCAATGCAGCCATCAGTTATTTTGCTCCTCAAAAGTGATTAAGTCATTTTAAACCAACGATATTGTCTTCAGCAGGCTGCTTGGTTAATATTCTTGAGGAAATGCTAGAAATGGTGATATGCAACACAAGTGCTGCAGATCATGACATGCAGCCATCAGTTATTTTGCTCCTCAAAAGTGATTAAGTCGTTTTAAACCAATGATATTGTGTTCAGCAGGCTGCTTGGTTAATATTCTTGAGGAAATGCTAGAAATGGTGATATGCAACACAAGGGCTGCAGACCATGACATGCAGCCATCAGTTATTTTGCTCCTCAAAAGTGATTAAGTCGTTTTAAACCAATGATATTGTCTTCAGCAGGCTGCTTGGTTAATATTCTTGAGGAAATTCTAGAAATGGTGATATGCAACACAAGTGCTGCAGACCATGACATGCAGCCATCAGTTATTTTGCTCCTCAAAAGTGATTAAGTTGTTTTAAACCAACGATATTGTGTTCAGCAGGTGCTGCAGACCATGACATGCAGCCATCAGTTATTTTGCTCCTCAAAAGTGATTAAGTCGTTTTAAACCAACGATATTGTCTTCAGCAGGTTGCTTGATTAATATTCTTGAGGAAATGCTAGAAATGGTGATATGCAACACAAGTGCTGCAGACCATGACATGCAGCTATCAGTTATTTTGCTCCTCAAAAGTGATTAAGTTGTTTTAAACCAACGATATTGTGTTCAGCAGGTGCTGCAGACCATGACATGCAGCCATCAGTTATTTTGCTCCTCAAAAGTGATTAAGTCGTTTTAAACCAACAATATTGTCTTCAGCAGTCTGCTTGGTTAATATGCTTGAGGAAATGCTAGAAATGGTGATATGCAACACAAGTACTGCAGATCATGACATGCAGCCATCACTTATTTTGCTCCTCAAAAGTGATTAAGTCGTTTTAAACCAACGATATTGTGTTCAGCAGGCTGCTTGGTCAATATTCTTTAGGAAATGCTAGAAATGGTGATATGCAACACAAGTGCTGCAGACCATGCCATGCAGCCATCAGTTATTTTGCTCCTCAAAAGTGATTAAGTCGTTTTAAACCAACGATATTGTCTTCAGCAGGTTGCTTGATTAATATTCTTGAGGAAATGCTAGAAATGGTGATATGCAACACAAGTGCTGCAGACCATGACATGCAGCCATCAGTTATTTTGCTCCTCAAAAATGATTAAGTCGTTTTAAACCAACGATATTGTCTTCAGCAGGTTGCTTGGCTAATATTCTTGAGGAAATGCTAGAAATGGTGATATGCAACACAAGTGCTGCAGATCATGACATGCAGCCATCAGTTATTTTGCTCCTCAAAAGTGATTAAGTTGCTTGAAACCATCGATATTGTGTTCAGCAGGCTGCTTAGTTAATATTCTTGAGGAAATTCTAGAAATGGTGATATGCAACACAAGTGCTGCAGATCATGACATGCAGCCATCAGTTATTTTGCTCCTCAAAAGTGATTAAGTCGTTTTAAACCAACGATATTGTCTTCAGCAGGTTGCTTGGTTAATGTTCTTGAGGAAATGCTAGAAATGGTGATATGCAACACAAGTGCTGCAGACCATGACATGCAGCCATCAGTTATTTTGCTCCTCAAAAGTGATTAAGTCGTTTTAAACCAACGATATTGTCTTCAGCAGGTTGCTTGGTTAATGTTCTTGAGGAAATGCTAGAAATGGTGATATGCAACACAAGTGCTGCAGACCATGCAATGCAGCCATCAGTTATTTTGCTCCTCAAAAGTGATTAAGTCATTTTAAACCAACGATATTGTCTTCAGCAGGCTGCTTGGTTAATATTCTTGAGGAAATGCTAGAAATGGTGATATGCAACACAAGTGCTGCAGATCATGACATGCAGCCATCAGTTATTTTGCTCCTCAAAAGTGATTAAGTCGTTTTAAACCAATGATATTGTGTTCAGCAGGCTGCTTGGTTAATATTCTTGAGGAAATGCTAGAAATGGTGATATGCAACACAAGGGCTGCAGACCATGACATGCAGCCATCAGTTATTTTGCTCCTCAAAAGTGATTAAGTCGTTTTAAACCAATGATATTGTCTTCAGCAGGCTGCTTGGTTAATATTCTTGAGGAAATGCTAGAAATGGTGATATGCAACACAAGTGCTGCAGACCATGACATGCAGCCATCAGTTATTTTGCTCCTCAAAAGTGATTAAGTTGTTTTAAACCAACGATATTGTGTTCAGCAGGTGCTGCAGACCATGACATGCAGCCATCAGTTATTTTGCTCCTCAAAAGTGATTAAGTCGTTTTAAACCAACGATATTGTCTTCAGCAGGTTGCTTGATTAATATTCTTGAGGAAATGCTAGAAATGGTGATATGCAACACAAGTGCTGCAGACCATGACATGCAGCTATCAGTTATTTTGCTCCTCAAAAGTGATTAAGTTGTTTTAAACCAACGATATTGTGTTCAGCAGGTGCTGCAGACCATGACATGCAGCCATCAGTTATTTTGCTCCTCAAAAGTGATTAAGTCGTTTTAAACCACCAATATTGTCTTCAGCAGTCTGCTTGGTTAATATGCTTGAGGAAATGCTAGAAATGGTGATATGCAACACAAGTGCTGCAGACCATGACATGCAGCCATCAGTTATTTTACTCCTCAAAAGTGATTAAGTTGTTTTAAACCAACGATATTGTGTTCAGCAGGCTGCTTGGTTAATATTCTTGAGGAAATGCTAGAAATGGTGATATGCAACACAAGTACTGCAGATCATGACATGCAGCCATCACTTATTTTGCTCCTCAAAAGTGATTAAGTCGTTTTAAACCAACGATATCGTGTTCAGCAGGCTGCTTGGTCAATATTCTTTAGGAAATGCTAGAAATGGTGATATGCAACACAAGTGCTGCAGACCATGCCATGCAGCCATCAGTTATTTTGCTCCTCAAAAGTGATTAAGTCGTTTTAAACCAACGATATTGTCTTCAGCAGGTTGCTTGATTAATATTCTTGAGGAAATGCTAGAAATGGTGATATGCAACACAAGTGCTGCAGACCATGACATGCAGCCATCAGTTATTTTGCTCCTCAAAAGTGATTAAGTCGTTTTAAACCAACGATATTGTGTTCAGCAGGCTGCTTGGTTAATATTCTTGAGGAAATGCTAGAAATGGTGATATGCAACACAAGTGCTGCAGATCATGACATGCAGCCATCAGTTATTTTGCTCCTCAAAAGTGATTAAGTCGTTTTAAACCAACGATATTGTCTTCAGCAGGTTGCTTGGTTAATATTCTTGAGGAAATGCTAGAAATGGTGATATGCAACACAAGTGCTGCAGATCATGACATGCAGCCATCAGTTATTTTGCTCCTCAAAAATGATTAAGTCGTTTAAACCAACGATATTGTCTTCAGCAGGTTGCTTGGTTAATATTCTTGAGGAAATGCTAGAAATGGTGATATGCAACACAAGTGCTGCAGATCATGACATGCAGCCATCAGTTATTTTGCTCCTCAAAAGTGATTAAGTTGCTTGAAACCATCGATATTGTGTTCAGCAGGCTGCTTAGTTAATATTCTTGAGGAAATTCTAGAAATGGTGATATGCAACACAAGTGCTGCAGACCATGACATGCAGCCATCAGTTATTTTGCTCCTCAAAAGTGATTAAGTCGTTTTAAACCAACGATATTGTCTTCAGCAGGTTGCTTGGTTAATTTTCTTGAGGAAATGCTAGAAATGGTGATATGCAACACAAGTGCTGCAGACCATGCCATGCAGCCATCAGTTATTTTGCTCCTCAAAAGTGATTAGGTCGTTTTAAACCAACGATATTGTGTTCAGCAGGCTGCTTGGTTAATATTCTTGAGGAAATGCTAGAAATGGTGATATGCAACACAAGTGCTGCAGATCATGACATGCAGCCATCAGTTATTTTGCTCCTCAAAAGTGATTAAGTCGTTTTAAACCAACGATATTGTCTTCAGCAGGTTGCTTGATTAATATTCTTGAGGAAATGCTAGAAATGGTGATATGCAACACAAGTGCTGCAGACCATGACATGCAGCCATCAGTTATTTTGCTCCTCAAAAGTGATTAAGTCGTTTTAAACCAACGATATTGTGTTCAGCAGGCTGCTTGGTTAATATTCTTGAGGAAATGCTAGAAATGGTGATATGCAACACAAGTGCTGCAGATCATGACATGCAGCCATCAGTTATTTTGCTCCTCAAAAATGATTAAGTCGTTTTAAACCAACGATATTGTCTTCAGCAGGTTGCTTGGTTAATGTTCTTGAGGAAATGCTAGAAATGGTGATATGCATCACAAGTGCTGCAGATCATGGCATGGAGCCATCAGTTATTTTGCTCCTCAAAAATGATTAAGTCGTTTTAAACCAACGATATTGTCTTCAGCAGGTTGCTTGGTTAATGTTCTTGAGGAAATGCTAGAAATAGTGATATGCAACACAAGTGCTGCAGACCATGCCATGCAGCCATCAGTTATTTTGCTCCTCAAAAGTGATTAAGTCGTTTTAAACCAATGATATTGTCTTCAGCAGGCTGCTTGGTTAATATTCTTGAGGAAATGCTAGAAATGGTGATATGCAACACAAGTGCTGCAGACCATGACATGCAGCCATCAGTTATTTTGCTCCTCAAAAGTGATTAAGTTGTTTTAAACCAACGATATTGTGTTCAGCAGGTGCTGCAGACCATGACATGCAGCCATCAGTTATTTTGCTCCTCAAAAGTGATTAAGTTGTTTTAAACCAACGATATTGTGTTCAGCAGGTGCTGCAGACCATGACATGCAGCCATCAGTTATTTTGCTCCTCAAAAGTGATTAAGTCGTTTTAAACCAACGATATTGTCTTCAGCAGTCTGCTTGGTTAATATGCTTGAGGAAATGCTAGAAATGGTGATATGCAACACAAGTGCTGCAGACCATGACATGCAGCCATCAGTTATTTTACTCCTCAAAAGTGATTAAGTTGTTTTAAACCAACGATATTGTGTTCAGCAGGCTGCTTGGTTAATATTCTTGAGGAAATGCTAGAAATGGTGATATGCAACACAAGTACTGCAGATCATGACATGCAGCCATCACTTATTTTGCTCCTCAAAAGTGATTAAGTCGTTTTAAACCAACGATATTGTGTTCAGCAGGCTGCTTGGTCAATATTCTTTAGGAAATGCTAGAAATGGTGATATGCAACACAAGTGCTGCAGACCATGCCATGCAGCCATCAGTTATTTTGCTCCTCAAAAGTGATTAAGTTGTTTTAAACCAACGATATTGTCTTCAGCAGGTATCTTGGTTAATATGCTTGAGGAAATGCTAGAAATGGTGATATGCAACACAAGTGCTGCAGACCATGCCATGCAGCCATCAGTTATTTTGCTCCTCAAAAGTGATTAGGTCGTTTTAAACCAACGATATTGTGTTCAGCAGGCTGCTTGGTTAATATTCTTGAGGAAATGCTAGAAATGGTGATATGCAACACAAGTGCTGCAGATCATGACATGCAGCCATCAGTTATTTTGCTCCTCAAAAGTGATTAAGTCGTTTTAAACCAACGATATTGTCTTCAGCAGGTTGCTTGATTAATATTCTTGAGGAAATGCTAGAAATGGTGATATGCAACACAAGTGCTGCAGACCATGACATGCAGCCATCAGTTATTTTGCTCCTCAAAAGTGATTAAGTCGTTTTAAACCAACGATATTGTGTTCAGCAGGCTGCTTGGTTAATATTCTTGAGGAAATGCTAGAAATGGTGATATGCAACACAAGTGCTGCAGATCATGACATGCAGCCATCAGTTATTTTGCTCCTCAAAAATGATTAAGTCGTTTTAAACCAACGATATTGTCTTCAGCAGGTTGCTTGGTTAATGTTCTTGAGGAAATGCTAGAAATGGTGATATGCATCACAAGTGCTGCAGATCATGACATGCAGCCATCAGTTATTTTGCTCCTCAAAAATGATTAAGTCGTTTTAAACCAACGATATTGTCTTCAGCAGGTTGCTTGATTAATGTTCTTGAGGAAATGCTAGAAATAGTGATATGCAACACAAGTGCTGCAGACCATGCCATGCAGCCATCAGTTATTTTGCTCCTCAAAAGTGATTAAGTCGTTTTAAACCAATGATATTGTCTTCAGCAGGCTGCTTGGTTAATATTCTTGAGGAAATGCTAGAAATGGTGATATGCAACACAAGTGCTGCAGACCATGACATGCAGCCATCAGTTATTTTGCTCCTCAAAAGTGATTAAGTTGTTTTAAACCAACGATATTGTGTTCAGCAGGTGCTGCAGACCATGACATGCAGCCATCAGTTATTTTGCTCCTCAAAAGTGATTAAGTTGTTTTAAACCAACGATATTGTGTTCAGCAGGTGCTGCAGACCATGACATGCAGCCATCAGTTATTTTGCTCCTCAAAAGTGATTAAGTCGTTTTAAACCAACGATATTGTCTTCAGCAGTCTGCTTGGTTAATATGCTTGAGGAAATGCTAGAAATGGTGATATGCAACACAAGTGCTGCAGACCATGACATGCAGCCATCAGTTATTTTACTCCTCAAAAGTGATTAAGTTGTTTTAAACCAACGATATTGTGTTCAGCAGGCTGCTTGGTTAATATTCTTGAGGAAATGCTAGAAATGGTGATATGCAACACAAGTACTGCAGATCATGACATGCAGCCATCACTTATTTTGCTCCTCAAAAGTGATTAAGTCGTTTTAAACCAACGATATTGTGTTCAGCAGGCTGCTTGGTCAATATTCTTTAGGAAATGCTAGAAATGGTGATATGCAACACAAGTGCTGCAGACCATGCCATGCAGCCATCAGTTATTTTGCTCCTCAAAAGTGATTAAGTCGTTTTAAACCAACGATATTGTCTTCAGCAGGTATCTTGATTAATATTCTTGAGGAAATGCTAGAAATGGTGATATGCAACACAAGTGCTGCAGACCATGCCATGCAGCCATCAGTTATTTTGCTCCTCAAAAGTGATTAAGTCGTTTTAAACCAACGATATTGTCTTCAGCAGGTTGCTTGATTAATATTCTTGAGGAAATGCTAGAAATGGTGATATGCAACACAAGTGCTGCAGACCATGACATGCAGCCATCAGTTATTTTGCTCCTCAAAAGTGATTAAGTCGTTTTAAACCAACGATATTGTGTTCAGCAGGCTGCTTGGATAATATTCTTGAGGAAATGCTAGAAATGGTGATATGCAACACAAGTGCTGCAGATCATGACATGCAGCCATCAGTTATTTTGCTCCTCAAAAGTGATTAAGTCGTTTTAAACCAACGATATTGTCTTCAGCAGGTTGCTTGGTTAATATTCTTGAGGAAATGCTAGAAATGGTGATATGCAACACAAGTGCTGCAGATCATGACATGCAGCCATCAGTTATTTTGCTCCTCAAAAATGATTAAGTCGTTTTAAACCAACGATATTGTCTTCAGCAGGTTGCTTGGTTAATGTTCTTGAGGAAATGCTAGAAATGGTGATATGCATCACAAGTGCTGCAGACCATGACATGCAGCCATCAGTTATTTTGCTCCTCAAAAGTGATTAAGTCGTTTTAAACCAACGATATTGTCTTCAGCATGTTGCTTGGTTAATGTTCTTAAGGAAATGCTAGAAATGGTGATATGCAACACAAGTGCTGCAGACCATGCCATGCAGCCATCAGTTATTTTGCTCCTCAAAAGTGATTAAGTCGTTTTAAACCAACGATATTGTGTTCAGCAGGCTGCTTGGTTAATATTCTTGAGGAAATGCTAGAAATGGTGATATGCAACACAAGTGCTGCAGACCATGACATGCAGCCATCAGTTATTTTGCTCCTCAAAAGTGATTAAGTTGCTTGAAACCATCGATATTGTGTTCAGCAGGCTGCTTAGTTAATATTCTTGAGGAAATTCTAGAAATGGTGATATGCAACACAAGTGCTGCAGACCATGACATGCAGCCATCAGTTATTTTGCTCCTCAAAGTGATTAAGTCGTTTTAAACCAACGATATTGTCTTCAGCAGGTTGCTTGGTTAATGTTCTTGAAGAAATGCTAGAAATGGTGATATGCAACACAAGTGCTGCAGACCATGCCATGCAGCCATCAGTTATTTTGCTCCTCAAAAGTGATTAAGTCATTTTAAACCAACGATAATGTCTTCAGCAGGCTGCTTGGTTAATATTCTTGAGGAAATGCTAGAAATGGTGATATGCAACACAAGTGCTGCAGATCATGACATGCAGCCATCAGTTATTTTGCTCCTCAAAAGTGATTAAGTCGTTTTAAACCAATGATATTGTGTTCAGCAGGCTGCTTGGTTAATATTCTTGAGGAAATGCTAGAAATGGTGATATGCAACACAAGGGCTGCAGACCATGACATGCAGCCATCAGTTATTTTGCTCCTCAAAAGTGATTAAGTCGTTTTAAACCAACGATATTGTCTTCAGCAGGTTGCCTGATTAATATTCTTGAGGAAATGCTAGAAATGGTGATATGCAACACAAGTGCTGCAGACCATGACATGCAGCCATCAGTTATTTTGCTCCTCAAAAGTGATTAAGTTGTTTTAAACCAACGATATTGTGTTCAGCAGGTGCTGCAGACCATGACATGCAGCCATCAGTTATTTTGCTCCTCAAAAGTGATTAAGTCGTTTTAAACCAACAATATTGTCTTCAGCAGTCTGCTTGGTTAATATGCTTGGGGAAATGCTAGAAATGGTGATATGCAACACAAGTGCTGCAGACCATGACATGCAGCCATCAGTTATTTTACTCCTCAAAAGTGATTAAGTTGTTTTAAACCAACGATATTGTGTTCAGCAGGCTGCTTGGTTAATATTCTTGAGGAAATGCTAGAAATGGTGATATGCAACACAAGTACTGCAGATCATGACATGCTGCCATCACTTATTTTGCTCCTCAAAAGTGATTAAGTCGTTTTAAACCAACGATATTGTGTTCAGAAGGCTGCTTGGTCAATATTCTTTAGGAAATGCTAGAAATGGTGATATGCAACACAAGTGCTGCAGACCATGCCATGCAGCCATCAGTTATTTTGCTCCTCAAAAGTGATTAAGTCGTTTTAAACCAACGATATTGTCTTCAGCAGGTTGCTTGATTAATATTCTTGAGGAAATGCTAGAAATGGTGATATGCAACACAAGTGCTGCAGACCATGACATGCAGCCATCAGTTATTTTGCTCCTCAAAAGTGATTAAGTCGTTTTAAACCAACGATATTGTGTTCAGCAGGCTGCTTGGTTAATATTCTTGAGGAAATGCTAGAAATGGTGATATGCAACACAAGTGCTGCAGATCATGACATGCAGCCATCAGTTATTTTGCTCCTCAAAAGTGATTAAGTCGTTTTAAACCAACGATATTGTCTTCAGCAGGTTGCTTGGTTAATATTCTTGAGGAAATGCTAGAAATGGTGATATGCAACACAAGTGCTGCAGATCATGACATGCAGCCATCAGTTATTTTGCTCCTCAAAAATGATTAAGTCGTTTTAAAGCAACGATATTGTCTTCAGCAGGTTGCTTGGTTAATATTCTTGAGGAAATGCTAGAAATGGTGATATGCAACACAAGTGCTGCAGATCATGACATGCAGCCATCAGTTATTTTGCTCCTCAAAAGTGATTAAGTTGCTTGAAACCATCGATATTGTGTTCAGCAGGCTGCTTAGTTAATATTCTTGAGGAAATTCTAGAAATGGTGATATGCAACACAAGTGCTGCAGACCATGACATGCAGCCATCAGTTATTTTGCTCCTCAAAAGTGATTAAGTCGATTTAAACCAACGATATTGTCTTCAGCAGGTTGCTTGTTTAATGTTCTTGAGGAAATGCTAGAAATGGTGATATGCAACACAAGTGCTGCAGACCATGACATGCAGCCATCAGTTATTTTGCTCCTCAAAGTGATTAAGTCGTTTTAAACCAACGATATTGTCTTCAGCAGGTTGCTTGGTTAATGTTCTTGAAGAAATGCTAGAAATGGTGATATGCAACACAAGTGCTGCAGACCATGCCATGCAGCCATCAGTTATTTTGCTCCTCAAAAGTGATTAAGTCATTTTAAACCAACGATAATGTCTTCAGCAGGCTGCTTGGTTAATATTCTTGAGGAAATGCTAGAAATGGTGATATGCAACACAAGTGCTGCAGATCATGACATGCAGCCATCAGTTATTTTGCTCCTCAAAAGTGATTAAGTCGTTTTAAACCAATGATATTGTGTTCAGCAGGCTGCTTGGTTAATATTCTTGAGGAAATGCTAGAAATGGTGATATGCAACACAAGGGCTGCAGACCATGACATGCAGCCATCAGTTATTTTGCTCCTCAAAAGTGATTAAGTCGTTTTAAACCAATGATATTGTCTTCAGCAGGCTGCTTGGTTAATATTCTTGAGGAAATGCTAGAAATGGTGATATGCAACACAAGTGCTGCAGACCATGACATGCAGCCATCAGTTATTTTGCTCCTCAAAAGTGATTAAGTTGTTTTAAACCAACGATATTGTGTTCAGCAGGTGCTGCAGACCATGACATGCAGCCATCAGTTATTTTGCTCCTCAAATGTGATTAAGTCGTTTTAAACCAACGATATTGTCTTCAGCAGGTTGCTTGATTAATATTCTTGAGGAAATGCTAGAAATGGTGATATGCAACACAAGTGCTGCAGACCATGCCATGCAGCCATCAGTTATTTTGCTCCTCAAAAGTGATTAGGTCGTTTTAAACCAACGATATTGTGTTCAGCAGGCTGCTTGGTTAATATTCTTGAGGAAATGCTAGAAATGGTGATATGCAACACAAGTGCTGCAGACCATGACATGCAGCCATCAGTTATTTTGCTCCTCAAAAGTGATTAAGTTGTTTTAAACCAACGATATTGTGTTCAGCAGGTGCTGCAGACCATGACATGCAGCCATCAGTTATTTTGCTCCTCAAAAGTGATTAAGTCGTTTTAAACCAACAATATTGTCTTCAGCAGTCTGCTTGGTTAATATGCTTGAGGAAATGCTAGAAATGGTGATATGCAACACAAGTGCTGCAGACCATGACATGCAGCCATCAGTTATTTTACTCCTCAAAAGTGATTAAGTTGTTTTAAACCAACGATATTGTGTTCAGCAGGCTGCTTGGTTAATATTCTTGAGGAAATGCTAGAAATGGTGATATGCAACACAAGTACTGCAGATCATGACATGCAGCCATCACTTATTTTGCTCCTCAAAAGTGATTAAGTCGTTTTAAACCAACGATATTGTGTTCAGCAGGCTGCTTGGTCAATATTCTTTAGGAAATGCTAGAAATGGTGATATGCAACACAAGTGCTGCAGACCATGCCATGCAGCCATCAGTTATTTTGCTCCTCAAAAGTGATTAAGTCGTTTTAAACCAACGATATTGTCTTCAGCAGGTTGCTTGGTTAATGTTCTTGAGGAAATGCTAGAAATGGTGATATGCAACACAAGTGCTGCAGACCATGCCATGCAGCCATCAGTTATTTTGCTCCTCAAAAGTGATTAGGTCGTTTTAAACCAACGATATTGTGTTCAGCAGGCTGCTTGGTTAATATTCTTGAGGAAATGCTAGAAATGGTGATATGCAACACAAGTGCTGCAGATCATGACATGCAGCCATCAGTTATTTTGCTCCTCAAAAGTGATTAAGTCATTTTAAACCAACGATATTGTCTTCAGCAGGCTGCTTGGTTAATATTCTTGAGGAAATGCTAGAAATGGTGATATGCAACACAAGTGCTGCAGATCATGACATGCAGCCATCAGTTATTTTGCTCCTCAAAAGTGATTAAGTCGTTTTAAACCAATGATATTGTGTTCAGCAGGCTGCTTGGTTAATATTCTTGAGGAAATGCTAGAAATGGTGATATGCAACACAAGGGCTGCAGACCATGACATGCAGCCATCAGTTATTTTGCTCCTCAAAAGTGATTAAGTCGTTTTAAACCAATGATATTGTCTTCAGCAGGCTGCTTGGTTAATATTCTTGAGGAAATGCTAGAAATGGTGATATGCAACACAAGTGCTGCAGACCATGACATGCAGCCATCAGTTATTTTGCTCCTCAAAAGTGATTAAGTCATTTTAAACCAACGATAATGTCTTCAGCAGGCTGCTTGGTTAATATTCTTGAGGAAATGCTAGAAATGGTGATATGCAACACAAGTGCTGCAGATCATGACATGCAGCCATCAGTTATTTTGCTCCTCAAAAGTGATTAAGTCATTTTAAACCAACGATATTGTCTTCAGCAGGCTGCTTGGTTAATATTCTTGAGGAAATGCTAGAAATGGTGATATGCAACACAAGTGCTGCAGATCATGACATGCAGCCATCAGTTATTTTGCTCCTCAAAAGTGATTAAGTCGTTTTAAACCAATGATATTGTGTTCAGCAGGCTGCTTGGTTAATATTCTTGAGGAAATGCTAGAAATGGTGATATGCAACACAAGGGCTGCAGACCATGACATGCAGCCATCAGTTATTTTGCTCCTCAAAAGTGATTAAGTCGTTTTAAACCAATGATATTGTCTTCAGCAGGCTGCTTGGTTAATATTCTTGAGGAAATGCTAGAAATGGTGATATGCAACACAAGTGCTGCAGACCATGACATGCAGCCATCAGTTATTTTGCTCCTCAAAAGTGATTAAGTCATTTTAAACCAACGATAATGTCTTCAGCAGGCTGCTTGGTTAATATTCTTGAGGAAATGCTAGAAATGGTGATATGCAACACAAGTGCTGCAGACCATGACATGCAGCCATCAGTTATTTTGCTCCTCAAAAGTGATTAAGTTGTTTTAAACCAACGATATTGTGTTCAGCAGGTGCTGCAGACCATGACATGCAGCCATCAGTTATTTTGCTCCTCAAAAGTGATTAAGTCGTTTTAAACCAACGATATTGTCTTCAGCAGGTTGCTTGATTAATATTCTTGAGGAAATGCTAGAAATGGTGATATGCAACACAAGTGCTGCAGACCATGACATGCAGCCATCAGTTATTTTGCTCCTCAAAAGTGATTAAGTTGTTTTAAACCAACGATATTGTGTTCAGCAGGTGCTGCAGACCATGACATGCAGCCATCAGTTATTTTGCTCCTCAAAAGTGATTAAGTCGTTTTAAACCAACAATATTGTCTTCAGCAGTCTGCTTGGTTAATATGCTTGAGGAAATGCTAGAAATGGTGATATGCAACACAAGTGCTGCAGACCATGACATGCAGCCATCAGTTATTTTACTCCTCAAAAGTGATTAAGTTGTTTTAAACCAACGATATTGTGTTCAGCAGGCTGCTTGGTTAATATTCTTGAGGAAATGCTAGAAATGGTGATATGCAACACAAGTACTGCAGATCATGACATGCAGCCATCACTTATTTTGCTCCTCAAAAGTGATTAAGTCGTTTTAAACCAACGATATTGTGTTCAGCAGGCTGCTTGGTCAATATTCTTTAGGAAATGCTAGAAATGGTGATATGCAACACAAGTGCTGCAGACCATGCCATGCAGCCATCAGTTATTTTGCTCCTCAAAAGTGATTAAGTCGTTTTAAACCAACGATATTGTCTTCAGCAGGTTGCTTGGTTAATGTTCTTGAGGAAATGCTAGAAATGGTGATATGCAACACAAGTGCTGCAGACCATGCCATGCAGCCATCAGTTATTTTGCTCCTCAAAAGTGATTAGGTCGTTTTAAACCAACGATATTGTGTTCAGCAGGCTGCTTGGTTAATATTCTTGAGGAAATGCTAGAAATGGTGATATGCAACACAAGTGCTGCAGATCATGACATGCAGCCATCAGTTATTTTGCTCCTCAAAAGTGATTAAGTCATTTTAAACCAACGATATTGTCTTCAGCAGGCTGCTTGGTTAATATTCTTGAGGAAATGCTAGAAATGGTGATATGCAACACAAGTGCTGCAGATCATGACATGCAGCCATCAGTTATTTTGCTCCTCAAAAGTGATTAAGTCGTTTTAAACCAATGATATTGTGTTCAGCAGGCTGCTTGGTTAATATTCTTGAGGAAATGCTAGAAATGGTGATATGCAACACAAGGGCTGCAGACCATGACATGCAGCCATCAGTTATTTTGCTCCTCAAAAGTGATTAAGTCGTTTTAAACCAATGATATTGTCTTCAGCAGGCTGCTTGGTTAATATTCTTGAGGAAATGCTAGAAATGGTGATATGCAACACAAGTGCTGCAGACCATGACATGCAGCCATCAGTTATTTTGCTCCTCAAAAGTGATTAAGTTGTTTTAAACCAACGATATTGTGTTCAGCAGGTGCTGCAGACCATGACATGCAGCCATCAGTTATTTTGCTCCTCAAAAGTGATTAAGTCGTTTTAAACCAATGATATTGTGTTCAGCAGGCTGCTTGGTTAATATTCTTGAGGAAATGCTAGAAATGGTGATATGCAACACAAGGGCTGCAGACCATGACATGCAGCCATCAGTTATTTTGCTCCTCAAAAGTGATTAAGTCGTTTTAAACCAATGATATTGTCTTCAGCAGGCTGCTTGGTTAATATTCTTGAGGAAATGCTAGAAATGGTGATATGCAACACAAGTGCTGCAGACCATGACATGCAGCCATCAGTTATTTTGCTCCTCAAAAGTGATTAAGTTGTTTTAAACCAACGATATTGTGTTCAGCAGGTGCTGCAGACCATGACATGCAGCCATCAGTTATTTTGCTCCTCAAATGTGATTAAGTCGTTTTAAACCAACGATATTGTCTTCAGCAGGTTGCTTGATTAATATTCTTGAGGAAATGCTAGAAATGGTGATATGCAACACAAGTGCTGCAGACCATGCCATGCAGCCATCAGTTATTTTGCTCCTCAAAAGTGATTAGGTCGTTTTAAACCAACGATATTGTGTTCAGCAGGCTGCTTGGTTAATATTCTTGAGGAAATGCTAGAAATGGTGATATGCAACACAAGTGCTGCAGACCATGACATGCAGCCATCAGTTATTTTGCTCCTCAAAAGTGATTAAGTTGTTTTAAACCAACGATATTGTGTTCAGCAGGTGCTGCAGACCATGACATGCAGCCATCAGTTATTTTGCTCCTCAAAAGTGATTAAGTCGTTTTAAACCAACAATATTGTCTTCAGCAGTCTGCTTGGTTAATATGCTTGAGGAAATGCTAGAAATGGTGATATGCAACACAAGTGCTGCAGACCATGACATGCAGCCATCAGTTATTTTACTCCTCAAAAGTGATTAAGTTGTTTTAAACCAACGATATTGTGTTCAGCAGGCTGCTTGGTTAATATTCTTGAGGAAATGCTAGAAATGGTGATATGCAACACAAGTACTGCAGATCATGACATGCAGCCATCACTTATTTTGCTCCTCAAAAGTGATTAAGTCGTTTTAAACCAACGATATTGTGTTCAGCAGGCTGCTTGGTCAATATTCTTTAGGAAATGCTAGAAATGGTGATATGCAACACAAGTGCTGCAGATCATGACATGCAGCCATCAGTTATTTTGCTCCTCAAAAGTGATTAAGTCATTTTAAACCAACGATATTGTCTTCAGCAGGCTGCTTGGTTAATATTCTTGAGGAAATGCTAGAAATGGTGATATGCAACACAAGTGCTGCAGATCATGACATGCAGCCATCAGTTATTTTGCTCCTCAAAAGTGATTAAGTCGTTTTAAACCAATGATATTGTGTTCAGCAGGCTGCTTGGTTAATATTCTTGAGGAAATGCTAGAAATGGTGATATGCAACACAAGGGCTGCAGACCATGACATGCAGCCATCAGTTATTTTGCTCCTCAAAAGTGATTAAGTCGTTTTAAACCAATGATATTGTCTTCAGCAGGCTGCTTGGTTAATATTCTTGAGGAAATGCTAGAAATGGTGATATGCAACACAAGTGCTGCAGACCATGACATGCAGCCATCAGTTATTTTGCTCCTCAAAAGTGATTAAGTCATTTTAAACCAACGATAATGTCTTCAGCAGGCTGCTTGGTTAATATTCTTGAGGAAATGCTAGAAATGGTGATATGCAACACAAGTGCTGCAGACCATGACATGCAGCCATCAGTTATTTTGCTCCTCAAAAGTGATTAAGTTGTTTTAAACCAACGATATTGTGTTCAGCAGGTGCTGCAGACCATGACATGCAGCCATCAGTTATTTTGCTCCTCAAAAGTGATTAAGTCGTTTTAAACCAACGATATTGTCTTCAGCAGGTTGCTTGATTAATATTCTTGAGGAAATGCTAGAAATGGTGATATGCAACACAAGTGCTGCAGACCATGACATGCAGCCATCAGTTATTTTGCTCCTCAAAAGTGATTAAGTTGTTTTAAACCAACGATATTGTGTTCAGCAGGTGCTGCAGACCATGACATGCAGCCATCAGTTATTTTGCTCCTCAAAAGTGATTAAGTCGTTTTAAACCAACAATATTGTCTTCAGCAGTCTGCTTGGTTAATATGCTTGAGGAAATGCTAGAAATGGTGATATGCAACACAAGTGCTGCAGACCATGACATGCAGCCATCAGTTATTTTACTCCTCAAAAGTGATTAAGTTGTTTTAAACCAACGATATTGTGTTCAGCAGGCTGCTTGGTTAATATTCTTGAGGAAATGCTAGAAATGGTGATATGCAACACAAGTACTGCAGATCATGACATGCAGCCATCACTTATTTTGCTCCTCAAAAGTGATTAAGTCGTTTTAAACCAACGATATTGTGTTCAGCAGGCTGCTTGGTCAATATTCTTTAGGAAATGCTAGAAATGGTGATATGCAACACAAGTGCTGCAGACCATGCCATGCAGCCATCAGTTATTTTGCTCCTCAAAAGTGATTAAGTCGTTTTAAACCAACGATATTGTCTTCAGCAGGTTGCTTGGTTAATGTTCTTGAGGAAATGCTAGAAATGGTGATATGCAACACAAGTGCTGCAGACCATGCCATGCAGCCATCAGTTATTTTGCTCCTCAAAAGTGATTAGGTCGTTTTAAACCAACGATATTGTGTTCAGCAGGCTGCTTGGTTAATATTCTTGAGGAAATGCTAGAAATGGTGATATGCAACACATGTGCTGCAGATCATGACATGCAGCCATCAGTTATTTTGCTCCTCAAAAGTGATTAAGTCATTTTAAACCAACGATATTGTCTTCAGCAGGCTGCTTGGTTAATATTCTTGAGGAAATGCTAGAAATGGTGATATGCAACACAAGTGCTGCAGATCATGACATGCAGCCATCAGTTATTTTGCTCCTCAAAAGTGATTAAGTCGTTTTAAACCAATGATATTGTGTTCAGCAGGCTGCTTGGTTAATATTCTTGAGGAAATGCTAGAAATGGTGATATGCAACACAAGGGCTGCAGACCATGACATGCAGCCATCAGTTATTTTGCTCCTCAAAAGTGATTAAGTCGTTTTAAACCAATGATATTGTCTTCAGCAGGCTGCTTGGTTAATATTCTTGAGGAAATGCTAGAAATGGTGATATGCAACACAAGTGCTGCAGACCATGACATGCAGCCATCAGTTATTTTGCTCCTCAAAAGTGATTAAGTTGTTTTAAACCAACGATATTGTGTTCAGCAGGTGCTGCAGACCATGACATGCAGCCATCAGTTATTTTGCTCCTCAAAAGTGATTAAGTCGTTTTAAACCAACGATATTGTCTTCAGCAGGTTGCTTGAATAATATTCTTGAGGAAATGCTAGAAATGGTGATATGCAACACAAGTGCTGCAGACCATGACATGCAGCCATCAGTTATTTTGCTCCTCAAAAGTGATTAAGTTGTTTTAAACCAACGATATTGTGTTCAACAGGTGCTGCAGACCATGACATGCAGCCATCAGTTATTTTGCTCCTCAAAAGTGATTAAGTCGTTTTAAACCAACAATATTGTCTTCAGCAGTCTGCTTGGTTAATATGCTTGAGGAAATGCTAGAAATGGTGATATGCAACACAAGTGCTGCAGACCATGACATGCAGCCATCAGTTATTTTACTCCTCAAAAGTGATTAAGTTGTTTTAAACCAACGATATTGTGTTCAGCAGGCTGCTTGGTTAATATTCTTGAGGAAATGCTAGAAATGGTGATATGCAACACAAGTACTGCAGATCATGACATGCAGCCATCACTTATTTTGCTCCTCAAAAGTGATTAAGTCGTTTTAAACCAACGATATTGTGTTCAGCAGGCTGCTTGGTCAATATTCTTTAGGAAATGCTAGAAATGGTGATATGCAACACAAGTGCTGCAGACCATGCCATGCAGCCATCAGTTATTTTGCTCCTCAAAAGTGATTAAGTCGTTTTAAACCAACGATATTGTCTTCAGCAGGTTGCTTGATTAATATTCTTGAGGAAATGCTAGAAATGGTGATATGCAACACAAGTGCTGCAGACCATGACATGCAGCCATCAGTTATTTTGCTCCTCAAAAGTGATTAAGTCGTTTTAAGCCAACGATATTGTGTTCAGCAGGCTGCTTGGTTAATATTCTTGAGGAAATGCTAGAAATGGTGATATGCAACACAAGTGCTGCAGATCATGACATGCAGCCATCAGTTATTTTGCTCCTCAAAAGTGATTAAGTCGTTTTAAACCAACGATATTGTCTTCAGCAGGTTGCTTGGTTAATATTCTTGAGGAAATGCTAGAAATGGTGATATGCAACACAAGTGCTGCAGATCATGACATGCAGCCATCAGTTATTTTGCTCCTCAAAAATGATTAAGTCGTTTTAAACCAACGATATTGTCTTCAGCAGGTTGCTTGGTTAATATTCTTGAGGAAATGCTAGAAATGGTGATATGCAACACAAGTGCTGCAGATCATGACATGCAGCCATCAGTTATTTTGCTCCTCAAAAGTGATTAAGTTGCTTGAAACCATCGATATTGTGTTCAGCAAGCTGCTTAGTTAATATTCTTGAGGAAATTCTAGAAATGGTGATATGCAACACAAGTGCTGCAGACCATGACATGCAGCCATCAGTTATTTTGCTCCTCAAAAGTGATTAAGTCGTTTTAAACCAACGATATTGTCTTCAGCAGGTTGCTTGGTTAATGTTCTTGAGGAAATGCTAGAAATGGTGATATGCAACACAAGTGCTGCAGACCATGCCATGCAGCCATCAGTTATTTTGCTCCTCAAAAGTGATTAGGTCGTTTTAAACCAACGATATTGTGTTCAGCAGGCTGCTTGGTTAATATTCTTGAGGAAATGCTAGAAATGGTGATATGCAACACAAGTGCTGCAGATCATGACATGCAGCCATCAGTTATTTTGCTCCTCAAAAGTGATTAAGTCATTTTAAACCAACGATATTGTCTTCAGCAGGTTGCTTGATTAATATTCTTGAGGAAATGCTAGAAATGGTGATATGCATCACAAGTGCTGCAGACCATGACATGCAGCCATCAGTTATTTTGCTCCTCAAAAGTGATTAAGTCATTTTAAACCAACGATATTGTCTTCAGCAGGTTGCTTGATTAATATTCTTGAGGAAACGCTAGAAATGGTGATATGCAACACAAGTGCTGCAGACCATGCCATGCAGCCATCAGTTATTTTGCTCCTCAAAAGTGATTAAGTCATTTTAAACCAACGATATTGTCTTCAGCATGTTGCTTGGTTAATGTTCTTGAGGAAATGCTAGAAATGGTGATATGCAACACAAGTGCTGCAGATCATGACATGCAGCCATCAGTTATTTTGCTCCTCAAAAGTGATTAAGTCGTTTTAAACCAATGATATTGTGTTCAGCAGGCTGCCTGGTTAATATTCTTGAGGAAATGCTAGAAATGGTGATATGCATCACAAGTGCTGCAGACCATGACATGCAGCCATCAGTTATTTTGCTCCTCAAAAGTGATTAAGTCATTTTAAACCAACGATATTGTCTTCAGCAGGCTGCTTGGCTAATATTCTTGAGGAAATGCTAGAAATGGTGATATGCAACACAAGTGCTGCAGATCATGACATGCAGCCATCAGTTATTTTGCTCCTCAAAAGTGATTAAGTTGTTTTAAACCAACGATATTGTCTTCAGCAGGTTGCTTGGTTAATATTCTTGAGGAAATGCTAGAAATGGTGATATGCAACACAAGTGCTGCAGACCATGCCATGCAGCCATCAGTTATTTTGCTCCTCAAAAGTGATTAAGTCATTTTAAACCAACGATAGTGTCTTCAGCAGGTTGCTTCATTAATATTCTTGAGGAAATGCTAGAAATGGTGATATGCAACACAAGTGCTGCAGACCATGCCATGCAGCCATCAGTTATTTTGCTCCTCAAAAGTGATTAAGTCATTTTAAACCAACGATATTGTCTTCAGCAGGTTGCTTGATTAATATTCTTGAGGAAATGCTAGAAATGGTGATATGCAACACAAGTGCTGCAGACCATGCCATGCAGCCATCAGTTATTTTGCTCCTCAAAAGTGATTAAGTCATTTTAAACCAACGATATTGTCTTCAGCAGGTTGCTTGGTTAATGTTCTTGAGGAAATGCTAGAAATGGTGATATGCAACACAAGTGCTGCAGACCATGCCATGCAGCCATCAGTTATTTTGCTCCTCAAAAGTGATTAAGTCATTTTAAACCAACGATATTGTCTTCAGCAGGTTGCTTGATTAATATTCTTGAGGAAATGCTAGAAATGGTGATATGCAACACAAGTGCTGCAGACCATGCCATGCAGCCATCAGTTATTTTGCTCCTCAAAAGTGATTAAGTCATTTTAAACCAACGATATTTTCTTCAGCAGGTTGCTTGGTTAATGTTCTTGAGGAAATGCTAGAAATGGTGATATGCAACACAAGTGCTGCAGACCATGCCATGCAGCCATCAGTTATTTTGCTCCTCAAAAGTGATTAAGTCGTTTTAAACCAACGATATTGTCTTCAGCAGGTTGCTTGATTAATATTCTTGAGGAAATGCTAGAAATGGTGATATGCAACACAAGTGCTGCAGACCATGCCATGCAGCCATCAGTTGTTTTGCTCCTCAAAAGTGATTAAGTTGTTTTAAACCAACGATATTGTCTTCAGCAGGTTGCTTGATTAATATTCTTGAGGAAATGCTAGAAATGGTGATATGCAACACAAGTGCTGCAGACCATGCCATGCAGCCATCAGTTATTTTGCTCCTCAAAAGTGATTAAGTCATTTTAAACCAACGATATTGTCTTCAGCAGGTTGCTTGGTTAATGTTCTTGAGGAAATGCTAGAACTGGTGATATGCAACACAAGTGCTGCAGACCATGCCATGCAGCCATCAGTTATTTTGCTCCTCAAAAGTGATTAAGTCATTTTAAACCAACGATATTGTCTTCAGCAGGTTGCTTGGTTAATGTTCTTGAGGAAATGCTAGAACTGGTGATATGCAACACAAGTGCTGCAGACCATGCCATGCAGCCATCAGTTATTTTGCTCCTCAAAAGTGATTAAG
The DNA here is from genome assembly GCA_039566865.1 of Aurelia coerulea. NCBI lineage: Eukaryota > Metazoa > Cnidaria > Scyphozoa > Semaeostomeae > Ulmaridae > Aurelia > Aurelia coerulea. The sequence continues at coordinate 558,570 of CM076947.1, read as the reverse complement.
TCATTTTAAACCAACGATATTGTCTTCAGCAGGTTGCTTGGTTAATGTTCTTGAGGAAATGCTAGAAATGGTGATATGCAACACAAGTGCTGCAGACCATGCCATGCAGCCATCAGTTATTTTGCTCCTCAACAGTGATTAAGTCGTTTTAAACCAACGATATTGTCTTCAGCAGGCTGCTTGGTTAATATTCTTGAGGAAATGCTAGAAATGGTGATATGCAACACAAGTGCTGCAGATCATGACATGCAGCCATCAGTTATTTTGCTCCTCAAAAGTGATCAAGTCGTTTTAAACCAACGATATTGTCTTCAGCAGTCTGCTTGGTTAATATTCTTGAGGCAATGCTAGAAATGGCGATATGCAACACAAGTGCTGCAGACCATGACATGCAGCCATCAGTTATTTTGCTCCTCAAAAGTGATTAAGTGTTGAGCAAGCTGCTTGGTTAATATTTTTGAGGAAATGCTAGAAATGGTGATATGCAACACAAGTGCTGCAGACCATGACATGCAGCCATCAGTTATTTTGCTCCTCAAAAGTGATTAAGTCGTTTTAAACCAACGATATTGTCTTCAGCAGGCTGCTTGGTTAATATTCTTGAGGAAGGTGGTCATTATTGCTCCCAAATATGTTTTCTTGCATAAGTTTGAATCTAATTGATGCTAAATTAAAGGTTATTAGGTACAGTACGGAGATACACTCATGTGGTTTTGAAACAAGCAGTGATTTTGAATTTCTTTCTCAAATGATCAGCAACCACTTGTCAAATTTGCACAAACTCCGTGCCAGACTCTAAGTTAAAATCTCTTCTATTCCCAAATCTGAAAAACAGGAAAGTTATATTTATTGCTCCTCCGCAGTAGCCATTCAAACGGTGCCCTTAGAGGTGGTTGCAAAGGAAAAATAATAATAGTAAACAACAGATGTTAAAGTGGTTTTGGATGGAGCACAATTTAGTAGGGCCGAGTCATATATATGGGAGAGGAGGCGTGTTTCAAAAGAACACATACACGTTGTTTTCTTCTATCTGTATCTTTTGGAAAAACTTTTCCTGTATCTTGTGTATGAACGAGTTTATATTGTTTGTAGTTTTTAAATCAGAAGAAAGGCTATTCATTCCCTATTTTGGCCTCAAGTAGGATAGGCATTTTTGGCCAGTGTTACTTTTGCGAGATGGGAGGTTTGATTTAAACCAACACCTTCTTGTTACTCGGTTTTGGTCGATTGGGTGAAATATTTCACCAGTATTGGCTGGAGCCGTTCCTTTGAAAAACTTTATTATGTTTACACATGTATGATGATCAACTCTGTTCTTTATGGGAGCCAATTTATAGCTTTGGATTCCGTAGCCCCAACATGTACTGTGTTTTTTAAATTCAAGTAGAAGCGAATGCATATGTTCTGTGCCGATTGGATTTTCTTGGACAGCCTCTTATTCAGCATCGGGAACCATGAGGTGCATGCGTATTCAAAATTGGGTTGAATAAGAGCATTTAAGAGCATTCTGCGAAGAGAGTTATCTAGGAAGCTTTTTTTCTTTTATATATTCAGCATAAAAATTTACAAAAACGGGATTACTTATAACAACACTTACGAACTACTGTACTACACTACCAGGACGAGATACCATGGGGAGCAAAATATCATGACTACCCCATGGCTTTGATATAAAGACAAGCAAGTAAATTAAACCTACATACAATTAAATACATTTACTACTATAATTACGCGCAAACAATCTCTACTGATAACACTTGAGTCAGTTTCACATTGGATGTCAGGCAACCATTTGAAGGCTTATAATTTAAATGTGAGTTACACATCAATCGCTTTGTTTTCTATATAAAAATTTCAGTCTGCCATTTATCTTTCCAAGCATTTTCGTTTCCATTGATTCCCCACTGAGATTCTCGTCCAGAACACATCCAAGGTATGTGACCATTGAGTGCTGAGAAACAATTCAAAGAAACAATTTAACAAATAAATGAATAAATTAATTTCCTCGTACTTTTTTCATTTCTTTTTTTCAGGATGTTCCAATTACGACCGGATCTTCAATCTGTATTTCCCGACTTTGGTTATATTGAAGATATAGAAGACATTAAAAGGAGCCTGGTTCTATCCGGGCATGCAAGGAGAATCATATTTACAGTAAAAGAAGCAATTAGTTGCTTGAACGATGCTGATTTGTTTATAACAAAATTAGAAGAATTGGGAGAAAAGCATGGTGAAAATAATTTGAAACCTGACTACCTCAATGTATGTGTTTTGAAACTTGTGTAAAGCGTTTTGAAGAAGCATACTAGAAGGACTATACCGCATATTTGAAAAATTCTAGGTTTCAACTTGAGACTTCACTTGATAATTTCTATATCGTTTGCAATGCATTTTCGCTGATGAATGAAGGATTCCCAAAATTGTATGCTGTTGGGTTTGGTAAAAATAGAGAAGCGAATGTTTCTCTTGTGCGCATGCAAATGCACCAGTTTCAAGTTTATCAGTTGATCCTTCGTCTTAAAACTGACCATTGGCGATTCACAGGAATTAAATGGGCTCCGTCGTCAAAATGTAAACAAAACGATGATTATTGCAGTTTTTTGGAAGGTGATATCACACAGGATTTTCGTATTTTTTTCAAAATGAAAGTTGCTGTTTGGACATAAATCGTTGTTCTTTACTAAGGAACAAACCAAACATTCATATCTTCTACGATTGCTCGGATATAAGTGGATTTTTAACGGTCACTTTTTTGTGGCTTGGGTGAAGCCACCAAACAAACTGCAGAGAACAATGGATGAACAATGGATAATCCCCGACACGTGCGAGTTTACGGATTTATTTTCTGTTTGACGACTGGGCCCCTTTAAGTTGCGGACCAGCCTAGCGAGAAGAAGAGCACAGGCTGCAAAAGTTCAAAATTGTCGGTGTAAAATTCTGCTCCCTATTTCTAAGCATAATTCTACCATTGCATTTTTCTGAAATCTTCAATCTTTTCTTAAATTAGATCATATTTCATACTTCAACTAATTTCGAGATATGGTGTGATCAAATGTCTAAATCGTAAACCAGAAGCCATCCTTGCGTAACCAACTTCTGCTTGATACCAAATTGCACCTGTAGACATCCATAAACTATGGTTTTCTTCAAATTGTTTTTATGTTTCGTCAAAAGATCTTCTAATTCAGAAAATATTGAAGAGTTCAGAAAACTCCAACAGTAGAGCAACAGCAAACCTTTATAATTTTGCACCAACCTTTTAAAGATTTTTGGAACCATGCTGAGAAGTAGCAGAGTTGCTTTGAAGATTTTTTCCGCCATTTTGCAAATCTTGCAAAGCTCAATGAATTCATTAAATCTTGAGAAGATTTCCCCCGATTTGAAAATTATGAAGATTTCCCTCATTACCATTTTCATTTTTGATTGTTGTATCCTGTGCGAAACAAGGATAGATTTTGTAGAACGATCATTAGCAATAATGCACCGTTGATGTGGCTTATATTATGACCAAAATTGTATTTTACTCACTGTGTTGTTTCTCTTCCACGGTATTGCGAGTAAAGCGTGATAATGTTACTATTCCTTCGTTCTTTTCTCGTTACAGCACGGAATCGAATGCTGCCATCATTGAAATACAGTTGAATCGGTTGGAGCTCCTACGCAGCGATACATCTCATTCGAACTTGATATATAATCAGTGAATCTGTTTCATTTTATTCTAGATAGTTCATTTCTTTTCAGGCTCTTGGGATTGCCTGGGATGGACAAATTGAAGAATGTCTTGGAAATCAATGCACAAATGACGTGAAAAAGGCATGGTCCGACTTTTACAATTTCATTTGCAAACTGATGAAGCAAGGCTTGGCCAGACGCCTCGCCACTGTCAATGATGAATCAGTAGAAGTTGATGCGTTTGCCAGACCACGATAAGCTGCTTTGAAAAGTTGCTTGTAGATGTAGTACATTCGTTCTATCTCAACAGGAAGATTGCCTATGTAAGGAACAGCAACTTAAATGTTCTTTCTCAAACAGAACAGTGCCTATTGCACAGGGAACGGCCTAAGCGTTGTATCGACCGTCAACGTAGGTTAACAATTCTGCTAAATTTTTGACTAGCCACGTTGTATCTAATCGTTGTAAGTTATTAGGGACTGTGCAAAATTTATTATATTTCATAGCCGGTGGAGAACAAAAATTCTTGCAAAAAATCTGCTCGTCCTGGATGAAATTATTGCAAAAAGACCAACTGCCCGTCACCCTTTCCTTAAAAAGAATGTGCCTCCCTTATTTATGAACAACAGATGTTGTCAAGTACTACCGATTAATTGGCCAAAGACCATAACAAATCAATTCTTGTCCTTAAGAGTCTTTGTCAACTAGAAAATCGACCTTGAAGATGAAGAGAAATGACTGATGAATCGTTCTTGCAAATGACTGAAAAGGACATTTTGCGTCATTTTCATACACATTCTTCTCTTCCAAGCATTTCTCAACTAGCATGATTCAAAATTGTCCCCAAAATGAGCCATTTTATATTTCAAACTTCATCTGGAGCTTATAAAAAGTTACTGCTCCGTTCCTATTGCTTTGAAAAAAGTGTTGACCAAGTTCTGTACAAGCTCCAAAAAATAGTTGCCCCGTTACGTTTTGCACCGGCCATGTTATAAATTAAACTTTGCACTGTCCCTTATCTCTGACTTTAGGAACTTGGGAGCTGGCTTGTTGGTAGATTTGACTTGCCCAAGTCTATTTCCTCAAGAAAGTTTACTTTTGATAGATAGCTAGACTTGTTACAGTTGACGAAATAGACTTAGGGCAAGTTTCAGGTAAACGTTGATGGTTGTGAGATTAATGAATACAGCTGTGCAAAAATCAGTGGCATCGTGGGAGCATAATTTTGGGGGGGGGGCGAAAGTCAGATTTTTCCCACAAAGAGAGATTTTCCGACAAAAATTAAGCTGGAATATAGCGTATAAAAAAAGGCAAAATGTCTCAAAATTCTCGTCATATAAAGGTTCCATAATATAACGAATAATTTTTCAAAAGGACAGAGCAGCCCATTGAGACGCGATTCTTGTTAGAGGCGAGGCTGTTCTTCAAACACAATTCGTGTTGGAGGTGAGGCTGAAGCTAGATGCGAACGGAGGGAGGAATTATGGGTGGGTCTGGGGGCTTGCCCCTGGGAAAATTCTCTGTGACCCAGGGCCCTTTTTAACATTAGAACTGGGGGGCAATTTCCCCCCGATTCCTAGACTTTGCCCCCCCCCCCCCGTGTCGAAAGTTTTGACCCCAGAAAATTATCCCTTATTTCCAGTAAGTGATTTTCTGAAAATAAGCTATTGCCGCAACCACTGCGTAGGCAACCTGCAAAAGCCATGTGTAAATGAATGGAATGCGATAACAGGACTGTTTACCACCAGAGACAGAATGTTCAGCAAAAGTCAAGGATGTTACTTCAAAAATGTTACTCACGCATAGGATAAATGTCACAAAACTATAAAAGTTTCCTTGTCACTAATGGTGATATAGAAGTATAATTTGCTCTTTTACCAGACTAAAATCTTTACAGGCGGTAACAAGCGAGAATTAAATCCACCAACGATCTGAAGGTCTCCACAAAAAATCACGAATTTATTTATGTTTCTGGGGCAAGATTCTCACAAATTCTCAATCTATAAACTCAAACTAACTTCACGAAAAGATTGATAGCATATCGTAGATTCAAGTTCCAAGAAGTTCTTCCGTGTAAGATTCGTATTCTCGTCCATAAGATCAGTTTACCAACTTTTCCTCAGAAAAGCTCACTCCGTCTCTCCAGATTCCTTTCTGTTTCAAATCTCCCTCACAATATCAAAACCATTGTCTATCCAAACGATATGTCAACACATAATCCTATTTACAAAGAAACAAAACATGATACAACACACAAAATCTATTCAACCCTAATCCAAATGTGGATTCCACCCCCCCCTCAATGTTTTATTTGCCGCGTTTTTAAGCGACATTTGCTATGTCCCCCAGCCTCCCTGACTTTTACTAATTATCTATTAGCGACATTTTGGTGGAAAAATTTTTGAACAATAGGACTCACCGGTCACGTGACATGCCCATATTTGGAAGGAGGTAGCAGTAAAATCATTGTTTTCAATGATTTCAATGAGATTATTGGATTGAATTATAAAGTATTATACACCAAATGAATCAGCAAACAAAGGGCTTCAATTTGATACCGGAATTTCTTGAATTTGATGATGTCAGCATTTTTTGATAATTACGTCATTTCGGCCGCCATTTTGGACTAATTAGCACTTTTTTCAAGTTTTTTCGAACTTTTCCAATGGAAAACACTCTAATGATACATTTTTCATAGATAATCACCATTTTGCACGTTCTTTTGGTCTCTTTTCACATTGAATAAATTAATCGCACAAATGACGTCATAAGAATCGGCTAATTTCTGCCAAAATATCACTCTAAAATCGTTATTTTCAATAAAATAATATTCTATCACCAAATATGTTGACAAACTGAACCAAAAACTGCAGAAAGTTCATGCAAAACCTTCATTAAACTTGAATTCAACTTGGAAGCCTGATTTTCACAGATGTTTAGCTTCGTGACGTCACTATGACGTCACAAGGTGTGGCAACCACACCCAAATTACGCTACGAACTACAAATTACCTGTTCTATAACTGTGCCAAGTTGTATTGAATTCGAATGAGTCTAAGGCAGTTTTCAGAGGGGGGGTGGAAAGCACCCCCCCCCCCATAAATGGTAGCTCGAAAAAAGCCCATATGGATTAGCGTTAAAGGGTCTCTGTCCCGGAATGCATACTGTAGTCCTGAACGAGGTTAGCCTCGTAATCGTAAATTCTACAGCAAATGGCAAGCATGATATTGGGAGATTGGCCCTAAGAATCTTCCTGGGGGCCCCTCATTTCACCTAACTTAAAATATCTAGCCACGCCGCTGCTCACGAGAATTCGCGATGAGTTTTGTAAATCAAATATGTCAAATATCAAATAAGTCTTACACAACACTCTTGACAAAATATTCTTGTCCTGCTGTAGTTTGATTTGGCCTGTTTGATAAATATATGGAATCGTAAATTTCTTATTTTTCTCCTGGACCTCCGAGCAAAAATGCCCTTTCATCAGCAATGCACAGAAGGGCGTTGTCAAAAGAAAAGAAGGAATTGACCAAAATAATTGTCGGACCCCCGAACACTTTACGCCCTCGGTGCGAATTAGTGCCCCCCCTTCCCCCCCCGAATCTGAAAAACGCTCCTATAGGCCTGTTTTTTAGCTTGATACTATAGCCAATCACACCAACATATTATCTTTTTAGAAGTTGCCTCCCCACTTAATATCCCTTAAAAAAGGCTCTTCGTGAGCACGCCCTTTAGATCGTTGGAAAATGCCCATATTTCAAAGAATTCGCTATTTGGTTTTTGTGGGAAATTTTGAAAATAGGATCTCAAAATCACTTAAAAATAGTTTTCAAAAGTTTTAGATAAAACGCGGTAGCTTGATAACTATACTGATAAAATGTCATTTCTATGAGCATGCGTTTACAGAAACTAAAAGTAATTCCCATCTTAGTAATCATTTCCATCGGCCTCAACTTTAATCACTTGTGGGAATTTCTGACGAGGAACCCATTGAAAGCTTAATGCTTTTATGCACAAACTAATAAATGCATGACATTTTCTAATTATGAAACGTGCAAAAAGCAAATTGTATTTGTATCGTTTTTTAGTCACCAAAATGTATGTAAAACGACCGAATTCTCGGGGGGAGGAAGTAAAAAAGCCCAAGAATTCATTGACCGAAAATATTTCATCTGAAATTTATTCGTCCGAAACTTATAGAAACAATAGAAAACGCACTCTTCGCTGGGATAAGAAACGCACTCTTTCGTTTGCAAAAGAAGTCTTTTGCGGAAAAAAGAACGAAGGACCTGGTTCTTTTTGTCGAAATACTTACCTTCTCTGTAAAAACTAAGTTTTTAGATCCAAAAATTGATGTTTTCTGTGTACCTTTTGATTGCCATAAAGAAACCATTCAAAGAAAATGGATTAATTCAATTTTCAATTATTCCGACAAGAATGGAAAACTGACGAATTTTCCGACAAAATTTTCACAGGGAGGCCATGGCTCCCCTGGCACCACCGGTCACGACGCCACTGGCAAAAATAATGGAAATCAATTTGATAGCATAGGTTTCAGGTCTTTAGTAGGGTTGGTGTAAAATTCTATGATTTATTTCTTTGATTTAAATGGGTTCAATGAAATTTTACTTAGTTTTCTAATCCTTCGAATTTTCTGAAATCTTTAATATTTTCATAATAAGAGTGTTTTTCTTCGTATATGAGAATTCATTAAGAATTTTTTAAAAATCTTAAAACCATCGTAATTTCTGAACCGTTTGACGACACATGAAGTGACTTTTAAGGAAACCATAACTGATTAATTTCAGCAAAATGGCATCAAGCAGAGGTCCCGTACACTTTTAGTTTACGATTTAAAATTTTGATCATGTCACATCCTCAAATGAGTTGAAATATGAAAATACGTTATATTTCGAAAACTATTCAAGATTTCTAAAAAGTCCAACTGTAGAATTATACGTAAATAGCTAAAATTTCTCCCAAGCCATTCAATTCAAAGAAATAACAAATAATTTCACATCCACACCTTTTTACCTTGATTTAAGGATGTTGAGCCTTTGGGGAATTTGGTTGGGAACTCATAAGGATAATATTTTGCTCTTTTGCATCAGATAAACTTCAAAAAACAGCCTGGAGAAATTTTCTTCACCTTTTCCTGGCAACAAACATGAAACAAATAGCTTTGAACATGTTCATGATATTTTATCCTCAAAAGGATTTGTAATTATGTTGTAAATATTTGTACATTATATTGTGAAACATAGGAATCATTCGTCGCGCATAGCCGAATGCTCGTGGCCTATGGCCGAAACCGCCAAAGCCTCATTTTCACGGACCAATCAGACGGCCAAAAAGTGAAGAAGACAAAAGAAACCCGTGAAGATTTTTCTAAATTTTACTTGCCTTCATAAAACGCAACCAGGACAAAAAACTGCTTGAGATTTCCCGAATTTCTTTAAAGCAATCTACTCTCCAGATGTTTGGGAGTACAAGTTTGGATGCCGGTTAAAATATCTTCAGGATTGGCGGAGTTATTGCGTCTCCAATAGACAAAATCGATGAAGGCTTGTCGAGGCAAGTTTACGCCATTTCAAGTCAGGTAATAAAGCCTCTTGATAAAACCCCTTTTGGATTTTATAAGTTATTTCGCAACGAGCAGACTTGTGCCATGAATGCAAAAAGTAGTACAATACAGAAACTTCCCTAGAGTATTGCCACATGATTTGAAATGCGCGAACAAGCCTTTGTAGACTTTTTCAATTCACATAAATACCGTAGGGGCATTGAATCTTGAATAAAAGAAAATTTAGCGAAAGAAAATAGCAAGAACAATTGAAAACGCAGATTGTGGCGTTTTCGGGTCGTTCTTACAACACTCACTATTGTTATTACTATTGTCTAACGGCCAGAATTTCTATTGATCAAGGTTCAGTGCCTTATCGGTTTGTTTGTGCCTATAACTCCGCCAATCCTGGGGATATTTTAACCGGCATCCAAACTTGTACTCCCAAACATCTGGAGAGTAGATTGCTTTAAGAAAATTCGGGAAATCTCAAGCAGTTTTTTGTCCTGGTTGCGGTTTAAGAAGGTAGGTAAAATTTAGAAAAATCTTCACGGGTTTCTTTTGTCTCTTTTGCTTTTTAGCCGTCTGATTGGTTCGTGAAAATGAGGCTTTGGCGGTTTTGACCATGGGCCACGAGCAATCGGCCAAGTACGACGAATGATTCCTATGCTATATTGTTAAGTAATGTCCATTGCTAGCATAAGCTCAGATTCAAATTCGACAATCTGGTTTGTTTTCTCTGTGTTCTCCCTAGTACTTTTCATCAAAAAATATCGCATGTGGAAGTATCATCTGCGTAATTGACAAAAGATGTCACGCTGATGAAATTTAAACAGATCACTAATGTGAGAATTGACCTTGTAATATACAGAGACATAGCAAGTGAGCGGGGATATAGCATCGTATTCTAAACTTTGCACAAAAGAACAACATGCGCCACTTATCTTCCTATTGTGTTCATCGGTCGAGAACAGCTATATAATAGGTCATAATTACATTGTACCCAGTCACCCTAGCTAAACTACTTTTAACGCCTTTGATTTACTTCAACAAACAAGATGGAAACATTGGAACAGGGGCAAACAGGAAACATAGAAACCAGGGCCAAAAATAGTGAAAAAATTCTCTCGACCTTACTTCAATTTGACTGTTGTAGAGAGAATGAGAAAGTACAGAAGGTGGTGAAGTGAACTGTCAAATCAGCTATCGTGGTGATGGGTAGATGGGGGAGGGTCGTGGGGGATTCGCGGAAAGTGGGAAAGTGACATCAGAAATTCTAGAAATAAAGCAAAGAAGAAAGATGATAAAAGCTAGAGCTGCGTCAGATATAAGGATGATAAATGCTAGAACTGCGTCAGAAATAAAGATGATAAAAGCTAGAACTGCCTCAGAAATAAAGATGATAAATGCTAGAGTTGCAGAAAATGGAGAAGTTCTAGAAATAAAGCAAAGAAGAAAGATGATAAATGATAGAGTTACGGCAAATAGAGAAATTGTAGAAATAAAGCAATAAGGAAGATGACAAATACTAGAGCTACATTAAAACACTAAAGATGATTAATACTAGAGTTATAGCAAATTAGGAAATCCTAGAAATATAGCAAAAAAGAATGATGATAAATAATAGAGCTGCATCAGAAATTAAAGATGATAAATAATAGAGCTGCATCAGAAATTAAAGATAATAAATAATAGAGCTGTATCAGAAATTAAAGATGATAAATAATAGAGCTGTATCAGAAATTAAAGATGATAAATAATAGAGCTGTATCAGAAATTAAAGATGATAAATAATAGAGCTGCATCAGAAATTAAAGATGATAAATAATAGAGCTGCATCAGAAATTAAAGATGATAAATACTAGAGCTGCATCAGAAATTAAAGATGATAAATGCTAGAGTTACAGCAAATAAAGAAATTCTAGAAATAAAGCAAAAAAGAAAGATGATAAATACTAGAGCTGCATAAGAAATTAAAGATGATAAATGCTAGAGTTACAGCAAATGGAGAAATTCTAGAAATAAAGCAAAAAAGAACGAGGATAAATTCTAGACCTGCATTAGAAATTAAACATGATAAATTCTACAATCTTGGCCAAAATACTTGGGACAAATCATAAAATTGCACTACTTCGGTCTTTGATTACGTGCCCCCCGCTCCCCCCTTCTCAAAGTTGCTTGAATCAACCGCCTTTCGACCTTCTCAACATTGAAGTAGGGGAAAGGGGGGATTAGGAGACTCTAAACGTATGTTTTCTCCTCGATATTTTAGGAAACATCATGAAGACACTGAAATTTGCCTGCGTCCCAGCTTCTTTGGCCAGGATTGTCTGAAAATGATTGTTAACAAATAATACCTCATAGCTTGAGAACCCATAGAGATTTCTGTGTGAAATTTTAACACCGTCATCCCCAACACAAGAAGTGAGCTCTCAGCTATCTATGCCGAAATAGGCGTTGTTCGTTAAATTCGCTGAGCACCTTCTTAAAAATGGGCGTGGCAAAATTGCTGCAATTTTCACTCACATAAAGATTCCCTTATAAAAGGTGACATACATTAGGATTCTGAGCTTTCTTCCGCTATCGTAAGATTGTGTACTCCGCTGCTCTTTGAAAATGACTTATCATTGCAAGAAAGCTTTTGGGCTCATTTTTTGAGGTCCGGTTTCTTGTGAATTCTTCGGTTCTCACAACGGCGCTCCACAGAAAAATGCCCCATAATTTTGGGATAAGCCACGCTTTTTTGGCAAATATGTCTGATTCCACATTTTAACATCAAAGTCTTCCTATTCATGCAAAAAACCAAGTAAAAATTGCCTGGAAGGTGGAAATGTCACGGCGCTCCAAAATTTAAAAACTTAAAGGGGCAGTCAGACGTGACGTTGCGCGGGACATTTTCATTGTATTTGTATCAAAAATGCTTAGGCTTAGCATCGACTCGTCAATGGAGATTTTGAATGGGATTATCGCACATTTCAATCCATCTCCATCAACATTGCTCTTGACAATCTCGCAAATTTAATTTACAGATATTGTTCGTCTATGACGATTTCATGTATTTGCAAAGTTATTTTGTTTATCACAAATTCCTGAAAGTCGTAAACAGCGATCTTGCTGAAGCAACTTTGAAGCTGCGAAGAGATAATCTACAAGTCGAAGTGGGCAAGAAACTCACCAAAGAATATGGTTTTTGAGTCAGATTTATGATGCTTGGTGAAACCGGAAGGTGAATAGAGCCTTTCAAACACTACTGGATTCATTGTTCAATTAATTTCATCAGAATTACAGCGACCAAAGAGGTACAGTAGACATGTTTTGGTAGTATTTAGTCCTATACGAATTGGATTGTGACACGCAGAATCTGCTACCCGCGTTTCGCGTCTGACTGCCCCTTTAAAATAAACAGTTCCGGATAAGTTTCTTTTGAACTCTATTGAGAACCGTCAGAAATCATATTTCACGAAAATATCGATGCAAATACTGACTATAGGCTAATAAAGCTCATTTTTCTCATTAGAATGAGACAAAATTTGTTAGAATAGGGCAAACGTTGCCGACGTTATTAATGTTTAAAGTAGGGAGCAGCGTTGACAAAATTTGATCCCTTTCTCAATTTTCCAGACAGTGCAAATCCGCCTTGCTGCTATGCAACAGGTATATACTTCTTCAACAAAAAGTTGTGGATTACAATTCATCGGGCACAATAGACCATTCAATGCCGTCCAGGGTGAATGCAAGTTTGGTGGAGCGAATTTAATCTCATTGAAAATGAATGAATAGTTAGAGAATTGGCTAACGGTACATTTGAAAATAAGACAATTGCACTGCGGAGGCGCAGAATTTGCACTGATTCAAAAGGAACTTTGTTTTCAGTTCTCTTTGATAACTGTGATGTTTTCAGGCGAAAATCATTGGCAGGTTTCGTGCACAAGAGGAGTTTCGCTGAATGTCATGGGAAAATTTTGCATAATTTGATGACGTCATAGTTCTGATGGATGAACCAGTAACAATGAAAACATTAACATCTGAAGTACTCTGGAGTTAAGCCCACAGTTAGTGGCTATCCATTCATAGTGAAAGAAATTGTCTGATACAAGTAGATCATAGTAGATCATACAAGACAAGTAGACAAGTAGATAATATAATTAATGCCAAAGGTTGGCCTAAAGTTGGTATCATTTTGTACATCTTACATAGGGGAATCAATCTGAGCAAAATTATACAGTCCCTAACAAATTTTCTTTGCAACAATTTGGTATTGAGTTTGATTGCAATAATTCTGTTGTTACAAAATCTTACCTCGATCGCAGCAACTGTTTCTTTTTTCATTTATAACTTCATTATATCTGGATTTTACTTGAATTTTCTTTCATATTTGCAAATTTCAGACTTTTCTGCACCAAGTGATGCTATTCCAGTGAACGAATTATTTGGAAGAGTATCTTAAATATCAGTTCTAAGTTGGGAGGCTCCTTTGTTATCGATTACATTTTCTCCTCGCAGCTAATTTCATGTTTTATCATCAAAACACTTTTATCTTGCTTTGTTTTTCAATTTTTTATTTCTTGCTTGATTGCGTGATCGATAAACACAATTTTGGCGGTAAAATCGTTTATTTCCACTCCCTGAAATGGCCGCATAACGGCTGAACCGTTTGGGGGTCGAAGGACCAACGGTCAAATTCGACGCCATTTTGTTTCGGCTGTCCGGATACTTTCGTGACGGGAGTGTAGAAATAAAGCAGAAAAGAAAGATGATAAATACTAGAGCTGCATTAAAAATTAAAGATGATAAATGCTAGAGTTACAGCAAATAGAGAAATTCTAGAAATAAAGCAAAAAAGAAAGATGATAAATACTAGAGCTGCATTAAAAATTAAGGATGATAAATGCTAGAGTTACAGCAAATAAAGAAATTCTAGAAATAAAGCAAAAAAGAAAGATGATAAATATTAGAGCTGTATCAGAAATTAAAGATGATAAATGCTAGAGTCACAGCAAATAGAGAAATTCTAGAAATAAAGCAGAAAAGAAAGATGATAATTACTAGAGCTGCATTAAAAATTAAAGATGATAAATGTTAGAGTTACAGCAAATAAAAAAATTCTAGAAATAAAGCGGAAAAGAAAGATGATAAATACTAGAGCTGCATCAGAAATTAAAGATGATAAATGCTAGAGTTACAGCAAATAAAGAAATTCTAGAAATAAAGCAAAAAAGAAAGATGATAAATACTAGAGCTGCATCAGAAATTAAACATGATAAATGCTAGAGTTACAGCAAATAAAGAAATTCTAGAAATAAAGCAGAAAAGAAAGATGATAAATACTAGAGCTGCATCAGAAATTAAAGATGATAAATGCTAGAGTTACAGCAAATAGAAAAATTCTAGAAATAAAGCAAAAAAGAAAGATGATAGAGAATAGAGCTGCATTAGAAATTAAACATGATAAATGCTAGTGTTACAGCAAATGAAGAAGTTCTAGAAATAAAGCAAAAAAGAAAGATGATAAATACTAGAGCTGCATCGGAAATTAAACATGATAAATGCTAGTGTTACAGCAAATGAAGAAGTTCTAGAAATAAAGCAAACAAGAAAGATGATAAATACTAGATCTGCATCAGAAATTAAACATGATAAATGCTAGAGTTATAGCAAATGAAGAAGTTCTAGAAATAAAGCAAAATAGAAAGATGATAAATACTAGAGCTGCCTCAGAAATTAAACATGATAAATGCTAGAGTTATAGCAAATGAAGAAGTTCTAGAAATAAAGCAAAAAAGAAAGATGATAAATACTAGAGCTGCATTAGAAATTAAATATGATAAATGCTAGAGTTACAGCAAATGAAGAAGTTCTAGAAGTAAAGCAGAAAAGAAAGATGATAAATACTAGAGCTGCATCAGAAATTAAATATGATAAATGCTAGTGTTACAGCAAATGAAGAAGTTCTAGAAATAAAGCAAACAAGAAAGATGATAAATTCTAGAGCTGCATCAGAAATTAAACATGATAAATGCTAGAGTTATAGCAAATGAAGAAGTTCTAGAAATAAAGCAAACAAGAAAGATGATAAATACTAGAGCTGCATCGGAAATTAAACATGATAAATGCTAGTGTTACAGCAAATGAAGAAGTTCTAGAAATAAAGCAAACAAGAAAGATGATAAATACTAGAGCTGCATCAGAAATTAAAGATGATAAATGCTAGAGTTACAGCAAATTAATAAATTCTAGATATAAAGCAGAAAAGAAAGATGATAAATACTAGAGCTGCATCAAAAATTAAACATGATAAATGCTAGAGTTACAGCAAATGGAGAAGTTCTAGAAATAAAGCAGACAAGAAAGATGATAAATACTAGAGATGCATAAGAAATTAAGCATGATAAATGCTAGTGTTACAGCAAATGAAGAAGTTCTAGAAATAAAGCAGAAAAGAAAGATGATAAATACTAGAGCTGCATCAGAGATTAAACATGATAAATGCTAGTGTTACAGCAAATGAAGAAGTTCTAGAAATAAAGCAAACAAGAAAGATGATAAATTCTAGAGCTGCATCAGAAATTAAACATGATAAATGCTAGAGTTATAGCAAATGAAGAAGTTCTAGAAATAAAGCAAACAAGAAAGATGATAAATACTAGAGCTGCATCGGAAATTAAACATGATAAATGCTAGTGTTACAGCAAATGAAGAAGTTCTAGAAATAAAGCAAACAAGAAAGATGATAATTACTAGAGCTGCATCAGAAATTAAGCATGATAAATGCTAGTGTTACAGCAAATGGAGAAGTTCTAGAAATAAAGCAGAAAAGAAAGATGATAAATACTAGAGATGCATAAGAAATTAAGCATGATAAATGCTAGTGTTACAGCAAATGAAGAAGTTCTAGAAATAAAGCAGAAAAGAATGATGATAAATACTAGAGCTGCATCAGAACTTAAACATGATAAATGCTAGAGTTACAGCAAATGGAGAAGTTCTAGAAATAAAGCAGAAAAGAAAGATGATAAATACTAGAGATGCATAAGAAATTAAGC
The DNA here is from genome assembly GCA_039566865.1 of Aurelia coerulea. NCBI lineage: Eukaryota > Metazoa > Cnidaria > Scyphozoa > Semaeostomeae > Ulmaridae > Aurelia > Aurelia coerulea. Next base: position 542,293 of record CM076947.1, on the reverse strand, counting down.
ATGATAAATGCTAGTGTTACAGCAAATGGAGAAGTTCTAGAAATAAAGCAAACAAGAAAGATGATAAATACTAGAGCTGTATCAGAAATTAAACATGATAAATGCTAGAGTTATAGCAAATGAAGAAGTTCTAGAAATAAAGCAGAAAAGAAAGATGATAAATACTAGAGATGCATAAGAAATTAAGCATGATAAATGCTAGTGTTACAGCAAATGAAGAAGTTCTAGAAATAAAGCAGAAAAGAAAGATGATAAATACTAGAGCTGCATCAGAGATTAAACATGATAAATGCTAGTGTTACAGCAAATGAAGAAGTTCTAGAAATAAAGCAAACAAGAAAGATGATAAATTCTAGAGCTGCATCAGAAATTAAACATGATAAATGCTAGAGTTATAGCAAATGAAGAAGTTCTAGAAATAAAGCAAACAAGAAAGATGATAAATACTAGAGCTGCATCGGAAATTAAACATGATAAATGCTAGTGTTACAGCAAATGAAGAAGTTCTAGAAATAAAGCAAACAAGAAAGATGATAATTACTAGAGCTGCATCAGAAATTAAGCATGATAAATGCTAGTGTTACAGCAAATGGAGAAGTTCTAGAAATAAAGCAGAAAAGAAAGATGATAAATACTAGAGATGCATAAGAAATTAAGCATGATAAATGCTAGTGTTACAGCAAATGAAGAAGTTCTAGAAATAAAGCAGAAAAGAATGATGATAAATACTAGAGCTGCATCAGAACTTAAACATGATAAATGCTAGAGTTACAGCAAATGGAGAAGTTCTAGAAATAAAGCAGAAAAGAAAGATGATAAATACTAGAGATGCATAAGAAATTAAGCATGATAAATGCTAGTGTTACAGCAAATGGAGAAGTTCTAGAAATAAAGCAAACAAGAAAGATGATAAATACTAGAGCTGTATCAGAAATTAAACATGATAAATGCTAGAGTTATAGCAAATGAAGAAGTTCTAGAAATAAAGCAGAAAAGAAAGATGATAAATACTAGAGATGCATAAGAAATTAAGCATGATAAATGCTAGTGTTACAGCAAATGAAGAAGTTCTAGAAATAAAGCAGAAAAGAAAGATGATAAATACTAGAGCTGCATCAGAGATTAAACATGATAAATGCTAGTGTTACAGCAAATGAAGAAGTTCTAGAAATAAAGCAAACAAGAAAGATGATAAATTCTAGAGCTGCATCAGAAATTAAACATGATAAATGCTAGAGTTATAGCAAATGAAGAAGTTCTAGAAATAAAGCAAACAAGAAAGATGATAAATACTAGAGCTGCATCGGAAATTAAACATGATAAATGCTAGTGTTACAGCAAATGAAGAAGTTCTAGAAATAAAGCAAACAAGAAAGATGATAATTACTAGAGCTGCATCAGAAATTAAGCATGATAAATGCTAGTGTTACAGCAAATGGAGAAGTTCTAGAAATAAAGCAGAAAAGAAAGATGATAAATACTAGAGATGCATAAGAAATTAAGCATGATAAATGCTAGTGTTACAGCAAATGAAGAAGTTCTAGAAATAAAGCAGAAAAGAAAGATGATAAATACTAGAGCTGCATCAGAAATTAAACATGATAAATGCTAGAGTTACAGCAAATGGAGAAGTTCTAGAAATAAAGCAGAAAAGAAAGATGATAAATACTAGAGATGCATAAGAAATTAAGCATGATAAATGCTAGTGTTACAGCAAATGGAGAAGTTCTAGAAATAAAGCAAACAAGAAAGATGATAAATACTAGAGCTGTATCAGAAATTAAACATGATAAATGCTAGAGTTATAGCAAATGAAGAAGTTCTAGAAATAAAGCAGAAAAGAAAGATGATAAATACTAGAGATGCATAAGAAATTAAGCATGATAAATGCTAGTGTTACAGCAAATGGAGAAGTTCTAGAAATAAAGCAGAAAAGAAAGATGATAAATACTAGAGATGCATAAGAAATTAAGCATGATAAATGCTAGTGTTACAGCAAATGAAGAAGTTCTAGAAATAAAGCAGAAAAGAATGATGATAAATACTAGAGCTGCATAAGAAATTAAGCATGATAAATGCTAGTGTTACAGCAAATGGAGAAGTTCTAGAAATAAAGCAGAAAAGAAAGATGATAAATACTAGAGATGCATAAGAAATTAAGCATGATAAATGCTAGTGTTACAGCAAATGGAGAAGTTCTAGAAATAAAGCAAACAAGAAAGATGATAAATACTAGAGCTGTATCAGAAATTAAACATGATAAATGCTAGAGTTATAGCAAATGAAGAAGTTCTAGAAATAAAGCAGAAAAGAAAGATGATAAATACTAGAGATGCATAAGAAATTAAGCATGATAAATGCTAGTGTTACAGCAAATGGAGAAGTTCTAGAAATAAAGCAGAAAAGAAAGATGATAAATACTAGAGATGCATAAGAAATTAAGCATGATAAATGCTAGTGTTACAGCAAATGAAGAAGTTCTAGAAATAAAGCAGAAAAGAATGATGATAAATACTAGAGCTGCATAAGAAATTAAGCATGATAAATGCTAGTGTTACAGCAAATGGAGAAGTTCTAGAAATAAAGCAGAAAAGAAAGATGATAAATACTAGAGATGCATAAGAAATTAAGCATGATAAATGCTAGTGTTACAGCAAATGGAGAAGTTCTAGAAATAAAGCAAACAAGAAAGATGATAAAAATTAGAGCTGTATCAGAAATTAAACATGATAAATGCTAGTGTTACAGCAAATGGAGAAGTTCTAGAAATAAAGCAGAAAAGAATGATGATAAATACTAGAGCTGCATAAGAAATTAAGCATGATAAATGCTAGAGTTACAGCAAGTGGAGAAGTTCTAGAAATAAAGCAAACAAGAAAGATGATAATTACTAGAGCTGCATCGGAAATTAAACATGATAAATGCTAGAGTTATAGCAAATGAAGAAGTTCTAGAAATAAAGCAGAAAAGAAAGATGATAATTACTAGAGCTGCATTAAAAATTAAAGATGATAAATGTTAGAGTTACAGCAAATGAAGAAATTCTAGAAATAAAGCAAAAAAGAATGATGATAAATACTAGAGATGCATAAGAAATTAAGCATGATAAATGCTAGAGTTACAGCAAGTGGAGAAGTTCTAGAAATAAAGCAAACAAGAAAGATGATAAATACTAGAGCTGCATCAGAAATTAAACATGATAAATGCTAGAGTTACATCAAGTGGAGAAGTTCTAGAAATAAAGCAAACAAGAAAGATGATAAATACTAGAGCTGCATCAGAAATTAAACATGATAAATGCTAGAGTTACAGCAAATGGAGAAGTTCTAGAAATAAAGCAGAAAAGAAAGATGATAAATACTAGAGATGCATAAGAAATTAAGCATGATAAATGCTAGAGTTACAGCAAGTGGAGAAGTTCTAGAAATAAAGCAAACAAGAAAGATGATAAATACTAGAGCTGCATCAGAAATTAAACATGATAAATGCTAGAGTTACATCAAGTGGAGAAGTTCTAGAAATAAAGCAAACAAGAAAGATGATAAATACTAGAGCTGCATCAGAAATTAAACATGATAAATGCTAGTGTTACAGCAAATAAAGAAATTCTAGAAATAAAGCAAAAAAGAATGATGATAAATACTAGAGCTGCATCAGAAATTAAACATGATAAATGCTAGAGTTGCAGCAAATGGAGAAGTTCTACAAATAAAGCAAAAAAGAAAGATGATAAATACTAGAGCTGCATCAGAAATTAAACATGATAAATGCTAGAGTTATAGCAAATGAAGAAGTTCTAGAAATAAAGCAAACAAGAAAGATGATAAATACTAGAGCTGCATCAGAAATTAAACATGATAAATGCTAGAGTTATAGCAAATGAAGAAGTTCTAGAAATAAAGCAAACAAGAAAGATGATAAATACTAGAGCTGCATCAGAAATTGAACATGATAAATGCTAGAGTTATAGCAAATGAAGAAGTTCTAGAAATAAAGCAAACAAGAAAGATGATAAATACTAGAGCTGCCTCAGAAATTAAACATGATAAATGCTAGAGTTATAGCAAATGGAGAAGTTCTAGAAATAAAGCAAAAAAGAATGATGATAAATGCTAGAGGTACAGAAAATAGAGAAATTCTAGAAATAAAGCAAAAAAGAATGATGATAAATGCTAGAGGTACAGAAAATAGAGAAATTCTAGAAATAAAGCAAAAAAGAGAGATGATAGATACTAGAGCTGCCTCAGAAATTAAACATGATAAATGCTAGAGTTACAGCAAGCGGAGAAGTTCTAGAAATAAAGCAGAAAAGAAAGATGATAAATACTAGAGCTGCATTAGAAATTAAAGATGATAAATGCTAGAGGTACAGAAAATAGAGAAATCCTAGAAATACCGGGTGTCTCAGAAAAAAGTACCCCCTTTTGACTGGAAATAGGAACCAAGCAATAAAATATCATTGCTCCCCGACTTCACAGCTAAATTTATCAATGTTCAACTTAGATGCACGTACCTTGCATTTAGAAATCGTCCACCAAACACCGGAGATACAGGCTCGCAAAGTCAAAATTTACAGTGCACCCAAAACCAGAGGTTTTGAAAAAGGGCCTAGTCATGATTTGTATCGTGGACAGTTTCCAAAGTACCTGTAGACTTTATGTTTCCGTGTTTTCCTTTTGAAAAGAATAAAAGATACATGGACATGGCGCTCATTAAACAAATTTAGTAAAAATGTGGTAAGAGCCATAAAATCGTGCCACATCTCCAAAATAAGCGTGCATGTGCTCTTTTTCCTCTTCTTTAATATAAAACACTTGGGATCGAATACAATAATGCAAGGACCGTTTCCTCAAAAGAAAAGTCACTGCAAGCACAATTGCAGTAATTCAATGTATAAATCTTTTCAAAAATAAAAAGTAAAGATCAAAGTCGAAAATTCGTTTGCAAAATGCCTGTTTGTTGTCAAACTATGGCTAGGCCATTTCTCAAAACCTCTGGTTTCAGGTGCACTCCAAATTTTGACCTTGTGAACTCATCTCTCCGGTGTTTGGTGGCGGATTTCCAAATGCAAGGTATGTGCATTTAAGTTGAAAACTAACAAATGTAGCCATGAATTCAAAAAGTCCCGAAACATTATCGTTTTGCTGCCTTGTTGAGTCAAAAGGGGGTACTTTTTTTGAGACACCCGGTAGAGCAAAAAAGAAAGATGATAAATACTAGAGCTGCATGAGAAATTAAACATGATAAATATTAGAGTTATAGCAAATAAGGAAATCCTAGAAATAAAGCAAAAAAGAATGATGGTAAATGCTAGAGGTACAGAAAATAGAGAAATTCTAGAAATATAGCAAAAAAGGAAAGATGATAAATACTAGAGCTGCATGAGAAATTAAACATGATAAATACTAGAGCTGTATCAGAAATTAAAGATGATAAATTCAAGAGCTGTATCATAAATTAAAGATGATAAATATTAGAGCTGCATGAGAAATTAAACATGATAAATACTAGAGCTGTATCAGAAATTAAAGATGATAAATTCAAGAGCTGTATCATAAATTAAAGATGATAAATATTAGAGCTGCATGAGAAATTAAACATGATAAATACTAGAGCTGTATCAGAAATTAAAGATGATAAATTCAAGAGCTGTATCAGAAATTAAAGATGATAAATTCAAGAGCTGTATCAGAAATTAGAGATGATAAATAGTAGAGCTGTATCATTAATTAAAGATGATAAATACAAGAGCTGTATCATAAATTAAAGATGATAAATTCAAGAGCTGTATCACAAATTAAACATGATAAATATTAGAGCTGTATCAGAAATTAAACATGGTTAATTCTAGAGTTACAGAAAAAAGAGAAGATCTAGAAATAAAGCAAAAAAAACATAAATACTAGAGCTGCATGAGAAATTAAACATGATAAATACTAAAGTTATAGCAAATAAGGAAATCCTAGAAATAAAGCAAAAAAGAAAGATGATAAATACTAGAGCTGCATCAGGAATCAAACATGATATATGCTAGAGTTATAGCAAATAGAGAAATTCTACAAATAAAGCAAATAGAAAGATGATAAATACTAGGGCTGCATCAGAAATTAAACATTATAAATAGTAGAGTTATAGCAAATAGAGAAATTCTAGAAATAAAGCAAAAGAAAGATGATAATTACTAGAGCTGCATGAGAAATTAAACATGATAAATATTAGAGTTATAGCAAATAAGGAAATCCTAGAAATAAAGCAAAAAAGAATGATGGTAATTGCTAGAGTTACAGCAAATAGAGAGCAAAAAAGAAAGATGATAAATACTAGAGCTGCATCAGGAATCAAACATGATATATGCTAGAGTTATAGCAAATAGAGAAATTCTAGAAATAAAGCAAAAGAAAGATGATAAATACTAGAGCTGCATCTGAAATTAAAGATGATAAATGCTAGAGTTACAGAAAATAGAGAAATTCTAGAAATAAAGCAAAAAGAAAGATGATAAATATTAGAGCTGCATCAGAAATTAAACATGATAAATGCTAGAATTATAGCAAATGAGGATGTTTTAGAAATAAAGCAAAGAAAAAAAATAAATACTACAGCTGCATAAGAAATTAAAGATGATAAATGCTAGAGGTACAGAAAATAGAGAAATTCTAGAAATAAAGCAAAAAAGAAAGATGATAAATGCTAGAGGTACAGAAAATAGAGAAATTCTAGAAATAAAGCAAAATAGAAAGATGGTAAATGCTAGAGGTACAGAAAATAGAGAAATTCTAGAAATAAAGCAAAAAAGAAAGATGATAAATGCTAGAGGTACAGAAAATAGAGAAATTCTCGAAATAAAGTAAAAAAGAAAGATGATAAATACTAGAGCTGCATGAGAAATTAAACATGATAAATACTAGAGTTATAGCAAATAAGGAAATCCTAGAAATAAAGCAAAAAAGAATGATGGTAAATGCTAGAGGTACAGAAAATAGAGAAATTCTAAAAATAAAGCAAAAAAGAAAGATGGTAAATGCTACAGGTACAGAAAATAGAGAAATTCTAAAAATAAAGCAAAAAAGAATGATGGTAAATGCTAGAGGTACAGAAAATAGAGAAATTCTAAAAATAAAGCAAAAAAGAATGATGGTAAATGCTAGAGGTACAGAAAATAGAGAAATTCTAAAAATAAAGCAAAAAAGAAAGATGATAAATGCTAGAGGTACAGAAAATAGAGAAATTCTCGAAATAAAGTAAAAAAGAAAGATGATAAATACTAGAGCTGCATGAGAAACTAAACATGATAAATACTAGAGTTATAGCAAATAAGGAAGTCCTAGAAATAAAGCAAAAAAGAATGATGGTAAATGCTAGAGGTACAGAAAATAGAGAAATTCTAGAAATAAAGCAAAAAAAGAAAGATGATAAATACTAGAGCTGCCTCAGAAATTAAACATGATAAATGCTGGAGTTACAGCAAGTGGAGAAGTTCTAGAAATAAAGCAAAAAAGAAAGATGATAAATGCTAGAGGTACAGAAAATAGAGAAATTCTAAAAATAAAGCAAAAAAGAAAGATGGTAAATGCTAGAGGTACAGAAAATAGAGAAATTCTAGAAACAAAGCAAAAAAGAAAGATGATAAATGCTAGAGGTACAGAAAATAGAGAAATTCTAGAAATGAAGTAAAAAAGAAAGATGATAAATACTAGAGCTGCATGAGAAATTAAACATGATAAATACTAGAGTTATAGCAAATAAATAAATCCTAGAAATAAAGCAAAAAAGAATGATGGTAAATGCTAGAGGTACAGAAAATAGAGAAATTCTAGAAATAAAGCAAAAAAGAAAGATGATAAATACTAGAGCTGCATGAGAAATTAAACATGATAAATACTAGAGCTGTATCAGAAATTAAAGATGATAAATTCAAGAGCTGTATCATAAATTAAAGATGATAAATATTAGAGCTGCATGAGAAATTAAACATGATAAATACTAGAGCTGTATCAGAAATTAAAGATGATAAATTCAAGAGCTGTATCAGAAATTAAAGATGATAAATATTAGAGCTGTATCATAAATTAAAGATTATAAATACTAGAGCTGCATGAGAAATTAAACATGATAAATACTAGAGCTGTATCAGAAATTAAAGATGATAAATTCAAGAGCTGTATCAGAAATTAAAGATGATAAAAATTAGAGCTGTATCATAAATTAAAGATGATAAATACAAGAGCTGTATCATAAATTAAAGATGATAAATTCAAGACCTGTATCAGAAATTAAACATGATAAATATTAGAGCTGTATCAGAAATTAAACATGGTTAATTCTAGAGTTACAGAAAAAAGAGAAGATCTAGAAATAAAGCAAAAAAAAAACATAAATACTAGAGCTGCATGAGAAATTAAACATGATAAATACTAAAGTTATAGCAAATAAGGAAATCCTAGAAATAAAGCAAAAAAGAATGATGGTAAATGCTAGAGTTACAGCAAATAAAAAGCAAAAAAGAAAGATGATAAATACTAGAGCTGCATCAGGAATCAAACATGATATATGCTAGAGTTATAGCAAATAGAGAAATTCTACAACTAAAGCAAAAAGAAAGATGATAAATATTAGAGCTGTATCAGAAATCAAAGATGATAAATTCAAGAGCTGCATCATAAATTAAAGATGATAAATACTAGAGCTGCATCAGAAATTAAACATGATAAATGCTAGAGCTGTATCATAAATTAAAGATGATAAATACTAGAGCTGTATCAGAAATTAAACATGGTTAATTCTAGAGTTACAGAAAAAAGAGAAGATCTAGAAATAAAGCAAAAAAAAAAATACTACAGCTGCATTAGAAATTAAACATGATAAATGCTAGAATTACAGCAAATGAGGATGTTTTAGAAATAGAGCAAAAAAGAAAGATGATAAATACTACAGCTGCATCTGAAATTACAGATGATAAATACTAGAGTTATAGCAAATAAGTAAATCCTAGAAATAAAGAAAAAAAGAATGACGGTAAATGCTAGAGTTACAGCAAATAGAGCAATTCTAGAAATAAAGCAAAAAGAAAGATGATAAATACTAGAGCTGCATCTGAAATTAAAGATGATAAATATTAGAGTTATAGCAATTAAGGAAATCCTAGAAATAAAGCAAAAAAGAATGATGGTAAATGCTAGAGCGGCATGAGAAATTAAACATGATAAATGCTAGAATTACAGCAAATGAGGTTGTTTTAGAAATAAAGCAAAAAAGAAAGATGATAAATACTAGAGATGCATCTGAAATTAAAGATGATAAATACTAGAGCTGTATCATAAATTAAAGATGATAAATACAAGAGCTGTATCAGAAATTAAAGATGATAAATTCAAGAGCTGTATCATAAATTAAAGATGATAAATACTAGAGCTGTATCAGAAATTAAACATGGTTAATTCTAGAGTTACAGAAAAAAGAGAAGATCTAGAAATAAAGCAAAAAAAAAATAAATACCGGGTGTCCCAAAAAAAACGCAACGGATTTGATCGGGACTAGCGACAAGAATTTAGGTCCAATCAATCCAAAATAATTTTTGATATAATCCTCGATAGCTAACTTGAAGATAGATACCTTGTTTGATGATAGTGTTGCATGGGGAGTTGGAATATCTATTTTGAAAGTCCAAATTTGCTTCCATCTCCAAACCAGAGGTTTCGGGTTTTTGCCTTACTGAAAACATCTCGAGGAATCTCCTCAGTCATTGCATGGTGTAGTACTGTGAGCATGCTATGGCACACATGTTTAGGCACACATTTCAATTGAAATTTGAAAGCTAAAAATTGACAAACATAACAATGCCGAAGGGAAAATACACAAAGGAATATATTTCTTCAATCATAGTGCAACTGTAAAAGAGCCAAGCACGAATGAGCAATTTAAGGATCTTATCCATGGAAAATCTTCCCTTGGGTATATTTAATTTCTTGTTTTGTAATGATTCGAAGAAAGATTATACAAAATGCATTTCATTAAAGTCATGGAGATTGCAAGAACTAATTCATTTTTCACACCCAAGCAAACTATTTCGCGTATTACTTTCTTTTATGAGACAGATGCAATGCTAACTTTTCCAAACTGTTGAAGCATAAAAAAAGATATCTTTTCCGGACAAAATTGATGAATTTGATTGAATTTCTATTCAAATGTTTTCCTCAGCATGAGGATGAGGCGTTTTTCTCTTATTTCTTTGTAATTCAACATAGGGCTCAAATCTTTAAAAAGGTCGGTGTAAAATTCTATTGCCGTGTTCTTTGAAATAAATAGCTTGGAAGGAACTTAGGGTTTTTTGCTGTAAATCTGCCGTGGCCATTTATTGATATCTTGATTAGTTTCAATATGGCGGCATTTATTAAATTTGAGGCTATGACGTCATCAAATTTCTAAATCCGAAACTACAAAAGCTACAGATTTCTGCTTGCCACCATATTGTAGACCTCTATAAACTATGGTTTTCTTGAAGGTTATGTAATGTTTCCTCTATTAGTTTAGGATTTACAATGATTTAAATTTTTTCAAAATTTTCCATGAATTTTTTCAAAAATTATCAAATTGCCGCCATTTTGAAAAAATAAAGATGTCATAAAATTTCCACGGCAGATTTACAGCAAAGTACCATAAGTTCCTTTCAAGCAATGCAATTCAAAGAAAAATATAATGGAACTTTACACCGAACTTTTTAAAGATTTGAAAGATTTGAGCCCTATGCTTTGTAATTCAGGAGATTCCCCAAAATAGCGCGTTTGTAGTTTAGGCCAAAACCCAAAAGCTCTGGTTTGGAGGTTCAGGCAAATTTCAACTTTGAAGATCAATATTCCCACTCTCAATGCATCAATATCAACAAACAAGGTATCTATCTTCAAGTTAGCTATCGAGGAATATATAAAGAATTATTATGGATTGATTGGACCTAAATTCTTGTCACTAGTCCCGATCAAATCCGTTGCGTTTTTTTTTGGGACACCCGGTACTACAGCTGCATTAGAAATTAAAGATGATATATGCTAGAGGTACAGAAGATAGAGAAATTCTAGAAATAAAGCAAAAAAGAAAGATGATAAATGCTAGAGGTACAGAAAAAAGAGAAATTCTAGAATTAAAGCAAAAAAGAAAGATGGTAAATGCTAGAGCTGCATTAGAAATTAAAGATGATATATGCTAGAGGTACAGAAAATAGAGAAATTCTAGAAATAAAGCAAAAAAGAAAGATGATAAATGCTACAGGTACAGAAAATAGAGAAATTCTAGAATTAAAGCAAAAAAGAAAGATGGTAAATGCTAGAGCTGCATTAGAAATTAAAGATGATATATGCTAGAGGTACAGAAGATAGAGAAATTCTAGAAATAAAGCAAAAAAGAAAGATGATAAATGCTACAGGTACAGAAAATAGAGAAATTCTAGAATTAAAGCAAAAAAGAAAGATGGTAAATGCTAGAGCTGCATTAGAAATTAAAGATGATAAATGCTAGAGGTACAGAAGATAGAGAAATTCTAGAAATAAAGCAAAAAAGAAAGATGATAAATGCTAGAGGTACAGAAAAAAGAGAAATTCTAGAATTAAAGCAAAAAAGAAAGATGGTAAATGCTAGAGCTGCATTAGAAATTAAAGATGATATATGCTAGAGGTACAGAAAATAGAGAAATTCTAGAAATAAAGCAAAAAAGAAAGATGATAAATGCTACAGGTACAGAAAATAGAGAAATTCTAGAAATAAAGCAAAAAAGAAAGATGATAAATGCTAGAGGTACAGAAAAAAGAGAAATTCTAGAAATAAAGCAAAAAAGAATGATGGTAAATGCTAGAGCTGCATCAGAAATTAAACATGATGAATACTAGAGTTATTGCAAATAGAGAAATTCTACAAATAAAGCAAGAAAGAAAGATGATAAATACTAGAGCTGCATGAGAAATTAAACATGATAAATACTAGAGTTATAGCAAATAAGGAAATCCTAGAAATAAAGCAAAAAAGAAAGATGATAAATACTAGAGCTGCATGAGAAATTAAACATGATAAATACTAGAGTTAAAGCAAATAGAGAAATTCTAGAAATAAAGCGAAACGAAAGATGATAAATACTAGAGCTGCATCTGAAATTAAAGATGATAAATGCTAGAGGTACAGAAAATAGAAAAATTCTAGAAATAAAGCAAAACGAAAGATGATAAATACTAGAGCTGCATCTGAAATTAAAGATGATAAATGCTAGAGTTACAGAAAATAGAGAAATTCTAGAAATAAAGCAAAACGAAAGATGATAATAATTAGAGCTGCATCAGAAATTAAACATGATAAATGCTAGAATTACAGCAAATGAGGATGTTTTATTAAAAAAGCAAAAAAGAAAGATGATAAATACTAGAGCTGTATCTGAAATTAAAGATGATAAATACTAGAGTTATAGGAAATAGAGAAATTCTACAAATAAAGCAAAAAGAAAGATGATAAATATTAGAGCTGCATCAGAAATTAAACATGATAAATGCTAGAATTATAGCAAATGAGGATGTTTTAGAAATAAAGCAAAAAAGAAGGATGATAAATACTAGAGCTGCATCAGAAATTAAACATGATAAATGCTAGAATTACAGCAAATGAGGATGTTTTAGAAATAAAGCAAAAAAGAAAGATGATAAATACTAAAGCTGCATCTGAAATTAAAGATGATAAATACTAGAGTTATAGCAAAAAGAGAAATTCTACCAATAAAACAAAAAAGAAAGATGATAAATACTAGAGCTGCATGAGAAATTAAACATAATAAATACTAGAGTTATAGCAAATAAGGAAATCCTAGAAATAAAGCAATAAAGAAAGATGATAAATACTAGAGCTGCATCTGAAATTAAAGATGATAAATGCTAGAGGTACAGAAAATAGAAAAATTCTAGAAATAAAGCAAAACGAAACATGATAAATACTAGAGCTGCATCTGAAATTAAAGATGATAAATGCTAGAGTTACAGAAAATAGAGAAATTCTAGAAATAAAGCAAAAAGAAAGATGATAAATATTAGAGCTGCATCAGAAATTAAACATGATAAATGCTAGAATTATAGCAAATGAGGCTGTTTTAGAAATAAAGCAAAAAAAAATAAATGCTACAGCTGCATTAGAAATTAAACATGATAAATGCTAGAATTACAGCAAATGAGGATGTTTTAGAAATAGAGCAAAAAAGAAAGATGATAAATACTACAGCTGCATCTGAAATTACAGATGATAAATACTAGAGTTATAGCAAATAAGGAAATCCTAGAAATAAAGCAAAAAAGAATGACGGTAAATGCTAGAGTTACAGCAAATAGAGCAATTCTAGAAATAAAGCAAAAAGAAAGATGATAAATACTAGAGCTGCATCTGAAATTAAAGATGATAAATATTAGAGTTATAGCAAATAAGGAAATCTTAGAAATAAAGCAAAAAAGAATAATGGTAAATGCTAGAGCGGCATGAGAATTTAAACATGATAAATGCTAGAATAACAGCAAATGAAGATGTTTTAGAAATAAAGCAAAAAAGAAAGATGATAAATACTAGAGATGCATCTGAAATTAAAGATGATAAATACTAGAGCTGTATCATAAATTAAAGATGATAAATACAAGAGCTGTATCAGAAATTAAAGATGATAAATTCAAGAGCTGTATCATAAATTAAAGATGATAAATACTAGAGCTGTATCAGAAATTAAACATGGTTAATTCTAGAGTTACAGAAAAAAGAGAAGATCTAGAAATAAAACAAAAAAAAAATAAATACTACAGCTGCATTAGAAATTAAAGATGATATATGCTAGAGGTACAGAAAATAGAGAAATTCTAGAAATAAAGCAAAAAAGAAAGATGATAAATGCTAGAGGTACAGAAAAAAGAGAAATTCTAGAAATAAAGCAAAAAAGAAAGATGGTAAATGCTAGAGCTGCATTAGAAATTAAAGATGATATATGCTAGAGGTACAGAAAATAGAGAAATTCTAGAAATAAAGCAAAAAAGAAAGATGATAAATACTAGAGCTGCATTAGAAATTAAAGATGATATATGCTAGAGGTACAGAAAATAGAGAAATTCTAGAAATAAAGCAAAAAAGAAAGATGATAAATACTAGAGCTGCATGAGAAATTAAACATGATAAATACTAGAGTTATAGCAAATAAGGAAATCCTTGAAATAAAGCAATAAAGAAAGATGATAAATACTAGAGCTGCATCTGAAATTAAAGATGATAAATGCTAGAGGTACAGAAAATAGAAAAATTCTAGAAATAAAGCAAAACGAAACATGATAAATACTAGAGCTGCATCTGAAATTAAAGATGATAAATGCTAGAGTTACAGAAAATAGAGAAATTCTAGAAATAAAGCAAAAAGAAAGATGATAAATATTAGAGCTGCATCAGAAATTAAACATGATAAATGCTAGAATTATAGCAAATGAGGATGTTTTAGAAATAAAGCAAAAAAAAATAAATGCTACAGCTGCATTAGAAATTAAACATGATAAATGCTAGAATTACAGCAAATGAGGATGTTTTAGAAATAGAGCAAAAAAGAAAGATGATAAATACTACAGCTGCATCTGAAATTACAGATGATAAATACTAGAGTTATAGCAAATAAGGAAATCCTAGAAATAAAGCAAAAAAGAATGACGGTAAATGCTAGAGTTACAGCAAATAGAGCAATTCTAGAAATAAAGCAAAAAGAAAGATGATAAATACTAGAGCTGCATCTGAAATTAAAGATGATAAATATTAGAGTTATAGCAAATAAGGAAATCTTAGAAATAAAGCAAAAAAGAATAATGGTAAATGCTAGAGCGGCATGAGAAATTAAACATGATAAATGCTAGAATAACAGCAAATGAAGATGTTTTAGAAATAAAGCAAAAAAGAAAGATGATAAATACTAGAGATGCATCTGAAATTAAAGATGATAAATACTAGAGCTGTATCATAAATTAAAGATGATAAATACAAGAGCTGTATCAGAAATTAAAGATGATAAATTCAAGAGCTGTATCATAAATTAAAGATGATAAATACTAGAGCTGTATCAGAAATTAAACATGGTTAATTCTAGAGTTACAGAAAAAAGAGAAGATCTAGAAATAAAACAAAAAAAAAATAAATGCTACAGCTGCATTAGAAATTAAAGATGATATATGCTAGAGGTACAGAAAATAGAGAAATTCTAGAAATAAAGCAAAAAAGAAAGATGATAAATGCTAGAGGTACAGAAAAAAGAGAAATTCTAGAAATAAAGCAAAAAAGAAAGATGGTAAATGCTAGAGCTGCATTAGAAATTAAAGATGATATATGCTAGAGGTACAGAAAAAAGAGAAATTCTAGAAATAAAGCAAAAAAGAATGATGATAAATGCTAGAGGTACAGAAAATAGAGAAATTCTAGAAATAAAGTAAAAAAGAAAGATGATAAATACTAGAGCTGCATGAGAAATTAAACATGATAAATACTAGAGTTATAGCAAATGAGGAAATCCTAGAAATAAAGCAGAAAAGAATGATGGTAAATGCTAGAGCTGCATCAGAAATTAAACATGATAAATACTAGAGTTATAGCAAATAAGGAAATCCTAGAAATAAAGCAAAAAAGAATGATTGTAAATGCTAGAGTTATAGCAAATAGAGAAATTCTAGAAATAAAGCAAAACGAAAGATGATATATACTAAAGCTGCATCTGAAATTAAAGATGATGAATACTAGAGTTATTGCAAATAGAGAAATTCTACAAATAAAGCAAGAAAGAAAGATGATAAATACTAGAGCTGCATGAGAAATTAAACATGATAAATACTAGAGTTATAGCAAATAAGGAAATCCTAGAAATAAAGCAAAAAAGAAAGATGATAAATACTAGAGCTGCATGAGAAATTAAACATGATAAATACTAGAGTTAAAGCAAATAGAGAAATTCTAGAAATAAAGCGAAACGAAAGATGATAAATACTAGAGCTGCATCTGAAATTAAAGATGATAAATGCTAGAGGTACAGAAAATAGAAAAATTCTAGAAATAAAGCAAAACGAAAGATGATAAATACTAGAGCTGCATCTGAAATTAAAGATGATAAATGCTAGAGTTACAGAAAATAGAGAAATTCTAGAATTAAAGCAAAAAAGAAAGATGGTAAATGCTAGAGCTGCATTAGAAATTAAAGATGATATATGCTAGAGGTACAGAAAATAGAGAAATTCTAGAAATAAAGCAAAAAAGAAAGATGATAAATGCTACAGGTACAGAAAATAGAGAAATTCTAGAAATAAAGCAAAAAAGAAAGATGATAAATGCTAGAGGTACAGAAAAAAGAGAAATTCTAGAAATAAAGCAAAAAAGAATGATGGTAAATGCTAGAGCTGCATCAGAAATTAAACATGATGAATACTAGAGTTATTGCAAATAGAGAAATTCTACAAATAAAGCAAGAAAGAAAGATGATAAATACTAGAGCTGCATGAGAAATTAAACATGATAAATACTAGAGTTATAGCAAATAAGGAAATCCTAGAAATAAAGCAAAAAAGAAAGATGATAAATACTAGAGCTGCATGAGAAATTAAACATGATAAATACTAGAGTTAAAGCAAATAGAGAAATTCTAGAAATAAAGCGAAACGAAAGATGATAAATACTAGAGCTGCATCTGAAATTAAAGATGATAAATGCTAGAGGTACAGAAAATAGAAAAATTCTAGAAATAAAGCAAAACGAAAGATGATAAATACTAGAGCTGCATCTGAAATTAAAGATGATAAATGCTAGAGTTACAGAAAATAGAGAAATTCTAGAAATAAAGCAAAACGAAAGATGATAATAATTAGAGCTGCATCAGAAATTAAACATGATAAATGCTAGAATTACAGCAAATGAGGATGTTTTATTAAAAAAGCAAAAAAGAAAGATGATAAATACTAGAGCTGTATCTGAAATTAAAGATGATAAATACTAGAGTTATAGGAAATAGAGAAATTCTACAAATAAAGCAAAAAGAAAGATGATAAATATTAGAGCTGCATCAGAAATTAAACATGATAAATGCTAGAATTATAGCAAATGAGGATGTTTTAGAAATAAAGCAAAAAAGAAGGATGATAAATACTAGAGCTGCATCAGAAATTAAACATGATAAATGCTAGAATTACAGCAAATGAGGATGTTTTAGAAATAAAGCAAAAAAGAAAGATGATAAATACTAAAGCTGCATCTGAAATTAAAGATGATAAATACTAGAGTTATAGCAAAAAGAGAAATTCTACCAATAAAACAAAAAAGAAAGATGATAAATACTAGAGCTGCATGAGAAATTAAACATAATAAATACTAGAGTTATAGCAAATAAGGAAATCCTAGAAATAAAGCAATAAAGAAAGATGATAAATACTAGAGCTGCATCTGAAATTAAAGATGATAAATGCTAGAGGTACAGAAAATAGAAAAATTCTAGAAATAAAGCAAAACGAAACATGATAAATACTAGAGCTGCATCTGAAATTAAAGATGATAAATGCTAGAGTTACAGAAAATAGAGAAATTCTAGAAATAAAGCAAAAAGAAAGATGATAAATATTAGAGCTGCATCAGAAATTAAACATGATAAATGCTAGAATTATAGCAAATGAGGCTGTTTTAGAAATAAAGCAAAAAAAAATAAATGCTACAGCTGCATTAGAAATTAAACATGATAAATGCTAGAATTACAGCAAATGAGGATGTTTTAGAAATAGAGCAAAAAAGAAAGATGATAAATACTACAGCTGCATCTGAAATTACAGATGATAAATACTAGAGTTATAGCAAATAAGGAAATCCTAGAAATAAAGCAAAAAAGAATGACGGTAAATGCTAGAGTTACAGCAAATAGAGCAATTCTAGAAATAAAGCAAAAAGAAAGATGATAAATACTAGAGCTGCATCTGAAATTAAAGATGATAAATATTAGAGTTATAGCAAATAAGGAAATCTTAGAAATAAAGCAAAAAAGAATAATGGTAAATGCTAGAGCGGCATGAGAATTTAAACATGATAAATGCTAGAATAACAGCAAATGAAGATGTTTTAGAAATAAAGCAAAAAAGAAAGATGATAAATACTAGAGATGCATCTGAAATTAAAGATGATAAATACTAGAGCTGTATCATAAATTAAAGATGATAAATACAAGAGCTGTATCAGAAATTAAAGATGATAAATTCAAGAGCTGTATCATAAATTAAAGATGATAAATACTAGAGCTGTATCAGAAATTAAACATGGTTAATTCTAGAGTTACAGAAAAAAGAGAAGATCTAGAAATAAAACAAAAAAAAAATAAATACTACAGCTGCATTAGAAATTAAAGATGATATATGCTAGAGGTACAGAAAATAGAGAAATTCTAGAAATAAAGCAAAAAAGAAAGATGATAAATGCTAGAGGTACAGAAAAAAGAGAAATTCTAGAAATAAAGCAAAAAAGAAAGATGGTAAATGCTAGAGCTGCATTAGAAATTAAAGATGATATATGCTAGAGGTACAGAAAATAGAGAAATTCTAGAAATAAAGCAAAAAAGAAAGATGATAAATACTAGAGCTGCATTAGAAATTAAAGATGATATATGCTAGAGGTACAGAAAATAGAGAAATTCTAGAAATAAAGCAAAAAAGAAAGATGATAAATACTAGAGCTGCATGAGAAATTAAACATGATAAATACTAGAGTTATAGCAAATAAGGAAATCCTTGAAATAAAGCAATAAAGAAAGATGATAAATACTAGAGCTGCATCTGAAATTAAAGATGATAAATGCTAGAGGTACAGAAAATAGAAAAATTCTAGAAATAAAGCAAAACGAAACATGATAAATACTAGAGCTGCATCTGAAATTAAAGATGATAAATGCTAGAGTTACAGAAAATAGAGAAATTCTAGAAATAAAGCAAAAAGAAAGATGATAAATATTAGAGCTGCATCAGAAATTAAACATGATAAATGCTAGAATTATAGCAAATGAGGATGTTTTAGAAATAAAGCAAAAAAAAAATAAATGCTACAGCTGCATTAGAAATTAAACATGATAAATGCTAGAATTACAGCAAATGAGGATGTTTTAGAAATAGAGCAAAAAAGAAAGATGATAAATACTACAGCTGCATCTGAAATTACAGATGATAAATACTAGAGTTATAGCAAATAAGGAAATCCTAGAAATAAAGCAAAAAAGAATGACGGTAAATGCTAGAGTTACAGCAAATAGAGCAATTCTAGAAATAAAGCAAAAAGAAAGATGATAAATACTAGAGCTGCATCTGAAATTAAAGATGATAAATATTAGAGTTATAGCAAATAAGGAAATCTTAGAAATAAAGCAAAAAAGAATAATGGTAAATGCTAGAGCGGCATGAGAAATTAAACATGATAAATGCTAGAATAACAGCAAATGAAGATGTTTTAGAAATAAAGCAAAAAAGAAAGATGATAAATACTAGAGATGCATCTGAAATTAAAGATGATAAATACTAGAGCTGTATAATAAATTAAAGATGATAAATACAAGAGCTGTATCAGAAATTAAAGATGATAAATTCAAGAGCTGTATCATAAATTAAAGATGATAAATACTAGAGCTGTATCAGAAATTAAACATGGTTAATTCTAGAGTTACAGAAAAAAGAGAAGATCTAGAAATAAAACAAAAAAAAAATAAATGCTACAGCTGCATTAGAAATTAAAGATGATATATGCTAGAGGTACAGAAAATAGAGAAATTCTAGAAATAAAGCAAAAAAGAAAGATGATAAATGCTAGAGGTACAGAAAAAAGAGAAATTCTAGAAATAAAGCAAAAAAGAAAGATGGTAAATGCTAGAGCTGCATTAGAAATTAAAGATGATATATGCTAGAGGTACAGAAAAAAGAGAAATTCTAGAAATAAAGCAAAAAAGAATGATGATAAATGCTAGAGGTACAGAAAATAGAGAAATTCTAGAAATAAAGTAAAAAAGAAAGATGATAAATACTAGAGCTGCATGAGAAATTAAACATGATAAATACTAGAGTTATAGCAAATGAGGAAATCCTAGAAATAAAGCAGAAAAGAATGATGGTAAATGCTAGAGCTGCATCAGAAATTAAACATGATAAATACTAGAGTTATAGCAAATAAGGAAATCCTAGAAATAAAGCAAAAAAGAATGATTGTAAATGCTAGAGTTATAGCAAATAGAGAAATTCTAGAAATAAAGCAAAACGAAAGATGATATATACTAAAGCTGCATCTGAAATTAAAGATGATAAATACTAGAGTTATAGCAAATAGAGAAATTCTACAAATAAAGCAAAAAAGAAAGATGATAAATACTAGAGCTGCATGAGAAATTAAACATGATAAATACTAGAGTTATAGCAAATAAGGAAATCCTAGAAATAAAGCAAAAAAGAAAGATGATAAATCCTAGAGCTGCATGAGAAATTAAACATGATAAATACTAGAGTTATAGCAAATAAGGAAATCCTAGAAATAAAGCAAAAAAGAAAGATGATAAATACTAGAGCTGCATGAGAAATTAAACATGATAAATACTAGAGTTATAGCAAATAAGGAAATCCTAGAAATAAAGCAAAAAAGAAAGATGATAAATACTAGAGCTGCATGAGAAATTAAACATGATAAATACTAGAGTTAAAGCAAATAGAGAAATTCTAGAAATAAAGCGAAGCGAAAGATGATAAATACTAGAGCTGCATCTGAAATTAAAGATGATAAATGCTAGAGGTTCAGAAAATAGAAAAATTCTAGAAATACCGGGTGTCTCAGAAAAAAGTACCCCCTTTTGACTGGAAATAGGAACCAAGCAATAAAATATCATTGCTCCCCGACTTCACAGCTAAATTTATCAATGTTCAACTTAGATGCACGTACC
The DNA here is from genome assembly GCA_039566865.1 of Aurelia coerulea. Lineage (NCBI taxonomy): Eukaryota > Metazoa > Cnidaria > Scyphozoa > Semaeostomeae > Ulmaridae > Aurelia > Aurelia coerulea. The sequence continues at coordinate 521,337 of CM076947.1, read as the reverse complement.
TTGCATTTAGAAATCGTCCACCAAACACCGGAGATACAGGCTCGCAAAGTCAAAATTTACAGTGCACCCAAAACCAGAGGTTTTGAAAAAGGGCCTAGTCATGATTTGTATCGTGGACAGTTTCCAAAGTACCTGTAGACTTTATGTTTCCGTGTTTTCCTTTTGAAAAGAATAAAAGATACATGGACATGGCGCTCATTAAACAAATTTAGTAAAAATGTGGTAAGAGCCATAAAATCGTGCCACATCTCCAAAATAAGCGTGCATGTGCTCTTTTTCCTCTTCTTTAATATAAAACACTTGGGATCGAATACAATAATGCAAGGACCGTTTCCTCAAAAGAAAAGTCACTGCAAGCACAATTGCAGTAATTCAATGTATAAATCTTTTCAAAAATAAAAAGTAAAGATCAAAGTCGAAAATTCGTTTGCAAAATGCCTGTTTGTTGTCAAACTATGGCTAGGCCATTTCTCAAAACCTCTGGTTTCAGGTGCACTCCAAATTTTGACCTTGTGAACTCATCTCTCCGGTGTTTGGTGGCGGATTTCCAAATGCAAGGTATGTGCATTTAAGTTGAAAACTAACAAATGTAGCCATGAATTCAAAAAGTCCCGAAACATTATCGTTTTGCTGCCTTGTTGAGTCAAAAGGGGGTACTTTTTTTTGAGACACCCGGTAGAGCAAAAAAGAAAGATGATAAATACTAGAGCTGCATGAGAAATTAAACATGATAAATATTAGAGTTATAGCAAATAAGGAAATCCTAGAAATAAAGCAAAAAAGAATGATGGTAAATGCTAGAGGTACAGAAAATAGAGAAATTCTAGAAATATAGCAAAAAAGGAAAGATGATAAATACTAGAGCTGCATGAGAAATTAAACATGATAAATACTAGAGCTGTATCAGAAATTAAAGATGATAAATTCAAGAGCTGTATCATAAATTAAAGATGATAAATATTAGAGCTGCATGAGAAATTAAACATGATAAATACTAGAGCTGTATCAGAAATTAAAGATGATAAATTCAAGAGCTGTATCATAAATTAAAGATGATAAATATTAGAGCTGCATGAGAAATTAAACATGATAAATACTAGAGCTGTATCAGAAATTAAAGATGATAAATTCAAGAGCTGTATCAGAAATTAAAGATGATAAATTCAAGAGCTGTATCAGAAATTAGAGATGATAAATAGTAGAGCTGTATCATTAATTAAAGATGATAAATACAAGAGCTGTATCATAAATTAAAGATGATAAATTCAAGAGCTGTATCACAAATTAAACATGATAAATATTAGAGCTGTATCAGAAATTAAACATGGTTAATTCTAGAGTTACAGAAAAAAGAGAAGATCTAGAAATAAAGCAAAAAAAAACATAAATACTAGAGCTGCATGAGAAATTAAACATGATAAATACTAAAGTTATAGCAAATAAGGAAATCCTAGAAATAAAGCAAAAAAGAAAGATGATAAATACTAGAGCTGCATCAGGAATCAAACATGATATATGCTAGAGTTATAGCAAATAGAGAAATTCTACAAATAAAGCAAATAGAAAGATGATAAATACTAGGGCTGCATCAGAAATTAAACATTATAAATAGTAGAGTTATAGCAAATAGAGAAATTCTAGAAATAAAGCAAAAGAAAGATGATAATTACTAGAGCTGCATGAGAAATTAAACATGATAAATATTAGAGTTATAGCAAATAAGGAAATCCTAGAAATAGAGCAAAAAAGAATGATGGTAATTGCTAGAGTTACAGCAAATAGAGAGCAAAAAAGAAAGATGATAAATACTAGAGCTGCATCAGGAATCAAACATGATATATGCTAGAGTTATAGCAAATAGAGAAATTCTAGAAATAAAGCAAAAGAAAGATGATAAATACTAGAGCTGCATCTGAAATTAAAGATGATAAATGCTAGAGTTACAGAAAATAGAGAAATTCTAGAAATAAAGCAAAAAGAAAGATGATAAATATTAGAGCTGCATCAGAAATTAAACATGATAAATGCTAGAATTATAGCAAATGAGGATGTTTTAGAAATAAAGCAAAGAAAAAAAATAAATACTACAGCTGCATAAGAAATTAAAGATGATAAATGCTAGAGGTACAGAAAATAGAGAAATTCTAGAAATAAAGCAAAAAAGAAAGATGATAAATGCTAGAGGTACAGAAAATAGAGAAATTCTAGAAATAAAGCAAAATAGAAAGATGGTAAATGCTAGAGGTACAGAAAATAGAGAAATTCTAGAAATAAAGCAAAAAAGAAAGATGATAAATGCTAGAGGTACAGAAAATAGAGAAATTCTCGAAATAAAGTAAAAAAGAAAGATGATAAATACTAGAGCTGCATGAGAAATTAAACATGATAAATACTAGAGTTATAGCAAATAAGGAAATCCTAGAAATAAAGCAAAAAAGAATGATGGTAAATGCTAGAGGTACAGAAAATAGAGAAATTCTAAAAATAAAGCAAAAAAGAAAGATGGTAAATGCTAGAGGTACAGAAAATAGAGAAATTCTAAAAATAAAGCAAAAAAGAATGATGGTAAATGCTAGAGGTACAGAAAATAGAGAAATTCTAAAAATAAAGCAAAAAAGAATGATGGTAAATGCTAGAGGTACAGAAAATAGAGAAATTCTAAAAATAAAGCAAAAAAGAAAGATGATAAATGCTAGAGGTACAGAAAATAGAGAAATTCTCGAAATAAAGTAAAAAAGAAAGATGATAAATACTAGAGCTGCATGAGAAACTAAACATGATAAATACTAGAGTTATAGCAAATAAGGAAGTCCTAGAAATAAAGCAAAAAAGAATGATGGTAAATGCTAGAGGTACAGAAAATAGAGAAATTCTAGAAATAAAGCAAAAAAAGAAAGATGATAAATACTAGAGCTGCCTCAGAAATTAAACATGATAAATGCTGGAGTTACAGCAAGTGGAGAAGTTCTAGAAATAAAGCAAAAAAGAAAGATGATAAATGCTAGAGGTACAGAAAATAGAGAAATTCTAAAAATAAAGCAAAAAAGAAAGATGGTAAATGCTAGAGGTACAGAAAATAGAGAAATTCTAGAAACAAAGCAAAAAAGAAAGATGATAAATGCTAGAGGTACAGAAAATAGAGAAATTCTAGAAATGAAGTAAAAAAGAAAGATGATAAATACTAGAGCTGCATGAGAAATTAAACATGATAAATACTAGAGTTATAGCAAATAAATAAATCCTAGAAATAAAGCAAAAAAGAATGATGGTAAATGCTAGAGGTACAGAAAATAGAGAAATTCTAGAAATAAAGCAAAAAAAGAAAGATGATAAATACTAGAGCTGCATGAGAAATTAAACATGATAAATACTAGAGCTGTATCAGAAAATAAAGATTATAAATTCAAGAGCTGTATCATAAATTAAAGATGATAAATATTAGAGCTGCATGAGAAATTAAACATGATAAATACTAGAGCTGTATCAGAAATTAAAGATGATAAATTCAAGAGCTGTATCAGAAATTAAAGATGATAAATATTAGAGCTGTATCATAAATTAAAGATTATAAATACTAGAGCTGCATGAGAAATTAAACATGATAAATACTAGAGCTGTATCAGAAATTAAAGATGATAAATTCAAGAGCTGTATCAGAAATTAAAGATGATAAAAATTAGAGCTGTATCATAAATTAAAGATGATAAATACAAGAGCTGTATCATAAATTAAAGATGACAAATTCAAGACCTGTATCAGAAATTAAACATGATAAATATTAGAGCTGTATCAGAAATTAAACATGGTTAATTCTAGAGTTACAGAAAAAAGAGAAGATCTAGAAATAAAGCAAAAAAAAACATAAATACTAGAGCTGCATGAGAAATTAAACATGATAAATACTAAAGTTATAGCAAATAAGGAAATCCTAGAAATAAAGCAAAAAAGAATGATGGTAAATGCTAGAGTTACAGCAAATAAAAAGCAAAAAAGAAAGATGATAAATACTAGAGCTGCATCAGGAATCAAACATGATATATGCTAGAGTTATAGCAAATAGAGAAATTCTACAACTAAAGCAAAAAGAAAGATGATAAATATTAGAGCTGTATCAGAAATCAAAGATGATAAATTCAAGAGCTGCATCATAAATTAAAGATGATAAATACTAGAGCTGCATCAGAAATTAAACATGATAAATGCTAGAGCTGTATCATAAATTAAAGATGATAAATACTAGAGCTGTATCAGAAATTAAACATGGTTAATTCTAGAGTTACAGAAAAAAGAGAAGATCTAGACATAAAGCAAAAAAAAAAAATACTACAGCTGCATTAGAAATTAAACATGATAAATGCTAGAATTACAGCAAATGAGGATGTTTTAGAAATAGAGCAAAAAAGAAAGATGATAAATACTACAGCTGCATCTGAAATTACAGATGATAAATACTAGAGTTATAGCAAATAAGTAAATCCTAGAAATAAAGAAAAAAAGAATGACGGTAAATGCTAGAGTTACAGCAAATAGAGCAATTCTAGAAATAAAGCAAAAAGAAAGATGATAAATACTAGAGCTGCATCTGAAATTAAAGATGATAAATATTAGAGTTATAGCAATTAAGGAAATCCTAGAAATAAAGCAAAAAAGAATGATGGTAAATGCTAGAGCGGCATGAGAAATTAAACATGATAAATGCTAGAATTACAGCAAATGAGGTTGTTTTAGAAATAAAGCAAAAAAGAAAGATGATAAATACTAGAGATGCATCTGAAATTAAAGATGATAAATACTAGAGCTGTATCATAAATTAAAGATGATAAATACAAGAGCTGTATCAGAAATTAAAGATGATAAATTCAAGAGCTGTATCATAAATTAAAGATGATAAATACTAGAGCTGTATTAGAAATTAAACATGGTTAATTCTAGAGTTACAGAAAAAAGAGAAGATCTAGAAATAAAGCAAAAAAAAAATAAATACCGGGTGTCCCAAAAAAACGCAACGGTTTTGATCGGGACTAGCGACAAGTATTTAGGTCCAATCAATCCAAAATAATTTTTGATATAATCCTCGATAGCTAACTTGAAGATAGATACCTTGTTTGATGATAGTGTTGCATGGGGAGTTGGAATATCTATTTTGAAAGTCCAAATTTGCTTCCATCTCCAAACCAGAGGTTTCGGGTTTTTGCCTTACTGAAAACATCTCGAGGAATCTCCTCAGTCATTGCATGGTGTAGTACTGTGAGCATGCTATGGCACACATGTTTAGGCACACATTTCAATTGAAATTTGAAAGCTAAAAATTGACAAACATAACAATGCCGAAGGGAAAATACACAAAGGAATATATTTCTTCAATCATAGTGCAACTGTAAAAGAGCCAAGCACGAATGAGCAATTTAAGGATCTTATCCATGGAAAATCTTCCCTTGGGTATATTTAATTTCTTGTTTTGTAATGATTCGAAGAAAGATTATACAAAATGCATTTCATTAAAGTCATGGAGATTGCAAGAACTAATTCATTTTTCACACCCAAGCAAACTATTTCGCGTATTACTTTCTTTTATGAGACAGATGCAATGCTAACTTTTCCAAACTGTTGAAGCATAAAAAAAGATATCTTTTCCGGACAAAATTGATGAATTTGATTGAATTTCTATTCAAATGTTTTCCTCAGCATGAGGATGAGGCGTTTTTCTCTTATTTCTTTGTAATTCAACATAGGGCTCAAATCTTTAAAAAGGTCGGTGTAAAATTCTATTGCCGTTTTCTTTGAAATAAATAGCTTGGAAGGAACTTAGGGTTTTTTGCTGTAAATCTGCCGTGGCCATTTATTGATATCTTGATTAGTTTCAATATGGCGGCATTTATTAAATTTGAGGCTATGACGTCATCAAATTTCTAAATCCGAAACTACAAAAGCTACAGATTTCTGCTTGCCACCATATTGTAGACCTCTATAAACTATGGTTTTCTTGACGGTTATGTAATGTTTCCTCTATTAGTTTAGGATTTACAATGATTTAAATTTTTTCAAAATTTTCCATGAATTTTTTCAAAAATTATCAAATTGCCGCCATTTTGAAAAAATAAAGATATCATAAAATTTCCACGGCAGATTTACAGCAAAGTACCATAAGTTCCTTTCAAGCAATGCAATTCAAAGAAAAATATAATGGAACTTTACACCGAACTTTTTAAAGATTTGAAAGATTTGAGCCCTATGCTTTGTAATTCAGGAGATTCCCCAAAATAGCGCGTTTGTAGTTTAGGCCAAAACCCAAAAGCTCTGGTTTGGAGGTTCAGGCAAATTTCAACTTTGAAGATCAATATTCCCACTCTCAATGCATCAATATCAACAAACAAGGTATCTATCTTCAAGTTAGCTATCGAGGAATATATAAAGAATTATTATGGATTGATTGGACCTAAATTCTTGTCACTAGTCCCGATCAAATCCGTTGCGTTTTTTTTTGGAACACCCGGTACTACAGCTGCATTAGAAATTAAAGATGATATATGCTAGAGGTACAGAAGATAGAGAAATTCTAGAAATAAAGCAAAAAAGAAAGATGATAAATGCTAGAGGTACAGAAAAAAGAGAAATTCTAGAATTAAAGCAAAAAAGAAAGATGGTAAATGCTAGAGCTGCATTAGAAATTAAAGATGATATATGCTAGAGGTACAGAAAATAGAGAAATTCTAGAAATAAAGCAAAAAAGAAAGATGATAAATGCTACAGGTACAGAAAATAGAGAAATTCTAGAATTAAAGCAAAAAAGAAAGATGGTAAATGCTAGAGCTGCATTAGAAATTAAAGATGATATATGCTAGAGGTACAGAAGATAGAGAAATTCTAGAAATAAAGCAAAAAAGAAAGATGATAAATGCTACAGGTACAGAAAATAGAGAAATTCTAGAATTAAAGCAAAAAAGAAAGATGGTAAATGCTAGAGCTGCATTAGAAATTAAAGATGATAAATGCTAGAGGTACAGAAGATAGAGAAATTCTAGAAATAAAGCAAAAAAGAAAGATGATAAATGCTAGAGGTACAGAAAAAAGAGAAATTCTAGAATTAAAGCAAAAAAGAAAGATGGTAAATGCTAGAGCTGCATTAGAAATTAAAGATGATATATGCTAGAGGTACAGAAAATAGAGAAATTCTAGAAATAAAGCAAAAAAGAAAGATGATAAATGCTACAGGTACAGAAAATAGAGAAATTCTAGAAATAAAGCAAAAAAGAAAGATGATAAATGCTAGAGGTACAGAAAAAAGAGAAATTCTAGAAATAAAGCAAAAAAGAATGATGGTAAATGCTAGAGCTGCATCAGAAATTAAACATGATGAATACTAGAGTTATTGCAAATAGAGAAATTCTACAAATAAAGCAAGAAAGAAAGATGATAAATACTAGAGCTGCATGAGAAATTAAACATGATAAATACTAGAGTTATAGCAAATAAGGAAATCCTAGAAATAAAGCAAAAAAGAAAGATGATAAATACTAGAGCTGCATGAGAAATTAAACATGATAAATACTAGAGTTAAAGCAAATAGAGAAATTCTAGAAATAAAGCGAAACGAAAGATGATAAATACTAGAGCTGCATCTGAAATTAAAGATGATAAATGCTAGAGGTACAGAAAATAGAAAAATTCTAGAAATAAAGCAAAACGAAAGATGATAAATACTAGAGCTGCATCTGAAATTAAAGATGATAAATGCTAGAGTTACAGAAAATAGAGAAATTCTAGAAATAAAGCAAAACGAAAGATGATAATAATTAGAGCTGCATCAGAAATTAAACATGATAAATGCTAGAATTACAGCAAATGAGGATGTTTTATTAAAAAAGCAAAAAAGAAAGATGATAAATACTAGAGCTGTATCTGAAATTAAAGATGATAAATACTAGAGTTATAGGAAATAGAGAAATTCTACAAATAAAGCAAAAAGAAAGATGATAAATATTAGAGCTGCATCAGAAATTAAACATGATAAATGCTAGAATTATAGCAAATGAGGATGTTTTAGAAATAAAGCAAAAAAGAAGGATGATAAATACTAGAGCTGCATCAGAAATTAAACATGATAAATGCTAGAATTACAGCAAATGAGGATGTTTTAGAAATAAAGCAAAAAAGAAAGATGATAAATACTAAAGCTGCATCTGAAATTAAAGATGATAAATACTAGAGTTATAGCAAAAAGAGAAATTCTACCAATAAAACAAAAAAGAAAGATGATAAATACTAGAGCTGCATGAGAAATTAAACATAATAAATACTAGAGTTATAGCAAATAAGGAAATCCTAGAAATAAAGCAATAAAGAAAGATGATAAATACTAGAGCTGCATCTGAAATTAAAGATGATAAATGCTAGAGGTACAGAAAATAGAAAAATTCTAGAAATAAAGCAAAACGAAACATGATAAATACTAGAGCTGCATCTGAAATTAAAGATGATAAATGCTAGAGTTACAGAAAATAGAGAAATTCTAGAAATAAAGCAAAAAGAAAGATGATAAATATTAGAGCTGCATCAGAAATTAAACATGATAAATGCTAGAATTATAGCAAATGAGGCTGTTTTAGAAATAAAGCAAAAAAAAAATAAATGCTACAGCTGCATTAGAAATTAAACATGATAAATGCTAGAATTACAGCAAATGAGGATGTTTTAGAAATAGAGCAAAAAAGAAAGATGATAAATACTACAGCTGCATCTGAAATTACAGATGATAAATACTAGAGTTATAGCAAATAAGGAAATCCTAGAAATAAAGCAAAAAAGAATGACGGTAAATGCTAGAGTTACAGCAAATAGAGCAATTCTAGAAATAAAGCAAAAAGAAAGATGATAAATACTAGAGCTGCATCTGAAATTAAAGATGATAAATATTAGAGTTATAGCAAATAAGGAAATCTTAGAAATAAAGCAAAAAAGAATAATGGTAAATGCTAGAGCGGCATGAGAATTTAAACATGATAAATGCTAGAATAACAGCAAATGAAGATGTTTTAGAAATAAAGCAAAAAAGAAAGATGATAAATACTAGAGATGCATCTGAAATTAAAGATGATAAATACTAGAGCTGTATCATAAATTAAAGATGATAAATACAAGAGCTGTATCAGAAATTAAAGATGATAAATTCAAGAGCTGTATCATAAATTAAAGATGATAAATACTAGAGCTGTATCAGAAATTAAACATGGTTAATTCTAGAGTTACAGAAAAAAGAGAAGATCTAGAAATAAAACAAAAAAAAATAAATACTACAGCTGCATTAGAAATTAAAGATGATATATGCTAGAGGTACAGAAAATAGAGAAATTCTAGAAATAAAGCAAAAAAGAAAGATGATAAATGCTAGAGGTACAGAAAAAAGAGAAATTCTAGAAATAAAGCAAAAAAGAAAGATGGTAAATGCTAGAGCTGCATTAGAAATTAAAGATGATATATGCTAGAGGTACAGAAAATAGAGAAATTCTAGAAATAAAGCAAAAAAGAAAGATGATAAATACTAGAGCTGCATTAGAAATTAAAGATGATATATGCTAGAGGTACAGAAAATAGAGAAATTCTAGAAATAAAGCAAAAAAGAAAGATGATAAATACTAGAGCTGCATGAGAAATTAAACATGATAAATACTAGAGTTATAGCAAATAAGGAAATCCTTGAAATAAAGCAATAAAGAAAGATGATAAATACTAGAGCTGCATCTGAAATTAAAGATGATAAATGCTAGAGGTACAGAAAATAGAAAAATTCTAGAAATAAAGCAAAACGAAACATGATAAATACTAGAGCTGCATCTGAAATTAAAGATGATAAATGCTAGAGTTACAGAAAATAGAGAAATTCTAGAAAAAAAGCAAAAAGAAAGATGATAAATATTAGAGCTGCATCAGAAATTAAACATGATAAATGCTAGAATTATAGCAAATGAGGATGTTTTAGAAATAAAGCAAAAAAAAAATAAATGCTACAGCTGCATTAGAAATTAAACATGATAAATGCTAGAATTACAGCAAATGAGGATGTTTTAGAAATAGAGCAAAAAAGAAAGATGATAAATACTACAGCTGCATCTGAAATTACAGATGATAAATACTAGAGTTATAGCAAATAAGGAAATCCTAGAAATAAAGCAAAAAAGAATGACGGTAAATGCTAGAGTTACAGCAAATAGAGCAATTCTAGAAATAAAGCAAAAAGAAAGATGATAAATACTAGAGCTGCATCTGAAATTAAAGATGATAAATATTAGAGTTATAGCAAATAAGGAAATCTTAGAAATAAAGCAAAAAAGAATAATGGTAAATGCTAGAGCGGCATGAGAAATTAAACATGATAAATGCTAGAATAACAGCAAATGAAGATGTTTTAGAAATAAAGCAAAAATAAAAAGATGATAAATACTAGAGATGCATCTGAAATTAAAGATGATAAATACTAGAGCTGTATCATAAATTAAAGATGATAAATACAAGAGCTGTATCAGAAATTAAAGATGATAAATTCAAGAGCTGTATCATAAATTAAAGATGATAAATACTAGAGCTGTATCAGAAATTAAACATGGTTAATTCTAGAGTTACAGAAAAAAGAGAAGATCTAGAAATAAAACAAAAAAAAAATAAATGCTACAGCTGCATTAGAAATTAAAGATGATATATGCTAGAGGTACAGAAAATAGAGAAATTCTAGAAATAAAGCAAAAAAGAAAGATGATAAATGCTAGAGGTACAGAAAAAAGAGAAATTCTAGAAATAAAGCAAAAAAGAAAGATGGTAAATGCTAGAGCTGCATTAGAAATTAAAGATGATATATGCTAGAGGTACAGAAAAAAGAGAAATTCTAGAAATAAAGCAAAAAAGAATGATGATAAATGCTAGAGGTACAGAAAATAGAGAAATTCTAGAAATAAAGTAAAAAAGAAAGATGATAAATACTAGAGCTGCATGAGAAATTAAACATGATAAATACTAGAGTTATAGCAAATAAGGAAATCCTAGAAATAAAGCAGAAAAGAATGATGGTAAATGCTAGAGCTGCATCAGAAATTAAACATGATAAATACTAGAGTTATAGCAAATAAGGAAATCCTAGAAATAAAGCAAAAAAGAATGATTGTAAATGCTAGAGTTATAGCAAATAGAGAAATTCTAGAAATAAAGCAAAACGAAAGATGATATATACTAAAGCTGCATCTGAAATTAAAGATGATAAATACTAGAGTTATAGCAAATAGAGAAATTCTACAAATAAAGCAAAAAAGAAAGATGATAAATACTAGAGCTGCATGAGAAATTAAACATGATAAATACTAGAGTTATAGCAAATAAGGAAATCCTAGAAATAAAGCAAAAAAGAAAGATGATAAATCCTAGAGCTGCATGAGAAATTAAACATGATAAATACTAGAGTTATAGCAAATAAGGAAATCCTAGAAATAAAGCAAAAAAGAAAGATGATAAATACTAGAGCTGCATGAGAAATTAAACATGATAAATACTAGAGTTATAGCAAATAAGGAAATCCTAGAAATAAAGCAAAAAAGAAAGATGATAAATACTAGAGCTGCATGAGAAATTAAACATGATAAATACTAGAGTTAAAGCAAATAGAGAAATTCTAGAAATAAAGCGAAGCGAAAGATGATAAATACTAGAGCTGCATCTGAAATTAAAGATGATAAATGCTAGAGGTTCAGAAAATAGAAAAATTCTAGAAATAAAGCAAAACGAAAGATGATAAATACTAGAGCTGCATCTGAAATTAAAGATGATCAATGCTAGAGTTACAGAAAATAGAGAATTTCTAGAAATAAAGCAAAACGAAAGATGATAATAGTTAGAGCTGCCAATGAAATTAAACATGATAAATGCTAGAATTACAGCAAATGAGGATGTTTTATAAATAAAGCAAAAAAGAAAGATGATAAATACTAGAGCTGTATCTGAAATTAAAGATGATAAATACTAGAGTTATAGGAAATAGAGAAATTCTACAAATAAAGCAAAAAGAAAGATGATAGATATTAGAGCTGCATCAGAAATTAAACATGATAAATGCTAGAATTATAGCAAATGAGGATGTTTTAGAAATAAAGCAAAAAAGAAAGATGATAAATACTAGAGCTGCATCTGAAATTAAAGATGATAAATACTAGAGTTGTATCATAAATTAAAGATGATAAATTCAAGAGCTGCATCATAAATTAAATATGATAAATACTAGAGCTGCATCAGAAATTAAACATGATAAATACTAGAGTTATAGCAAATAAGGAAATCCTAGAAATAAAGGAAAAAAGAAAGATGATAAATACAAGAGCTGCATGAGAAATTAAACATGATAAATACTATAGTTAAAGCAAATATAGAAATTCTAGAAATAAAGCGAAACGAAAGATGATACATACTAGAGCTGCATCTGAAATTAAAGATGATAAATGCTAGAGGTACAGAAAATAGAAAAATTCTAGAAATAAAGCAAAACGAAACATGATAAATACTAGAGCTGCATCTGAAATTAAAGATGATAAATGCTAGAGTTACAGAAAATAGAGAAATTCTAGAAATAAAGCAAAAAGAAAGATGATAAATATTAGAGCTGCATCAGAAATTAAACATGATAAATGCTAGAATTATAGCAAATGAGGATGTTTTAGAAATAAAGCAAAGAAAAAAAATAAATACTACAGCTGCATTAGAAATTAAAGATGATAAATGCTAGAGGTACAGAAAATAGAGAAATTCTAGAAATAAAGCAAAAAAGAAAGATGATAAATGCTAGAGGTAAAGAAAATAGAGAAATTCTAGAAATAAAGCAAAAAAAGAAAGATGATAAATACTAGAGCTGCATGAGAAATTAAACATGATAAATGCTAGAGTTACAGCAAGTGCAGAAGTTCTAGAAATAAAGCAGAAAAGAAAGATGATAAATACTAGAGCTGCATTAGAAATTAAAGATGATAAATGCTAGAGGTACAGAAAATAGAGAAATCCTAGAAATAGAGCAAAAAAGAAAGATGATAAATACTAGAGCTGCATGAGAAATTAAACATGATAAATATTAGAGTTATAGCAAATAAGGAAATCCTAGAAATAAAGCAAAAAAGAAAGATGATAAATCCTAGAGCTGCATGAGAAATTAAACATGATAAATACTAGAGTTATAGCAAATAAGGAAATCCTAGAAATAAAGCAAAAAAGAAAGATGATAAATACTAGAGCTGCATGAGAAATTAAACATGATAAATACTAGAGTTATAGCAAATAAGGAAATCCTAGAAATAAAGCAAAAAAGAAAGATGATAAATACTAGAGCTGCATGAGAAATTAAACATGATAAATACTAGAGTTAAAGCAAATAGAGAAATTCTAGAAATAAAGCGAAGCGAAAGATGATAAATACTAGAGCTGCATCTGAAATTAAAGATGATAAATGCTAGAGGTTCAGAAAATAGAAAAATTCTAGAAATAAAGCAAAACGAAAGATGATAAATACTAGAGCTGCATCTGAAATTAAAGATGATCAATGCTAGAGTTACAGAAAATAGAGAATTTCTAGAAATAAAGCAAAAAAGAATGATGGTAAATGCTAGAGCGGCATGAGAAATTAAACATGATAAATGCTAGAATTACAGCAAATGAGGTTGTTTTAGAAATAAAGCAAAAAAGAAAGATGATAAATACTAGAGATGCATCTGAAATTAAAGATGATAAATACTAGAGCTGTATCATAAATTAAAGATGATAAATACAAGAGCTGTATCAGAAATTAAAGATGATAAATTCAAGAGCTGTATCATAAATTAAAGATGATAAATACTAGAGCTGTATCAGAAATTAAACATGGTTAATTCTAGAGTTACAGAAAAAAGAGAAGATCTAGAAATAAAGCAAAAAAAAAAATAAATACCGGGTGTCCCAAAAAAAACGCAACGGATTTGATCGGGACTAGCGACAAGAATTTAGGTCCAATCAATCCAAAATAATTTTTGATATAATCCTCGATAGCTAACTTGAAGATAGATACCTTGTTTGATGATAGTGTTGCATGGGGAGTTGGAATATCTATTTTGAAAGTCCAAATTTGCTTCCATCTCCAAACCAGAGGTTTCGGGTTTTTGCCTTACTGAAAACATCTCGAGGAATCTCCTCAGTCATTGCATGGTGTAGTACTGTGAGCATGCTATGGCACACATGTTTAGGCACACATTTCAATTGAAATTTGAAAGCTAAAAATTGACAAACATAACAATGCCGAAGGGAAAATACACAAAGGAATATATTTCTTCAATCATAGTGCAACTGTAAAAGAGCCAAGCACGAATGAGCAATTTAAGGATCTTATCCATGGAAAATCTTCCCTTGGGTATATTTAATTTCTTGTTTTGTAATGATTCGAAGAAAGATTATACAAAATGCATTTCATTAAAGTCATGGAGATTGCAAGAACTAATTCATTTTTCACACCCAAGCAAACTATTTCGCGTATTACTTTCTTTTATGAGACAGATGCAATGCTAACTTTTCCAAACTGTTGAAGCATAAAAAAAGATATCTTTTCCGGACAAAATTGATGAATTTGATTGAATTTCTATTCAAATGTTTTCCTCAGCATGAGGATGAGGCGTTTTTCTCTTATTTCTTTGTAATTCAACATAGGGCTCAAATCTTTAAAAAGGTCGGTGTAAAATTCTATTGCCGTTTTCTTTGAAATAAATAGCTTGGAAGGAACTTAGGGTTTTTTGCTGTAAATCTGCCGTGGCCATTTATTGATATCTTGATTAGTTTCAATATGGCGGCATTTATTAAATTTGAGGCTATGACGTCATCAAATTTCTAAATCCGAAACTACAAAAGCTACAGATTTCTGCTTGCCACCATATTGTAGACCTCTATAAACTATGGTTTTCTTGACGGTTATGTAATGTTTCCTCTATTAGTTTAGGATTTACAATGATTTAAATTTTTTCAAAATTTTCCATGAATTTTTTCAAAAATTATCAAATTGCCGCCATTTTGAAAAAATAAAGATATCATAAAATTTCCACGGCAGATTTACAGCAAAGTACCATAAGTTCCTTTCAAGCAATGCAATTCAAAGAAAAATATAATGGAACTTTACACCGAACTTTTTAAAGATTTGAAAGATTTGAGCCCTATGCTTTGTAATTCAGGAGATTCCCCAAAATAGCGCGTTTGTAGTTTAGGCCAAAACCCAAAAGCTCTGGTTTGGAGGTTCAGGCAAATTTCAACTTTGAAGATCAATATTCCCACTCTCAATGCATCAATATCAACAAACAAGGTATCTATCTTCAAGTTAGCTATCGAGGAATATATAAAGAATTATTATGGATTGATTGGACCTAAATTCTTGTCACTAGTCCCGATCAAATCCGTTGCGTTTTTTTTTGGGACACCCGGTACTACAGCTGCATTAGAAATTAAAGATGATATATGCTAGAGGTACAGAAGATAGAGAAATTCTAGAAATAAAGCAAAAAAGAAAGATGATAAATGCTAGAGGTACAGAAAAAAGAGAAATTCTAGAATTAAAGCAAAAAAGAAAGATGGTAAATGCTAGAGCTGCATTAGAAATTAAAGATGATATATGCTAGAGGTACAGAAAATAGAGAAATTCTAGAAATAAAGCAAAAAAGAAAGATGATAAATGCTACAGGTACAGAAAATAGGGAAATTCTAGAATTAAAGCAAAAAAGAAAGATGGTAAATGCTAGAGCTGCATTAGAAATTAAAGATGATATATGCTAGAGGTACAGAAGATAGAGAAATTCTAGAAATAAAGCAAAAAAGAAAGATGATAAATGCTAGAGGTACAGAAAAAAGAGAAATTCTAGAATTAAAGCAAAAAAGAAAGATGGTAAATGCTAGAGCTGCATTAGAAATTAAAGATGATATATGCTAGAGGTACAGAAAATAGAGAAATTCTAGAAATAAAGCAAAAAAGAAAGATGATAAATGCTACAGGTACAGAAAATAGAGAAATTCTAGAAATAAAGCAAAAAAGAAAGATGATAAATGCTAGAGGTACAGAAAAAAGAGAAATTCTAGAAATAAAGCAAAAAAGAAAGATGGTAAATGCTAGAGCTGCATTAGAAATTAAAGATGATATATGCTAGAGGTACAGAAGATAGAGAAATTCTAGAAATAAAGCAAAAAAGAAAGATGATAAATGCTAGAGGTACAGAAAAAAGAGAAATTCTAGAATTAAAGCAAAAAAGAAAGATGGTAAATGCTAGAGCTGCATTAGAAATTAAAGATGATATATGCTAGAGGTACAGAAAATAGAGAAATTCTAGAAATAAAGCAAAAAAGAAAGATGATAAATGCTACAGGTACAGAAAATAGAGAAATTCTAGAAATAAAGCAAAAAAGAAAGATGATAAATGCTAGAGGTACAGAAAATAGAGAAATTCTAGAAATAAAGCAAAAAAGAAAGATGATAAATGCTACAGGTACAGAAAATAGAGAAATTCTAGAATTAAAGCAAAAAAGAAAGATGGTAAATGCTAGAGCTGCATTAGAAATTAAAGATGATATATGCTAGAGGTACAGAAAATAGAGAAATTCTAGAAATAAAGCAAAAAAGAAAGATGATAAATGCTAGAGGTACAGAAAAAAGAGAAATTCTAGAAATAAAGCAAAAAAGAATGATGGTAAATGCTAGAGCTGCATCAGAAATTAAAGATGATATATGCTAGAGGTACAGAAAATAGAGAAATTCTAGAAATAAAGCAAAAAAGAAAGATGGTAAATGCTACAGGTACAGAAAATAGAGAAATTCTAGAATTAAAGCAAAAAAGAAAGATGGTAAATGCTAGAGCTGCATTAGAAATTAAAGATGATATATGCTAGAGGTACAGAAAATAGAGAAATTCTAGAAATAAAGCAAAAAAGAAAGATGGTAAATGCTAGAGCTGCATTAGAAATTAAAGATGATATATGCTAGAGGTACAGAAAATAGAGAAATTCTAGAAATAAAGCAAAAAAGAAAGATGGTAAATGCTACAGGTACAGAAAATAGAGAAATTCTAGAAATAAAGCAAAAAAGAAAGATGATAAATGCTAGAGGTACAGAAAATAGAGAAATTCTAGAAATAAAGCAAAAAAGAAAGATGATAAATGCTACAGGTACAGAAAATAGAGAAATTCTAGAATTAAAGCAAAAAAGAAAGATGGTAAATGCTAGAGCTGCATTAGAAATTAAAGATGATATATGCTAGAGGTACAGAAAATAGAGAAATTCTAGAAATAAAGCAAAAAAGAAAGATGGTAAATGCTAGAGCTGCATTAGAAATTAAAGATGATATATGCTAGAGGTACAGAAAATAGAGAAATTCTAGAATTAAAGCAAAAAAGAAAGATGGTAAATGCTAGAGCTGCATTAGAAATTAAAGATGATATATGCTAGAGGTACAGAAAATAGAGAAATTCTAGAAATAAAGCAAAAAAGAAAGATGGTAAATGCTAGAGCTGCATTAGAAATTAAAGATGATATATGCTAGAGGTACAGAAGATAGAGAAATTCTAGAAATAAAGCAAAAAAGAAAGATGATAAATGCTACAGGTACAGAAAATAGAGAAATTCTAGAATTAAAGCAAAAAAGAAGGATGGTAAATGCTAGAGCTGCATTAGAAATTAAAGATGATAAATGCTAGAGGTACAGAAGATAGAGAAATTCTAGAAATAAAGCAAAAAAGAAAGATGATAAATGCTAGAGGTACAGAAAAAAGAGAAATTCTAGAATTAAAGCAAAAAAGAAAGATGGTAAATGCTAGAGCTGCATTAGAAATTAAAGATGATATATGCTAGAGGTACAGAAAATAGAGAAATTCTAGAAATAAAGCAAAAAAGAAAGATGATAAATGCTACAGGTACAGAAAATAGAGAAATTCTAGAAATAAAGCAAAAAAGAAAGATGATAAATGCTAGAGGTACAGAAAAAAGAGAAATTCTAGAAATAAAGCAAAAAAGAATGATGGTAAATGCTAGAGCTGCATCAGAAATTAAACATGATGAATACTAGAGTTATTGCAAATAGAGAAATTCTACAAATAAAGCAAGAAAGAAAGATGATAAATACTAGAGCTGCATCTGAAATTAAAGATGATAAATGCTAGAGGTACAGAAAATAGAAAAATTCTAGAAATAAAGCAAAACGAAAGATGATAAATACTAGAGCTGCATCTGAAATTAAAGATGATAAATGCTAGAGTTACAGAAAATAGAGAAATTCTAGAAATAAAGCAAAACGAAAGATGATAATAATTAGAGCTGCATCAGAAATTAAACATGATAAATGCTAGAATTACAGCAAATGAGGATGTTTTATTAAAAAAGCAAAAAAGAAAGATGATAAATACTAGAGCTGTATCTGAAATTAAAGATGATAAATACTAGAGTTATAGGAAATAGAGAAATTCTACAAATAAAGCAAAAAGAAAGATGATAAATATTAGAGCTGCATCAGAAATTAAACATGATAAATGCTAGAATTATAGCAAATGAGGATGTTTTAGAAATAAAGCAAAAAAGAAGGATGATAAATACTAGAGCTGCATCAGAAATTAAACATGATAAATGCTAGAATTACAGCAAATGAGGATGTTTTAGAAATAAAGCAAAAAAGAAAGATGATAAATACTAAAGCTGCATCTGAAATTAAAGATGATAAATACTAGAGTTATAGCAAAAAGAGAAATTCTACCAATAAAACAAAAAAGAAAGATGATAAATACTAGAGCTGCATGAGAAATTAAACATAATAAATACTAGAGTTATAGCAAATAAGGAAATCCTAGAAATAAAGCAATAAAGAAAGATGATAAATACTAGAGCTGCATCTGAAATTAAAGATGATAAATGCTAGAGGTACAGAAAATAGAAAAATTCTAGAAATAAAGCAAAACGAAACATGATAAATACTAGAGCTGCATCTGAAATTAAAGATGATAAATGCTAGAGTTACAGAAAATAGAGAAATTCTAGAAATAAAGCAAAAAGAAAGATGATAAATATTAGAGCTGCATCAGAAATTAAACATGATAAATGCTAGAATTATAGCAAATGAGGATGTTTTAGAAATAAAGCAAAAAAAAATAAATGCTACAGCTGCATTAGAAATTAAACATGATAAATGCTAGAATTACAGCAAATGAGGATGTTTTAGAAATAGAGCAAAAAAGAAAGATGATAAATACTACAGCTGCATCTGAAATTACAGATGATAAATACTAGAGTTATAGCAAATAAGGAAATCCTAGAAATAAAGCAAAAAAGAATGACGGTAAATGCTAGAGTTACAGCAAATAGAGCAATTCTAGAAATAAAGCAAAAAGAAAGATGATAAATACTAGAGCTGCATCTGAAATTAAAGATGATAAATATTAGAGTTATAGCAAATAAGGAAATCTTAGAAATAAAGCAAAAAAGAATAATGGTAAATGCTAGAGCGGCATGAGAAATTAAACATGATAAATGCTAGAATAACAGCAAATGAAGATGTTTTAGAAATAAAGCAAAAAAGAAAGATGATAAATACTAGAGATGCATCTGAAATTAAAGATGATAAATACTAGAGCTGTATCATAAATTAAAGATGATAAATACAAGAGCTGTATCAGAAATTAAAGATGATAAATTCAAGAGCTGTATCATAAATTAAAGATGATAAATACTAGAGCTGTATCAGAAATTAAACATGGTTAATTCTAGAGTTACAGAAAAAAGAGAAGATCTAGAAATAAAACAAAAAAAAAAATAAATACTACAGCTGCATTAGAAATTAAAGATGATATATGCTAGAGGTACAGAAAATAGAGAAATTCTAGAAATAAAGCAAAAAAGAAAGATGATAAATGCTAGAGGTACAGAAAAAAGAGAAATTCTAGAAATAAAGCAAAAAAGAAAGATGGTAAATGCTAGAGCTGCATTAGAAATTAAAGATGATATATGCTAGAGGTACAGAAAATAGAGAAATTCTAGAAATAAAGCAAAAAAGAAAGATGATAAATACTAGAGCTGCATTAGAAATTAAAGATGATATATGCTAGAGGTACAGAAAATAGAGAAATTCTAGAAATAAAGCAAAAAAGAAAGATGATAAATACTAGAGCTGCATGAGAAATTAAACATGATAAATACTAGAGTTATAGCAAATAAGGAAATCCTAGAAATAAAGCAATAAAGAAAGATGATAAATACTAGAGCTGCATCTGAAATTAAAGATGATAAATGCTAGAGGTACAGAAAATAGAAAAATTCTAGAAATAAAGCAAAACGAAACATGATAAATACTAGAGCTGCATCTGAAATTAAAGATGATAAATGCTAGAGTTACAGAAAATAGAGAAATTCTAGAAATAAAGCAAAAAGAAAGATGATAAATATTAGAGCTGCATCAGAAATTAAACATGATAAATGCTAGAATTATAGCAAATGAGGATGTTTTAGAAATAAAGCAAAAAAAAAATAAATGCTACAGCTGCATTAGAAATTAAACATGATAAATGCTAGAATTACAGCAAATGAGGATGTTTTAGAAATAGAGCAAAAAAGAAAGATGATAAATACTACAGCTGCATCTGAAATTACAGATGATAAATACTAGAGTTATAGCAAATAAGGAAATCCTAGAAATAAAGCAAAAAAGAATGACGGTAAATGCTAGAGTTACAGCAAATAGAGCAATTCTAGAAATAAAGCAAAAAGAAAGATGATAAATACTAGAGCTGCATCTGAAATTAAAGATGATAAATATTAGAGTTATAGCAAATAAGGAAATCTTAGAAATAAAGCAAAAAAGAATAATGGTAAATGCTAGAGCGGCATGAGAAATTAAACATGATAAATGCTAGAATAACAGCAAATGAAGATGTTTTAGAAATAAAGCAAAAAAGAAAGATGATAAATACTAGAGATGCATCTGAAATTAAAGATGATAAATACTAGAGCTGTATCATAAATTAAAGATGATAAATACAAGAGCTGTATCAGAAATTAAAGATGATAAATTCAAGAGCTGTATCATAAATTAAAGATGATAAATACTAGAGCTGTATCAGAAATTAAACATGGTTAATTCTAGAGTTACAGAAAAAAGAGAAGATCTAGAAATAAAACAAAAAAAAAATAAATACTACAGCTGCATTAGAAATTAAAGATGATATATGCTAGAGGTACAGAAAATAGAGAAATTCTAGAAATAAAGCAAAAAAGAAAGATGATAAATGCTAGAGGTACAGAAAAAAGAGAAATTCTAGAAATAAAGCAAAAAAGAAAGATGGTAAATGCTAGAGCTGCATTAGAAATTAAAGATGATATATGCTAGAGGTACAGAAAAAAGAGAAATTCTAGAAATAAAGCAAAAAAGAATGATGATAAATGCTAGAGGTACAGAAAATAGAGAAATTCTAGAAATAAAGTAAAAAAGAAAGATGATAAATACTAGAGCTGCATGAGAAACTAAACATGATAAATACTAGAGTTATAGCAAATAAGGAAATCCTAGAAATAAAGCAAAAAAGAATGATTGTAAATGCTAGAGTTATAGCAAATAGAGAAATTCTAGAAATAAAGCAAAACGAAAGATGATATATACTAAAGCTGCATCTGAAATTAAAGATGATAAATACTAGAGTTATAGCAAATAGAGAAATTCTACAAATAAAGCAAAAAAGAAAGATGATAAATACTAGAGCTGCATAAGAAATTAAACATGATAAATACTAGAGTTATAGCAAATAAGGAAATCCTAGAAATAAAGCAAAAAAGAAAGATGATAAATCCTAGAGCTGCATGAGAAATTAAACATGATAAATACTAGAGTTATAGCAAATAAGGAAATCCTAGAAATAAAGCAAAAAAGAAAGATGATAAATACTAGAGCTGCATGAGAAATTAAACATGATAAATACTAGAGTTATAGCAAATAAGGAAATCCTAGAAATAAAGCAAAAAAGAAAGATGATAAATACTAGAGCTGCATGAGAAATTAAACATGATAAATACTAGAGTTAAAGCAAATAGAGAAATTCTAGAAATAAAGCGAAGCGAAAGATGATAAATACTAGAGCTGCATCTGAAATTAAAGATGATAAATGCTAGAGGTTCAGAAAATAGAAAAATTCTAGAAATAAAGCAAAACGAAAGATGATAAATACTAGAGCTGCATCTGAAATTAAAGATGATCAATGCTAGAGTTACAGAAAATAGAGAATTTCTAGAAATAAAGCAAAACGAAAAGATGATAATAGTTAGAGCTGCATCAGAAATTAAACATGATAAATGCTAGAATTACAGCAAATGAGGATGTTTTATAAATAAAGCAAAAAAGAAAGATGATAAATACTAGAGCTGTATCTGAAATTAAAGATGATAAATACTAGAGTTATAGGAAATAGAGAAATTCTACAAATAAAGCAAAAAGAAAGATGATAGATATTAGAGCTGCATCAGAAATTAAACATGATAAATGCTAGAATTATAGCAAATGAGGATGTTTTAGAAATAAAGCAAAAAAGAAGGATGTATAATACTAGAGCTGCATCAGAAGTTAAACATGATAAATGCTAGAATTACAGCAAATGAAGATGTTTTAGAAATAAAGCAAAAAAGAAAGATGATAAATACTAGAGCTGCATCTGAAATTAAAGATGATAAATACTAGAGTTGTATCATAAATTAAAGATGATAAATTCAAGAGCTGCATCATAAATTAAATATGATAAATACTAGAGCTGCATCAGAAATTAAACATGATAAATACTAGAGTTATAGCAAATAAGGAAATCCTAGAAATAAAGGAAAAAAGAAAGATGATAAATACAAGAGCTGCATGAGAAATTAAACATGATAAATACTATAGTTAAAGCAAATAGAGAAATTCTAGAAATAAAGCGAAACGAAAGATGATACATACTAGAGCTGCATCTGAAATTAAAGATGATAAATGCTAGAGGTACAGAAAATAGAAAAATTCTAGAAATAAAGCAAAACGAAACATGATAAATACTAGAGCTGCATCTGAAATTAAAGATGATAAATGCTAGAGTTACAGAAAATAGAGAAATTCTAGAAATAAAGCAAAAAGAAAGATGATAAATATTAGAGCTGCATCAGAAATTAAACATGATAAATGCTAGAATTATAGCAAATGAGGATGTTTTAGAAATAAAGCAAAGAAAAAAAATAAATACTACAGCTGCATTAGAAATTAAAGATGATAAATGCTAGAGGTACAGAAAATAGAGAAATTCTAGAAATAAAGCAAAAAAGAAAGATGATAAATGCTAGAGGTAAAGAAAATAGAGAAATTCTAGAAATAAAGCAAAAAAGAAAGATGGTAAATACTAGAGATGCATCTGAAATTAAAGATGATAAATACTAGAGCTGTATCATAAATTAAAGATGATAAATACAAGAGCTGTATCAGAAATTAAAGATGATAAATTCAAGAGCTGTATCATAAATTAAAGATGATAAATACTAGAGCTGTATCAGAAATTAAACATGGTTAATTCTAGAGTTACAGAAAAAAGAGAAGATCTAGAAATAAAACAAACAAAAAATAAATACTACAGCTGCATTAGAAATTAAAGATGATATATGCTAGAGGTACATAAAATAGAGAAATTCTAGAAATAAAGCAAAAAAGAAAGATGATAAATGCTAGAGGTACAGAAAAAAGAGAAATTCTAGAAATAAAGCAAAAAAGAAAGATGGTAAATGCTAGAGCTGCATTAGAAATTAAAGATGATATAGGCTAGAGGTACAGAAAATAGAGAAATTCTAGAAATAAAGCAAAAAAGAAAGATGATAAATGCTAGAGGTACAGAAAAAAGAGAAATTCTAGAAATAAAGCAAAAAAAAAAAATGATAAATGCTAGAGGTACAGAAAATAGAGAAATTCTAGAAATAAAGTAAAAAAGAAAGATGATAAATACTAGAGCTGCATGAGAAATTAAACATGATAAATACTAGAGTTATAGCAAATAAGGAAATCCTAGAAATAAAGCAAAAAAGAATGATGTTAAATGCTAGAGCTGCATCAGAAATTAAACATGATAAATACTAGAGTTATAGCAAATAAGGAAATCCTAGAAATAAAGCAAAAAAGAATGATTGTAAATGCTAGAGTTATAGCAAATAGAGAAATTCTAGAAATAAAGCAAAACGAAAGATGATATATACTAAAGCTGCATCTGAAATTAAAGATGATAAATACTAGAGTTATAGCAAATAGAGAAATTCTACAAATAAAGCAAAAAAGAAAGATGATAAATACTAGAGCTGCATGAGAAATTAAACATGATAAATACTAGAGTTATAGCAAATAAGGAAATCCTAGAAATAAAGCAAAAAAGAAAGATGATAAATCCTAGAGCTGCATGAGAAATTAAACATGATAAATACTAGAGTTATAGCAAATAAGGAAATCCTAGAAATAAAGCAAAAAAGAATGATTGTAAATGCTAGAGTTATAGCAAATAGAGAAATTCTACAAATAAAGCAAAAAGAAAGATGATAGATATTAGAGCTGCATCAGAAATTAAACATGATAAATGCTAGAATTATAGCAAATGAGGATGTTTTAGAAATAAAGCAAAAAAGAAAGATGATTAATACTAGAGCTGCATCAGAAATTAAACATGATAAATGCTAGAATTACAGCAAATGAGGATGTTTTAGAAATAAAGCAAAAAAGAAAGATGATAAATACTAGAGCTGCCTCTGAAATTAAAGATGATAAATACTAGAGTTGTATCATAAATTAAAGATGATAAATTCAAGAGCTGCATCATAAATTAAATATGATAAATACTAGAGCTGCATCAGAAATTAAACATGATAAATACTAGAGTTATAGCAAATAAGGAAATCCTAGAAATAAAGGAAAAAAGAAAGATGATAAATACAAGAGCTGCATGAGAAATTAAACATGATAAATACTATAGTTAAAGCAAATAGAGAAATTCTAGAAATAAAGCGAAACGAAAGATGATACATACTAGAGCTGCATCTGAAATTAAAGATGATAAATGCTAGAGGTACAGAATATAGAAAAATTCTAGAAATAAAGCAAAACGAAAGATGATAAATACTAGAGCTGCATCTGAAATTAAAGATGATAAATGCTAGAGTTACAGAAAATAGAGAAATTCTAGAAATAAAGTAAAAAGAAAGATGATAAATATTAGAGCTGCATCAGAAATTAAACATGATAAATGCTAGAATTATAGCAAATGAGGATGTTTTAGAAATAAAGCAAAGAAAAAAAATAAATACTACTGCTGCATTAGAAATTAAAGATGATAAATGCTAGAGATACAGAAAATAGAGAAATTCTAGAAATAAAGCAAAAAGAAAGATGATAAATACTAGAGCTGCATGAGGAATTAAACATGATAAATACTAGAGTTATAGCAAATAAGGAAGTCCTAGAAATAAAGCAAAAAAGAATGATGGTAAATGCTAGAGGTAAAGAAAATAGAGAAATTCTAGAAATAAAGCAAAAAAGAAAGATGATAAATGCTAGAGGTAAAGAAAATAGAGAAATTCTAGAAATAAAGCAAAAAAAGAAAGATGATAAATACTAGAGCTGCATGAGAAATTAAACATGATAAATGCTAGAGTTACAGCAAGTGCAGAAGTTCTAGAAATAAAGCAGAAAAGAAAGATGATAAATACTAGAGCTGCATTAGAAATTAAAGATGATAAATGCTAGAGGTACAGAAAAAAGAGAAATTCTAGAAATAAAGCAAAAAAGAATGATGGTAAATGCTAGAGCTGCATCAGAAATTAAACATGATGAATACTAGAGTTATTGCAAATAGAGAAATTCTACAAATAAAGCAAGAAAGAAAGATGATAAATACTAGAGCTGCATGAGAAATTAAACATGATAAATACTAGAGTTATAGCAAATAAGGAAATCCTAGAAATAAAGCAAAAAAGAAAGATGATAAATACTTGAGCTGCATGAGAAATTAAACATGATAAATACTAGAGTTAAAGCAAATAGAGAAATTCTAGAAATAAAGCGAAACGAAAGATGATAAATACTAGAGCTGCATCTGAAATTAAAGATGATAAATGCTAGAGGTACAGAAAATAGAAAAATTCTAGAAATAAAGCAAAACGAAAGATGATAAATACTAGAGCTGCATCTGAAATTAAAGATGATAAATGCTAGAGTTACAGAAAATAGAGAAATTCTAGAAATAAAGCAAAACGAAAGATGATAATAATTAGAGCTGCATCAGAAATTAAACATGATAAATGCTAGAATTACAGCAAATGAGGATGTTTTATTAAAAAAGCAAAAAAGAAAGATGATAAATACTAGAGCTGTATCTGAAATTAAATATGATAAATACTAGAGTTATAGGAAATAGAGAAATTCTACAAATAAAGCAAAAAGAAAGATGATAAATATTAGAGCTGCATCAGAAATTAAACATGATAAATGCTAGAATTATAGCAAATGAGGATGTTTTAGAAATAAAGCAAAAAAGAAGGATGATAAATACTAGAGCTGCATCAGAAATTAAACATGATAAATGCTAGAATTACAGCAAATGAGGATGTTTTAGAAATAAAGCAAAAAAGAAAGATGATAAATACTAAAGCTGCATCTGAAATTAAAGATGATAAATACTAGAGTTATAGCAAAAAGAGAAATTCTACCAATAAAACAAAAAAGAAAGATGATAAATACTAGAGCTGCATGAGAAATTAAACATAATAAATACTAGAGTTATAGCAAATAAGGAAATCCTAGAAATAAAGCAATAAAGAAAGATGATAAATACTAGAGCTGCATCTGAAATTAAAGATGATAAATGCTAGAGGTACAGAAAATAGAAAAATTCTAGAAATAAAGCAAAACGAAACATGATAAATACTAGAGCTGCATCTGAAATTAAAGATGATAAATGCTAGAGTTACAGAAAATAGAGAAATTCTAGAAATAAAGCAAAAAGAAAGATGATAAATATTAGAGCTGCATCAGAAATTAAACATGATAAATGCTAGAATTATAGCAAATGAGGATGTTTTAGAAATAAAGCAAAAAAAAATAAATGCTACAGCTGCATTAGAAATTAAACATGATAAATGCTAGAATTACAGCAAATGAGGATGTTTTAGAAATAGAGCAAAAAAGAAAGATGATAAATACTACAGCTGCATCTGAAATTACAGATGATAAATACTAGAGTTATAGCAAATAAGGAAATCCTAGAAATAAAGCAAAAAAGAATGACGGTAAATGCTAGAGTTACAGCAAATAGAGCAATTCTAGAAATAAAGCAAAAAGAAAGATGATAAATACTAGAGCTGCATCTGAAATTAAAGATGATAAATATTAGAGTTATAGCAAATAAGGAAATCTTAGAAATAAAGCAAAAAAGAATAATGGTAAATGCTAGAGCGGCATGAGAAATTAAACATGATAAATGCTAGAATAACAGCAAATGAAGATGTTTTAGAAATAAAGCAAAAAAGAAAGATGATAAATACTAGAGATGCATCTGAAATTAAAGATGATAAATACTAGAGCTGTATCATAAATTAAAGATGATAAATACAAGAGCTGTATCAGAAATTAAAGATGATAAATTCAAGAGCTGTATCATAAATTAAAGATGATAAATACTAGAGCTGTATCAGAAATTAAACATGGTTAATTCTAGAGTTACAGAAAAAAGAGAAGATCTAGAAATAAAACAAAAAAAAATAAATACTACAGCTGCATTAGAAATTAAAGATGATATATGCTAGAGGTACAGAAAATAGAGAAATTCTAGAAATAAAGCAAAAAAGAAAGATGATAAATGCTAGAGGTACAGAAAAAAGAGAAATTCTAGAAATAAAGCAAAAAAGAAAGATGGTAAATGCTAGAGCTGCATTAGAAATTAAAGATGATATATGCTAGAGGTACAGAAAATAGAGAAATTCTAGAAATAAAGCAAAAAAGAAAGATGATAAATACTAGAGCTGCATTAGAAATTAAAGATGATATATGCTAGAGGTACAGAAAATAGAGAAATTCTAGAAATAAAGCAAAAAAGAAAGATGATAAATACTAGAGCTGCATGAGAAATTAAACATGATAAATACTAGAGTTATAGCAAATAAGGAAATCCTAGAAATAAAGCAATAAAGAAAGATGATAAATACTAGAGCTGCATCTGAAATTAAAGATGATAAATGCTAGAGGTACAGAAAATAGAAAAATTCTAGAAATAAAGCAAAACGAAACATGATAAATACTAGAGCTGCATCTGAAATTAAAGATGATAAATGCTAGAGTTACAGAAAATAGAGAAATTCTAGAAATAAAGCAAAAAGAAAGATGATAAATATTAGAGCTGCATCAGAAATTAAACATGATAAATGCTAGAATTATAGCAAATGAGGATGTTTTAGAAATAAAGCAAAAAAAAATAAATGCTACAGCTGCATTAGAAATTAAACATGATAAATGCTAGAATTACAGCAAATGAGGATGTTTTAGAAATAGAGCAAAAAAGAAAGATGATAAATACTACAGCTGCATCTGAAATTACAGATGATAAATACTAGAGTTATAGCAAATAAGGAAATCCTAGAAATAAAGCAAAAAAGAATGACGGTAAATGCTAGAGTTACAGCAAATAGAGCAATTCTAGAAATAAAGCAAAAAGAAAGATGATAAATACTAGAGCTGCATCTGAAATTAAAGATGATAAATATTAGAGTTATAGCAAATAAGGAAATCTTAGAAATAAAGCAAAAAAGAATAATGGTAAATGCTAGAGCGGCATGAGAAATTAAACATGATAAATGCTAGAATAACAGCAAATGAAGATGTTTTAGAAATAAAGCAAAAAAGAAAGATGATAAATACTAGAGATGCATCTGAAATTAAAGATGATAAATACTAGAGCTGTATCATAAATTAAAGATGATAAATACAAGAGCTGTATCAGAAATTAAAGATGATAAATTCAAGAGCTGTATCATAAATTAAAGATGATAAATACTAGAGCTGTATCAGAAATTAAACATGGTTAATTCTAGAGTTACAGAAAAAAGAGAAGATCTAGAAATAAAACAAAAAAAAAAATAAATACTACAGCTGCATTAGAAATTAAAGATGATATATGCTAGAGGTACAGAAAATAGAGAAATTCTAGAAATAAAGCAAAAAAGAAAGATGATAAATGCTAGAGGTACAGAAAAAAGAGAAATTCTAGAAATAAAGCAAAAAAGAAAGATGGTAAATGCTAGAGCTGCATTAGAAATTAAAGATGATATATGCTAGAGGTACAGAAAAAAGAGAAATTCTAGAAATAAAGCAAAAAAGAATGATGATAAATGCTAGAGGTACAGAAAATAGAGAAATTCTAGAAATAAAGTAAAAAAGAAAGATGATAAATACTAGAGCTGCATGAGAAACTAAACATGATAAATACTAGAGTTATAGCAAATAAGGAAATCCTAGAAATAAAGCAAAAAAGAATGATGGTAAATGCTAGAGCTGCATCAGAAATTAAACATGATAAATACTAGAGTTATAGCAAATAAGGAAATCCTAGAAATAAAGCAAAAAAGAATGATTGTAAATGCTAGAGTTATAGCAAATAGAGAAATTCTAGAAATAAAGCAAAACGAAAGATGATATATACTAAAGCTGCATCTGAAATTAAAGATGATAAATACTAGAGTTATAGCAAATAGAGAAATTCTACAAATAAAGCAAAAAAGAAAGATGATAAATACTAGAGCTGCATGAGAAATTAAACATGATAAATACTAGAGTTATAGCAAATAAGGAAATCCTAGAAATAAAGCAAAAAAGAAAGATGATAAATCCTAGAGCTGCATGAGAAATTAAACATGATAAATACTAGAGTTATAGCAAATAAGGAAATCCTAGAAATAAAGCAAAAAAGAAAGATGATAAATACTAGAGCTGCATGAGAAATTAAACATGATAAATACTAGAGTTATAGCAAATAAGGAAATCCTAGAAATAAAGCAAAAAAGAAAGATGATAAATACTAGAGCTGCATGAGAAATTAAACATGATAAATACTAGAGTTAAAGCAAATAGAGAAATTCTAGAAATAAAGCGAAGCGAAAGATGATAAATACTAGAGCTGCATCTGAAATTAAAGATGATAAATGCTAGAGGTTCAGAAAATAGAAAAATTCTAGAAATAAAGCAAAACGAAAGATGATAAATACTAGAGCTGCATCTGAAATTAAAGATGATCAATGCTAGAGTTACAGAAAATAGAGAATTTCTAGAAATAAAGCAAAACGAAAAGATGATAATAGTTAGAGCTGCAGCAGAAATTAAACATGATAAATGCTAGAATTACAGCAAATGAGGATGTTTTATAAATAAAGCAAAAAAGAAAGATGATAAATACTAGAGCTGTATCTGAAATTAAAGATGATAAATACTAGAGTTATAGGAAATAGAGAAATTCTACAAATAAAGCAAAAAGAAAGATGATAGATATTAGAGCTGCATCAGAAATTAAACATGATAAATGCTAGAATTATAGCAAATGAGGATGTTTTAGAAATAAAGCAAAAAAGAAGGATGTATAATACTAGAGCTGCATCAGAAGTTAAACATGATAAATGCTAGAATTACAGCAAATGAAGATGTTTTAGAAATAAAGCAAAAAAGAAAGATGATAAATACTAGAGCTGCATCTGAAATTAAAGATGATAAATACTAGAGTTGTATCATAAATTAAAGATGATAAATTCAAGAGCTGCATCATAAATTAAATATGATAAATACTAGAGCTGCATCAGAAATTAAACATGATAAATACTAGAGTTATAGCAAATAAGGAAATCCTAGAAATAAAGGAAAAAAGAAAGATGATAAATACAAGAGCTGCATGAGAAATTAAACATGATAAATACTATAGTTAAAGCAAATAGAGAAATTCTAGAAATAAAGCGAAACGAAAGATGATACATACTAGAGCTGCATCTGAAATTAAAGATGATAAATGCTAGAGGTACAGAAAATAGAAAAATTCTAGAAATAAAGCAAAACGAAACATGATAAATACTAGAGCTGCATCTGAAATTAAAGATGATAAATGCTAGAGTTACAGAAAATAGAGAAATTCTAGAAATAAAGCAAAAAGAAAGATGATAAATATTAGAGCTGCATCAGAAATTAAACATGATAAATGCTAGAATTATAGCAAATGAGGATGTTTTAGAAATAAAGCAAAGAAAAAAAATAAATACTACAGCTGCATTAGAAATTAAAGATGATAAATGCTAGAGGTACAGAAAATAGAGAAATTCTAGAAATAAAGCAAAAAAGAAAGATGATAAATGCTAGAGGTAAAGAAAATAGAGAAATTCTAGAAATAAAGCAAAAAAGAAAGATGGTAAATACTAGAGATGCATCTGAAATTAAAGATGATAAATACTAGAGCTGTATCATAAATTAAAGATGATAAATACAAGAGCTGTATCAGAAATTAAAGATGATAAATTCAAGAGCTGTATCATAAATTAAAGATGATAAATACTAGAGCTGTATCAGAAATTAAACATGGTTAATTCTAGAGTTACAGAAAAAAGAGAAGATCTAGAAATAAAACAAAAAAAAAATAAATACTACAGCTGCATTAGAAATTAAAGATGATATATGCTAGAGGTACATAAAATAGAGAAATTCTAGAAATAAAGCAAAAAAGAAAGATGATAAATGCTAGAGGTACAGAAAAAAGAGAAATTCTAGAAATAAAGCAAAAAAGAAAGATGGTAAATGCTAGAGCTGCATTAGAAATTAAAGATGATATAGGCTAGAGGTACAGAAAATAGAGAAATTCTAGAAATAAAGCAAAAAAGAAAGATGATAAATGCTAGAGGTACAGAAAAAAGAGAAATTCTAGAAATAAAGCAAAAAAAAAAATGATAAATGCTAGAGGTACAGAAAATAGAGAAATTCTAGAAATAAAGTAAAAAAGAAAGATGATAAATACTAGAGCTGCATGAGAAATTAAACATGATAAATACTAGAGTTATAGCAAATAAGGAAATCCTAGAAATAAAGCAAAAAAGAATGATGGTAAATGCTAGAGCTGCATCAGAAATTAAACATGATAAATACTAGAGTTATAGCAAATAAGGAAATCCTAGAAATAAAGCAAAAAAGAATGATTGTAAATGCTAGAGTTATAGCAAATAGAGAAATTCTAGAAATAAAGCAAAACGAAAGATGATATATACTAAAGCTGCATCTGAAATTAAAGATGATAAATACTAGAGTTATAGCAAATAGAGAAATTCTACAAATAAAGCAAAAAAGAAAGATGATAAATACTAGAGCTGCATGAGAAATTAAACATGATAAATACTAGAGTTATAGCAAATAAGGAAATCCTAGAAATAAAGCAAAAAAGAAAGATGATAAATCCTAGAGCTGCATGAGAAATTAAACATGATAAATACTAGAGTTATAGCAAATAAGGAAATCCTAGAAATAAAGCAAAAAAGAAAGATGATAAATACTAGAGCTGCATGAGAAATTAAACATGATAAATACTAGAGTTATAGCAAATAAGGAAATCCTAGAAATAAAGCAAAAAAGAAAGATGATAAATACTAGAGCTGCATGAGAAATTAAACATGATAAATACTAGAGTTAAAGCAAATAGAGAAATTCTAGAAATAAAGCGAAGCGAAAGATGATAAATACTAGAGCTGCATCTGAAATTAAAGATGATAAATGCTAGAGGTTCAGAAAATA
The DNA here is from genome assembly GCA_039566865.1 of Aurelia coerulea. NCBI lineage: Eukaryota > Metazoa > Cnidaria > Scyphozoa > Semaeostomeae > Ulmaridae > Aurelia > Aurelia coerulea. Next base: position 488,503 of record CM076947.1, on the reverse strand, counting down.
GAAAAATTCTAGAAATAAAGCAAAACGAAAGATGATAAATACTAGAGCTGCATCTGAAATTAAAGATGATCAATGCTAGAGTTACAGAAAATAGAGAATTTCTAGAAATAAAGCAAAACGAAAGATAATAATAGTTAGAGCTGCATCAGAAATTAAACATGATAAATGCTAGAATTACAGCAAATGAGGATGTTTTATAAATAAAGCAAAAAAGAAAGATGATAAATACTAGAGCTGTATCTGAAATTAAAGATGATAAATACTAGAGTTATAGGAAATAGAGAAATTCTACAAATAAAGCAAAAAGAAAGATGATAGATATTAGAGCTGCATCAGAAATTAAACATGATAAATGCTAGAATTATAGCAAATGAGGATGTTTTAGAAATAAAGCAAAAAAGAAAGATGATTAATACTAGAGCTGCATCAGAAATTAAACATGATAAATGCTAGAATTACAGCAAATGAGGATGTTTTAGAAATAAAGCAAAAAAGAAAGATGATAAATACTACAGCTGCATCTGAAATTAAAGATGATAAATACTAGAGTTGTATCATAAATTAAAGATGATAAATTCAAGAGCTGCATCATAAATTAAATATGATAAATACTAGAGCTGCATCAGAATTTAAACATGATAAATACTAGAGTTATAGCAAATAAGGAAATCCTAGAAATAAAGGAAAAAAGAAAGATGATAAATACAAGAGCTGCATGAGAAATTAAACATGATAAATACTATAGTTAAAGCAAATAGAGAAATTCTAGAAATAAAGCGAAACGAAAGATGATACATACTAGAGCTGCATCTGAAATTAAAGATGATAAATGCTAGAGGTACAGAAAATAGAAAAATTCTAGAAATAAAGCAAAACGAAAGATGATAAATACTAGAGCTGCATCTGAAATTAAAGATGATAAATGCTAGAGTTACAGAAAATAGAGAAATTCTAGAAATAAAGCAAAAAGAAAGATGATAAATATTAGAGCTGCATCAGAAATTAAACATGATAAATGCTAGAATTATAGCAAATGAGGATGTTTTAGAAATAAAGCAAAGAAAAAAAATAAATACTACAGCTGCATTAGAAATTAAAGATGATAAATGCTAGAGGTACAGAAAATAGAGAAATTCTAGAAATAAAGCAAAAAAGAAAGATGATAAATGCTAGAGGTAAAGAAAATAGAGAAATTCTAGAAATAAAGCAAAAAAAGAAAGATGATAAATACTAGAGCTGCATGAGAAATTAAACATGATAAATGCTAGAGTTACAGCAAGTGCAGAAGTTCTAGAAATAAAGCAGAAAAGAAAGATGATAAATACTAGAGCTGCATTAGAAATTAAAGATGATAAATGCTAGAGGTACAGAAAATAGAGAAATCCTAGAAATAGAGCAAAAAAGAAAGATGATAAATACTAGAGCTGCATGAGAAATTAAACATGATAAATATTAGAGTTATAGCAAATAAGGAAATCCTAGAAATAAAGCAAAAAAGAAAGATGATAAATCCTAGAGCTGCATGAGAAATTAAACATGATAAATACTAGAGTTATAGCAAATAAGGAAATCCTAGAAATAAAGCAAAAAAGAAAGATGATAAATACTAGAGCTGCATGAGAAATTAAACATGATAAATACTAGAGTTATAGCAAATAAGGAAATCCTAGAAATAAAGCAAAAAAGAAAGATGATAAATACTAGAGCTGCATGAGAAATTAAACATGATAAATACTAGAGTTAAAGCAAATAGAGAAATTCTAGAAATAAAGCGAAGCGAAAGATGATAAATACTAGAGCTGCATCTGAAATTAAAGATGATAAATGCTAGAGGTTCAGAAAATAGAAAAATTCTAGAAATAAAGCAAAACGAAAGATGATAAATACTAGAGCTGCATCTGAAATTAAAGATGATCAATGCTAGAGTTACAGAAAATAGAGAATTTCTAGAAATAAAGCAAAACGAAAGATGATAATAGTTAGAGCTGCATCAGAAATTAAACATGATAAATGCTAGAATTACAGCAAATGAGGATGTTTTATAAATAAAGCAAAAAAGAAAGATGATAAATACTAGAGCTGTATCTGAAATTAAAGATGATAAATACTAGAGTTATAGGAAATAGAGAAATTCTACAAATAAAGCAAAAAGAAAGATAATAGATATTAGAGCTGCATTAGAAATTAAACATGATAAATGCTAGAATTATAGCAAATGAGGATGTTTTAGAAATAAAGCAAAAAAGAAAGATGATTAATACTAGAGCTGCATCAGAAATTAAACATGATAAATGCTAGAATTACAGCAAATGAGGATGTTTTAGAAATAAAGCAAAAAAGAAAGATGATAAATACTAGAGCTGCATCTGAAATTAAAGATGATAAATACTAGAGTTGTATCATAAATTAAAGATGATAAATTCAAGAGCTGCATCATAAATTAAATATGATAAATACTAGAGCTGCATCAGAAATTAAACATGATAAATACTAGAGTTATAGCAAATAAGGAAATCCTAGAAATAAAGGAAAAAAGAAAGATGATAAATACAAGAGCTGCATGAGAAATTAAACATGATAAATACTATAGTTAAAGCAAATAGAGAAATTCTAGAAATAAAGCGAAACGAAAGATGATACATACTAGAGCTGCATCTGAAATTAAAGATGATAAATGCTAGAGGTACAGAAAATAGAAAAATTCTAGAAATAAAGCAAAACGAAAGATGATAAATACTAGAGCTGCATCTGAAATTAAAGATGATAAATGCTAGAGTTACAGAAAATAGAGAAATTCTAGAAATAAAGCAAAAAGAAAGATGATAAATATTAGAGCTGCATCAGAAAATAAACATGATAAATGCTAGAATTATAGAAAATGAGGATGTTTTAGAAATAAAGCAAAGAAAAAAAATAAATACTACAGCTGCATTAGAAATTAAAGATGATAAATGCTAGAGGTACAGAAAATAGAGAAATTCTAGAAATAAAGCAAAAAAGAAAGATGATAAATGCTAGAGGTAAAGAAAATAGAGAAATTCTAGAAATAAAGCAAAAAAAGAAAGATGATAAATACTAGAGCTGCATGAGAAATTAAACATGATAAATGCTAGAGTTACAGCAAGTGCAGAAGTTCTAGAAATAAAGCAGAAAAGAAAGATGATAAATACTAGAGCTGCATTAGAAATTAAAGATGATAAATGCTAGAGGTACAGAAAATAGAGAAATCCTAGAAATAGAGCAAAAAAGAAAGATGATAAATACTAGAGCTGCATGAGAAATTAAACATGATAAATATTAGAGTTATAGCAAATAAGGAAGTCCTAGAAATAAAGCAAAAAAGAAAGATGGTAAATGCTAGAGGTACAGAAAATAGAGAAATTCTAGAAATAAAGCAAAAAAGAAAGATGATAAATGCTAGAGGTACAGAAAATAGAGAAATTCTAGAAATAAAGTAAAAAAGAAAGATGATAAATACTAGAGCTGCATGAGAAATTAAACATAATAAATACTAGAGTTATAGCAAATAAGGAAATCCTAGAAATAAAGCAAAAAAGAAAGATGATAAATACTAGAGCTGCATGAGAAATTAAACATAATAAATACTAGAGTTATAGCAAATAAGGAAATCCTAGAAATAAAGCAAAAAAAAATGATGGTAAATGCTAGAGGTACAGAAAATAGAGAAATTCTAGAAATAAAGCAAAAAAGGAAAGATGATAAATACTAGAGCTGCATGAGAAATTAAACATGATAAATACTAGAGCTGTATCAGAAATTAAAGATGATAAATTCAAGAGCTGTATCATAAATTAAAGATGATAAATATTAGAGCTGCATGAGAAATTAAACATGATAAATACTAGAGCTGTATCAGAAATTAAAGATGATAAATTCAAGAGCTGTATCATAAATTAAAGATGATAAATATTAGAGCTGCATGAGAAATTAAACATGATAAATACTAGAGCTGTATCAGAAATTAAAGATGATAAATTCAAGAGCTGTATCAGAAATTAAAGATGATAAATATTAGAGCTGTATCATAAATTAAAGATAATAAATACTAGAGCTGCATGAGAAATTAAACATGATAAATACTAGAGCTGTATCAGAAATTAAAGATGATAAATTCAAGAGCTGTATCAGAAATTAGAGATGATAAATAGTAGAGCTGTATCATTAATTAAAGATGATAAATACAAGAGCTGTATCATAAATTAAAGATGATAAATTCAAGAGCTGTATCAGAAATTAAACATGAAAAATATTAGAGCTGTATCAGAAATTAAACATGGTTAATTCTAGAGTTACAGAAAAAAGAGAAGATCTAGAAATAAAGCAAAAAAAAACATAAATACTAGAGCTGCATGAGAAATTAAACATGATAAATACTAAAGTTATAGCAAATAAGGAAATCCTAGAAATAAAGCAAAAAAGAAAGATGATAAATGCTAGAGGTACAGAAAATAGAGAAATTCTAGAAATAAAGTAAAAAAGAAAGATGATAAATACTAGAGTTATAGCAAATAAGGAAATCCTAGAAATAAAGCAAAAAAGAAAGATGATAAATACTAGAGCTGCATGAGAAATTAAACATAATAAATATTAGAGTTATAGCAAATAAGGAAATCCTAGAAATAAAGCAAAAAAGAAAGATGGTAAATGCTAGAGGTACAGAAATTAGAGAAATTCTAGAAATAAAGCAAAAAAAGAGAGATGATAGATACTAGAGCTGTCTCAGAAATTAAACATGATAAATGCTAGAGTTACAGCAAGTGCAGAAGTTCTAGAAATAAAGCAGAAAAGAAAGATGATAAATACTAGAGCTGCATTAGAAATTAAAGATGATAAATGCTAGAGGTACAGAAAATAGAGAAATCCTAGAAATAGAGCAAAAAAGAAAGATGATAAATACTAGAGCTGCATGAGAAATTAAACATGATAAATACTAGAGCTGTATCAGAAATTAAAGATGATAAATTCAAGAGCTGTATCATAAATTAAAGATGATAAATATTAGAGCTGCATGAGAAATTAAACATGATAAATACTAGAGCTGTATCAGAAATTAAAGATGATAAATTCAAGAGCTGTATCATAAATTAACGATGATAAATATTAGAGCTGCATGAGAAATTAAACATGATAAATACTAGAGCTGTCTCAGAAATTAAACATGATAAATGCTAGAGTTACAGCACGTGCAGAAGTTCTAGAAATAAAGCAGAAAAGAAAGATGATAAATACTAGAGCTGCATTAGAAATTAAAGATGATAAATGCTAGAGGTACAGAAAATAGAGAAATTCTAGAAATAAAGCAAAAAAGGAAAGATGATAAATACTAGAGCTGCATGAGAAATTAAACATGATAAATACTAGAGCTGTATCAGAAATTAAAGATGATAAATTCAAGAGCTGTATCATAAATTAAAGATGATAAATATTAGAGCTGCATGAGAAATTAAACATGATAAATACTAGAGCTGTATCAGAAATTAAAGATGATAAATTCAAGAGCTGTATCATAAATTAAAGATGATAAATATTAGAGCTGCATGAGAAATTAAACATGATAAACACTAGAGCTGTATCAGAAATTAAAGATGATAAATTCAAGAGCTGTATCAGAAATTAAAGATGATAAATATTAGAGCTGTATCATAAATTAAAGATAATAAATACTAGAGCTGCATGAGAAATTAAACATGATAAATACTAGAGCTGTATCAGAAATTAAAGATGATAAATTCAAGAGCTGTATCAGAAATTAGAGATGATAAATAGTAGAGCTGTATCATTAATTAAAGATGATAAATACAAGAGCTGTATCATAAATTAAAGATGATAAATTCAAGAGCTGTATCAGAAATTAAACATGATAAATATTAGAGCTGTATCAGAAATTAAACATGGTTAATTCTAGAGTTACAGAAAAAAGAGAAGATCTAGAAATAAAGCAAAAAAAAAACATAAATACTAGAGCTGCATGAGAAATTAAACATGATAAATACTAAAGTTATAGCAAATAAGGAAATCCTAGAAATAAAGCAAAAAAGAAAGATGATAAATGCTAGAGGTACAGAAAATAGAGAAATTCTAGAAATAAAGTAAAAAAGAAAGATGATAAATACTAGAGTTATAGCAAATAAGGAAATCCTAGAAATAAAGCAAAAAAGAAAGATGATAAATACTAGAGCTGCATGAGAAATTAAACATAATAAATATTAGAGTTATAGCAAATAAGGAAATCCTAGAAATAAAGCAAAAAAGAAAGATGGTAAATGCTAGAGGTACAGAAATTAGAGAAATTCTAGAAATAAAGCAAAAAAAGAGAGATGATAGATACTAGAGCTGTCTCAGAAATTAAACATGATAAATGCTAGAGTTACAGCAAGTGCAGAAGTTCTAGAAATAAAGCAGAAAAGAAAGATGATAAATACTAGAGCTGCATTAGAAATTAAAGATGATAAATGCTAGAGGTACAGAAAATAGAGAAATCCTAGAAATAGAGCAAAAAAGAAAGATGATAAATACTAGAGCTGCATGAGAAATTAAACATGATAAATATTAGAGTTATAGCAAATAAGGAAGTCCTAGAAATAAAGCAAAAAAGAAAGATGGTAAATGCTAGAGGTACAGAAAATAGAGAAATTCTAGAAATAAAGCAAAAAAGAAAGATGATAAATGCTAGAGGTACAGAAAATAGAGAAATTCTAGAAATAAAGTAAAAAAGAAAGATGATAAATACTAGAGTTATAGCAAATAAGGAAATCCTAGAAATAAAGCAAAAAAGAAAGATGATAAATACTAGAGCTGCATGAGAAATTAAACATAATAAATACTAGAGTTATAGCAAATAAGGAAATCCTAGAAATAAAGCAAAAACAAATGATGGTAAATGCTAGAGGTACAGAAAATAGAGAAATTCTAGAAATAAAGCAAAAAAGGAAAGATGATAAATACTAGAGCTGCATGAGAAATTAAACATGATAAATACTAGAGCTGTATCAGAAATTAAAGATGATAAATTCAAGAGCTGTATCATAAATTAAAGATGATAAATATTAGAGCTGCATGAGAAATTAAACATGATAAATACTAGAGCTGTATCAGAAATTAAAGATGATAAATTCAAGAGCTGTATCATAAATTAAAGATGATAAATATTAGAGCTGCATGAGAAATTAAACATGATAAATACTAGAGCTGTATCAGAAATTAAAGATGATAAATTCAAGAGCTGTATCAGAAATTAAAGATGATAAATATTAGAGCTGTATCATAAATTAAAGATGATAAATACTAGAGCTGCATGAGAAATTAAACATGATAAATACTAGAGCTGTATCAGAAATTAAAGATGATAAATTCAAGAGCTGTATCAGAAATTAGAGATGATAAATAGTAGAGCTGTATCATTAATTAAAGATGATAAATACAAGAGCTGTATCATAAATTAAAGATGATAAATTCAAGAGCTGTATCACAAATTAAACATGATAAATATTAGAGCTGTATCAGAAATTAAACATGGTTAATTCTAGAGTTACAGAAAAAAGAGAAGATCTAGAAATAAAGCAAAAAAAAAACATAAATACTAGAGCTGCATGAGAAATTAAACATGATAAATACTAAAGTTATAGCAAATAAGGAAATCCTAGAAATAAAGCAAAATAGAAAGATGATAAATGATAGAGGTACAGAAAATAGAGAAATTCTAGAAATAAAGTAAAAAAGAAAGATGATAAATACTAGAGTTATAGCAAATAATGAAATCCTAGAAATAAAGCAAAAAAGAAAGATGATAAATACTAGAGCTGCATGAGAAATTAAACATAATAAATACTAGAGTTATAGCAAATAAGGAAATCCTAGAAATAAAGCAAAAAAGAATGATGGTAAATACTAGAGGTACAGAAAATAGAGAAATTCTAGAAATAAAGCAAAAAAGGAAAGATGATAAATACTAGAGCTGCATGAGAAATTAAACATGATAAATACTAGAGCTGTATCAGAAATTAAAGATGATAAATTCAAGAGCTGTATCATAAATTAAGGATGATAAATATTAGAGCTGCATGAGAAATTAAACATGATAAATACTAGAGCTGTATCAGAAATTAAAGATGATAAATTCAAGAGCTGTATCATAAATTAAAGATGATAAATATTAGAGCTGCATGAGAAATTAAACATGATAAATACTAGAGCTGTATCAGAAATTAAAGATGATAAATTCAAGAGCTGTATCAGAAATTAAAGATGATAAATATTAGAGCTGTATCATAAATTAAAGATGATAAATACTAGAGCTGCATGAGAAATTAAACATGATAAATACTAGAGCTGTATCAGAAATTAAAGATGATAAATTCAAGAGCTGTATCAGAAATTAGAGATGATAAATAGTAGAGCTGTATCATTAATTAAAGATGATAAATACAAGAGCTGTATCATAAATTAAAGATGATAAATTCAAGAGCTGTATCAGAAATTAAACATGATAAATATTAGAGCTGTATCAGAAATTAAACATGGTTAATTCTAGAGTTACAGAAAAAAGAGAAGATCTAGAAATAAAGCAAAAAAAAACATAAATACTAGAGCTGCATGAGAAATTAAACATGATAAATACTAAAGTTATAGCAAATAGAGAAATTCTACAAATAAAGCAAATAGAAAGATGATAAATACTAGGGCTGCATCAGAAATTAGACATGATAAATAGTAGAGTTATAGCAAATAGAGAAATTCTAGAAATAAAGCAAAAGAAAGATGATAATTACTAGAGCTGCATGAGAAATTAAACATGATAAATATTAGAGTTATAGCAAATAAGGAAATCCTAGAAATAAAGCAAAAAAGAATGATGGTAATTGCTAGAGTTACAGCAAATAGAGAGCAAAAAGAAAGATGATAAATACTAGAGCTGCATCAGGAATCAAACATGATATATGCTAGAGTTATAGCAAATAGAGAAATTCTAGAAATAAAGCAAAAGAAAGATGATAAATACTAGAGCTGCATCTGAAATTAAAGATGATAAATGCTAGAGTTACAGAAAATAGAGAAATTCTAGAAATAAAGCTCAAAGAAAGATGATAAATATTAGAGCTGCATCAGAAATTAAACATGATAAATGCTAGAATTATAGCAAATGAGGATGTTTTAGAAATAAAGCAAAGAAAAAAAATAAATACTACAGCTGCATAAGAAATTAAAGATGATAAATGCTAGAGGTACAGAAAATAGAGAAATTCTAGAAATAAAGCAAAAAAGAAAGATGATAAATGCTAGAGGTACAGAAAATAGAGAAATGTGCAGCATTCTACGCAGTAAATGTGTGTTAACGCTAAGGCCGCTCATTTTGTCAGCATAGACCCCCTGCATTTGTGTAATCTCCTGCCCATACCCCTCGCTCCCAGTCCATGCATTCCTCATCGTGTTTGCATGCTTTCGGTTCGGCCAAATCTTGTTCACGAAATTTGTTTTCAAGATGATATCCGAAGGTATCATTCGTATCAGAATGATGGCTCATGGAAGAATGCTCTATTTGAAGATGATTTTATCTCGTCGTGCAGCCATGTTGATGTTGGCCTAAAAGAGCATCACAGTTCGTAGTTCTCAATTCGCCTTCCATGGTCTAGGCCATTTGCCTTGCGTCACATAATCGATCAAGAACAGCGTGTTATCCATCACTCTCTCCTGGTTGCATTATTCATGGCATTTGTATATCAACTCCATCTGCTATTTCAATACCTGGAGAAAGATGATGCCTGAAGTGTAATGGACTAGAAAACCGAAGCTGCGACGAAGTGTAGCTTAGCTTATAGCCATTATTCCCAACCAACATCATCTGGCGCCACTCACACTGTCATATTCACGAACCCAAATTGAAAGAGGCGTTCCATTTGTTGTTGTGCCCATAAAGGACAAATTTCAAGCAAATAGAAATGCTTCACAAATTAATGGCAATTCTCAACATCAGAGGTAGGATTCAAGAAGAAAATGTAAGAATAGCAACTCATTGAAGGCCTGTCATCATACTTCTTGACAAAAACACAGATTGCTCTTAATATCTGTCGCTTCATCATAGTGAACAACGTTACCGAAATCTTGTTGTATGTAAGGGGAAGTTGATAATGAAGCCAGACAAAAATCTACCCAACCAAAAGCAGTCCCCAACAGGAGTAAGACATCAAGTACAGTTCCTGAGCAAATTAACGGTGTGCTTTGTTTGGCATTCATCAGTGCAACTTTCAGCCAGACCACAATAACAATGTCAATACTCTATGGTTCTAAATGAATACAAGTGGCAACATTTATTTACTGCTGGTGTACTGCTGACCACTCAGTTCTACCTTCTCCAAGTCAAATGCTTGTCAGTCGAATATTGGCATTATTTCTTGGGCAATTCATGCGAAGCAGGGATCTCAAATACTGCAACATGAAGATTTGGAAATATAAAGGTAATGTAATGAATGCCAAATGATAAAGTACAAATTCTTGTCCTTACAGGGCATTAGTGAGTTTCAATTTAAAGCAACAAGGGCCTACATTCTTTTTTTTCAGCATATCGGTTTGATTCAACTTATCACAAATATTAAAAATATCAAGCAAGTGTCACAACAGCCTAGATGAAGGATTCAGATCTAATGCCCTGTTTCTTTGGAAAAGTTTTGTGATTGTGAAGTGAGGAGTTTCTTGGAGACAGCAATATGAAGGAGTTCTTATCCTCTGTCCAGCTATACAAATTACAGTATGTGTTTCAATACCACTTTAAAGTCTGAATATGCATGCAATGAGTAATGAGTATTAGTTTATTGTCCTGCTAATCATCTTGCAATCATGCATTGTTTAATATGGATAACAAGAGAAGGAAGATGATCTGCCAAGGTTTATCTACACTGTTTTTTCTAGGGTCATGGCCATGCTACATACAGTACATTAACTTTGCAAATAAAGTATTAGCAAAACAGACAGTTTAGTTGTTGCATCAAATTTTAGTTGCCCTGTTTTTGGTTGTCAGCAACACAGCAATCAGCTTGTTGTGGTTGACTAATATTGGGGCACTTAAAAATGGAAAAGCACAAATGTACTGTAGTCTACATGAGGTATCACAGGGATTTCTACATTTTCATGTGGTAGTTGTTGCAAAGCAGTATTCTAACGTTGTCAGTTGGCTCACTTTCCAAGCTGTACAACAAGATCGTCTCATCAGCTTCACCAAGAGACCTACACAGAATGTCTCAGAATTATTTGCAGGAGGAAACCATAAAAATCTTCCAGCACATTCACCATGTGAAAGTAAACCTTTCCCTATCTTGTAACCCCAACTTATTCTTGCCAGTAGGTCACTTTCACAACCTTAAAATCTTATTTGCTTTCAGAGAAGCACAAGAAATGACCGTCAGATGAAACAACAGCAGTGACCAATGTTGACATGAAACATATGCAACCCACCCCCTCCCCTTCACCTACCCCATACTTCTTTGTTTTCTTGCAGATACAGTATACTGTACTTCAAACAATGATGCAAAGTTTAGGCAACACAAAAATTGAAGTCTTTGCAAGGAATGAGATCTATTGATCTACTGTATCTACCTATTAATGTTCATTAACCAATTATAGGTTCATTAGGCACAGGTTCGTTACTGGTTGGCGACTATAACCTGCGCTAGATATATGGATAATATTATTTGCAGATTATAGATTAAAAAATCTGAAGCAATTCAACAAAAGTAGGAAGGGTGCTCCAATATACAGTAAAGGTATATTAAACGCCAGCCCCTATTGAGCACTCCCCACCCCTCTCTTCTCTTCTTCTCTGCAGGTTCACACAAATGGAATTCATCATGTAATTGTCAGTAGTGTTTCAGGTACATAGAAAACAGAAACAATAGCCACCCTCCTCCACCCCTTTGTTCTTTGTTTTCCTTGCAGCTCAAGTAGGTTCACAACTTCAATGCCTAAAGTGATAGGCCAATGACAAGAATTGAAATCCTTGTAAAAAAGAAGTTCAAAAGTAATGCAGGAGTTTAAAGGAACATAATTGTGCAGTTCAATTTTCCCCCAGTTACCACCCCTCCTCTTTATGCATCTTTGTGTGTTTATTCATTTGCAGGCCTAACAGTCAACCAGCTCTATGCAAAGCCTTTCAGGCAGCAATCAAAGATAGATTTGATTGATAGAAAATATTCACAACAATATGCCACAGAAAACTACAACAGAATGAAAGAATGAAATTGTCATCAAATAGGAAGATTCCGCTAAATCAGCCTAACACCTGTCACACTGTCAAAACATATCAATGTACCCTTATTGTCCCATTTTTTTCTAATGATTTCTTTGTTGCAGCTAATGTCCCTTGATTTAAGCCAAAAGTTATTCTTAGACCAGCATATGCTCGCTTTTGCTATCTTTTCAACAGGTTTACAGAGTTGCAAGAGACACACGTAGCTCACAAGAAAGACCACATGCAACTGGCTATGTCAGTCTATCCTGAGAAAGATTCAACAAGAAAAGGTGACTTTACTAGGACATCTCCACCGTACACATAAGGTACTCACTAGTGATCAGGTGAAAGAATAGGAGAGGTCGGCAATGGGTTAACAACGTTATGGGAAAAAAAAGGCATGCTTTGGGTGTATCTTGGCAGTAGGGCCACCATTATGGTGGCTCTGAGAATATGATTTTGGTCACGATAGCAATAAAGTCCAATCAACAGTCAACAGTCATGGCTATTAATCACCGGTCTTGTTTAAAAGAGATCAGGGCAGCGTTGAAGAAAGTCGAAGCAAGCTGAAACCTGTGACCCCGGCAAGACACCGGTCTTGTTTCAAAGAGGTCAGGGCAGCGTTGAAGAAAGTTGAAATAGGCTGTAACCTGTGACCCCGGCAGGACACCGGTCTTGTTTAAAAGAGGTCAAGGCAGCCATGAAATAAAGCATATGTACAAATGCCAAAGATACGACCCCAAAAGCTGCCAATGATAAGTGAAAAGGGGAATACAGTCTCTTATTTTGTGTTGGGCGTTCTCAGCGGCCGTCGAGCGTTAAGTGCAGCATTCTACGCAGTAAATGTGTGTTAACGCTAAGGCCGCTCATTTTGTCAGCATAGACCCCCTGCATTTGTGTAATCTCCTGCCCATACCCCTCGCTCCCAGTCCATGCATTCCTCATCGTGTTTGCATGCTTTCGGTTCGGCCAAATCTTGTTCACGAAATTTGTTTTCCACCCTCCCTCCCTCGAGTCATGGCTATTGTTTACGGCCCCGTAGTCCAGTACCCCATTGGGTCGTATCTGAAGTCCCTTAAATCGCATATGGATTGCCCTAATAGGCAGTCCGTTATCCAACCCAGTAGAGCCACCATTATGGTGGCTCTGAGAATATGATTTTGGTCACGATAGCAATAAAATCCAATCAACAGTTATCCGTTCTGATGAGCATCATTAATTAGTCTGTATTTAGCCTGTATGTTAATTTGTTATGTTTAAAGAAATAGCTGTAACCCGTGATCCCGGCAAGACACCGGTCTTGTTTCAAAGAGATCAGGGCAGCGTAAAAGAAAGTTGAAGAAAGCTGGAACCCGTGATCCCGGCAAGACACCGGTCTTGTTTCAAAGAGATCAGGGCAGCGTAAAAGAAAGTTGAAGAAAGCTGGAACCCGTGATCCCGGCAGGACACCGGTCTTGTTTAAAAGAGATCAGGGCAGCGTTGAAGAAAGTTGAAGCAAGCTGAAACCTGTGACCCCGGCAAGACGCCGGTCTTGTTTCAAAGAGGTCAGGGCAGCGTTGAAGAAAGTTGAAATAGGCTGTAACCTGTGACCCCGGCAGGACACCGGTCTTGTTTAAAAGAGGTCAAGGCAGCCATGAAATAAAGCATATGTACAAATGCCAAAGATACGACCCCAAAAGCTGCCAATGATAAGTGAAAAGGGGAATACAGTCTCTTATTTTGTGTTGGGCGTTCTCAGCGGCCGTCGAGCGTTAATCTAGAAATAAAGCAAAAAAGAAAGATGGTAAATGCTAGAGGTACAGAAAATAGAGAAATTCTAGAAATAAAGCAAAAAAGAAAGATGATAAATGCTAGAGGTACAGAAAATAGAGAAATTCTGGAAATAAAGTAAAAAAGAAAGATGATAAATACTAGAGCTGCATGAGAAATTAAACATGATAAATACTAGAGTTATAGCAAATAAGGAAATCCTAGAAATAAAGCAAAAAAGAATGATGGTAAATGCTAGAGGTACAGAAAATAGAGAAATTCTAGAAATAAAGCAAAAAAGGAAAGATGATAAATACTAGAGCTGCATGAGAAATTAAACATGATAAATGCTAGAGTTAAAGCAAATGGAGAAGTTCTAGAAATAAAGCAAAAAAGAATGATGGTAAATACTAGAGCTGCATGAGAAATTAAACATGATAAATACTAGAGTTATAGCAAATAAGGAAATCCTAGAAATAAAGCAAAAAAGAATGATGGTAAATGCTAGAGGTACAGAAAATAGAGAAATTCTAAAAATAAAGCAAAAAAGAAAGATGGTAAATGCTAGAGGTACAGAAAATAGAGAAATTCTAGAAACAAAGCAAAAAAGAAAGATGATAAATGCTAGAGGTACAGAAAATAGAGAAATTCTAGAAATAAAGTAAAAAAGAAAGATGATAAATACTAGAGCTGCATGAGAAATTAAACATGATAAATACTAGAGTTATAGCAAATAAATAAATCCTAGAAATAGAGCAAAAAAGAATGATGGTAAATGCTAGAGGTACAGAAAATAGAGAAATTCTAGAAATAAAGCAAAAAAAGAAAGATGATAAATACTAGAGCTGCATGAGAAATTAAACATGATAAATACTAGAGCTGTATCAGAAATTAAAGATGATAAATTCAAGAGCTGTATCATAAATTAAAGATGATAAATATTAGAGCTGCATGAGAAATTAAACATGATAAATACTAGAGCTGTATCAGAAATTAAAGATGATAAATTCAAGAGCTGTATCAGAAATTAAAGATGATAAATATTAGAGCTGTATCATAAATTAAAGATGATAAATACTAGAGCTGCATGAGAAATTAAACATGATAAATACTAGAGCTGTATCAGAAATTAAAGATGATAAATTCAAGAGCTGTATCAGAAATTAAAGATGATAAATATTAGAGCTGTATCATAAATTAAAGATGATAAATACAAGAGCTGTATCATAAATTAAAGATGATAAATTCAAGAGCTGTATCAGAAATTAAACATGATAAATATTAGAGCTGTATCAGAAATTAAACATGGTTAATTCTAGAGTTACAGAAAAAAGAGAAGATCTAGAAATAAAGCAAAAAAAAAACATAAATACTAGAGCTGCATGAGAAATTAAACATGATAAATACTAAAGTTATAGCAAATAAGGAAATCCTAGAAATAAAGCAAAAAAGAATGATGGTAAATGCTAGAGTTACAGCAAATAGAAAGCAAAAAAGAAAGATGATAAATACTAGAGCTGCATCAGGAATCAAACATGATATATGCTAGAGTTATAGCAAATAGAGAAATTCTACAACTAAAGCAAAAAGAAAGATGATAAATATTAGAGCTGTATCAGAAATCAAAGATGATAAATTCAAGAGCTGCATCATAAATTAAAGATGATAAATACTAGAGCTGCATCAGAAATTAAACATGATAAATGCTAGAGCTGTATCATAAATTAAAGATGATAAATACTAGAGCTGTATCAGAAATTAAACATGGTTAATTCTAGAGTTACAGAAAAAAGAGAAGATCTAGAAATAAAGCAAAAAAAATACTACAGCTGCATTGGAAATTAAACATGATAAATGCTATAATTACAGCAAATGAGGATGTTTTAGAAATAGAGCAAAAAAGAAAGATGATAAATACTACAGCTGCATCTGAAATTACAGATGATAAATACTAGAGTTATAGCAAATAAGTAAATCCTAGAAATAAAGAAAAAAAGAATGACGGTAAATGCTAGAGTTACAGCAAATAGAGCAATTCTAGAAATAAAGCAAAAAGAAAGATGATAAATACTAGAGCTGCATCTGAAATTAAAGATGATAAATATTAGAGTTATAGCAAATAAGGAAATCCTAGAAATAAAGCAAAAAAGAATGATGGTAAATATTAGAGCTGCATCAGAAATTAAACATGGTTAATTCTAGAGTTACAGAAAAAAGAGAAGATCTAGAAATAAAGCAAAAAAAAAAATAAATGCTACAGCTGCATTAGAAATTAAACATGATAAATGCTAGAATTACAGCAAATGAGCTTGTTTTAGAAATAAAGCAAAAAAGAAAGATGATAAATACTAGAGATGCATCTGAAATTAAAGATGATAAATACTAGAGTTATAGCAAATAAGGAAATCCTACAAATAAAGCAAAAAAGAAAGATGGTAAATATTAGAGCTGCATCAGAAATTAAACATGATAAATGCTAGAATTACAGCAAATGAGGATGTTTTAGAAATAAAGCAAAAAAGAAAGATGATAAATACTAGAGATGCATCTGAAATTAAAGATGATAAATACTAGAGCTGTATCATAAATTAAAGATGATAAATACAAGAGCTGTATCAGAAATTAAAGATGATAAATTCAAGAGCTGTATCATAAATTAAAGATGATAAATACTAGAGCTGTATCAGAAATTAAACATGGTTAATTCTAGAGTTACAGAAAAAAGAGAAGATCTAGAAATAAAACAAAAAAAAAATAAATACTACAGCTGCATTAGAAATTAAAGATGATATATGCTAGAGGTACAGAAAATAGAGAAATTCTAGAAATAAAGCAAAAAAGAAAGATGATAAATGCTAGAGGTACAGAAAAAAGAGAAATTCTAGAAATAAAGCAAAAAAGAAAGATGGTAAATGCTAGAGCTGCATTAGAAATTAAAGATGATATATGCTAGAGGTACAGAAAAAAGAGAAATTCTAGAAATAAAGCAAAAAAGAATGATGATAAATGCTAGAGGTACAGAAAAAAGAGAAATTCTAGAATTAAAGCAACAAAGAAAGATGGTAAATGCTAGAGCTGCATTAGAAATTAAAGATGATATATGCTAGAGGTACAGAAAATAGAGAAATTCTAGAAATAAAGCAAAAAAGAAAGATGGTAAATGCTACAGGTACAGAAAATAGAGAAATTCTAGAATTAAAGCAAAAAAGAAAGATGGTAAATGCTACAGGTACAGAAAATAGAGAAATTCTAGAAATAAAGCAAAAAAGAAAGATGATAAATACTAGAGCTGCATTAGAAATTAAAGATGATATATGCTAGAGGTACAGAAAATAGAGAAATTCTAGAAATAAAGCAAAAAAGAAAGATGGTAAATGCTAGAGCTGCATTAGAAATTAAAGATGATATATGCTAGAGGTACAGAAGATAGAGAAATTCTAGAAATAAAGCAAAAAAGAAAGATGATAAATGCTAGAGCTGCATTAGAAATTAAAGATGATATATGCTAGAGGTACAGAAAATAGAGAAATTCTAGAAATAAAGCAAAAAAGAAAGATGGTAAATGCTAGAGCTGCATTAGAAATTAAAGATGATATATGCTAGAGGTACAGAAAATAGAGAAATTCTAGAAATAAAGCAAAAAAGAAAGATGATAAATGCTAGAGGTACAGCAAATAGAGCAATTCTAGAAATAAAGCAAAAAGAAAGATGATAAATACTAGAGCTGCATCTGAAATTAAAGATGATAAATATTAGAGTTATAGCAAATAAGGAAATCCTAGAAATAAAGCAAAAAAGAATGATGGTAAATATTAGAGCTGCATCAGAAATTAAACATGGTTAATTCTAGAGTTACAGAAAAAAGAGAAGATCTAGAAATAAAGCAAAAAAAAAATAAATGCTACAGCTGCATTAGAAATTAAACATGATAAATGCTAGAATTACAGCAAATGAGCTTGTTTTAGAAATAAAGCAAAAAAGAAAGATGATAAATACTAGAGATGCATCTGAAATTAAAGATGATAAATACTAGAGTTATAGCAAATAAGGAAATCCTACAAATAAAGCAAAAAAGAAAGATGGTAAATATTAGAGCTGCATCAGAAATTAAACATGATAAATGCTAGAATTACAGCAAATGAGGATGTTTTAGAAATAAAGCAAAAAAGAAAGATGATAAATACTAGAGATGCATCTGAAATTAAAGATGATAAATACTAGAGCTGTATCATAAATTAAAGATGATAAATACAAGAGCTGTATCAGAAATTAAAGATGATAAATTCAAGAGCTGTATCATAAATTAAAGATGATAAATACTAGAGCTGTATCAGAAATTAAACATGGTTAATTCTAGAGTTACAGAAAAAAGAGAAGATCTAGAAATAAAACAAAAAAAAAATAAATACTACAGCTGCATTAGAAATTAAAGATGATATATGCTAGAGGTACAGAAAATAGAGAAATTCTAGAAATAAAGCAAAAAAGAAAGATGATAAATGCTAGAGGTACAGAAAAAAGAGAAATTCTAGAAATAAAGCAAAAAAGAAAGATGGTAAATGCTAGAGCTGCATTAGAAATTAAAGATGATATATGCTAGAGGTACAGAAAAAAGAGAAATTCTAGAAATAAAGCAAAAAAGAATGATGATAAATGCTAGAGGTACAGAAAAAAGAGAAATTCTAGAATTAAAGCAACAAAGAAAGATGGTAAATGCTAGAGCTGCATTAGAAATTAAAGATGATATATGCTAGAGGTACAGAAAATAGAGAAATTCTAGAAATAAAGCAAAAAAGAAAGATGGTAAATGCTAGAGCTGCATTAGAAATTAAAGATGATATATGCTAGAGGTACAGAAAATAGAGAAATTCTAGAAATAAAGCAAAAAAGAAAGATGGTAAATGCTAGAGCTGCATTAGAAATTAAAGATGATATATGCTAGAGGTACAGAAGATAGAGAAATTCTAGAAATAAAGCAAAAAAGAAAGATGATAAATGCTAGAGCTGCATTAGAAATTAAAGATGATATATGCTAGAGGTACAGAAAATAGAGAAATTCTAGAAATAAAGCAAAAAAGAAAGATGGTAAATGCTAGAGCTGCATTAGAAATTAAAGATGATATATGCTAGAGGTACAGAAAATAGAGAAATTCTAGAAATAAAGCAAAAAAGAAAGATGATAAATGCTAGAGGTACAGAAAAAAGAGAAATTCTAGAAAAAAAGCAAAAAAGAAAGATGATAAATGCTAGAGGTACAGAAAAAAGAGAAATTCTAGAAATAAAGCAAAAAAGAATGATGGTAAATGCTAGAGCTGCATTAGAAATTAAAGATGATATATGCTAGAGGTACAGAAAATAGAGAAATTCTAGAAATAAAGCAAAAAAGAAAGATGATAAATGCTAGAGGTACAGAAAAAAGAGAAATTCTAGAATTAAAGCAAAAAAGAAAGATGGTAAATGCTAGAGCTGCATTAGAAATTAAAGATGATATATGCTAGAGGTACAGAAAATAGAGAAATTCTAGAAATAAAGCAAAAAAGAAAGATGATAAATGCTAGAGGTACAGAAAAAAGAGAAATTCTAGAATTAAAGCAAAAAAGAAAGATGGTAAATGCTAGAGCTGCATTAGAAATTAAAGATGATAAATGCTAGAGGTACAGAAGATAGAGAAATTCTAGAAATAAAGCAAAAAAGAAAGATGATAAATGCTACAGGTACAGAAAAAAGAGAAATTCTAGAATTAAAGCAAAAAAGAAAGATGGTAAATGCTAGAGCTGCATTAGAAATTAAAGATGATATATGCTAGAGGTACAGAAAATAGAGAAATTCTAGAAATAAAGCAAAAAAGAAAGATGGTAAATGCTAGAGCTGCATTAGAAATTAAAGATGATATATGCTAGAGGTACAGAAAATAGAGAAATTCTAGAATTAAAGCAAAAAAGAAAGATGGTAAATGCTAGAGCTGCATTAGAAATTAAAGATGATATATGCTAGAGGTACAGAAAATAGAGAAATTCTAGAAATAAAGCAAAAAAGAAAGATGGTAAATGCTAGAGCTGCATTAGAAATTAAAGATAATATATGCTAGAGGTACAGAAAATAGAGAAATTCTAGAAATAAAGCAAAAAAGAAAGATGGTAAATGCTAGAGCTGCATTAGAAATTAAAGATGATATATGCTAGAGGTACAGAAAATAGAGAAATTCTAGAATTAAAGCAAAAAAGAAAGATGGTAAATGCTAGAGCTGCATTAGAAATTAAAGATGATAAATGCTAGAGGTACAGAAAATAGAGAAATTCTAGAAATAAAGCAAAAAAGAAAGATGGTAAATGCTAGAGGTACAGAAAATAGAGAAATTCTAGAAATAAAGCAAAAAAGAAAGATGATAAATGCTAGAGGTACAGAAAATAGAGAAATTCTGGAAATAAAGTAAAAAAGAAAGATGATAAATACTAGAGCTGCATGAGAAATTAAACATGATAAATACTAGAGTTATAGCAAATAAGGAAGTCCTAGAAATAAAGCAAAAAAAGAAAGATGATAAATACTAGAGCTGCATGAGAAATTAAACATGATAAATTCTAGAGTTATAGCAAATAAGGAAATTCTAGAAATAAAGCAAAAAAGAATGATGGTAAATGCTAGAGGTACAGAAAATAGAGAAATTCTAGAAATAAAGCCAAAATAGAGAGATGATAGATACTAGAGCTGCCTCAGAAATTAAACATGATAAATGCTAGAGTTACAGCAAGTGGAGAAGTTCTAGAAATAAAGCAGAAAAGAAAGATGATAAATACTAGAGCTGCATTAGAAATTAAAGATGATAAATGCTAGAGGTACAGAAAATAGAGAAATCCTAGAAATAGAGCAAAAAAGAAAGATGATAAATACTAGAGTTGCATGAGAAGTTAAACATGATAAATATTAGAGTTATAGCAAATAAGGAAATCCTAGAAATAAAGCAAAAAAGAAAGATGGTAAATGCTAGAGGTACAGAAAATAGAGAAATTCTAGAAATAAAGCAAAAAAAGAAAGATGATAAATACTAGGGCTGCATGAGAAATTAAACATGATAAATACTAGAGCTGTATCAGAAATTAAAAATGCTAAATTCAAGAGCTGTATCATAAATTAAAGATGATAAATACTAGAGCTGCATGAGAAATTAAACATGATAAATACTAGAGCTGTATCAGAAATTAAAGATGATAAATTCAAGAGCTGTATCAGAAATTAGAGATGATAAATATTAGAGCTGTATCATAAATTAAAGATGATAAATACTGGAGCTGCATGAGAAATTAAACATGATAAATACTAGAGCTGTATCAGAAATTAAAGATGATAAATTCAAGAGCTGTATCAGAAATTAGAGATGATAAATAGTAGAGCTGTATCATTAATTAAAGATGATAAATACAAGAGCTGTATCATAAATTAAAGATGATAAATTCAAGAGCTGTATCAGAAATTAAACATGATAAATATTAGAGCTGTATCAGAAATTAAACATGGTTAATTCTAGAGTTACAGAAAAAAGAGAAGATCTAGAAATAAAGCGAAAAAAAACATAAATACTAGAGCTGCATGAGAAATTAAACATGATAAATACTAAAGTTATAGCAAATAAGGAAATCCTAGAAATAAAGCAAAAAAGAATGATGGTAAATGCTAGAATTACAGCAAATAGAAAGCAAAAAAGAAAGATGATAAATACTAGAGCTGCATCAGGAATCAAACATGATATATGCTAGAGTTATAGCAAATAGAGAAATTCTACAAATAAAGCAAATAGAAAGATGATAAATACTAGGGCTGCATCTGAAATTAAAGATGATAAATGCTAGAGTTACAGAAAATAGAGAAATTCTAGAAATAAAGCAAAAGAAAGATGATAAATACTAGAGCTGCATGAGAACTTAAACATGATAAATATTAGAGTTATAGCAAATAAGGAAATCCTAGAAATAAAGCAAAAAAGAATGATGGTAATTGCTAGAGTTACAGCAAATAGAGAGCAAAAAAGAAAGATGATAAATACTAGAGCTGCATCAGGAATCAAACATGATATATGCTAGAGTTATAGCAAATAAGGAAATCCTAGAAATAAAGCAAAAAAGAATGATGGTAAATGCTAGAGCTGCATCAGGAATCAAACATGATATAAGCTAGAGTTATAGCAAATAGAGAAATTCTAGAAATAAAGCAAAAGAAAGATGATAAATACTAGAGCTGCATCTGAAATTAAAGATGATAAATGCTAGAGTTACAGAAAATAGAGAAATTCTAGAAATAAAGCAAAAAGAAAGATGATAAATATTAGAGCTGCATCAGAAATTAAACATGATAAATGCTAGAATTATAGCAAATGAGGATGTTTTAGAAATAAAGCAAAGAAAAAAAATAAATACTACAGCTGCATTAGAAATTAAAGATGATAAATGCTAGAGGTACAGAAAATAGAGAAATTCTAGAAATAAAGCAAAAAGAAAGATGATAAATACTAGAGCTGCATGAGGAATTAAACATGATAAATACTAGAGTTATAGCAAATAAGGAAGTCCTAGAAATAAAGCAAAAAAGAATGATGGTAAATGCTAGAGGTACAGAAAATAGAGAAATTCTAGAAATAAAGCAAAAAAAGAAAGATGATAAATACTAGAGCTGCATCAGAAATTAAACATGATAAATGCTAGAATTACAGCAAATGAGGATGTTTTATAAATAAAGCAAAAAAGAAAGATGATAAATACTAGAGCTGTATCTGAAATTAAAGATGATAAATACTAGAGTTATAGGAAATAGAGAAATTCTACAAATAAAGCCAAAAGGAAGATGATAGATATTAGAGCTGCATCAGAAATTAAACATGATAAATGCTAGAATTATAGCAAATGAGGATGTTTTAGAAATAAAGCAAAAAAGAAAGATGATTAATACTAGAGCTGCATCAGAAATTAAACATGATAAATGCTAGAATTACAGCAAATGAGGATGTTTTAGAAATAAAGCAAAAAAGAAAGATGATAAATACTAGAGCTGCATCTGAAATTAAAGATGATAAATACTAGAGTTGTATCATAAATTAAAGATGATAAATTCAAGAGCTGCATCATAAATTAAATATGATAAATACTAGAGCTGCATCAGAAATTAAACATGATAAATACTAGAGTTATAGCAAATAAGGAAATCCTAGAAATAAAGGAAAAAAGAAAGATGATAAATACAAGAGCTGCATGAGAAATTAAACATGATAAATACTATAGTTAAAGCAAATAGAGAAATTCTAGAAATAAAGCGAAACGAAAGATGATACATACTAGAGCTGCATCTGAAATTAAAGATGATAAATGCTAGAGGTACAGAAAATAGAAAAATTCTAGAAATAAAGCAAAACGAAAGATGATAAATACTAGAGCTGCATCTGAAATTAAAGATGATAAATGCTAGAGTTACAGAAAATAGAGAAATTCTAGAAATAAAGCAAAAAGAAAGATGATAAATATTAGAGCTGCATCAGAAATTAAACATGATAAATGCTAGAATTATAGCAAATGAGGATGTTTTAGAAATAAAGCAAAGAAAAAAAATAAATACTACAGCTGCATTAGAAATTAAAGATGATAAATGCTAGAGGTACAGAAAATAGAGAAATTCTAGAAATAAAGCAAAAAAGAAAGATGATAAATGCTAGAGGTAAAGAAAATAGAGAAATTCTAGAAATAAAGCAAAAAAAGAAAGATGATAAATACTAGAGCTGCATGAGAAATTAAACATGATAAATGCTAGAGTTACAGCAAGTGCAGAAGTTCTAGAAATAAAGCAGAAAAGAAAGATGATAAATACTAGAGCTGCATTAGAAATTAAAGATGATAAATGCTAGAGGTACAGAAAATAGAGAAATCCTAGAAATAGAGCAAAAAAGAAAGATGATAAATACTAGAGCTGCATGAGAAATTAAACATGATAAATATTAGAGTTATAGCAAATAAGGAAGTCCTAGAAATAAAGCAAATAAGAAAGATGGTAAATGCTAGAGGTACAGAAAATAGAGAAATTCTAGAAATAAAGGAAAAAAGAAAGATGATAAATGCTAGAGGTACAGAAAATAGAGAAATTCTAGAAATAAAGTAAAAAAGAAAGATGATAAATACTAGAGCTGCATGAGAAATTAAACATAATAAATACTAGAGTTATAGCAAATAAGGAAATCCTAGAAATAAAGCAAAAAAGAAAGATGATAAATACTAGAGCTGCATGAGAAATTAAACATAATAAATACTAGAGTTATAGCAAATA
Organism: Aurelia coerulea; assembly: GCA_039566865.1. NCBI lineage: Eukaryota > Metazoa > Cnidaria > Scyphozoa > Semaeostomeae > Ulmaridae > Aurelia > Aurelia coerulea. The sequence goes on along the minus strand of CM076947.1, from coordinate 464,214 downwards.
AGGAAATCCTAGAAATAAAGCAAAAAAAAATGATGGTAAATGCTAGAGGTACAGAAAATAGAGAAATTCTAGAAATAAAGCAAAAAAGGAAAGATGATAAATACTAGAGCTGCATGAGAAATTAAACATGATAAATACTAGAGCTGTATCAGAAATTAAAGATGATAAAATCAAGAGCTGTATCATAAATTAAAGATGATAAATATTAGAGCTGCATGAGAAATTAAACATGATAAATACTAGAGCTGTATCAGAAATTAAAGATGATAAAATCAAGAGCTGTATCATAAATTAAAGATGATAAATATTAGAGCTGCATGAGAAATTAAACATGATAAATACTAGAGCTGTATCAGAAATTAAAGATGATAAATTCAAGAGCTGTATCATAAATTAAAGATGATAAATATTAGAGCTGCATGAGAAATTAAACATGATAAATACTAGAGCTGTATCAGAAATTAAAGATGATAAATTCAAGAGCTGTATCAGAAATTAAAGATGATAAATATTAGAGCTGTATCATAAATTAAAGATAATAAATACTAGAGCTGCATGAGAAATTAAACATGATAAATACTAGAGCTGTATCAGAAATTAAAGATGATAAATTCAAGAGCTGTATCAGAAATTAGAGATGATAAATAGTAGAGCTGTATCATTAATTAAAGATGATAAATACAAGAGCTGTATCATAAATTAAAGATGATAAATTCAAGAGCTGTATCAGAAATTAAACATGATAAGTATTAGAGCTGTATCAGAAATTAAACATGGTTAATTCTAGAGTTACAGAAAAAAGAGAAGATCTAGAAATAAAGCAAAAAAAAAACATAAATACTAGAGCTGCATGAGAAATTAAACATGATAAATACTAAAGTTATAGCAAATAAGGAAATCCTAGAAATAAAGCAAAAAAGAAAGATGATAAATGCTAGAGGTACAGAAAATAGAGAAATTCTAGAAATAAAGTAAAAAAGAAAGATGATAAATACTAGAGTTATAGCAAATAAGGAAATCCTAGAAATAAAGCAAAAAAAGAAAGATGATAAATACTAGAGCTGCATGAGAAATTAAACATAATAAATATTAGAGTTATAGCAAATAAGGAAATCCTAGAAATAAAGCAAAAAAGAAAGATGGTAAATGCTAGAGGTACAGAAATTAGAGAAATTCTAGAAATAAAGCAAAAAAAGAGAGATGATAGATACTAGAGCTGTCTCAGAAATTAAACATGATAAATGCTAGAGTTACAGCAAGTGCAGAAGTTCTAGAAATAAAGCAGAAAAGAAAGATGATAAATACTAGAGCTGCATTAGAAATTAAAGATGATAAATGCTAGAGGTACAGAAAATAGAGAAATCCTAGAAATAGAGCAAAAAAGAAAGATGATAAATACTAGAGCTGCATGAGAAATTAAACATGATAAATACTAGAGCTGTATCAGAAATTAAAGATGATAAATTCAAGAGCTGTATCATAAATTAAAGATGATAAATATTAGAGCTGCATGAGAAATTAAACATGATAAATACTAGAGCTGTATCAGAAATTAAAGATGATAAATTCAAGAGCTGTATCATAAATTAAAGATGATAAATATTAGAGCTGCATGAGAAATTAAACATGATAAATACTAGCGCTGTCTCAGAAATTAAACATGATAAATGCTAGAGTTACAGCACGTGCAGAAGTTCTAGAAATAAAGCAGAAAAGAAAGATGATAAATACTAGAGCTGCATTAGAAATTATAGATGATAAATGCTAGAGGTACAGAAAATAGAGAAATTCTAGAAATAAAGCAAAAAAGGAAAGATGATAAATACTAGAGCTGCATGAGAAATTAAACATGATAAATACTAGAGCTGTATCAGAAATTAAACATGATAAATTCAAGAGCTGTATCATAAATTAAAGATGATAAATATTAGAGCTGCATGAGAAATTAAACATGATAAATACTAGAGCTGTATCAGAAATTAAAGATGATAAATTCAAGAGCTGTATCATAAATTAAAGATGATAAATATTAGAGCTGCATGAGAAATTAAACATGATAAATACTAGAGCTGTATCAGAAATTAAAGATGATAAATTCAAGAGCTGTATCAGAAATTAAAGATGATAAATATTAGAGCTGTATCATAAATTAAAGATAATAAATACTAGAGCTGCATGAGAAATTAAACATGATAAATACTAGAGCTGTATCAGAAATTAAAGATGATAAATTCAAGAGCTGTATCAGAAATTAGAGATGATAAATAGTAGAGCTGTATCATTAATTAAAGATGATAAATACAAGAGCTGTATCATAAATTAAAGATGATAAATTCAAGAGCTGTATCAGAAATTAAACATGATAAATATTAGAGCTGTATCAGAAATTAAACATGGTTAATTCTAGAGTTACAGAAAAAAGAGAAGATCTAGAAATAAAGCAAAAAAAAAACATAAATACTAGAGCTGCATGAGAAATTAAACATGATAAATACTAAAGTTATAGCAAATAAGGAAATCCTAGAAATAAAGCAAAAAAGAAAGATGATAAATGCTAGAGGTACAGAAAATAGAGAAATTCCAGAAATAAAGTAAAAAAGAAAGATGATAAATACTAGAGTTATAGCAAATAAGGAAATCCTAGAAATAAAGCAAAAAAGAAAGATGATAAATACTAGAGCTGCATGAGAAATTAAACATAATAAATATTAGAGTTATAGCAAATAAATAAATCCTAGAAATAAAGCAAAAAAGAAAGATGGTAAATGCTAGAGGTACAGAAATTAGAGAAATTCTAGAAATAAAGCAAAAAAAGAGAGATGATAGATACTAGAGCTGTCTCAGAAATTAAACATGATAAATGCTAGAGTTACAGCAAGTGCAGAAGTTCTAGAAATAAAGCAGAAAAGAAAGATGATAAATACTAGAGCTGCATTAGAAATTAAAGATGATAAATGCTAGAGGTACAGAAAATAGAGAAATCCTAGAAATAGAGCAAAAAAGAAAGATGATAAATACTAGAGCTGCATGAGAAATTAAACATGATAAATATTAGAGTTATAGCAAATAAGGAAGTCCTAGAAATAAAGCAAAAAAGAAAGATGGTAAAAGCTAGAGGTACAGAAAATAGAGAAATTCTAGAAATAAAGCAAAAAAGAAAGATGATAAATGCTAGAGGTACAGAAAATAGAGAAATTCTAGAAATAAAGTAAAAAAGAAAGATGATAAATACTAGAGTTATAGCAAATAAGGAAATCCTAGAAATAAAGCAAAAAAGAAAGATGATAAATACTAGAGCTGCATGAGAAATTAAACATAATAAATACTAGAGTTATAGCAAATAAGGAAATCCTAGAAATAAAGCAAAAACAAATGATGGTAAATGCTAGAGGTACAGAAAATAGAGAAATTCTAGAAATAAAGCAAAAAAGGAAAGATGATAAATACTAGAGCTGCATGAGAAATTAAACATGATAAATACTAGAGCTGTATCAGAAATTAAAGATGATAAATTCAAGAGCTGTATCATAAATTAAAGATGATAAATATTAGAGCTGCATGAGAAATTAAACATGATAAATACTAGAGCTGTATCAGAAATTAAAGATGATAAATTCAAGAGCTGTATCATAAATTAAAGATGATAAATATTAGAGCTGCATGAGAAATTAAACATGATAAATACTGGAGCTGTATCAGAGATTAAAGATGATAAATTCAAGAGCTGTATCAGAAATTAAAGATGATAAATATTAGAGCTGTATCATAAATTAAAGATGATAAATACTAGAGCTGCATGAGAAATTAAACATGATAAATACTAGAGCTGTATCAGAAATTAAAGATGATAAATTCAAGAGCTGTATCAGAAATTAGAGATGATAAATAGTAGAGCTGTATCATTAATTAAAGATGATAAATACAAGAGCTGTATCATAAATTAAAGATGATAAATTCAAGAGCTGTATCACAAATTAAACATGATAAATATTAGAGCTGTATCAGAAATTAAACATGGTTAATTCTAGAGTTACAGAAAAAAGAGAAGATCTAGAAATAAAGCAAAAAAAAAAACATAAATACTAGAGCTGCATGAGAAATTAAACATGATAAATACTAAAGTTATAGCAAATAAGGAAATCCTAGAAATAAAGCAAAAAAGAAAGATGATAAATGCTAGAGGTACAGAAAATAGAGAAATTCTAGAAATAAAGTAAAAAAGAAAGATGAAAAATACTAGAGTTATAGCAAATAATGAAATCCTACAAATAAAGCAAAAAAGAAAGATGATAAATACTAGAGCTGCATGAGAAATTAAACATAATAAATACTAGAGTTATAGCAAATAAGGAAATCCTAGAAATAAAGCAAAAAAGAATGATGGTAAATGCTAGAGGTACAGAAAATAGAGAAATTCTAGAAATAAAGCAAAAAAGGAAAGATGATAAATACTAGAGCTGCATGAGAAATTAAACATGATAAATACTAGAGCTGTATCAGAAATTAAAGATGATAAATTCAAGAGCTGTATCATAAATTAAGGATGATAGATATTAGAGCTGCATGAGAAATTAAACATGATAAATACTAGAGCTGTATCAGAAATTAAAGATGATAAATTCAAGAGCTGTATCATAAATTAAAGATGATAAATATTAGAGCTGCATGAGAAATTAAACATGATAAATACTAGAGCTGTATCAGAAATTAAAGATGATAAATTCAAGAGCTGTATCAGAAATTAAAGATGATAAATATTAGAGCTGTATCATAAATTAAAGATGATAAATACTAGAGCTGCATGAGAAATTAAACATGATAAATACTAGAGCTGTATCAGAAATTAAAGATGATAAATTCAAGAGCTGTATCAGAAATTAGAGATGATAAATAGTAGAGCTGTATCATTAATTAAAGATGATAAATACAAGAGCTGTATCATAAATTAAAGATGATAAATTCAAGAGCTGTATCAGAAATTAAACATGATAAATATTAGAGCTGTATCAGAAATTAAACATGGTTAATTCTAGAGTTACAGAAAAAAGAGAAGATCTAGAAATAAAGCAAAAAAAAACATAAATACTAGAGCTGCATGAGAAATTAAACATGATAAATACTAAAGTTATAGCAAATAGAGAAATTCTACAAATAAAGCAAATAGAAAGATGATAAATACTAGGGCTGCATCAGAAATTAGACATGATAAATAGTAGAGTTATAGCAAATAGAGAAATTCTAGAAATAAAGCAAAAGAAAGATGATAATTACTAGAGCTGCATGAGAAATTAAACATTATAAATATTAGAGTTATAGCAAATAAGGAAATCCTAGAAATAAAGCAAAAAAGAATGATGGTAATTGCTAGAGTTACAGCAAATAGAGAGCAAAAAGAAAGATGATAAATACTAGAGCTGCATCAGGAATCAAACATGATATATGCTAGAGTTATAGCAAATAGAGAAATTCTAGAAATAAAGCAAAAGAAAGATGATAAATACTAGAGCTGCATCTGAAATTAAAGATGATAAATGCTAGAATTATAGCAAATGAGGATGTTTTAGAAATAAAGCAAAGAAAAAAAATAAATACTACAGCTGCATTAGAAATTAAAGATGATAAATGCTAGAGGTACAGAAAATAGAGAAATTCTAGAAATAAAGCAAAAAAGAAAGATGATAAATGCTAGAGGTAAAGAAAATAGAGAAATTCTAGAAATAAAGCAAAAAAAGAAAGATGATAAATACTAGAGCTGCATGAGAAATTAAACATGATAAATGCTAGAGTTACAGCAAGTGCAGAAGTTCTAGAAATAAAGCAGAAAAGAAAGATGATAAATACTAGAGCTGCATTAGAAATTAAAGATGATAAATGCTAGAGGTACAGAAAATAGAGAAATCCTAGAAATAGAGCAAAAAAGAAAGATGATAAATACTAGAGCTGCATGAGAAATTAAACATGATAAATATTAGAGTTATAGCAAATAAGGAAGTCCTAGAAATAAAGCAAAAAAGAAAGATGGTAAATGCTAGAGGTACAGAAAATAGAGAAATTCTAGAAATAAAGGAAAAAAGAAAGATGATAAATGCTAGAGGTACAGAAAATAGAGAAATTCTAGAAATAAAGTAAAAAAGAAAGATGATAAATACTAGAGCTGCATGAGAAATTAAACATAATAAATACTAGAGTTATAGCAAATAAGGAAATCCTAGAAATAAAGCAAAAAAGAAAGATGATAAATACTAGAGCTGCATGAGAAATTAAACATAATAAATACTAGAGTTATAGCAAATAAGGAAATCCTAGAAATAAAGCAAAAAAAAATGATGGTAAATGCTAGAGGTACAGAAAATAGAGAAATTCTAGAAATAAAGCAAAAAAGGAAAGATGATAAATACTAGAGCTGCATGAGAAATTAAACATGATAAATACTAGAGCTGTATCAGAAATTAAAGATGATAAAATCAAGAGCTGTATCATAAATTAAAGATGATAAATATTAGAGCTGCATGAGAAATTAAACATGATAAATACTAGAGCTGTATCAGAAATTAAAGATGATAAATTCAAGAGCTGTATCATAAATTAAAGATGATAAATATTAGAGCTGCATGAGAAATTAAACATGATAAATACTAGAGCTGTATCAGAAATTAAAGATGATAAATTCAAGAGCTGTATCAGAAATTAAAGATGATAAATATTAGAGCTGTATCATAAATTAAAGATAATAAATACTAGAGCTGCATGAGAAATTAAACATGATAAATACTAGAGCTGTATCAGAAATTAAAGATGATAAATTCAAGAGCTGTATCAGAAATTAGAGATGATAAATAGTAGAGCTGTATCATTAATTAAAGATGATAAATACAAGAGCTGTATCATAAATTAAAGATGATAAATTCAAGAGCTGTATCAGAAATTAAACATGATAAATATTAGAGCTGTATCAGAAATTAAACATGGTTAATTCTAGAGTTACAGAAAAAAGAGAAGATCTAGAAATAAAGCAAAAAAAAACATAAATACTAGAGCTGCATGAGAAATTAAACATGATAAATACTAAAGTTATAGCAAATAAGGAAATCCTAGAAATAAAGCAAAAAAGAAAGATGATAAATGCTAGAGGTACAGAAAATAGAGAAATTCTAGAAATAAAGTAAAAAAGAAAGATGATAAATACTAGAGTTATAGCAAATAAGGAAATCCTAGAAATAAAGCAAAAAAAGAAAGATGATAAATACTAGAGCTGCATGAGAAATTAAACATAATAAATATTAGAGTTATAGCAAATAAGGAAATCCTAGAAATAAAGCAAAAAAGAAAGATGGTAAATGCTAGAGGTACAGAAATTAGAGAAATTCTAGAAATAAAGCAAAAAAAGAGAGATGATAGATACTAGAGCTGTCTCAGAAATTAAACATGATAAATGCTAGAGTTACAGCAAGTGCAGAAGTTCTAGAAATAAAGCAGAAAAGAAAGATGATAAATACTAGAGCTGCATTAGAAATTAAAGATGATAAATGCTAGAGGTACAGAAAATAGAGAAATCCTAGAAATAGAGCAAAAAAGAAAGATGATAAATACTAGAGCTGCATGAGAAATTAAACATGATAAATACTAGAGCTGTATCAGAAATTAAAGATGATAAATTCAAGAGCTGTATCATAAATTAAAGATGATAAATATTAGAGCTGCATGAGAAATTAAACATGATAAATACTAGAGCTGTATCAGAAATTAAAGATGATAAATTCAAGAGCTGTATCATAAATTAAAGATGATAAATATTAGAGCTGCATGAGAAATTAAACATGATAAATACTAGCGCTGTCTCAGAAATTAAACATGATAAATGCTAGAGTTACAGCACGTGCAGAAGTTCTAGAAATAAAGCAGAAAAGAAAGATGATAAATACTAGAGCTGCATTAGAAATTAAAGATGATAAATGCTAGAGGTACAGAAAATAGAGAAATTCTAGAAATAAAGCAAAAAAGGAAAGATGATAAATACTAGAGCTGCATGAGAAATTAAACATGATAAATACTAGAGCTGTATCAGAAATTAAAGATGATAAATTCAAGAGCTGTATCATAAATTAAAGATGATAAATATTAGAGCTGCATGAGAAATTAAACATGATAAATACTAGAGCTGTATCAGAAATTAAAGATGATAAATTTAAGAGCTGTATCATAAATTAAAGATGATAAATATTAGAGCTGCATGAGAAATTAAACATGATAAATACTAGAGCTGTATCAGAAATTAAAGATGATAAATTCAAGAGCTGTATCAGAAATTAAAGATGATAAATATTAGAGCTGTATCATAAATTAAAGATAATAAATACTAGAGCTGCATGAGAAATTAAACATGATAAATACTAGAGCTGTATCAGAAATTAAAGATGATAAATTCAAGAGCTGTATCAGAAATTAGAGATGATAAATAGTAGAGCTGTATCATTAATTAAAGATGATAAATACAAGAGCTGTATCATAAATTAAAGATGATAAATTCAAGAGCTGTATCAGAAATTAAACATGATAAATATTAGAGCTGTATCAGAAATTAAACATGGTTAATTCTAGAGTTACAGAAAAAAGAGAAGATCTAGAAATAAAGCAAAAAAAAACATAAATACTAGAGCTGCATGAGAAATTAAACATGATAAATACTAAAGTTATAGCAAATAAGGAAATCCTAGAAATAAAGCAAAAAAGAAAGATGATAAATGCTAGAGGTACAGAAAATAGAGAAATTCTAGAAATAAAGTAAAAAAGAAAGATGATAAATACTAGAGTTATAGCAAATAAGGAAATCCTAGAAATAAAGCAAAAAAAGAAAGATGATAAATACTAGAGCTGCATGAGAAATTAAACATAATAAATATTAGAGTTATAGCAAATAAGGAAATCCTAGAAATAAAGCAAAAAAGAAAGATGGTAAATGCTAGAGGTACAGAAATTAGAGAAATTCTAGAAATAAAGCAAAAAAAGAGAGATGATAGATACTAGAGCTGTCTCAGAAATTAAACATGATAAATGCTAGAGTTACAGCAAGTGCAGAAGTTCTAGAAATAAAGCAGAAAAGAAAGATGATAAATACTAGAGCTGCATTAGAAATTAAAGATGATAAATGCTAGAGGTACAGAAAATAGAGAAATCCTAGAAATAGAGCAAAAAAGAAAGATGATAAATACTAGAGCTGCATGAGAAATTAAACATGATAAATACTAGAGCTGTATCAGAAATTAAAGATGATAAATTCAAGAGCTGTATCATAAATTAAAGATGATAAATATTAGAGCTGCATGAGAAATTAAACATGATAAATACTAGAGCTGTATCAGAAATTAAAGATGATAAATTCAAGAGCTGTATCATAAATTAAAGATGATAAATATTAGAGCTGCATGAGAAATTAAACATGATAAATACTAGCGCTGTCTCAGAAATTAAACATGATAAATGCTAGAGTTACAGCACGTGCAGAAGTTCTAGAAATAAAGCAGAAAAGAAAGATGATAAATACTAGAGCTGCATTAGAAATTAAAGATGATAAATGCTAGAGGTACAGAAAATAGAGAAATTCTAGAAATAAAGCAAAAAAGGAAAGATGATAAATACTAGAGCTGCATGAGAAATTAAACATGATAAATACTAGAGCTGTATCAGAAATTAAAGATGATAAATTCAAGAGCTGTATCATAAATTAAAGATGATAAATATTAGAGCTGCATGAGAAATTAAACATGATAAATACTAGAGCTGTATCAGAAATTAAAGATGATAAATTTAAGAGCTGTATCATAAATTAAAGATGATAAATATTAGAGCTGCATGAGAAATTAAACATGATAAATACTAGAGCTGTATCAGAAATTAAAGATGATAAATTCAAGAGCTGTATCAGAAATTAAAGATGATAAATATTAGAGCTGTATCATAAATTAAAGATAATAAATACTAGAGCTGCATGAGAAATTAAACATGATAAATACTAGAGCTGTATCAGAAATTAAAGATGATAAATTCAAGAGCTGTATCAGAAATTAGAGATGATAAATAGTAGAGCTGTATCATTAATTAAAGATGATAAATACAAGAGCTGTATCATAAATTAAAGATGATAAATTCAAGAGCTGTATCAGAAATTAAACATGATAAATATTAGAGCTGTATCAGAAATTAAACATGGTTAATTCTAGAGTTACAGAAAAAAGAGAAGATCTAGAAATAAAGCAAAAAAAAAACATAAATACTAGAGCTGCATGAGAAATTAAACATGATAAATACTAAAGTTATAGCAAATAAGGAAATCCTAGAAATAAAGCAAAAAAGAAAGATGATAAATGCTAGAGGTACAGAAAATAGAGAAATTCTAGAAATAAAGTAAAAAAGAAAGATGATAAATACTAGAGTTATAGCAAATAAGGAAATCCTAGAAATAAAGCAAAAAAGAAAGATGATAAATACTAGAGCTGCATGAGAAATTAAACATAATAAATATTAGAGTTATAGCAAATAAATAAATCCTAGAAATAAAGCAAAAAAGAAAGATGGTAAATGCTAGAGGTACAGAAATTAGAGAAATTCTAGAAATAAAGCAAAAAAAGAGAGATGATAGATACTAGAGCTGTCTCAGAAATTAAACATGATAAATGCTAGAGTTACAGCAAGTGCAGAAGTTCTAGAAATAAAGCAGAAAAGAAAGATGATAAATACTAGAGCTGCATTAGAAATTAAAGATGATAAATGCTAGAGGTACAGAAAATAGAGAAATCCTAGAAATAGAGCAAAAAAGAAAGATGATAAATACTAGAGCTGCATGAGAAATTAAACATGATAAATATTAGAGTTATAGCAAATAAGGAAGTCCTAGAAATAAAGCAAAAAAGAAAGATGGTAAATGCTAGAGGTACAGAAAATAGAGAAATTCTAGAAATAAAGCAAAAAAGAAAGATGATAAATGCTAGAGGTACAGAAAATAGAGAAATTCTAGAAATAAAGTAAAAAAGAAAGATGATAAATACTAGAGTTATAGCAAATAAGGAAATCCTAGAAATAAAGCAAAAAAGAAAGATGATAAATACTAGAGCTGCATGAGAAATTAAACATAATAAATACTAGAGTTATAGCAAATAAGGAAATCCTAGAAATAAAGCAAAAACAAATGATGGTAAATGCTAGAGGTACAGAAAATAGAGAAATTCTAGAAATAAAGCAAAAAAGGAAAGATGATAAATACTAGAGCTGCATGAGAAATTAAACATGATAAATACTAGAGCTGTATCAGAAATTAAAGATGATAAATTCAAGAGCTGTATCATAAATTAAAGATGATAAATATTAGAGCTGCATGAGAAATTAAACATGATAAATACTAGAGCTGTATCAGAAATTAAAGATGATAAATTCAAGAGCTGTATCATAAATTAAAGATGATAAATATTAGAGCTGCATGAGAAATTAAACATGATAAATACTGGAGCTGTATCAGAGATTAAAGATGATAAATTCAAGAGCTGTATCAGAAATTAAAGATGATAAATATTAGAGCTGTATCATAAATTAAAGATGATAAATACTAGAGCTGCATGAGAAATTAAACATGATAAATACTAGAGCTGTATCAGAAATTAAAGATGATAAATTCAAGAGCTGTATCAGAAATTAGAGATGATAAATAGTAGAGCTGTATCATTAATTAAAGATGATAAATACAAGAGCTGTATCATAAATTAAAGATGATAAATTCAAGAGCTGTATCACAAATTAAACATGATAAATATTAGAGCTGTATCAGAAATTAAACATGGTTAATTCTAGAGTTACAGAAAAAAGAGAAGATCTAGAAATAAAGCAAAAAAAAAACATAAATACTAGAGCTGCATGAGAAATTAAACATGATAAATACTAAAGTTATAGCAAATAAGGAAATCCTAGAAATAAAGCAAAAAAGAAAGATGATAAATGCTAGAGGTACAGAAAATAGAGAAATTCTAGAAATAAAGTAAAAAAGAAAGATGAAAAATACTAGAGTTATAGCAAATAATGAAATCCTAGAAATAAAGCAAAAAAGAAAGATGATAAATACTAGAGCTGCATGAGAAATTAAACATAATAAATACTAGAGTTATAGCAAATAAGGAAATCCTAGAAATAAAGCAAAAAAGAATGATGGTAAATGCTAGAGGTACAGAAAATAGAGAAATTCTAGAAATAAAGCAAAAAAGGAAAGATGATAAATACTAGAGCTGCATGAGAAATTAAACATGATAAATACTAGAGCTGTATCAGAAATTAAAGATGATAAATTCAAGAGCTGTATCATAAATTAAGGATGATAAATATTAGAGCTGCATGAGAAATTAAACATGATAAATACTAGAGCTGTATCAGAAATTAAAGATGATAAATTCAAGAGCTGTATCATAAATTAAAGATGATAAATATTAGAGCTGCATGAGAAATTAAACATGATAAATACTAGAGCTGTATCAGAAATTAAAGATGATAAATTCAAGAGCTGTATCAGAAATTAAAGATGATAAATATTAGAGCTGTATCATAAATTAAAGATGATAAATACTAGAGCTGCATGAGAAATTAAACATGATAAATACTAGAGCTGTATCAGAAATTAAAGATGATAAATTCAAGAGCTGTATCAGAAATTAGAGATGATAAATAGTAGAGCTGTATCATTAATTAAAGATGATAAATACAAGAGCTGTATCATAAATTAAAGATGATAAATTCAAGAGCTGTATCAGAAATTAAACATGATAAATATTAGAGCTGTATCAGAAATTAAACATGGTTAATTCTAGAGTTACAGAAAAAAGAGAAGATCTAGAAATAAAGCAAAAAAAAACATAAACACTAGAGCTGCATGAGAAATTAAACATGATAAATACTAAAGTTATAGCAAATAGAGAAATTCTACAAATAAAGCAAATAGAAAGATGATAAATACTAGGGCTGCATCAGAAATTAGACATGATAAATAGTAGAGTTATAGCAAATAGAGAAATTCTAGAAATAAAGCAAAAGAAAGATGATAATTACTAGAGCTGCATGAGAAATTAAACATTATAAATATTAGAGTTATAGCAAATAAGGAAATCCTAGAAATAAAGCAAAAAAGAATGATGGTAATTGCTAGAGTTACAGCAAATAGAGAGCAAAAAGAAAGATGATAAATACTAGAGCTGCATCAGGAATCAAACATGATATATGCTAGAGTTATAGCAAATAGAGAAATTCTAGAAATAAAGCAAAAGAAAGATGATAAATACTAGAGCTGCATCTGAAATTAAAGATGATAAATGCTAGAGTTACAGAAAATAGAGAAATTCTAGAAATAAAGCAAAAAGAAAGATGATAAATATTAGAGCTGCATCAGAAATTAAACATGATAAATGCTAGAATTATAGCAAATGAGGATGTTTTAGAAATAAAGCAAAGAAAAAAAATAAATACTACAGCTGCATAAGAAATTAAAGATGATAAATGCTAGAGGTACAGAAAATAGAGAAATTCTAGAAATAAAGCAAAAAAGAAAGATGATAAATGCTAGAGGTACAGAAAATAGAGAAATTCTAGAAATAAAGCAAAAAAGAAAGATGGTAAATGCTAGAGGTACAGAAAATAGAGAAATTCTAGAAATAAAGCAAAAAAGAAAGATGATAAATGCTAGAAGTACAGAAAATAGAGAACTTTCTGGAAATAAAGTAAAAAAGAAAGATGATAAATACTAGAGCTGCATGAGAAATTAAACATGATAAATACTAGAGTTATAGCAAATAAGGAAATCCTAGAAATAAAGCAAAAAAGAATGATGGTAAATACTAGAGCTGCATGAGAAATTAAACATGATAAGTACTAGAGTTATAGCAAATAAGGAAATCCTAGAAATAAAGCAAAAAAGAATGATGGTAAATGCTAGAGGTACAGAAAATAGAGAAATTCTAAAAATAAAGCAAAAAAGAAAGATGGTAAATGCTAGAGGTACAGAAAATAGAGAAATTCTAGAAACAAAGCAAAAAAGAAAGATGATAAATGCTAGAGGTACAGAAAATAGAGAAATTCTAGAAATAAAGTAAAAAAGAAAGATGATAAATACTAGAGCTGCATGAGAAATTAAACATGATAAATACTAGAGTTATAGCAAATAAATAAATCCTAGAAATAGAGCAAAAAAGAATGATGGTAAATGCTAGAGGTACAGAAAATAGAGAAATTCTAGAAATAAAGCAAAAAAAGAAAGATGATAAATACTAGAGCTGCATGAGAAATTAAACATGATAAATACTAGAGCTGTATCAGAAATTAAAGATGATAAATTCAAGAGCTGTATCATAAATTAAAGATGATAAATATTAGAGCTGCATGAGAAATTAAACATGATAAATACTAGAGCTGTATCAGAAATTAAAGATGATAAATTCAAGAGCTGTATCAGAAATTAAAGATGATAAATATTAGAGCTGTATCATAAATTAAAGATGATAAATACTAGAGCTGCATGAGAAATTAAACATGATAAATACTAGAGCTGTATCACAAATTAAAGATGATAAATTCAAGAGCTGTATCAGAAATTAAAGATGATAAATATTAGAGCTGTATCATAAATTAAAGATGATAAATACAAGAGCTGTATCATAAATTAAAGATGATAAATTCAAGAGCTGTATCAGAAATTAAACATGATAAATATTAGAGCTGTATCAGAAATTAAACATGGTTAATTCTAGAGTTACAGAAAAAAGAGAAGATCTAGAAATAAAGCAAAAAAAACATAAATACTAGAGCTGCATGAGAAATTAAACATGATAAATACTAAAGTTATAGCAAATAAGGAAATCCTAGAAATAAAGCAAAAAAGAATGATGGTAAATGCTAGAGTTACAGCAAATAGAACGCAAAAAAGAAAGATGATAAATACTAGAGCTGCATCAGGAATCAAACATGATATATGCTAGAGTTATAGCAAATAGAGAAATTCTACAACTAAAGCAAAAAGAAAGATGATAAATATTAGAGCTGTATCAGAAATCAAAGATGATAAATTCAAGAGCTGCATCATAAATTAAAGATGATAAATACTAGAGCTGCATCAGAAATTAAACATGATAAATGCTAGAGCTGTATCATAAATTAAAGATGATAAATACTAGAGCTGTATCAGAAATTAAACATGGTTAATTCTAGAGTTACAGAAAAAAGAGAAGATCTAGAAATAAAGCAAAAAAAGAATGACGGTAAATGCTAGAATTACAGCAAATGAGGATGTTTTAGAAATAGAGCAAAAAAGAAAGATGATAAATACTACAGCTGCATCTGAAATTACAGATGATAAATACTAGAGTTATAGCAAATAAGTAAATCCTAGAAATAAAGAAAAAAAGAATGACGGTAAATGCTAGAGTTACAGCAAATAGAGCAATTCTAGAAATAAAGCAAAAAGAAAGATGATAAATACTAGAGCTGCATCTGAAATTAAAGATGATAAATATTAGAGTTATAGCAAATAAGGAAATCCTAGAAATAAAGCAAAAAAGAATGATGGTAAATATTAGAGCTGCATCAGAAAATAAACATGGTTAATTCTAGAGTTACAGAAAAAAGAGAAGATCTAGAAATAAAGCAAAAAAAAAATAAATGCTACAGCTGCATTAGAAATTAAACATGATAAATGCTAGAATTACAGCAAATGAGGTTGTTTTAGAAATAAAGCAAAAAAGAAAGATGATAAATACTAGAGATGCATCTGAAATTAAAGATGATAAATACTAGAGTTATAGCAAATAAGGAAATCCTACAAATAAAGCAAAAAAGAAAGATGGTAAATATTAGAGCTGCATCAGAAATTAAACATGATAAATGCTAGAATTACAGCAAATGAGGATGTTTTAGAAATAAAGCAAAAAAGAAAGATGATAAATACTAGAGATGCATCTGAAATTAAAGATGATAAATACTAGAGCTGTATCATAAATTAAAGATGATAAATACAAGAGCTGTATCAGAAATTAAAGATGATAAATTCAAGAGCTGTATCATAAATTAAAGATGATAAATACTAGAGCTGTATCAGAAATTAAACATGGTTAATTCTAGAGTTACAGAAAAAAGAGAAGATCTAGAAATAAAGCAAAAAAAAAATAAATACTACAGCTGCATTAGAAATTAAAGATGATATATGCTAGAGGTACAGAAGATAGAGAAATTCTAGAAATAAAGCAAAAAAGAAAGATGATAAATGCTAGAGGTACAGAAAAAAGAGAAATTCTAGAATTAAAGCAAAAAAGAAAGATGGTAAATGCTAGAGCTGCATTAGAAATTAAAGATGATAAATGCTAGAGGTACAGAAAATAGAGAAATTCTAGAAATAAAGCAAAAAAGAAAGATGATAAATGCTACAGGTACAGAAAATAGAGAAATTCTAGAATTAAAGCAAAAAAGAAAGATGGTAAATGCTAGAGCTGCATTAGAAATTAAAGATGATATATGCTAGAGGTACAGAAAATAGAGAAATTCTAGAAATAAAGCAAAAAAGAAAGATGATAAATGCTAGAGGTACAGAAAAAAGAGAAATTCTAGAAAAAAAGCAAAAAAGAAAGATGATAAATGCTAGAGGTACAGAAAAAAGAGAAATTCTAGAATTAAAGCAAAAAAGAATGATGGTAAATGCTAGAGCTGCATTAGAAATTAAAGATGATATATGCTAGAGGTACAGAAAAAAGAGAAATTCTAGAAATAAAGCAAAAAAGAATGATGGTAAATGCTAGAGCTGCATTAGAAATTAAAGATGATATATGCTAGAGGTACAGAAAATAGAGAAATTCTAGAAATAAAGCAAAAAAGAAAGATGATAAATGCTAGAGCTGCATTAGAAATTAAAGATGATATATGCTAGAGGTACAGAAAATAGAGAAATTCTAGAAATAAAGCAAAAAAGAAAGATGATAAATGCTAGAGCTGCATTAGAAATTAAAGATGATATATGCTAGAGGTACAGAAAATAGAGAAATTCTAGAAATAAAGCAAAAAAGAAAGATGATAAATGCTAGAGCTGCATAAGAAATTAAAGATGATATATGCTAGAGGTACAGAAAATAGAGAAATTCTAGAAATACAGCAAAAAAGAAAGATGATAAATGCTAGAGCTGCATTAGAAATTAAAGATGATATATGCTAGAGGTACAGAAAATAGAGAAATTCTAGAAATAAAGCAAAAAAGAAAGATGATAAATGCTAGAGCTGCATTAGAAATTAAAGATGATATATGCTAGAGGTACAGAAAATAGAGAAATTCTAGAAATAAAGCAAAAAAGAAAGATGATAAATGCTAGAGCTGCATTAGAAATTAAAGATGATATATGCTAGAGGTACAGAAAATAGAGAAATTCTAGAAATAAAGCAAAAAAGAAAGATGATAAATGCTACAGGTACAGAAAATAGAGAAATTCTAGAAATAAAGCAAAAAAGAAAGATGATAAATGCTAGAGGTACAGAAAAAAGAGAAATTCTAGAAATAAAGCAAAAAAGAAAGATGGTAAATGCTAGAGCTGCATTAGAAATTAAAGATGATATATGCTAGAGGTACAGAAAAAAGAGAAATTCTAGAAATAAAGCAAAAAAGAAAGATGATAAATGCTACAGGTACAGAAAAAAGAGAAATTCTAGAATTAAAGCAAAAAAGAAAGATGGTAAATGCTAGAGCTGCATTAGAAATTAAAGATGATATATGCTAGAGGTACAGAAAATAGAGAAATTCTAGAAATAAAGCAAAAAAGAAAGATGGTAAATGCTAGAGCTGCATTAGAAATTAAAGATGATATATGCTAGAGGTACAGAAAATAGAGAAATTCTAGAAATAAAGCAAAAAAGAAAGATGGTAAATGCTAGAGCTGCATTAGAAATTAAAGATGATATATGCTAGAGGTACAGAAAAAAGAGAAATTCTAGAAATAAAGCAAAAAAGAAAGATGGTAAATGCTAGAGCTGCATTAGAAATTAAAGATGATATATGCTAGAGGTACAGAAAATAGAGAAATTCTAGAAATAAAGCAAAAAAGAAAGATGGTAAATGCTAGAGCTGCATTAGAAATTAAAGATGATATATGCTAGAGGTACAGAAAAAAGAGAAATTCTAGAAATAAAGCAAAAAAGAAAGATGATAAATGCTACAGGTACAGAAAAAAGAGAAATTCTAGAATTAAAGCAAAAAAGAAAGATGGTAAATGCTAGAGCTGCATTAGAAATTAAAGATGATATATGCTAGAGGTACAGAAAATAGAGAAATTCTAGAAATAAAGCAAAAAAGAAAGATGATAAATGCTACAGGTACAGAAAATAGAAAAATTCTAGAATTAAAGCAAAAAAGAAAGATGGTAAATGCTAGAGCTGCATTAGAAATTAAAGATGATAAATGCTAGAGGTACAGAAGATAGAGAAATTCTAGAAATAAAGCAAAAAAGAAAGATGATAAATGCTACAGGTACAGAAAATAGAGAAATTCTAGAAATAAAGCAAAAAAGAAAGATGGTAAATGCTAGAGCTGCATTAGAAATTAAAGATGATATATGCTAGAGGTACAGAAAATAGAGAAATTCTAGAATTAAAGCAAAAAAGAAAGATGATAAATGCTAGAGGTACAGAAAAAAGAGAAATTCTAGAATTAAAGCAAAAAAGAATGATGGTAAATGCTAGAGCTGCATTAGAAATTAAAGATGATAAATGCTAGAGGTACAGAAAAAAGAGAAATTCTAGAATTAAAGCAAAAAAGAATGATGGTAAATGCTAGAGGTACAGAAAAAAGAGAAATTCTAGAATTAAAGCAAAAAAGAATGATGGTAAATGCTAGAGGTACAGAAAAAAGAGAAATTCTAGAATTAAAGCAAAAAAGAATGATGGTAAATGCTAGAGCTGCATTAGAAATTAAAGATGATAAATGCTAGAGGTACAGAAAAAAGAGAAATTCTAGAATTAAAGCAAAAAAGAATGATGGTAAATGCTAGAGGTACAGAAAAAAGAGAAATTCTAGAATTAAAGCAAAAAAGAAAGATGATAAATGCTAGAGGTACAGAAAAAAGAGCAATTCTAGAATTAAAGCAAAAAAGAATGATGGTAAATGCTAGAGCTGCATTAGAAATTAAAGATGATAAATGCTAGAGGTACAGAAAATAGAGAAATTCTAGAAATAAAGCAAAAAAGAAAGATGATAAATGCTACAGGTACAAAAAATAGAGAAATTCTAGAATTAAAGCAAAAAAGAAAGATGGTAAATGCTAGAGCTGCATTAGAAATTAAAGATGATATATGCTAGAGGTACAGAAAATAGAGAAATTCTAGAAATAAAGCAAAAAAGAAAGATGATAAATGCTAGAGGTACAGAAAAAAGAGAAATTCTAGAAAAAAAGCAAAAAAGAAAGATGATAAATGCTAGAGGTACAGAAAAAAGAGAAATTCGAGAAATAAAGCAAAAAAGAATGATGGTAAATGCTAGAGCTGCATTAGAAATTAAAGATGATATATGCTAGAGGTACAGAAAATAGAGAAATTCTAGAAATAAAGCAAAAAAGAAAGATGATAAATGCTAGAGGTACAGAAAAAAGAGAAATTCTAGAATTAAAGCAAAAAAGAAAGATGGTAAATGCTAGAGCTGCATTAGAAATTAAAGATGATAAATGCTAGAGGTACAGAAGATAGAGAAATTCTAGAAATAAAGCAAAAAAGAAAGATGATAAATGCTAGAGGTACAGAAAAAAGAGAAATTCTAGAATTAAAGCAAAAAAGAAAGATGGTAAATGCTAGAGCTGCATTAGAAATTAAAGATGATATATGCTAGAGGTACAGAAAATAGAGAAATTCTAGAAATAAAGCAAAAAAGAAAGATGATAAATGCTACAGGTACAGAAAATAGAGAAATTCTAGAAAAAAAGCAAAAAAGAAAGATGATAAATGCTAGAGGTACAGAAAAAAGAGAAATTCTAGAAATAAAGCAAAAAAGAATGATGGTTAATGCTAGAGCTGCATCAGAAATTAAACATGATGTATACTAGAGTTATAGCAAATAGAGAAATTCTACAAATAAAGCAAAAAAGAAAGATGATAAATACTAGAGCTGCATGAGAAATTAAACATGATAAATACTAGAGTTATAGCAAATAAGGAAATCCTAGAAATAAAGCAAAAAAGAAAGATGATAAATACTAGAGCTGCATGAGAAATTAAACATGATAAATACTAGAGTTATAGCAAATAAGGAAATCCTAGAAATAAAGCAAAAAAGAAAGATGATAAATACTAGAGCTGCATGAGAAATTAAACATGATAAATACTAGAGTTAAAGCAAATAGAGAAATTCTAGAAATAAAGCGAAACGAAAGATGATAAATACTAGAGCTGCATCTGAAATTAAAGATGATAAATGCTAGAGGTACAGAAAATAGAAAAATTCTAGAAATAAAGCAAAACGAAAGATGATAAATACTAGAGCTGCATCTGAAATTAAAGATGATAAATGCTAGAGTTACAGAAAATAGAGAAATTCTAGAAATAAAGCAAAACGAAAGATGATAATAATTAGAGCTGCATCAGAAATTAAACATGATAAATGCTAGAATTACAGCAAATGAGGATGTTTTATAAAAAAAGCAAAAAAAAAAATTGATAAATACTAGAGCTGTATCTGAAATTAAAGATGATAAATACTAGAGTTATAGGAAATAGAGAAATTCTACAAATAAAGCAAAAAGAAAGATGATAAATATTAGAGCTGCATCAGAAAATAAACATGATAAATGCTAGAATTATAGCAAATGAGGATGTTTTAGAAATAAAGCAAAAAAGAAAGATGATAAATACTAGAGCTGCATCAGAAATTAAACATGATAAATGCTAGAATTACAGCAAATGAGGATGTTTTAGAAATAAAGCAAAAAAGAAAGATGATAAATACTAGAGCTACATCTGAAATTAAAGATTATAAATACTAGAGTTGTATCATAAATTAAAGATGATAAATTCAAGAGCTGCATCATAAATTAAAGATGATAAATACTAGAGCTGCATCAGAAATTAAACATGATAAATACTAGAGTTATAGTAAATAAGGAAATCCTAGAAATAAAGGAAAAAAGAGAGATGATAAATACAAGAGCTGCATGAGAAATTAAACATGATAAATACTATAGTTAAAGCAAATAGAGAAATTCTAGAAATAAAGCGAAACGAAAGATGATAAATACTAGAGCTGCATCTGAAATTAAAGATGATAAATGCTAGAGGTACAGAAAATAGAAAAATTCTAGAAATAAAGCAAAACGAAAGATGATAAATACTAGAGCTGCATCTGAAATTAAAGATGATAAATACTAGAGTTACAGAAAATAGAGAAATTCTAGAAATAAAGCAAAAAGAAAGATGATAAATATTAGAGCTGCATCAGAAATTAAACATGATAAATGCTAGAATTATAGCAAATGAGGATGTTTTAGAAATAAAGCAAAGAAAAAAAATAAATACTACAGCTGCATTAGAAATTAAAGATGATAAATGCTAGAGGTACTTAAAATAGAGAAATTCTAGAAATAAAGCAAAAAAGAAAGATGGTAAATGCTAGAGGTACAGAAAATAGAGAAATTCTAGAAATAAAGCAAAGAAGAAAGATGATAAATGCTAGAGGTACAGAAAATAGAGAAATTCTGGAAATAAAGTAAAAAAGAAAGATGATAAATACTAGAGCTGCATGAGAAATTAAACATGATAAATACTAGAGTTATAGCAAATAAGGAAGTCCTAGAAATAAAGCAAAAAAGAATGATGGTAAATGCTAGAGGTAAAGAAAAAAGAGAAATTCTAGAAATAAAGCAAAAAAAGAAAGATGATAAATACTAGAGCTGCATGAGAAATTAAACATGGTAAATTCTAGAGTTATAGCAAATAAGGAAATCCTAGAAATAAAGCAAAAAAGAATGATGGTAAATGCTAGAGGTACAGAAAATAGAGAAATTCTAGAAATAAAGCAAAAAAAGAGAGATGATAGATACTAGAGCTGCCTCAGAAATTAAACATTGTAAATGCTAGAGTTACAGCAAGTGGAGAAGTTCTAGAAATAAAGCAGAAAAGAAAGATGATAAATACTAGAGCTGCATTAGAAATTAAAGATGATAACTGCTAGAGGTACAGAAAATAGAGAAATCCTAGAAATAGAGCAAAAAAGAAAGAGGATAAATACTAGAGCTGCATGAGAAATTAAACATGATAAATATTAGAGTTATAGCAAATAAGGAAATCCTAGAAATAAAGCAAAAAAGAAAGATGGTAAATGCTAGAGGTACAGAAAATAGAGAAACTCTAGAAATAAAGCAAAAAAGAGAGATGATAAATATTAGAGCTGCATCAGAAATTAAACATGATAAATGCTAGAATTATAGCAAATGAGGATGTATTAGAAATAAAGCAAAAAAGAAGGATGATAAATACTAGAGCTGCATCAGAAATTAAACATGATAAATGCTAGAATTACAGCAAATGAGGATGTTTTAGAAATAAAGCAAAGAAGAAAGATGATAAATACTAGAGCTGCATCTGAAATTAAAGATGATAAATACTAGAGTTGTATCATAAATTAAAGATGATAAATTCAAGAGCTGCATCATAAATTAAAGATGATAAATACTAGAGCTGCATCAGAAATTAAACATGATAAATACTAGAGTTATAGCAAATAAGGAAATCCTAGAAATAAAGGAAAAAAGAAAGATGATAAATACAAGAGCTGCATGAGAAATTAAACATGATAAATACTATAGTTAAAGCAAATAGAGAAATTCTAGAAATAAAGCGAAACGAAAGATGATAAATACTAGAGCTGCATCTGAAATTAAAGATGATAAATGCTAGAGGTACAGAAAATAGAAAAATTCTAGAAATAAAGCAAAACGAAAGATGATAAATACTAGAACTGCATCTGAAATTAAAGATGATAAATGCTAGAGTTACAGAAAATAGAGAAATTCTAGAAATAAAGCAAAAAGAAAGATGATAAATATTAGAGCTGCATCAGAAATTAAACATGATAAATGCTAGAATTATAGCAAATGAGGATGTTTTAGAAATAAAGCAAAGAAAAAAAATAAATACTACAGCTGCATTAGAAATTAAAGATGATAAATGCTAGAGGTACTTAAAATAGAGAAATTCTAGAAATAAAGCAAAAAAGAAAGATGATAAATGCTAGAGGTACAGAAAATAGAGAAATTCTAGAAATAAAGCAAAAAAGAAAGATGGTAAATGCTAGAGGTACAGAAAATAGAGAAATTCTAGAAATAAAGCAAAAAAGAAAGATGATAAATGCTAGAGGTACAGAAAATAGAGAAATTCTGGAAATAAAGTAAAAAAGAAAGATGATAAATACTAGAGCTGCATGAGAAATTAAACATGATAAATACTAGAGTTATAGCAAGTAAGGAAATCCTAGAAATAAAGCAAAAAAGAATGATGGTAAATGCTAGAGGTACAGGAAATAGAGAAATTCTAGAAATAAAGCCAAAATAGAGAGATGATAGATACTAGAGCTGCCTCAGAAATTAAACATGATAAATGCTAGAGTTACAGCAAGTGGAGAAGTTCTAGAAATAAAGCAGAAAAGAAAGATGAGAAATACTAGAGCTGCATTAGAAATTAAAGATGATAAATGCTAGAGGTACAGAAAATAGAGAAATCCTAGAAATAGAGCAAAAAAGAAAGATGATAAATACTAGAGTTGCATGAGAAATTAAACATGATAAATATTAGAGTTATAGCAAATAAGGAAATCCTAGAAATAAAGCAAAAAAGAAAGATGGTAAATGCTAGAGGTACAGAAAATAGAGAAATTCTAGAAATAAAGCAAAAAAAGAAAGATGATAAATACTAGGGCTGCATGAGAAATTAAACATGATAAATACTAGAGCTGTATCAGAAATTAAAAATGCTAAATTCAAGAGCTGTATCATAAATTAAAGATGATAAATACTAGAACTGCATGAGAAATTAAACATGATAAATACTAGAGCTGTATCAGAAATTAAAGATGATAAATTCAAGAGCTGTATCAGAAATTAGAGATGATAAATATTAGAGCTGTATCATAAATTAAAGATGATAAATACTGGAGCTGCATGAGAAATTAAACATGATAAATACTAGAGCTGTATCAGAAATTAAAGATGATAAATTCAAGAGCTGTATCAGAAATTAGAGATGATAAATAGTAGAGCTGTATCATTAATTAAAGATGATAAATACAAGAGCTGTATCATAAATTAAAGATGATAAATTCAAGAGCTGTATCAGAAATTAAACATGATAAATATTAGAGCTGTATCAGAAATTAAACATGGTTAATTCTAGAGTTACAGAAAAAAGAAAAGATCTAGAAATAAAGCGAAAAAAAACATAAATACTAGAGCTGCATGAGAAATTAAACATGATAAATACTAAAGTTATAGCAAATAAGGAAATCCTAGAAATAAAGCAAAAAAGAATGATGGTAAATGCTAGAGTTACAGCAAATAGAAAGCAAAAAAGAAAGATGATAAATACTAGAGCTGCATCAGGAATCAAACATGATATATGCTAGAGTTATAGCAAATAGAGAAATTCTACAAATAAAGCAAATAGAAAGATGATAAATACTAGGGCTGCATCAGAAATTAAACATGATAAATAGTAGAGTTATAGCAAATAGAGAAATTCTAGAAATAAAGCAAAAGAAAGATGATAAATACTAGAGCTGCATGAGAACTTAAACATGATAAATATTAGAGTTATAGCAAATAAGGAAATCCTAGAAATAAAGCAAAAAAGAATGATGGTAATTGCTAGAGTTACAGCAAATAGAGAGCAAAAAAGAAAGATGATAAATACTAGAGTTGCATCAGGAATCAAACATGATATATGCTAGAGTTATAGCAAATAGAGAAATTCTAGAAATAAAGCAAAAGAAAGATGATAAATACTAGAGCTGCATCTGAAATTAAAGATGATAAATGCTAGAGTTACAGAAAATAGAGAAATTCTAGAAATAAAGCAAAAAGAAAGATGATAAATATTAGAGCTGCATCAGAAATTAAACATGATAAATGCTAGAATTATAGCAAATGAGGATGTTTTAGAAATAAAGCAAAGAAAAAAAATAAATACTACAGCTGCATTAGAAATTAAAGATGATAAATGCTAGAGGTACAGAAAATAGAGAAATTCTAGAAATAAAGCAAAAAGAAAGATGATAAATACTAGAGCTGCATGAGGAATTAAACATGATAAATACTAGAGTTATAGCAAATAAGGAAGTCCTAGAAATAAAGCAAAAAAGAATGATGGTAAATGCTAGAGGTACAGAAAATAGAGAAGTTCTAGAAATACAGCAAAAATAGAGATGATAAATGCTAGAGCTGCATATGAAATTAAAGATGATAAATGATAGAGTTACAGCAAATAAAGAAATTCTAGAAATACAGCAAAAAGAGAGATGATAAATCATAGAGCTGCATCAGAAATTAAACATGATAAATGCTAGAATTATAGCAAATGAGGATGTTTTAGAAATAAAGCAAAGAAAAAAAATAAATACTACAGCTGCATTAGAAATTAAAGATGATAAATGCTAGAGGTACAGAAAATAGAGAAATTCTAGAAATAAAGCAAAAAGAAAGATGATAAATACTAGAGCTGCATGAGGAATTAAACATGATAAATACTAGAGTTATAGCAAATAAGGAAGTCCTAGAAATAAAGCAAAAAAGAATGATGGTAAATGCTAGAGGTACAGAAAATAGAGAAGTTCTAGAAATAAAGCAAAAAGAAAGATGATAAATACTAGAGCTGCATCAGAAATTAAAGATGATAAATGCTAGAGGCACAGAAAATAGAGAAATTCTAGAAATAAAGCAAAAAGAAAGATGATAAATACTAGAGCTGCATGAGGAATTAAACATGATAAATACTAGAGTTATAGCAAATAAGAAAATCCTAGAAATAAAGCAAAAAAGAATGATGGTAAATGCTAGAGGTACAGAAAATAGAGAAATTCTAGAAATAAAGCAAAAAAGAAAGATGATAAATGCTAGAGGTACAGAAAATAGAGAAATTCTAGAAATAAAGTAAAAAAAAAAGATGATAAATACTAGAGTTATAGCAAATAAGGAAATCCTAGAAATAAAGCAAAAAAGAAAGATGATAAATACTAGAGCTGCATGAGAAATTAAACATAATAAATACTAGAGTTATAGCAAATAAGGAAATCCTAGAAATAAAGCAAAGAAGAATGATGGTAAATGCTAGAGGTACAGAAAATAGAGAAATTCTAGAAATAAAGCAAAAAAGGAAAGATGATAAATACTAGAGCTGCATGAGAAATTAAACATGATAAATACTAGAGCTGTATCAGAAATTAAAGATGATAAATTCAAGAGCTGTATCATAAATTAAAGATGATAAATATTAGAGCTGCATGAGAAATTAAACATGATAAATACTAGAGCTGTATCAGAAATTAAAGATGATAAATTCAAGAGCTGTATCATAAATTAAAGATGATAAATATTAGAGCTGCATGAGAAATTAAACATGATAAATACTAGAGCTGTATCAGAAATTAAAGATGATAAATTCAAGAGCTGTATCAGAAATTAAAGATGATAAATATTAGAGCTGTATCATAAATTAAAGATGATAAATACTAGAGCTGCATGAGAAATTAAACATGATAAATACTAGAGCTGTATCAGAAATTAAAGATGATAAATTCAAGAGCTGTATCAGAAATTAGAGATGATAAATAGTAGAGCTGTATCATTAATTAAAGATGATAAATACAAGAGCTGTATCATAAATTAAAGATGATAAATTCAAGAGCTGTATCAGAAATTAAACATGATAAATGTTAGAGCTGTATCAGAAATTAAACATGGTTAATTCTAGAGTTACAGAAAAAAGAGAAGATCTAGAAATAAAGCAAAAAAAAACATAAATACTAGAGCTGCATGAGAAATTAAACATGATAAATATTAGAGTTATAGCAAATAAGGAAATCCTAGAAATAAAGCAAAAAAGAAAGATGATAAATACTAGAAATGCATCAGGAATCAAACATGATATATGCTAGAGTTATAGCAAATAGAGAAATTCTACAAATAAAGCAAATAGAAAGATGATAAATACTAGGGCTGCATCAGAAATTAAACATGATAAATAGTAGAGTTATAACAAATAGAGAAATTCTAGAAATAAAGCAAAAGAAAGATGATAATTACTAGAGCTGCATGAGAAATTAAACATGATAAATATTAGAGTTATAGCAAATAAGGAAATCCTAGAAATAAAGCAAAAAAGAATGATGGTAATTGCTAGAGTTACAGCAAATAGAGAGCAAAAAAGAAAGATGATAAATACTAGAGCTGCTTCAGGAATCAAACATGATATATGCTAGAGTTATAGCAAATAGAGAAATTCTAGAAATAAAGCAAAAGAAAGATGATAAATACTAGAGCTGCATCTGAAATTAAAGATGATAAATGCTAGAGTTACAGAAAATAGAGAAATTCTAGAAATAAAGCAAAAAGAAAGATGATAAATATTAGAGCTGCATCAGAAATTAAACATGATAAATGCTAGAATTATAGCAAATGAGGATGTTTTAGAAATAAAGCAAAGAAAAAAAATAAATACTACAGCTGCATTAGAAATTAAAGATGATAAATGCTAGAGGTACAGAAAATAGAGAAATTCTAGAAATAAAGCAAAAAAGAAAGATGATAAATGCTAGAGGTAAAGAAAATAGAGAAATTCTAGAAATAAAGCAAAAAAGAAAGATGATAAATACTAGAGCTGCATCAGAAATTAAACATGATAAATGCTAGAATTATAGCAAATGAGGATGTTTTAGAAATAAAGCAAAGAAAAAAAATAAATACTACAGCTGCATAAGAAATTAAAGATGATAAATGCTAGAGATACAGAAAATAGAGAAATTCTAGAAATAAAGCAAAAAAGAAAGATGATAAATATTAGAGCTGCATCAGAAATTAAACATGATAAATGCTAGAATTATAGCAAATGAGGATGTTTTAGAAATAAAGCAAAGAAAAAAAATAAATACTACAGCTGCATAAGAAATTAAAGATGATAAATGCTAGAGATACAGAAAATAGAGAAATTCTAGAAATAAAGCAAAAAAGAAAGATGATAAATGCTAGAGGTACAGAAAATAGAGAAATTCTAGAAATAAAGCAAAAAAGAAAGATGGTAAATGCTAGAGGTACAGAAAATAGAGAAATTCTAGAAATAAAGCAATAAAGAAAGATGATAAATACTAGAGCTGCATGAGAAATTAAACATGATAAATGCTGGAGTTACAGCAAGTGGAGAAGTTCTAGAAATAAAGCAAAAAAGAAAGATGATAAATGCTAGAGGTACAGAAAATAGAGAAATTCTAAAAATAAAGCAAAAAAGAAAGATGGTAAATGCTAGAGGTACAGAAAATAGAGAAATTCTAGAAACAAAGCAAAAAAGAAAGATGATAAATGCTAGAGGTACAGAAAATAGAGAAATTCTAGAAATGAAGTAAAAAAGAAAGATGATAAATACTAGAGCTGCATGAGAAATTAAACATGATAAATACTAGAGTTATAGCAAATAAATAAATCCTAGAAATAAAGCAAAAAAGAATGATGGTAAATGCTAGAGGTACAGAAAATAGAGAAATTCTAGAAATAAAGCAAAAAAAGAAAGATGATAAATACTAGAGCTGCATGAGAAATTAAACATGATAAATACTAGAGCTGTATCAGAAATTAAAGATGATAAATTCAAGAGCTGTATCATAAATTAAAGATGATAAATATTAGAGCTGCATGAGAAATTAAACATGATAAATACTAGAGCTGTATCAGAAATTAAAGATGATAAATTCAAGAGCTGTATCAGAAATTAAAGATGATAAATATTAGAGCTGTATCATAAATTAAAGATGATAAATACTAGAGCTGCATGAGAAATTAAACATGATAAATACTAGAGCTGTATCAGAAATTAAAGATGATAAATTCAAGAGCTGTATCAGAAATTAAAGATGATAAATATTAGAGCTGTATCATAAATTAAAGATGATAAATACAAGAGCTGTATCATAAATTAAAGATGATAAATTCAAGAGCTGTATCAGAAATTAAACATGATAAATATTAGAGCTGTATCAGAAATTAAACATGGTTAATTCTAGAGTTACAGAAAAAAGAGAAGATCTAGAAATAAAGCAAAAAAAAAAACATAAATACTAGAGCTGCATGAGAAATTAAACATGATAAATACTAAAGTTATAGCAAATAAGGAAATCCTAGAAATAAAGCAAAAAAGAATGATGGTAAATGCTAGAGTTACAGCAAATAGAAAGCAAAAAAGAAAGATGATAAATACTAGAGCTGCATCAGGAATCAAACATGATATATGCTAGAGTTATAGCAAATAGAGAAATTCTAGAAATAAAGCAAAAAAGAATGATGGTAAATGCTAGAGTTACAGCAAATAGAAAGCAAAAACGAAAGATGATAAATACTAGAGCTGCATCAGGAATCAAACATGATATATGCTAGAGTTATAGCAAATAGAGAAATTCTACAACTAAAGCAAAAAGAAAGATGATAAATATTAGAGCTGTATCAGAAATCAAAGATGATAAATTCAAGAGCTGCATCATAAATTAAAGATGATAAATACTAGAGCTGCATCAGAAATTAAACATGATAAATGCTAGAGCTGTATCATAAATTAAAGATGATAAATACTAGAGCTGTATCAGAAATTAAACATGGTTAATTCTAGAGTTACAGAAAAAAGAGAAGATCTAGAAATAAAGCAACAAAAAAAAAATACTACAGCTGGATTAGAAATTAAACATGAGAAATGCTAGAATTACAGCAAATGAGGATGTTTTAGAAATAGAGCAAAAAAGAAAGATGATAAATACTACAGCTGCATCTGAAATTACAGATGATAAATACTAGAGTTATAGCAAATAAGTAAATCCTAGAAATAAAGAAAAAAAGAATGACGGTAAATGCTAGAGTTACAGCAAATAGAGCAATTCTAGAAATAAAGCAAAAAGAAAGATGATAAATACTAGAGCTGCATCTGAAATTAAAGATGATAAATATTAGAGTTATAGCAAATAAGGAAATCCTAGAAATAAAGCAAAAAAGAATGACGGTAAATGCTAGAGTTACAGCAAATAGAGCAATTCTAGAAATAAAGCAAAAAGAAAGATGATAAATACTAGAGCTGCATCTGAAATTAAAGATGATAAATATTAGAGTTATAGCAAATAAGTAAATCCTAGAAATAAAGAAAAAAAGAATGACGGTAAATGCTAGAGTTACAGCAAATAGAGCAATTCTAGAAATAAAGCAAAAAAGAAAGATGATAAATACTAGAGCTGCATGAGAAATTAAACATGATAAATACTAGAGTTATAGCAAATAAGGAAATCCTAGAAATAAAGCAAAAAAGAATGATGGTAAATGCTAGAGCGGCATGAGAAATTAAACATGATAAATGCTAGAATTACAGCAAATGAGGTTGTTTTAGAAATAAAGCAAAAAAGAAAGATGATAAATACTAGAGATGCATCTGAAATTAAAGATGATAAATACTAGAGCTGTATCATAAATTAAAGATGATAAATACAAGAGCTGTATCAGAAATTAAAGATGATAAATTCAAGAGCTGTATCACAAATTAAACATGATAAATATTAGAGCTGTATCAGAAATTAAACATGGTTAATTCTAGAGTTACAGAAAAAAGAGAAGATCTAGAAATAAAGCAAAAAAAAAACATAAATACTAGAGCTGCATGAGAAATTAAACATGATAAATACTAAAGTTATAGCAAATAAGGAAATCCTAGAAATAAAGCAAAAAAGAAAGATGATAAATGCTAGAGGTACAGAAAATAGAGAAATTCTAGAAATAAAGTAAAAAAGAAAGATGATAAATACTAGAGTTATAGCAAATAAGGAAATCCTAGAAATAAAGCAAAAAAGAATGATGGTAAATGCTAGAGGTACAGAAAATAGAGAAATTCTAGAAATAAAGCAAAAAAGGAAAGATGATAAATACTAGAGCTGCATGAGAAATTAAACATGATAAATACTAGAGCTGTATCAGAAATTAAAGATGATAAATTCAAGAGCTGTATCATAAATTAAAGATGATAAATATTAGAGCTGCATGAGAAATTAAACATGATAAATACTAGAGCTGTATCAGAAATTAAAGATGATAAATTCAAGAGCTGTATCATAAATTAAAGATGATAAATATTAGAGCTGCATGAGAAATTAAACATGATAAATACTAGAGCTGTATCAGAAATTAAAGATGATAAATTCAAGAGCTGTATCAGAAATTAAAGATGATAAATATTAGAGCTGTATCATAAATTAAAGATGATAAATACTAGAGCTGCATGAGAAATTAAACATGATAAATACTAGAGCTGTATCAGAAATTAAAGATGATAAATTCAAGAGCTGTATCAGAAATTAGAGATGATAAATAGTAGAGCTGTATCATTAATTAAAGATGATAAATACAAGAGCTGTATCATAAATTAAAGATGATAAATTCAAGAGCTGTATCAGAAATTAAACATGATAAATATTAGAGCTGTATCAGAAATTAAACATGGTTAATTCTAGAGTTACAGAAAAAAGAGAAGATCTAGAAATAAAGCAAAAAAAAACATAAATACAAGAGCTGCATGAGAAATTAAACATGATAAATACTAAAGTTATAGCAAATAGAGAAATTCCACAAATAAAGCAAATAGAAAGATGATAAATACTAGGGCTGCATCAGAAATTAGACATGATAAATAGTAGAGTTATAGCAAATAGAGAAATTCTAGAAATAAAGCAAAAGAAAGATGATAATCACTAGAGCTGCATGAGAAATTAAACATGATAAATATTAGAGTTATAGCAAATAAGGAAATCCTAGAAATAAAGCAAAAAAGAATGATGGTAATTGCTAGAGTTACAGCAAATAGAGAGCAAAAAGAAAGATGATAAATACTAGAGCTGCATCAGGAATCAAACATGATATATGCTAGAGTTATAGCAAATAGAGAAATTCTAGAAATAAAGCAAAAGAAAGATTATAAATACTAGAGCTGCATCTGAAATTAAAGATGATAAATGCTAGAGTTACAGAAAATAGAGAAATTCTAGAAATAAAGCAAAAAGAAAGATGATAAATATTAGAGCTGCATCAGAAATTAAACATGATAAATGCTAGAATTATAGCAAATGAGGATGTTTTAGAAATAAAGCAAAGAAAAAAAATAAATACTACAGCTGCATAAGAAATTAAAGATGATAAATGCTAGAGGTACAGAAAATAGAGAAATTCTAGAAATAAAGCAAAAAAGAAAGATGGTAAATGCTAGAGGTACAGAAAATAGAGAAATTCTAGAAATAAAGCAAAAAAGAAAGATGATAAATGCTAGAGGTACAGAAAATAGAGAAATTCTGGAAATAAAGTAAAAAAGAAAGATGATAAATACTAGAGCTGCATGAGAAATTAAACATGATAAATACTAGAGTTATAGCAAATAAGGAAATCCTAGAAATAAAGCAAAAAAGAATGATGGTAAATGCTAGAGGTACAGAAAATAGAGAAATTCTAAAAATAAAGCAAAAAAGAAAGATGGTAAATGCTAGAGGTACAGAAAATAGAGAAATTCTAGAAACAAAGCAAAAAAGAAAGATGATAAATGCTAGAGGTACAGAAAATAGAGAAATTCTAGAAATAAAGTAAAAAAGAAAGATGATAAATACTAGAGCTGCATGAGAAATTAAACATGATAAATACTAGAGTTATAGCAAATAAATAAATCCTAGAAATAAAGCAAAAAAGAATGATGGTAAATGCTAGAGGTACAGGAAATAGAGAAATTCTAGAAATAAAGCCAAAATAGAGAGATGATAGATACTAGAGCTGCCTCAGAAATTAAACATGATAAATGCTAGAGTTACAGCAAGTGGAGAAGTTCTAGAAATAAAGCAAAAAAGAAAGATGATAAATACTAGAGCTGCATGAGAAATTAAACATGATAAATACTAGAGCTGTATCAGAAATTAAAGATGAAAAATTCAAGACCTGTATCATAAATTAAAGATGATAAATCTTAGAGCTGCATGAGAAATTAAACATGATAAATACTAGAGCTGTATCAGAAATTAAAGATGATAAATTCAAGAGCTGTATCAGAAATTAAAGATGATAAATATTAGAGCTGTATCATAAATTAAAGATGATAAATACTAGAGCTGCATGAGAAATTAAACATGATAAATACTAGAGCTGTATCAGAAATTAAAGAAGATAAATTCAAGAGCTGTATCAGAAATTAAAGATGATAAATATTAGAGCTGTATCATAAATTAAAGATGATAAATACAAGAGCTGTATCATAAATTAAAGATGATAAATTCAAGAGCTGTATCAGAAATTAAACATGATAAATATTAGAGCTGTATCAGAAATTAAACATGGTTAATTCTAGAGTTACAGAAAAAAGAGAAGATCTAGAAATAAAGCAAAAAAAAACATAAATACTAGAGCTGCATGAGAAATTAAACATGATAAATACTAAAGTTATAGCAAATAAGGAAATCCTAGAAATAAAGCAAAAAAGAATGATGGTAAATGCTAGAGTTACAGCAAATAAAAAGCAAAAAAGAAAGATGATAAATACTAGAGCTGCATCAGGAATCAAACATGATATATGCTAGAGTTATAGCAAATAGAGAAATTCTACAACTAAAGCAAAAAGAAAGATGATAAATATTAGAGCTGTATCAGAAATCAAAGATGATAAATTCAAGAGCTGCATCATAAATTAAAGATGATAAATACTAGAGCTGCATCAGAAATTAAACATGATAAATGCTAGAGCTGTATCATAAATTAAAGATGATAAATACTAGAGCTGTATCAGAAATTAAACATGGTTAATTCTAGAGTTACAGAAAAAAGAGAAGATCTAGAAATAAAGCAAAAAAAAAAAATACTACAGCTGCATTGGAAATTAAACATGATAAATGCTAGAATTACAGCAAATGAGGATGTTTTAGAAATAGAGCAAAAAAGAAAGATGATAAATACTACAGCTGCATCTGAAATTACAGATGATAAATACTAGAGCTGCATGAGAAATTAAACATGATAAATACTAGAGTTATAGCAAATAAGGAAATCCTAGAAATAAAGCAAAAAAGAAAGATGATAAATACTAGAGCTGCATGAGAAATTAAAAATGATAAATACTAGAGTTAAAGCAAATAGAGAAATTCTAGAAATAAAGCGAAACGAAAGATGATAAATACTAGAGCTGCATCTGAAATTAAAGATGATAAATGCTAGAGGTACAGAAAATAGAAAAATTCTAGAAATAAAGCAAAACGAAAGATGATAAATACTAGAGCTGCATCTGAAATTAAAGATGATAAATGCTAGAGTTACAGAAAATAGAGAAATTCTAGAAATAAAGCAAAACGAAAGATGATAATAATTAGAGCTGCATCAGAAATTAAACATGATAAATGCTAGAATTACAGCAAATGAGGATGTTTTATAAAAAAAGCAAAAAAAAAATTGATAAATACTAGAGCTGTATCTGAAATTAAAGATGATAAATACTAGAGTTATAGGAAATAGAGAAATTCTACAAATAAAGCAAAAAGAAAGATGATAAATATTAGAGCTGCATCAGAAATTAAACATGATAAATGCTAGAATTATAGCAAATGAGGATGTTTTAGAAATAAAGCAAAAAAGAAGGATGATAAATACTAGAGCTGCATCAGAAATTAAACATGATAAATGCTAGAATTACAGCAAATGAGGATGTTTTAGAAATAAAGCAAAAAAGAAAGATGATAAATACTAGAGCTGCATCTGAAATTAAAGATGATAAATACTAGAGTTGTATCATAAATTAAAGATGATAAATTCAAGAGCTGCATCATAAATTAAAGATGATAAATACTAGAGCTGCATCAGAAATTAAACATGATAAATACTAGAGTTATAGTAAATAAGGAAATCCTAGAAATAAAGGAAAAAAGAGAGATGATAAATACAAGAGCTGCATGAGAAATTAAACATGATAAATACTATAGTTAAAGCAAATAGAGAAATTCTAGAAATAAAGTAAAAAAGAAAGATGATAAATACTAGAGCTGCATGAGAAATTAAACATGATAAATACTAGAGTTATAGCAAATAAATAAATCCTAGAAATAAAGCAAAAAAGAATGATGGTAAATGCTAGAGGTACAGAAAATAGAGAAATTCTAGAAATAAAGCAAAAAAAGAAAGATGATAAATACTAGAGCTGCATGAGAAATTAAACATGATAAATACTAGAGCTGTATCAGAAATTAAAAATGCTAAATTCAAGAGCTGTAACATAAATTAAAGATGATAAATACTAGAGCTGCATGAGAAATTAAACATGATAAATACTAGAGCTGTATCAGAAATTAAAGATGATAAATTCAAGAGCTGTATCAGAAATTAAAGATGATAAATATTAGAGCTGTATCATAAATTAAAGATGATAAATACTAGAGCTGCATGAGAAATTAAACATGATAAATACTAGAGCTGTATCAGAAATTAAAGATGATAAATTCAAGAGCTGTATCAGAAATTAAAGATGATAAATATTAGAGCTGTATCATAAATTAAAGATGATAAATACAAGAGCTGTATCATAAATTAAAGATGATAAATTCAAGAGCTGTATCAGAAATTAAACATGATAAATATTAGAGCTGTATCAGAAATTAAACATGGTTAATTCTAGAGTTACAGAAAAAAGAGAAGATCTAGAAATAAAGCAAAAAAAAAACATAAATACTAGAGCTGCATGAGAAATTAAACATGATAAATACTAAAGTTATAGCAAATAAGGAAATCCTAGAAATAAAGCAAAAAAGAATGATGGTAAATGCTAGAGTTACAGCAAATAGAAAGCAAAAAAGAAAGATGATAAATACTAGAGCTGCATCAGGAATCAAACATGATATATGCTAGAGTTATAGCAAATAGAGAAATTCTACAACTAAAGCAAAAAGAAAGATGATAAATATTAGAGCTGTATCAGAAATCAAAGATGATAAATTCAAGAGCTGCATCATAAATTAAAGATGATAAATACTAGAGCTGCATCAGAAATTAAACATGATAAATGCTAGAGCTGTATCATAAATTAAAGATGATAAATACTAGAGCTGTATCAGAAATTAAACATGGTTAATTCTAGAGTTACAGAAAAAAGAGAAGATCTAGAAATAAAGCAAAAAAAAAAATACCACAGCTGCATTGGAAATTAAACATGATAAATGCTAGAATTACAGCAAATGAGGATGTTTTAGAAATAGAGCAAAAAAGAAAGATGATAAATGCTACAGCTGCATCTGAAATTACAGATGATAAATACTAGAGTTATAGCAAATAAGTAAATCCTAGAAATAAAGAAAAAAAGAATGACGGTAAATGCTAGAGTTACAGCAAATAGAGCAATTCTAGAAATAAAGCAAAAAGAAAGATGATAAATACTAGAGCTGCATCTGAAATTAAAGATGATAAATATTAGAGTTATAGCAAATAAGGAAATCCTAGAAATAAAGCAAAAAAGAATGACGGTAAATGCTAGAGTTACAGCAAATAGAGCAATTCTAGAAATAAAGCAAAAAGAAAGATGATAAATACTAGAGCTGCATCTGAAATTAAAGATGATAAATACTAGAATTACAGCAAATGAGGTTGTTTTAGAAATAAAGCAAAAAAGAAAGATGATAAATACTAGAGATGCATCTGAAATTAAAGATGATAAATGCTAGAGTTATAGCAAATAAGGAAATCCTACAAATAAAGCAAAAAAGAAAGATGATAAATATTAGAGCTGCATCAGAAATTAAACATGGTTAATTCTAGAGTTACAGAAAAAAGAGAAGATCTAGAAATAAAGCAAAAAAAAAATAAATGCTACAGCTGCATTAGAAATTAAACATGATAATTGCTAGAATTACAGCAAATGAGGTTGTTTTAGAAATAAAGCAAAAAAGAAAGATGATAAATACTAGAGATGCATCTGAAATTAAAGATGATAAATACTAGAGTTATAGCAAATAAGGAAATCCTACAAATAAAGCAAAAAAGAAAGATGGTAAATATTAGAGCTGCATCAGAAATTAAACATGATAAATGCTAGAATTACAGCAAATGAGGATGTTTTAGAAATAAAGCAAAAAAGAAAGATGATAAATACTAGAGATGCATCTGAAATTAAAGATGATAAATACTAGAGCTGTATCATAAATTAAAGATGATAAATACAAGAGCTGTATCAGAAATTAAAGATGATAAATTCAAGAGCTGTATCATAAATTAAAGATGATAAATACTAGAGCTGTATCAGAAATTAAGCATGGTTAATTCTAGAGTTACAGAAAAAAGAGAAGATCTAGAAATAAAGCAAAAAATAAATAAATACTACAGCTGCATTAGAAATTAAAGATGATATATGCTAGAGGTACAGAAGATAGAGAAATTCTAGAAATAAAGCAAAAAAGAAAGATGATAAATGCTAGAGGTACAGAAAAAAGAGAAATTCTAGAATTAAAGCAAAAAAGAAAGATGGTAAATGCTAGAGCTGCATTAGAAATTAAAGATGATATATGCTAGAGGTACAGAAAATAGAGAAATTCTAGAAATAAAGCAAAAAAGAAAGATGATAAATGCTACAGGTACAGAAAATAGAGAAATTCTAGAAAAAAAGCAAAAAAGAAAGATGATAAATGCTAGAGGTACAGAAAAAAGAGAAATTCTAGAAATAAAGCAAAAAAGAATGATGGTAAATGCTAGAGCTGCATCAGAAATTAAACATGATGAATACTAGAGTTATAGCAAATAGAGAAATTCTACAAATAAAGCAAAAAAGAAAGATGATAAATACCAGAGCTGCATGAGAAATTAAACATGATAAATACTAGAGTTATAGCAAATAAGGAAATCCTAGAAATAAAGCAAAAAAGAAAGATGATAAATACTAGAGCTGCATGAGAAATTAAACATGATAAATACTAGAGTTAAAGCAAATAGAGAAATTCTAGAAATAAAGCGAAACGAAAGATGATAAATACTAGAGCTGCATCTGAAATTAAAGATGATAAATGCTAGAGGTACAGAAAATAGAAAAATTCTAGAAATAAAGCAAAACGAAAGATGATAAATACTAGAGCTGCATCTGAAATTAAAGATGATAAATGCTAGAGTTACAGAAAATAGAGAAATTCTAGAAATAAAGCAAAAAAGAAAGATGATAAATGCTACAGGTACAGAAAATAGAGAAATTCTAGAAAAAGAGCAAAAAAGAAAGATGATAAATGCTAGAGGTACAGAAAAAAGAGAAATTCTAGAAATAAAGCAAAAAAGAATGATGGTAAATGCTACAGGTACAGAAAAAAGAGAAATTCTAGAAAAAAAGCAAAAAAGAAAGATGATAAATGCTAGAGGTACAGAAAAAAGAGAAATTCTAGAAATAAAGCAAAAAAGAAAGATGATAAATGCTACAGGTACAGAAAAAAGAGAAATTCTAGAAAAAAAGCAAAAAAGAAAGATGATAAATGCTAGAGGTACAGAAAAAAGAGAAATTCTAGAAATAAAGCAAAAAAGAAAGATGATAAATGCTACAGGTACAGAAAATAGAGAAATTCTAGAAAAAAAGCAAAAAAGAAAGATGATAAATGCTAGAGGTACAGAAAAAAGAGAAATTCTAGAAATAAAGCAAAAAAGAAAGATGATAAATGCTACAGGTACAGAAAAAAGAGAAATTCTAGAAAAAAAGCAAAAAAGAAAGATGATAAATGCTAGAGTTACAGAAAATAGAGAAATTCTAGAAAAAGAGCAAAAAAGAAAGATGATAAATGCTAGAGGTACAGAAAAAAGAGAAATTCTAGAAATAAAGCAAAAAAGAATGATGGTAAATGCTACAGGTACAGAAAAAAGAGAAATTCTAGAAATAAAGCAAAAAAGAATGATGGTAAATGCTACAGGTACAGAAAATAGAGAAATTCTAGAAAAAAAGCAAAAAAGAAAGATGATAAATGCTAGAGGTACAGAAAAAAGAGAAATTCTAGAAATAAAGCAAAAAAGAATGATGGTAAATGCTACAGGTACAGAAAAAAGAGAAATTCTAGAAATAAAGCAAAAAAGAAAGATGATAAATGCTAGAGCTGCATTAGAAATTAAAGATGATATATGCTAGAGGTACAGAAAATAGAGAAATTCTAGAAATAAAGCAAAAAAGAAAGATGATAAATGCTACAGGTACAGAAAATAGAGAAATTCTAGAAAAAAAGCAAAAAAGAAAGATGATAAATGCTAGAGGTACAGAAAAAAGAGAAATTCTAGAAATAAAGCAAAAAAGAAAGATGATAAATGCTAGAGGTACAGAAAAAAGAGAAATTCTAGAATTAAAGCAAAAAAGAAAGATGGTAAATGCTAGAGCTGCATTAGAAATTAAAGATGATATATGCTAGAGGTACAGAAAATAGAGAAATTCTAGAAATAAAGCAAAAAAGAAAGATGATAAATGCTACAGGTACAGAAAATAGAGAAATTCTAGAAAAAAAGCAAAAAAGAAAGATGATAAATGCTAGAGGTACAGAAAAAAGAGAAATTCTAGAAATAAAGCAAAAAAGAATGATGGTAAATGCTAGAGCTGCATCAGAAATTAAACATGATGAATACTAGAGTTATAGCAAATAGAGAAATTCTACAAATAAAGCAAAAAAGAAAGATGATAAATACTAGAGCTGCATGAGAAATTAAACATGATAAATACTAGAGTTATAGCAAATAAGGAAATCCTAGAAATAAAGCAAAAAAGAAAGATGATAAATACTAGAGCTGCATGAGAAATTAAACATGATAAATACTAGAGTTATAGCAAATAAGGAAATCCTAGAAATAAAGCAAAAAAGAAAGATGATAAATACTAGAGCTGCATGAGAAATTAAACATGATAAATACTAGAGTTAAAGCAAATAGAGAAATTCTAGAAATAAAGCGAAACGAAAGATGATAAATACTAGAGCTGCATCTGAAATTAAAGATGATAAATGCTAGAGGTACAGAAAATAGAAAAATTCTAGAAATAAAGCAAAACGAAAGATGATAAATACTAGAGCTGCATCTGAAATTAAAGATGATAAATGCTAGAGTTACAGAAAATAGAGAAATTCTAGAAATAAAGCAAAACGAAAGATGATAATAATTAGAGCTGCATCAGAAATTAAACATGATAAATGCTAGAATTACAGCAAATGAGGATGTTTTATAAAAAAAGCAAAAAAAAAAATTGATAAATACTAGAGCTGTATCTGAAATTAAAGATGATAAATACTAGAGTTATAGGAAATAGAGAAATTCTACAAATAAAGCAAAAAGAAAGATGATAAATATTAGAGCTGCATCAGAAATTAAACATGATAAATGCTAGAATTATAGCAAATGAGGATGTTTTAGAAATAAAGCAAAAAAGAAGGATGATAAATACTAGAGCTGCATCAGAAATTAAACATGATAAATGCTAGAATTACAGCAAATGAGGATGTTTTAGAAATAAAGCAAAAAAGAAAGATGATAAATACTAGAGCTGCATCTGAAATTAAAGATGATAAATACTAGAGTTGTATCATAAATTAAAGATGATAAATACTAGAGCTGCATCAGAAATTAAACATGATAAATACTAGAGTTATAGTAAATAAGGAAATCCTAGAAATAAAGGAAAAAAGAGAGATGATAAATACAAGAGCTGCATGAGAAATTAAACATGATAAATACTATAGTTAAAGCAAATAGAGAAATTCTAGAAATAAAGCGAAACGAAAGATGATAAATACTAGAGCTGCATCTGAAATTAAAGATGATAAATGCTAGAGGTACAGAAAATAGAAAAATTCTAGAAATAAAGCAAAACGAAAGATGATAAATACTAGAGCTGCATCTGAAATTAAAGATGATAAATGCTAGAGTTACAGAAAATAGAGAAATTCTAGAAATAAAGCAAAAAGAAAGATGATAAATATTAGAGCTGCATCAGAAATTAAACATGATAAATGCTAGAATTATAGCAAATGAGGATGTTTTAGAAATAAAGCAAAGAAAAAAAATAAATACTACAGCTGCATTAGAAATTAAAGATGATAAATGCTAGAGGTACTTAAAATAGAGAAATTCTAGAAATAAAGCAAAAAAGAAAGATGGTAAATGCTAGAGGTACAGAAAATAGAGAAATTCTAGAAATAAAGCAAAAAAAAAGATGATAAATGCTAGAGGTACAGAAAATAGAGAAATTCTGGAAATAAAGTAAAAAAGAAAGATGATAAATAGTAGAGCTGCATGAGAAATTAAACATGATAAATACTAGAGTTATAGCAAATAAGGAAGTCCTAGAAATAAAGCAAAAAAGAATGATGGTAAATGCTAGAGGTAAAGAAAATAGAGAAATTCTAGAAATAAAGCAAAAAAAGAAAGATGATAAATACTAGAGCTGCATGAGAAATTAAACATGATAAATTCTAGAGTTATAGCAAATAAGGAAATCCTAGAAATAAAGCAAAAAAGAATGATGGTAAATGCTAGAGGTACAGAAAATAGAGAAATTCTAGAAATAAAGCAAAAAAAAGAGAGATGATAGATACTAGAGCTGCCTCAGAAATTAAACATTGTAAATGCTAGAGTTACAGCAAGTGGAGAAGTTCTAGAAATAAAGCAGAAAAGAAAGATGATAAATACTAGAGCTGCATTAGAAATTAAAGATGATAACTGCTAGAGGTACAGAAAATAGAGAAATCCTAGAAATAGAGCAAAAAAGAAAGATGATAAATACTAGAGCTGCATGAGAAATTAAACATGATAAATATTAGAGTTATAGCAAATAAGGAAATCCTAGAAATAAAGCAAAAAAGAAAGATGGTAAATGCTAGAGGTACAGAAAATAGAGAAATTCTAGAAATAAAGCAAAAAAGAGAGATGATAAATATTAGAGCTGCATCAGAAATTAAACATGATAAATGCTAGAATTATAGCAAATGAGGATGTATTAGAAATAAAGCAAAAAAGAAGGATGATGAATACTAGAGCTGCATCAGAAATTAAACATGATAAATGCTAGAATTACAGCAAATGAGGATGTTTTAGAAATAAAGCAAAAAAGAAAGATGATAAATACTAGAGCTGCATCTGAAATTAAAGATGATAAATACTAGAGTTGTATCATAAATTAAAGATGATAAATTCTAGAGCTGCATCATAAATTAAAGATGATAAATACTAGAGCTGCATCAGAAATTAAACATGATAAATACTAGAGTTATAGCAAATAAGGAAATCCTAGAAATAAAGGAAAAAAGAAAGATGATAAATACAAGAGCTGCATGAGAAATTAAACATGATAAATACTATAGTTAAAGCAAATAGAGAAATTCTAGAAATAAAGCGAAACGAAAGATGATAAATACTAGAGCTGCATCTGAAATTAAAGATGATAAATGCTAGAGGTACAGAAAATAGAAAAATTCTAGAAATAAAGCAAAACGAAAGATGATAAATATTAGAACTGCATCTGAAATTAAAGATGATAAATGCTAGAGTTACAGAAAATAGAGAAATTCTAGAAATAAAGCAAAAAGAAAGATGATAAATATTAGAGCTGCATCAGAAATTAAACATGATAAATGCTAGAATTATAGCAAATGAGGATGTTTTAGAAATAAAGCAAAGAAAAAAAATAAATACTACAGCTGCATTAGAAATTAAAGATGATAAATGCTAGAGGTACTTAAAATAGAGAAATTCTAGAAATAAAGCAAAAAAGAAAGATGATAAATGCTAGAGGTACAGAAAATAGAGAAATTCTAGAAATAAAGCAAAAAAGAAAGATGGTAAATGCTAGAGGTACAGAAAATAGAGAAATTCTAGAAATAAAGCAAAAAAGAAAGATGATAAATGCTAGAGGTACAGAAAATAGAGAAATTCTGGAAATAAAGTAAAAAAGAAAGATGATAAATACTAGAGCTGCATGAGAAATTAAACATGATAAATACTAGAGTTATAGCAAATAAGGAAGTCCTAGAAATAAAGCAAAAAAGAATGATGGTAAATGCTAGAGGTAAAGAAAATAGAGAAATTCTAGAAATAAAGCAAAAAAAGAAAGATGATAAATACTAGAGCTGCATGAGAAATTAAACATGATAAATTCTAGAGTTATAGCAAATAAGGAAATCCTAGAAATAAAGCAAAAAAGAATGATGGTAAATGCTAGAGGTACAGAAAATAGAGAAATTCTAGAAATAAAGCCAAAATAGAGAGATGATAGATACTAGAGCTGCCTCAGAAATTAAACATGATAAATGCTAGAGTTACAGCAAGTGGAGAAGTTCTAGAAATAAAGCAGAAAAGAAAGATGATAAATACTAGAGCTGCATTAGAAATTAAAGATGATAAATGCTAGAGGTACAGAAAATTGAGAAATCCTAGAAATAGAGCAAAAAAGAAAGATGATAAATACTAGAGTTGCATGAGAAATTAAACATGATAAATATTAGAGTTATAGCAAATAAGGAAATCCTAGAAATAAAGCAAAAAAGAAAGATGGTAAATGCTAGAGGTACAGAAAATAGAGAAATTCTAGAAATAAAGCAAAAAAAGAAAGATGATAAATACTAGGGCTGCATGAGAAATTAAACATGATAAATACTAGAGCTGTATCAGAAATTAAAGATGATAAATACTAGAGCTGTATCAGAAATTAAAGATGATAAATTCAAGAGCTGTATCAGAAATTAGAGATGATAAATAGTAGAGCTGTATCATTAATTAAAGATGATAAATACAAGAGCTGTATCATAAATTAAAGATGATAAATTCAAGAGCTGTATCAGAAATTAAACATGATAAATATTAGAGCTGTATCAGAAATTAAACATGGTTAATTCTAGAGTTACAGAAAAAAGAGAAGATCTAGAAATAAAGCGAAAAAAAACATAAATACTAGAGCTGCATGAGAAATTAAACATGATAAATACTAAAGTTATAGCAAATAAGGAAATCCTAGAAATAAAGCAAAAAAGAATGATGGTAAATGCTAGAGTTACAGCAAATAGAAAGCAAAAAAGAAAGATGATAAATACTAGAGCTGCATCAGGAATCAAACATGATATATGCTAGAGTTATAGCAAATAGAGAAATTCTACAACTAAAGCAAAAAGAAAGATGATAAATATTAGAGCTGTATCAGAAATCAAAGATGATAAATTCAAGAGCTGCATCATAAATTAAAGATGATAAATACTAGAGCTGCATCAGAAATTAAACATGATAAATGCTAGAGCTGTATCATAAATTAAAGATGATAAATACAAGAGCTGTATCATAAATTAAAGATGATAAATTCAAGAGCTGTATCAGAAATTAAACATGATAAATATTA
Organism: Aurelia coerulea; assembly: GCA_039566865.1. Taxonomy (NCBI): domain Eukaryota; kingdom Metazoa; phylum Cnidaria; class Scyphozoa; order Semaeostomeae; family Ulmaridae; genus Aurelia; species Aurelia coerulea. The sequence continues at coordinate 419,577 of CM076947.1, read as the reverse complement.
GAGCTGTATCAGAAATTAAACATGGTTAATTCTAGAGTTACAGAAAAAAGAGAAGATCTAGAAATAAAGCGAAAAAAAACATAAATACTAGAGCTGCATGAGAAATTAAACATGATAAATACTAAAGTTATAGCAAATAAGGAAATCCTAGAAATAAAGCAAAAACGAATGATGGTAAATGCTAGAGTTACAGCAAATAGAAAGCAAAAAAGAAAGATGATAAATACTAGAGCTGCATCAGGAATCAAACATGATATATGCTAAAGTTATAGCAAATAGAGAAATTCTACAAATAAAGCAAATAGAAAGATGATAAATACTAGGGCTGCATCAGAAATTAAACATGATAAATAGTAGAGTTATAGCAAATAGAGAAATTCTAGAAATAAAGCAAAAGAAAGATGATAAATACTAGAGCTGCATGAGAAATTAAACATGATAAATATTAGAGTTATAGCAAATAAGGAAATCCTAGAAATAAAGCAAAAAAGAAAGATGATAAATACTAGAGTTGCATCAGGAATCAAACATGATATATGCTAGAGTTATAGCAAATAGAGAAATTCTAGAAATAAAGCAAAAGAAAGATGATAAATACTAGAGCTGCATCTGAAATTAAAGATGATAAATGCTAGAGTTACAGAAAATAGAGAAATTCTAGAAATAAAGCAAAAAGAAAGATGATAAATATTAGAGCTGCATCAGAAATTAAACATGATAAATGCTAGAATTATAGCAAATGAGGATCTTTTAGAAATAAAGCAAAGAAAAAAAATAAATACTACAGCTGCATTAGAAATTAAAGATGATAAATGCTAGAGGTACAGAAAATAGAGAAATTCTAGAAATAAAGCAAAAAGAAAGATGATAAATACTAGAGCTGCATGAGGAATTAAACATGATAAATACAAGAGTTATAGCAAATGGAGAAATTCTAGGAATAAAGCAAAAAAGAATGATGGTAAATGCTAGAGGTACAGAAAATAGAGAAATTCTAGAAATAAAGCAAAAAAGAAAGATGATAAATGCTAGAGGTACAGAAAATAGAGAAATTCTAGAAATAAAGTAAAAAAAAAAAAGATGATAAATACTAGAGTTATAGCAAATAAGGAAATCCTAGAAATAAAGCAAAAAAGAAAGATGATAAATACTAGAGCTGCATGAGAAATTAAACATAATAAATACTAGAGTTATAGCAAATAAGGAAATCCTAGAAATAAAGCAAAAAAGAATGATGGTAAATGCTAGAGGTACAGAAAATAGAGAAATTCTAGAAATAAAGCAAAAAAGGAAAGATGATAAATACTAGAGCTGCATGAGAAATTAAACATGATAAATACTAGAGCTGTATCAGAAATTAAAGATGATAAATTCAAGAGCTGTATCATAAATTAAAGATGATAAATATTAGAGCTGCATGAGAAATTAAACATGATAAATACTAGAGCTGTATCAGAAATTAAAGATGATAAATTCAAGAGCTGTATCATAAATTAAAGATGATAAATATTAGAGCTGCATGAGAAATTAAACATGATAAATACTAGAGCTGTATCAGAAATTAAAGATGATAAATTCAAGAGCTGTATCAGAAATTAAAGATGATAAATATTAGAGCTGCATGAGAAATTAAACATGATAAATACTAGAGCTGTATCAGAAATTAAAGATGATAAATTCAAGAGCTGTATCATAAATTAAAGATGATAAATATTAGAGCTGCATGAGAAATTAAACATGATAAATACTAGAGCTGTATCAGAAATTAAAGATGATAAATTCAAGAGCTGTATCAGAAATTAAAGATGATAAATATTAGAGCTGTATCATAAATTAAAGATGATAAATACTAGAGCTGCATGAGAAATTAAACATGATAAATACTAGAGCTGTATCAGAAATTAAAGATGATAAATTCAAGAGCTGTATCAGAAATTAGAGATGATAAATAGTAGAGCTGTATCATTAATTAAAGATGATAAATACAAGAGCTGTATCATAAATTAAAGATGATAAATTCAAGAGCTGCATCAGAAATTAAACATGATAAATATTAGAGCTGTATCAGAAATTAAACATGGTTAATTCTAGAGTTACAGAAAAAAGAGAAGATCTAGAAATAAAGCAAAAAAAAAACATAAATACTAGAGCTGCATGAGAAATTAAACATGATAAATATTAGAGTTATAGCAAATAAGGAAATCCTAGAAATAAAGCAAAAAAGAAAGATGATAAATACTAGAGCTGCATCAGGAATCAAACATGATATATGCTAGAGTTATAGCAAATAGAGAAATTCTACAAATAAAGCAAATAGAAAGATGATAAATACTAGGGCTGTATCAGAAATTAAACATGATAAATAGTAGAGTTATAGCAAATAGAGAAATTCTAGAAATAAAGCAAAAGAAAGATGATAATTACTAGAGCTGCATGAGAAATTAAACATGATAAATATTAGAGTTATAGCAAATAAGGAAATCCTAGAAATAAAGCAAAAAAGAATGATGGTAATTGCTAGAGGTACAGAAAATAGAGAAATTCTAAAAATAAAGCAAAAAAGAAAGATGGTAAATGCTAGAGGTACAAAAAATAGAGAAATTCTAGAAACAAAGCAAAAAAGAAAGATGATAAATGCTAGAGGTACAGAAAATAGAGAAATTCTAGAAATGAAGTAAAAAAGAAAGATGATAAATACTAGAGCTGCATGAGAAATTAAACATGATAAATACTAGAGTTATAGCAAATAAATAAATCCTAGAAATAAAGCAAAAAAGAATGATGGTAAATGCTAGAGGTACAGAAAATAGAGAAATTCTAGAAATAAAGCAAAAAAAGAAAGATGATAAATACTAGAGCTGCATGAGAAATTAAACATGATAAATACTAGAGCTGTATCAGAAATTAAAGATGATAAATTCAAGAGCTGTATCATAAATTAAAGATGATAAATATTAGAGCTGCATGAGAAATTAAACATGATAAATACTAGAGCTGTATCAGAAATTAAAGATGATAAATTCAAGAGCTGTATCAGAAATTAAAGATGATAAATATTAGAGCTGTATCATAAATTAAAGATGATAAATACTAGAGCTGCATGAGAAATTAAACATGATAAATACTAGAGCTGTATCAGAAATTAAAGATGATAAATTCAAGAGCTGTATCAGAAATTAAAGATGATAAATATTAGAGCTGTATCATAAATTAAAGATGATAAATACAAGAGCTGTATCATAAATTAAAGATGATAAATTCAAGAGCTGTATCAGAAATTAAACATGATAAATATTAGAGCTGTATCAGAAATTAAACATGGTTAATTCTAGAGTTACAGAAAAAAGAGAAGATCTAGAAATAAAGCAAAAAAAAAACATAAATACTAGAGCTGCATGAGAAATTAAACATGATAAATACTAAAGTTATAGCAAATAAGGAAATCCTAGAAATAAAGCAAAAAAGAATGATGGTAAATGCTAGAGTTACAGCAAATAGAAAGCAAAAACGAAAGATGATAAATACTAGAGCTGCATCAGGAATCAAACATGATATATGCTAGAGTTATAGCAAATAGAGAAATTCTACAACTAAAGCAAAAAGAAAGATGATAAATATTAGAGCTGTATCAGAAATCAAAGATGATAAATTCAAGAGCTGCATCATAAATTAAAGATGATAAATACTAGAGCTGCATCAGAAATTAAACATGATAAATGCTAGAGCTGTATCATAAATTAAAGATGATAAATACTAGAGCTGTATCAGAAATTAAACATGGTTAATTCTAGAGTTACAGAAAAAAGAGAAGATCTAGAAATAAAGCAAAAAAAAAAAATACTACAGCTGCATTGGAAATTAAACATGATAAATGCTAGAATTACAGCAAATGAGGATGTTTTAGAAATAGAGCAAAAAAGAAAGATGATAAATACTACAGCTGCATCTGAAATTACAGATGATAAATACTAGAGTTATAGCAAATAAGTAAATCCTAGAAATAAAGAAAAAAAGAATGACGGTAAATGCTAGAGTTACAGCAAATAGAGCAATTCTAGAAATAAAGCAAAAAGAAAGATGATAAATACTAGAGCTGCATCTGAAATTAAAGATGATAAATATTAGAGTTATAGCAAATAAGGAAATCCTAGAAATAAAGCAAAAAAGAATGACGGTAAATGCTAGAGTTACAGCAAATAGAGCAATTCTAGAAATAAAGCAAAAAGAAAGATGATAAATACTAGAGCTGCATCTGAAATTAAAGATGATAAATATTAGAGTTATAGCAAATAAGTAAATCCTAGAAATAAAGAAAAAAAGAATGACGGTAAATGCTAGAGTTACAGCAAATAGAGCAATTCTAGAAATAAAGCAAAAAAGAAAGATGATAAATACTAGAGCTGCATGAGAAATTAAACATGATAAATACTAGAGTTATAGCAAATAAGGAAATCCTAGAAATAAAGCAAAAAAGAATGATGGTAAATGCTAGAGCGGCATGAGAAATTAAACATGATAAATGCTAGAATTACAGCAAATGAGGTTGTTTTAGAAATAAAGCAAAAAAGAAAGATGATAAATACTAGAGATGCATCTGAAATTAAAGATGATAAATACTAGAGCTGTATCATAAATTAAAGATGATAAATACAAGAGCTGTATCAGAAATTAAAGATGATAAATTCAAGAGCTGTATCACAAATTAAACATGATAAATATTAGAGCTGTATCAGAAATTAAACATGGTTAATTCTAGAGTCACAGAAAAAAGAGAAGATCTAGAAATAAAGCAAAAAAAAAACATAAATACTAGAGCTGCATGAGAAAGTAAACATGATAAATACTAAAGTTATAGCAAATAAGGAAATCCTAGAAATAAAGCAAAAAAGAAAGATGATAAATGCTAGAGGTACAGAAAATAGAGAAATTCTAGAAATAAAGTAAAAAAGAAAGATGATAAATACTAGAGTTATAGCAAATAATGAAATCCTAGAAATAAAGCAAAAAAGAAAGATGATAAATACTAGAGCTGCATGAGAAATTAAACATAATAAATACTAGAGTTATAGCAAATAAGGAAATCCTAGAAATAAAGCAAAAAAGAATGATGGTAAATGCTAGAGGTACAGAAAATAGAGAAATTCTAGAAATAAAGCAAAAAAGGAAAGATGATAAATACTAGAGCTGCATGAGAAATTAAACATGATAAATACTAGAGTTACAGAAAATAGAGAAATTCTAGAAATAAAGCAAAAAGAAAGATGATAAATATTAGAGCTGCATCAGAAATTAAACATGATAAATGCTAGAATTATAGCAAATGAGGATGTTTTAGAAATAAAGCAAAGAAAAAAAAATAAATACTACAGCTGCATTAGAAATTAAAGATGATAAATGCTAGAGGTACTTAAAATAGAGAAATTCTAGAAATAAAGCAAAAAAGAAAGATGATAAATGCTAGAGGTACAGAAAATAGAGAAATTCTAGAAATAAAGCAAAAAAGAAAGATGGTAAATGCTAGAGGTACAGAAAATAGAGAAATTCTAGAAGTAAAGCAAAAAAGAAAGATGATAAATGCTAGAGGTACAGAAAATAGAGAAATTCTGGAAATAAAGTAAAAAAGAAAGATGATAAATACTAGAGCTGCATGAGAAATTAAACATGATAAATTCTAGAGTTATAGCAAATAAGGAAATCCTAGAAATAAAGCAAAAAAGAATGATGGTAAATGCTAGAGGTACAGAAAATAGAGAAATTCTAGAAATAAAGCCAAAATAGAGAGATGATAGATACTAGAGCTGCCTCAGAAATTAAACGTGATAAATGCTAGAGTTACAGCAAGTGGAGAAGTTCTAGAAATAAAGCAGAAAAGAAAGATGATAAATACTAGAGCTGCATTAGAAATTAAAGATGATAAATGCTAGAGGTACAGAAAATAGAGAAATCCTAGAAATAGAGCAAAAAAGAAAGATGATAAATACTAGAGCTGCATGAGAAATTAACCATGATAAATATTAGAGTTATAGCAAATAAGGAAATCCTAGAAATAAAGCAAAAAAGAAAGATGGTAAATGCTAGAGGTACAGAAAATAGAGAAATTCTAGAAATAAAGCAAAAAAAAGAAAGATGATAAATACTAGGGCTGCATGAGAAATTAAACATGATAAATACTAGAGTTATAGCAAATAAGGAAATCCTAGAAATAAAGCAAAAAAGAATGATGGTAAATGCTAGAGGTACAGAAAATAGAGATATTCTAGAAATAAAGCAAAAAAAGAAAGATGATAAATACTAGAGCTGCATGAGAAATTAAACATGATAAATACTAGAGCTGTATCAGAAATTAAAGATGATAAATTCAAGAGCTGTATCATAAATTAAATATGATAAATATTAGAGCTGCATGAGAAATTAAACATGATAAATACTAGAGCTGTATCAGAAATTAAAGATGATAAATCCAAGAGCTGTATCATAAATTAAAGATGATAAATATTAGAGCTGCATGAGAAATTAAACATGATAAATACTAGAGCTGTATCAGAAATTAAAAATGCTAAATTCAAGAGCTGTATCATAAATTAAAGATGATAAATACTAGAGCTGCATGAGAAATTAAACATGATAAATACTAGAGCTGTATCAGAAATTAAAGATGATAAATTCAAGAGCTGTATCAGAAATTAGAGATGATAAATATTAGAGCTGTATCATAAATTAAAGATGATAAATACTAGAGCTGCATGAGAAATTAAACATGATAAATACTAGAGCTGTATCAGAAATTAAAGATGATAAATTCAAGAGCTGTATCAGAAATTAGAGATGATAAATAGTAGAGCTGTATCATTAATTAAAGATGATAAATACAAGAGCTGTATCATAAATTAAAGATGATAAATTCAAGAGCTGTATCAGAAATTAAACATGATAAATATTAGAGCTGTATCAGAAATTAAACATGGTTAATTCTAGAGTTACAGAAAAAAGAGAAGATCTAGAAATAAAGCGAAAAAAAAACATAAATACTAGAGCTGCATGAGAAATTAAACATGATAAATACTAAAGTTATAGCAAATAAGGAAATCCTAGAAATAAAGCAAAAAAGAATGATGGTAAATGCTAGAGTTACAGCAAATAGAAAGCAAAAAAGAAAGATGATAAATACTAGAGCTGCATCAGGAATCAAACATGATATATGCTAGAGTTATAGCAAATAGAGAAATTCTACAAATAAAGCAAATAGAAAGATGATAAATACTAGGGCTGCATCAGAAAATAAACATGATAAATAGTAGAGTTATAGCAAATAGAGAAATTCTAGAAATAAAGCAAAAGAAAGATGATAAATACTAGAGCTGCATGAGAAATTAAACATGATAAATATTAGAGTTATAGCAAATAAGGAAATCCTAGAAATAAAGCAAAAAAGAATGATGGTAAATGCTAGAGTTACAGCAAATAGAAAGCAAAAAAGAAAGATGATAAATACTAGAGCTGCTTCAGGAATCAAACATGATATATGCTAGAGTTATAGCAAATAGAGAAATTCTAGAAATAAAGCAAAAGAGAGATGATAAATACTAGAGCTGCATCTGAAATTAAAGAATATAAATACTAGAGTTACAGAAAATAGAGAAATTCTAGAAATAAAGCAAAAAGAAAGATGATAAATATTAGAGCTGCATCAGAAATTAAACATGATAAATGCTAGAATTATAGCAAATGAGGATGTTTTAGAAATAAAGCAAAGAAAAAAAATAAATACTACAGCTGCATTAGAAATTAAAGATGATAAATGCTAGAGGTACAGAAAATAGAGAAATTCTAGAAATAAAGCAAAAAAGAATGATGGCAAATACTAGAGTTACAGGAAATAGAGAAGTTCTAGAAATAAAGCAAAAAGAAAGATGATAAATACTAGAGCTGCATCAGAAATTAAACATGATAAATGCTAGAGTTACAGCAAATGGAGAAATTCTAGAAATAAAGCAAAAAAGAAAGATGATAAATACTAGAGCTGCATCAGAAATTAAAGATGATAAATGCTAGTGTTACAGCAAATGAAGAAGTTCTAGAAATAAAGCAAACAAGAAAGATGATAAATACTAGAGCTGCATCAGAAATTAAACATGATAAATGCTAGAGGTACAGAAAATAGAGAAATTCTACAAATAAAGCAAAAAGAAAGATGATAAATACTAGAGCTGCATGAGAAATTAAACATGATAAATGCTAGAGTTACAGCAAATGGAGAAATTCTAGAAATAAAGCAAAAAAGAATGATGATAAATACTAGAGCTGCCTCAGAAATTAAACATGATAAATAGTAGAGTTACAGCAAATGGAGAAATTCTAGAAATAAAGCAAAGAAGAAAGATGATAAATACTAGGGCTGCATGAGAAATTAAACATGATAAATACTAGAGTTATAGCAAATAAGGAAATCCTAGAAATAAAGCAAAAAAGAATGATGGTAAATGCTAGAGGTACAGAAAATAGAGATATTCTAGAAATAAAGCAAAAAAAGAAAGATGATAAATACTAGAGCTGCATGAGAAATTAAACATGATAAATACTAGAGCTGTATCAGAAATTAAAGATGATAAATTCAAGAGCTGTATCATAAATTAAATATGATAAATATTAGAGCTGCATGAGAAATTAAACATGATAAATACTAGAGCTGTATCAGAAATTAAAGATGATAAATCCAAGAGCTGTATCATAAATTAAAGATGATAAATATTAGAGCTGCATGAGAAATTAAACATGATAAATACTAGAGCTGTATCAGAAATTAAAAATGCTAAATTCAAGAGCTGTATCATAAATTAAAGATGATAAATACTAGAGCTGCATGAGAAATTAAACATGATAAATACTAGAGCTGTATCAGAAATTAAAGATGATAAATTCAAGAGCTGTATCAGAAATTAGAGATGATAAATATTAGAGCTGTATCATAAATTAAAGATGATAAATACTAGAGCTGCATGAGAAATTAAACATGATAAATACTAGAGCTGTATCAGAAATTAAAGATGATAAATTCAAGAGCTGTATCAGAAATTAGAGATGATAAATAGTAGAGCTGTATCATTAATTAAAGATGATAAATACAAGAGCTGTATCATAAATTAAAGATGATAAATTCAAGAGCTGTATCAGAAATTAAACATGATAAATATTAGAGCTGTATCAGAAATTAAACATGGTTAATTCTAGAGTTACAGAAAAAAGAGAAGATCTAGAAATAAAGCGAAAAAAAAACATAAATACTAGAGCTGCATGAGAAATTAAACATGATAAATACTAAAGTTATAGCAAATAAGGAAATCCTAGAAATAAAGCAAAAAAGAATGATGGTAAATGCTAGAGTTACAGCAAATAGAAAGCAAAAAAGAAAGATGATAAATACTAGAGCTGCATCAGGAATCAAACATGATATATGCTAGAGTTATAGCAAATAGAGAAATTCTACAAATAAAGCAAATAGAAAGATGATAAATACTAGGGCTGCATCAGAAAATAAACATGATAAATAGTAGAGTTATAGCAAATAGAGAAATTCTAGAAATAAAGCAAAAGAAAGATGATAAATACTAGAGCTGCATGAGAAATTAAACATGATAAATATTAGAGTTATAGCAAATAAGGAAATCCTAGAAATAAAGCAAAAAAGAATGATGGTAAATGCTAGAGTTACAGCAAATAGAAAGCAAAAAAGAAAGATGATAAATACTAGAGCTGCTTCAGGAATCAAACATGATATATGCTAGAGTTATAGCAAATAGAGAAATTCTAGAAATAAAGCAAAAGAGAGATGATAAATACTAGAGCTGCATCTGAAATTAAAGAATATAAATACTAGAGTTACAGAAAATAGAGAAATTCTAGAAATAAAGCAAAAAGAAAGATGATAAATATTAGAGCTGCATCAGAAATTAAACATGATAAATGCTAGAATTATAGCAAATGAGGATGTTTTAGAAATAAAGCAAAGAAAAAAAATAAATACTACAGCTGCATTAGAAATTAAAGATGATAAATGCTAGAGGTACAGAAAATAGAGAAATTCTAGAAATAAAGCAAAAAAGAATGATGGCAAATACTAGAGTTACAGGAAATAGAGAAGTTCTAGAAATAAAGCAAAAAGAAAGATGATAAATACTAGAGCTGCATCAGAAATTAAACATGATAAATGCTAGAGTTACAGCAAATGGAGAAATTCTAGAAATAAAGCAAAAAAGAAAGATGATAAATACTAGAGCTGCATCAGAAATTAAACATGATAAATGCTAGAGTTACAGCAAATGAAGAAGTTCTAGAAATAAAGCAAACAAGAAAGATGATAAATACTAGAGCTGCATCAGAAATTAAACATGATAAATGCTAGAGGTACAGAAAATAGAGAAATTCTACAAATAAAGCAAAAAGAAAGATGATAAATACTAGAGCTGCATGAGAAATTAAACATGATAAATGCTAGAGTTACAGCAAATGGAGAAATTCTAGAAATAAAGCAAAAAAGAATGATGATAAATACTAGAGCTGCCTCAGAAATTAAACATGATAAATAGTAGAGTTACAGCAAATGGAGAAATTCTAGAAATAAAGCAAAGAAGAAAGATGATAAATACTAGAGCTGCATCAGAAATTAAACATGATAAATGCTAGAGTTACAGCAAATGGAGAAATTCTAGAAATAAAGCAAACAAGAAAGATGATAAATACTAGAGCTGCATCGGAAATTAAACATGATAAATGCTAGTGTTACAGCAAATGAAGAAGTTCTAGAAATAAAGCAAACAAGAAAGATGATAAATACTAGAGCTGCATCAGAAATTAAACATGATAAATGCTAGAGGTACAGAAAATAGAGAAATTCTACAAATAAAGCAAAAAGAAAGATGATAAATACTAGAGCTGCATGAGAAATTAAACATGATAAATGCTAGAGTTACAGCAAATGGAGAAATTCTAGAAATAAAGCAAAAAAGAATGATGATAAATACTAGAGCTGCCTCAGAAATTAAACATGATAAATAGTAGAGTTACAGCAAATGGAGAAATTCTAGAAATAAAGCAAAGAAGAAAGATGATAAATACTAGAACTGCATCAGAAATTAAACATGATAAATGCTAGAGTTACAGCAAATGGAGAAATTATAGAAATAAAGCAGAAAAGAAAGATTATAAATACTAGAGCTGCATCAGAATTTAAACCTGATAAATGCTAGAGTTACAGCAAATGGAGAAGTTCTAGAAATAAAGCAAAAAAGAATGATGGTAAATGCTAGAGTTACAGCAAATAGAGAAATTCTAGAAATAAAGCGGAAATGAAAGATGATAAATACTAGAGCTGTATCAGAAATTAAACATGATAAATACTAGAGTTACAGCAAATGGAGAAATTCTAGAAATAACGCAAAAAGAAAGATGATAAATACTAGAGCTGCATCAGAAATTAAACATGATCAATGCTAGAGTTACAGCAAATGGAGAAGTTCTAGATATAAAGCAGAAAAGAAAGATGATAAATACTAGAGCTGTATCAGAAATTAAACATGATAAATACTAGAGTTACAGCAAAAGGAGAAGTTCTAGAAATAACGCAAAAAGAAAGATGATAAATACTAGAGCTGCATCAGAAATTAAACATGATAAATGCTAGAGTTATAGCAAATAGAGAAATTCTAGAGATAAAGCAAAAAGAAAGGTGATAAATACTAGAGCTGCATGAGAAATTAAACATGTGAAATGCTTGAGTTAGGATGCCGGCGGTGGTAATGGACGCTTAAGGAAAACTAAATATGTTCATGAGAAACTTTAATTAAAAACAAAAACCAAAAGTACCAGGTGAATGGACGGGTATTTGGACAGATCTTCCCGAAGTGTCTTGGTTTTTTACTTTGCCTGCTTTTCTTTGACAACGATTTTTTTTAGACTGATCTTCGCGGTGGTTTTCGGACAGTGGCGGTGGTTTTCGGACAGTGGGTTCACAATGCAGAAGGTGCCAAGGAAATTATTTTTCTGTTCATACTTGGCAAGTAATCCCTCTATAAACTCTTTTGCTTCATTTCTCTTGTTTTCTTTTCTATTGTTGAGTGCGAAAAGAATAGTTCGAATGTCGGTTCTCGTAATGACATTCTGGAGAGCCCTCGGTACACACACAAAATTCTAAAAGCTAAGAGATGCGTTAGAAAAATGTGTTTTTGATCCCCAGGGGGGTACTTTCTAACTTTTAATACGGGGGGGTCCATGCCACTATTTCTTTGCTGACCCCTAAATATTAAGCCTGATGTTTTGGGGACCCCAAATATTGAGTCTAACGTTTTGGGGACCCCAAATATTGTTATTTATTTCTGGGGTCCCTGAAACGTTCTTGAATGGTTTCAATTTGAGCATCTTGATCTTTCTCAGTTTTTGAATAATACCTAAACATTTATTTCATGATTCGCAACTTCAGGGCCAAATTGCACGATTCTTCCTTTCTTCAGATTTGTGGACCCCTAATATTGAATTTTTGTCCATGTTGTAATTCACAGACCCCAAATATTGATAGAACATAAAATTTCGGACCCCAATTATTGGCATGGACCCCCCCCGTATTGAAAGTCAGTATGTACCCCCCCCCTTGGTTTTGATCTCATTACTATTTTCGATTGATGTATGTATAGATGTTTATGAATGAAATGTCAAAATTCAATCACATTTCAAATCCGACATTTATTCATGCTCCCAAACAACTGATTCACTTGGTGTCCGAAAACCACCGCCATGAACTTTTAAGACAATTCGATATGGCATCGGCTGTCCTCCCTTCAGTGAAACTGTTTGAAGTCTTTTGCATAATACTTTGAGTTACTTAAATGGTAGACATCCAATTTCAGTGATTGTTTAAGATTTTTTCTTCTTTCTGGAACGGATTCAGAGTTTTGAATCTGGGGTGTGATCCCGGGGGGTGTACTTGTCCTTCAATTGTACGGGGGTGTGCACTCCAAGAAAACAATTTTTCACCCGGCTTTAGAAATTTTCCCTCGAAATGATAGCCGGCTTTAGAAAAAATCGGCGAAAAGCATACCCCAAAACGTAAAAATTCGTCAAAAAACAATGATATAACACTTTTGACAACCGGCTTTAGAAAATTTGCCTTCTTTTGATACCCGGCGTTAGAAAAAAGAGGCGAAAACGATACCCGGAAAGGAGTGCACATCCCGTCAGCAAAATATACTATGTAGCCCCCCCCCCCCCCCCCCGGGGGGTGTGATATTGGCAATGACAACTTCTACACTGCCAAGCACAACGAAAACAACTTCTTTAAGCCGGTTTTCCACTAGGTGGATTTTTCAGTGCGCAGCAGAGCGGCTATTGTATTTGCATTGTTTTGACAAACAATGACCACGTCTTGTCGCTCCGCTACGCGCGCACTTGAAAGTCGGATTGACTTCAACTTTTCCGCCGCGCTCGATGGCGCCAACCAATCAAATCGCTCGAAAGCTTTGACACATGACATCAAGAGAAAAGCCATGAGCAAGACAGGGATTCAAAATGGCTGATCAAGATGAGGACACACGGAATCCCCACGGAATGTGCATTATTCTAAAAACAACAGCCGCTCCGCTGCGCGCGGAAAAATCCGCCTAGTGGAAAACCGGCTTAAAGTTGTTTAGTATCTATAATGTCAGCTTTCAGTACCAAGAAATACCTACCCTCTTTGATAGATTTCATTTGTAACGTACTTTTCTGTTTGTTTTCAAGATATTTTTGCAAGTGTCCGATTACCACAGCCGTCCGATTACCACCGCCGACACCCTACAGAAAAACTAAATTCTAGAAATAAAGCAAAAAGCAAAGATGATAAATTCTAGAGCTGCATTAGAAATAAAACATGATAAATGCTAGAGTTACAGAAAATAGAGAAATTCTAGAAATAAAGCAAAGAAGAAAGATAATAAATACTAGAGCTGCTTCAGAACTTAAAGATGATAAATACTAGAGTTACAGAGAATAGAGAAATTCTACAATCCTGGCCAAAAGAAGCTGGGACACAGGCAAATTTCAGTGTCTTCATGATGTTTCCTAAAATATCGAGGAGAAAACATACGTTTAGAGTCTCCAAATCCCCCCTCCCCCCCTATTTCAATGTTGAGAAGGTCGAAAGGCGTTTGATTCAAGCAACTTTGAGAAGGGGGGAGCGGGGGGCACGTAATCAAAGACCGAAGTAGTGCAATTTTATGATTTGGCCCAAGTATTTTGGCCAAGATTGCAGCTTTTATCATCTTTCTTCTTTGCTTTCTTTCTAGAATTTCTGATGTCACTTTCCCATTTTCTGCGAATCCCCCACGACCCTCCCCCTTCTACCCATCACCACGATAGCTGATTTGACAGTTCACTTCACCACCTTCTGTACTTTCTCATTCTCTCTACAACAGTGAAATTGAAGTAAGGCCTAGGTTAAACGTCGCTCTTCTCATGCGCCGAACCTAATACAATTAGGAGCGACTGTAGAGCGACGGTAGAGTGACACTGAATTATACGTCGCTCCTAATGTGTCGCTCCTAATATAAAGACAATTAAATTTCTGATATCCTTTGTAGCCTAGCAACAAAATCATTAGAACAGGTCCTTTTTTTTCATTATTTTTACACGGTGGCCCCGTCAATCGAGAGGATTGCTTTACAGGGGGCCGTGCCAAACTTTACAATGTTACTAAAAATTACTATCAAATTACCTATATTTGCAATCCAAAATAAAAAAATAAATGAAAAACAATAGATTTAGCCTGAGAGAGGCAAATTACTCTTCAGCATACTTTTAAAAATGCTAAGAGAGGGTGCTTGTTTGACATCCAAAGGCAATTCATTCCAAGTCTTCGCACCCCGGAAAGATATCGTTTTCTGCCCATTGCAAGTTTTCATCCTTGGAACAAGGACATCGGCCATGGCATTCCGCAAATTCATACTGATATCACGCGCAGAGTTTTTCTTGAAAAGGTTTGAAAGATAGCCGGGTTCAAGACCTGACAATGCTTTGTATGTAATAGTAGCTGTCTCGCATTTTATCATTTCCGTAACCGTTGGCTAATTTAGTTCCTTGATCAAATTTGAGGCGGATACATCATAGCTGCTATTGGTGACAATTCTTGCAGCTCGATTTTGCAATTTTTGTATGGTATGCAATCTGGTTTCACTGCAGCCTCCCCAAACAGAACAGCAATAACGGAAATGTGGCTCTACGATGCCATGATACATTTTGATTAAGGTATCCTTGGGTACGAATTTTTTGGCATATTTCAAAACTCCTAGAGCACGAGACAGTTTGCTACATAATACTTTCGTGTTCCGATCCCAAACGAGGCTATCATCAAGTTGGACTCCTAAATATTTTACATTTTTAACGATGTCAATTTCAGCGCCATCAATAACAAATGATGGGGTCTCTACTTTATTGTCAGCAATCTGTTTTAGGTTTGGTCGAGAACCTACAACCATCGCCTGTGTCTTTACGACATTTAGTGACAGTTTGTTCCCTTTTAACCATTCCTTTAGCCGATCGAGATCGCTATTCAGTGTGTCATTCAACTCGTTGATATTTTTCGCAGAATGTGAAATACTTGTGTCATCAGCATACATTGTCACATTGCATTTACGGAGAGACATAGGGAGATCGTTAATATAAATTAGAAAAAGGAGTGGACCAAGACATGAACCCTGTGGCACTCCGCAATCAACCTTTTGTAAACTTGAGGATGTGCCATTGACCTTGCAGAATTGACGTCGGTTTTGCAGATAGGACTTAAACCAAGAATGCTCATGACCATCTATGCCATATTTTTTTAGTTTCGCAAGTAAAATTTGATGATCAACGGTATCAAAAGCTTTTTTTAAGTCGATAAATACCATCGCAGTGTATTTCCCGTTATCCATATTTACATACCAATCGTCAGTGCTATTTAATAAACAAGTAACCACAGAGTGCAAAGACCTGAAGCCAGGCTGGTGCGAGAAAAGGAGCTGGTTTCTATCCAAGTATTCGTAAACCTGGTTGTAAACCAGCTTTTCGAATACTCTAGACAAGAAAGGGAGCACCGACATTGGTCTGTAGTTAGAGCGATCATCTTTTTGCCCACTTTTGAATATAGGGGCAACTCTCGCAACCTTCCATGAATTGGGAAAGCTCCCAGTTGCTAGAGATAGATTGAAAATGTCGCAAAGGGACTCAGCTATGACCGGAAGACCAGCTTTCAGAAAGAAATTAGCAATACCATCAGTACCAAATCCCATCGATGATTTGAATTTGCCTAGAGCCTTTTCAACCTGCCGAATACCTATCGGCTGGAAATGAAACTGGGATTTCTTTTCGTTAACTGAATATTCATTTTCTAAAAGAGGATTTTTCTTGTGCGGTATTTTGCTGCTGAGTTTATTGCCAACATTGCAGAAAAATTCATTCATTGATTCTGCGATACCTTTACCACCTAAGACTGTATTTCCATCAATACTGAGAGATGAGATATTTGTGGTCTTAGATTTTTTGTTTATAACCTGGTTAATAACTTTCCATGTACTTTTAAGATCAGAGGTAATCTTATTTGTAAAAAACTCACGTTTCAAGTCAAGGTTTCATTTATTGACCTTGTTTCTCAACTGCCTATATGCCTGCTGTAGAATTTCAGATTTAGAACGCACGGCTTGCTTACGAAGCTTATCGCGACTGGCAGACAACTTCCGAAACCTTTTTGTGAGCCAAGGGGAAATCTTTCGGACACCCGTTTATTGCGCATAGGAGCATGCTTCTCTAAAATAAGTGAAAATATATTGGACCAATGTTCAACGAGGACATTAATGTCGTCAGTATTGGAAACAATACCCTTCCAATCCACTGAAAGCAAGTCATTCAAAAAATCAGTTTTGTCAAAATGTTTCATACTCCTTGTTGAAATACTCTTATGCTGCTTCTTTAGAGAACCACGAAATTTTCTGACACCATAGACCAAATAATAGTCGCTCAGGCCAATATGGTGAACGCCTGATACTACAATATTTGATTTGTTTGTAGTAGCAACATGATCTATTAGGGTAGAAGATGTAGTAGTTTCTCTAGTGGCAGTCTCTATCAGCTGGTGAAAACCGAAAAGATTATACATTTATAATAATCGATTTGAGTGCGATGGGAGATTGATGTCCTTGCTAAGTTGCGAAGAAGAATAGTTAGCCAAGATGTCACAATTAGTGTCACCCAAAATGATGATCTCTTTCCCTTCCTTGTCAAGAAACTGCAAGGTTTTCTCGAGGTCATCAAAAACCTCATTCGACACATCAGGAGGACGATACCAAGCCAGTACAACAAAAGGTGCTGAGCGGACTGGCTTCAGTTCTATACACAGTGCCTCGAGGGAGGACTTTGGAATATCGTCCCGAACTGTAAATTTATCAATAAGGGCATCGTTAATATAAATGGCAACTCCACCACCGCTGCGATTGCGATCGCATCTCCTAATGGAAAAGCCATCAATACTGACAAGATCGTCATCAACATTTTTATCGAGGTTCGTCTCGTTAATAGCCAAAATGTGTATGCCTAGATCCTTAATGACAGAACGAATCTCATCAATATGCAAGAGAAGGCTGTTCACATTCAGAGACGCAACCATCATCCCTTTTCTGTGACCTAGTGCATTTCTGCTGTTCTGAGAGGAAACATTTGGGGAGGCAGCAGTAGAACCATAGCTCGGAGGAGTCAAACTAGCACCCTCTGTTCTACTTTGAAGTCAATTATCATGTGTTAATGTTGTTGCGTTAAAAAGATTATCAGCTAAAATTCCATCACCTGTACCGTTTAAATGTAACTTACTCCGGTTTAAAGACTCTGCGCTAACCGGCAGCCTCTGCGCGGTGAAGCTATACCACAATGCAGTTTGTTCAATCCCATATTGCAATTCTAGAACGTCCACTTATTTTCAAAATGGAAGGCAGAAGCCTAGCCTGGCATGGCATCACAAAATCAAAGAAAAGAAAATTCCTAGTCCCCAAAAGAACAAAAGAAAGTCTTGTCAGCTCCTGAGCTAATTTAAGAATGCCAATTCCACATATTGAATATTTTCAATGCTGAGTTTCCTGTCAGTTGCATGCACAATTAAATGCTGTTCTTCCTGATAACAAAACAAATCTCTGATAAAGTTTCCAACTGAATGGTGCTGTTACATAGAAAATGCTGTAGAGTCCAAAATTTGATATTTCCCTTTCTCCAATTTCAAAGGAGCCATTCCAACTTGCATACCTTGCACGTGTCATCTTGCACAAGGTTGTTTATCTATCTTGCAAAGAATGCCGCCTGCAAAGACTGCCGGTTAGCGCAGAGTCTTTAAATGCTTGGAGGGGTCAATGTTACTATTATCTGCATAAGGCATATTTTCATCGTTACACATGTCCCTTAAAATAAAGTTGACCTTTACTCGTTTGGGCTCAAGGTGATCGTATCTGGGCACTAGGCCGGAAACGATTACTTTAATACCATGGCTTTGAATGTGTTTCGCCAAGTTAATTATCTCTGTAGCAATATCTAGATCTGACCTTTTTTCTTTCCCAAGATCGTTCGTACCTTCAGCTTTTGTTCTCAAAGTAACAACGAACAAAAGCATGTTGAAAAAACTGACGCAACCAATTTTGAGAAAGCAAAACACAAACGAACTCTGGGCAAGCAAAATAATGTTTAAACTCTGTCATGGACATCACTGTACAGTGTTTTATCGTGTAAAACGAAGAATAATCAACAACATCTCAGTCATAAGTTATACCTGGTAGCTAGCCGGGGACGTGCCACTTTTGCAATGTCACGCGTCTGCGTTCAGAGTTGAGTTTGTGTCCATCATGCGGAAATCAAGCTATACTATTAACTGAAATTTTGTTTTTGTTTCGCTCGATTAAAAATTAGAATGCAATCCCCAATATTCTGTCTCAGTCACAACAGAATCAAGAGCATCATTTGTCCTTTTAGTCACTTTCGGCAAAGATATACGCATGCTCCGCCTCGCTTTAAACCGGAAAATTATGAGGAATAATTCATGCATTAAATTCGGCGCATGAGAAGAGCGACGTGTAACTTGAAGTCGCTCCAGAGTCGCATAATGCGACTGGACCAGTCGCTCCAAGTACATTCTGCTGCACCTAATTAAATTTGCCGAACTTAATCAAGTTACAATGTAACATCAGATCCTTCTAAAATGTCAAATATTTTCAATGATTTTTTTGTAAATGTTGCTGATGAAATAACAAAGACAATCCCAAGAACTCCTAAATCTCCTCTTGACTATTTATCTAACAGAACTTCTAATTCACTTTTCCTTACTCCAGTTACTTGGATAGAAGTTAATGACCTAATCAACATTTTAAATCCATCTAAATCTGTAGGTCCTAACAGTATACCCATAAAATTACTAAAAATCATTGGATCCTCAGTTTCCCCACTTCTTGCTCTCCTTGTGAATCAGTCTTTCCAGTCTGGTATTTTTCCTGATAAGCTTAAGATAGCTAAGGTGATAACTCTGTTCAAAAAAGGGAATCCTGAGCTGCCATCTAACTACAGGCCAATTTCTCTTTTGCCCATCTTCAGTAAGATATTTGAGAAGTTGATGTACAAGCGACTGTATAGTTTCCTTGAACTACATAATGTTCTTTATTCTTTACAATTTGGATTTCAAGAAAACCACTCTATCGACCATGCCCTTGTAAGTTTGACAGAAGCTGTGAGAAACACACTTGATAATAAAAGATTTGGTTGTGGTATTTTTATTGATTTGCAAAAGGCTTTTGATACTGTTAATCATAAAATTTTGTTATCAAAATTGGAACACTATGGTGTGCGAGGTTGTGCCCTTGAATGGCTTAGATCTTATCTATCTGACAGAAAGCAATATGTTTCTGTTAATGGAAGTAATTCTAACTTACTTTCAATCACTTGTGGTGTACCACAGGGTTCTGTACTGGGCCCATTGCTTTTCCTCATCTACATCAATGATTTACCAAATGCTTCTAAGAAACTTAATTTCTATCTTTTTGCTGATGATACAAACATCTACTGTGAATCCCAAGATTTACCTAATTTAGTTAAAATTGTTAACAAAGAACTTAGATTAATAAAGAAATGGCTTGATGCTAATAAATTATCATTAAACATTGATAAGACAAACTATATTATCTTTCATTCTTCTTCTAGGAATGTTCCTTCTGATTCTACCATTAAAATAGGGAAAAAATATATTAAAAGGGTCAAATTTGTTAAATTCTTGGGACTCCTCTTAGATGAACATCTAAGCTGGAAATACCATCTTAGTGAACTTTCTAAAAAATTAGCCAGAACTTGTGGAATCTTTTATAAAATTAGGAACTTACTTCCATTAGATGTTTTGCTTTGCTTGTACAATGCTTTGTTTCTGTCCTTCTTACAGTATGGCCTTATTGTTTGGGGTCAAACATATGCATCATACGTTGATCCAATTTTTAAATTACAGAAAAAAGCAGTTAGAGCTATCTCATTTCAGCCTCGCTTGTCACCCTCTCTTCCGATCTTTAAAGATCTTAAACTTCTCAAACTTTCTGAGATATTTGAACTTCGTCTTTTAACCTTTGTCTTTGACTCTGTTAATAAAACTTCACCTAGTTGCTTTCATGATTTCTTCCTATTCAATTCATCTGTTCATCATTATTCCACTAGACAGGCAAGTCAAGGTGATCTATACTTATCTCGAATGAACAGTCTTCAATATGGTCTAAAGTCAATTCGATATCTTGGTGCCAAACTCTGGAATTCATTACCTGTGGAACTCCGAAATGCTCCATCAAAAATATCCTTCAAAAAACAACTGAAAATTTACTTACTGAACAAGGTCAATCAATAACTCTGAACTATTTTTGATACTTTGACAATTTCTAATTTTATTGTATGAAAACCAAATGCGTATATTTCTCGGAATCATTTAAATCCAACCATAATCATTTGAAATTATCGTAAGATAGGGGGGGGGGGGCCTCTCCTCGATTAGTTTACCTATTGAGAGAGCTCCTCCTTTAAGTAATTCCCTCCATACAATTTATCTCGTACTTGTATATTGTATTAATTTTCGGCATACCGGAAAACGAGGACCTAGGACCATAAGGCAGGACCCAGGACCCAGGACCCAGGACCCAGGACCCAGGACCCAGGACCCAGGACCCAGGACCCAGGACCCAGGACCCAGGACCCAGGACCCAGGACCCAGGACCCAGGACCCAGGACCCAGGACCCAGGACCCAGGACCCAGGACCCAGGACCCAGGACCCAGGACCCAGGACCCAGGACCCAGGACCCAGGACCCAGGACCCAGGACCCAGGACCCAGGACCCAGGACCCAGGACCCAGGACCCAGGACCCAGGACCCAGGACCCAGGACCCAGGACCCAGGACCCAGGACCCAGGACCCAGGACCCAGGACCCAGGACCCAGGACCCAGTTGATATTTATTATATGATATTTCGTGTTTTTTAGACACAAATCATCTGTTGTTAGCATGCTGATTTTATTTGATCACTTTGGCAAATGATTTCATCAAATAGCCAGGTCTTATCTAAGCAGACTGATGACTTACTTGTGGTTGCACTTCCACAGCTGAACCACAGCAGGCAGCCTCATTTAGTAATTTTAATTTTAGTTTGCATGTGATCAGTTAAATTCTACAAATCACAGTGCGCTCTTTGAGGCTCTTCATTAGTGTCAGAACCTTTAACTCAAAACCTAGGATCTGAGACCCAGCTCATTCAGGGGGCTCCCTTAGGAATTCTAGCAATTTTGATATTTCATGTTGTGCAGACACCAATCTTCTTTTATTTGAATGGTGATTGAATTGAATTTTTTCGCAACAAAGCTGATTTTGTAAAAACACTAAATGGTGATTGAATTGAATTTTTTTATTTTGTAAGAACCTTGCAGTAGGGTTTCTTAGCTCTGCAACTAACTTTTTATCGTAAAAAATTCCAGTGAGTTTATTAAATTGTCATGAAATTGTATTCCACAATTATCAAAGTTCATTGAGGACTGCCTTTTGAATTAACAACCAAATCATTAGGAGAACTTAGTCTTTTAGAGTATTATTTGGGATGGTAAAACGCTTTCTGTTCCAAAAAAGTTTCTTAAAGACAAATGACGGAGAAATATGGCAACTTAAATCAGGGGCTTTGGCAATCTAAAGTTAGCCTATTGTATTCCATTGTATTTGATGATCTCGAGAGATTATCAAAACAACTGGACAAATAATGGCATCCAGCCATCCTTTTGTTCCATTTTTAAACTTGTATCCAGATCGCATGAGACGTACCCTTAGCCCTTTCAAATTTCGCCTGCCTTCAATTTTGGCTCCCTTTAATTTTCACCCCTTTAATTTTCGCCCCCCTTATGCAGAAGTTTCGCGAGAGTTTCGCTCCCTTTAATTTTGGCCCCCTGGTTTGGATTGATATGACGTAATTTGGATGGATATGACCCCGAGGAAGAGAACACGGTGGATTTAGAACAACAAAATCACCCCTTAGACACAGGGGAGGACAATATCATTGTTATCGAAGAGTAATGCATGTCTTGTATTTTGTATTACAACCAAAACTAAAGTTCTTTTATAGAAAATAGATTTTTTCGCTTCCTTTAATTTTCGCTCCCTCTAATTTTCACCCCCCAAAATATTTCTGCAATTCGCCCCCTTTAATTTTCGCCTCCCTCCGGGGCGAAAATTAAAGGCACGCGAAATTTGAAGGGACTAAGGTACTATGCGAAGTAGCTTGACCCTTCAAAAGAAGAGAAGAAAACAAACGCAGCGATGTGCATGATAACGTGAGCCCCAACATGAGGATTCGTTCACAACAAAGCCGAAAGACAATAATGTGTGAAAACAATAGGTCAGCACTTCGTCTCCCCAACAACAAACAAGCGGCTTCTTATAAAATGAATATAAAATGAACGCATTCGAAAAAGTGCAGAAAGGCACTTTCTGCCAAAGCTTTCTAGGTGATCTTTTGGCGTGAGCAAATTGATAGAGCCATTGAATAGTTTTATTAATTACTTGGCAAAATTTCTGATGACCCAGAAAGCTGTTTTCCAAGAGAGGCGTGTCCTTTCAAATCACGGAAGAGGAGACATTTGACCTATTACTACCTGTTTAGTTACAATTCTAAAGATAGTATCTGCGGTAATTAAAATGCCAAATAGCTCAAGTAATTATGATGTGTTTGGCAAAGTTTGTTACATGCAAATTGTTCAGTAGATATTTTGGGGAAAATGATTAGTAAGTGTCTACACGACAGACAAGACAATAAGATAACATGACATGTCGGTATGCGCTGGACCAAAGGTAAAATAGAGGAGATCAGCCAAACTAAATCACTCTTCAGGGTCAATGGCTGGTAAACCTCGCCATGCTTCAGAAGCCGAAACTCCCGCCTTTTCCAACCAAAAGATTTTGCAGCAGCGTTTTTTTCAAAGAGGACCATGGGTAGTTAGACACTGCTGGTGTGCTTCTATAGAGGAGCGCTGGATATTATGTATCTGCGGGGGAAATTTGTTTGCAGTACTGCGGAGGAGATATCGAGAACTCCTCCGCAATACTATAAAAATTTCCCTCGCAGATATCTCCTCCGCAGTACTATAAAAAATTTCCCCGCAGATATCTCCTCCGCAGTACTATAAAAAACTTCCCCCACAGATATCTCCTCCGCAGTACTATAAAAATTCCCCCCGCAGATACATATTATCCAGCTCTTCTCCATAGAAGCACACCAGCAGTGTCTAACTACCCATGAGAGGACCTGAAGCGATTCGACCAACTTCGGCAACCAACCATTGACTAATCAATGCGCTACAATCGTATATGATCTTGATAATAGCCGAGGGCCGCAAGCATCGATGTTGACCAGGGCCCTTTCATTGATCAGTGACATATTTTGATCGTTGAATAGGCCAAAATTTTCTGCATGTTTCTTGTAAACACAAAGAAGTCGTGGAAACTTCGGAGTGGCTGATGTTAGATAGTCTACATTGGGTGAGAGATCGTAATTTCTTCTGAAGAGAAAACGAGGCATTTAGGCCTGTCTGAAACCCAAGCTGTTTTTCTGGGTACTTGAGGATTCCACTGGCAAATTTTTATTTATTGCTTGTGTTTCTTTCTGATGCGAGACTTTTTTCTGGGGTTTTCAATTGGATGAATTTTACTAATCTTTTTCAGAATCGCAGGCATTTTAGCAGCAGCTATTACTACAATCTTGGCCAAAATACTTGGGACAAATCATAAAATTGCACTACTTCGGTCTTTGATTACGTGCCCCCCGCTCCCCCCGTTTCAAAGTTGCTTGAATCAAACGCTATTCGACCTTCTCGACATTGAAGTAGGGGGGAGGGGGGATTTGGAGACTCTAAACGTATGTTTTCTCCCCGATATTTTAGGAAACATCATGAAGACACTGAAATTTGCCTGTGTCCCAGCTTCTTTTGGCCAGGATTGTAGTAATAATTACAACATCGCTATAACGGGAATTAATTTGTCCATGTGTCCATATACGTACAGCCACGTATGCACTCTGTCAAAATATGCTGATGCTGACGAGGAGCCTCAAAGAGCGCACTGTGATTGGTAGAATTTAACTGATCACATGCAAACTAAAATTAAAATTACTAAATGAGGCTGCCTGCTGTGGTTCAGCTGTGGAAGTGCAACCGCAAGTAAGTCATCAGTCTGCTTAGATAAGACCTGGCTATTTGATGAAATCATTTGCCGAAGTGATCAAATAAAATCAGCATGCTAATAACAGAAGATTGGTGTCTGAAAAACATGAAATATCATATAACAAATATCACCTGGGTCCTGGGTCCTGGGTCCTGGGTCCTGGGTCCTGGGTCCTGGGTCCTGGGTCCTGGGTCCTGGGTCCTGGGTCCTGGGTCCTGGGTCCTGGGTCCTGGGTCCTGGGTCCTGGGTCCTGGGTCCTGGGTCCTGGGTCCTGGGTCCTGGGTCCTGGGACCTGGGTCCTGGGTCCTGGGTCCTGGGTCCTGGGTCCTGGGTCCTGGGTCCTGGGTCCTGGGTCCTGGGTCCTGGGTCCTGGGTCCTGGGTCCTGGGTCCTGGGTCCTGGGTCCTGGGTCCTGGGTCCTGGGTCCTGGGTCCTGGGTCCTGGGTCCTGGGTCCTGCCTTATGCTCCTGGGTCCTCGTTTTCCGGTATGCCTATATAGTGGTAGGCCTAGGAGGTTGGTTTTGTGGTAGTTATTGGCTAAATGTACTCATCATGTCGGGGTTTTGGGTGCAGGACTACTACAAATTCTGCTGTAAAAGCACAAGGAAAGGAAGACATTGCGAGTACACAAGGAGGATGGCCAGACCTTCCCACAATGCAACAGCGATCATTCAACTATACAAACCGAGGCGCACGCAGATCTCAGATCAGTTGCGATGAGCAAGCGTCAGGCCAGCATCTGTTCGTTTCATGTGAACATCTGTTGGTAAAATGTTCATTTTAATAATAGTTTGGACAAATTATGAGGCTTGGATCTCAGCTATTGCGCTCGCAGGGCTCGTTTAATGTTTACTTGAGCAAGAACAATTGACTCAACTGCACGATCTCTTGCAACGATCGGACGATTTCGTGAATGGGCCTAAGCAAAGAAAGGCGGAAGTTTGTCTGTGTGGGAATCAAGGATGGAGTGATGTGTCTTTGCCTTCAAGACCATAGCAGTATTTATGTCTACTGCATCGAAATTCATAACATTGTTACCTAAAGATAAGCGATCTGGTAGCTGTGAGCTTCAACCTGTTTTTGCTGACATTTTACAGACTAGTATACCGAAAACCTGGGTACACACAGGACAGGCTGCAGAGGGTATACCAGCAGGGAAGATTTGTTGCTAGCAACTGACGATGTTGATGAGCTATCCCAGCGACATTCACCTTTTAATGGAAGTGCCTTCAAGCTACTATCATCAAGTAAGATGGTTATCTCCTTAAATTTCATCCCAGGCTATGGATTTTGCTTTGATTTTACTTGAACCTTGCCTCTTTCTATTTTAGGCCCATCAAACTCAAGACTGAAGGTTTACAATTACTATGCTACGTGAACAAACTATTCTTAATCTTTCACAATTTCCTGGGGACATCTTTGTTGTTTCAATGAATCTAACTTTGTTGTTTCATATGAATTTAAATCTATAAGGAGACATTAACGAAATTTTGCTCTTTATTGACAGTAGAACTAAAGCACATGCAAAATTTGGGGGTTAGCTTTGATGAATGATGAGTCCCACACTCCTTGCTGTTCACTTGGCACTAATCCAGGTCACATAACAAAAACATAACACCCATCTGAGAATGCCAGTTAAACTAGCTAGAATGGTCAGAGTGTCAGTTAGGCTGATGAAACCTTGCAGACTGTTTGTCCTCTGATCTCAGAAGTTATTTCCTTTCCTTTCAGATTAACCTTGGTACAAGAAACATAAATGGCTGTTACTACTACTCTTGATGTTATGCAAGCTCTTGTACCTCTGAGGTTTTCAGCTCACTACAATCAAAGTCGCATTGAGGATCTCTTCAGAAAACTTTGGGACTGAGAGAAACAATCTCTGGATCATGACCGTTATGGAAAATTCAACTTTTGCAAGTCTAACTTACGCCTTTTTGAAGCTGGGAAGTGAATTCCCAGTTCTTGCATTAACTTCTGCATTAGAATGCAACTGTGCAAATTTTGGAAAAAGAGGAATCATTGGAATTTGGAGCAACAACGAGAAAGAACATAAACAGTATAATTAGTCTTTCAGTTTTGAATAAACAATTTTCAGGTTAGATAACTATACTTGGAGCATCTATTCACAAAAGACCATCAACATTAATTTTATCACAACATTTGTTTGAAGACTGTAGGCTCTTTAGCAATCCAAGTTTAGCATTTTTCTTGATATGATAACCAATACTACTGTGTTGTTCTTTAGTTGACCACTACTGTTGAATGGACTGACATTGATATCTTGAGTACTAATATAGCAACAATGAATTAAGAAATTTCAGGCTGTAGGTTTTCAGCAGTGGAAGGTTCTTAAATGAGTCAAATGTGGGAGTGTGCTAACAGTAAGATTGTGTTTGCAGAAACATAGTACAGTGGATATCTCTGAACATGGGTGGCTTCCAATTATTAACTCTGTCTCTTGGGTTTTCAATGCAAAGAGGAAAGGAATTATTTGCAAACTATATTGTTGACTTGACATAGACCCTATTCACAATAAAGTCATTTCTTTTAACATGCATCATTCACCTCAATATGACGTGGTGCGAAATCCCAAAAGTGTGCAATGCTCTCAGCAACAGATGGAATAGTTTTGTAAATGCATTTGCATCAAAAGAGGCATGGTGTAGAATTCTTGCTGTGCTGAGATTTGTACCATTCACCTCAAATTGATATTAATAGTGAATAAGGTCTGCAGCAAGTGAAATGTTTGATGACTCAAAATGGATGTGTAAAATTATTGAAAAGTATTGGTACAGTAGTACACTCCCATTAGGGGCTAAGCGGATAGCTACCTAATTTACCCACATTTTTGCACTTGATGATACAAACACTTATACCAAAGTACCCCTTGTCAGTAGCAGAGCCAGGGGAGGTATAAGGGGTAAATTCCCCCTTCTATAAATTTGGCAATTATTGTTTATGAAAAAAGCAAAAAAATGTCTGGATACTCATTTTACCCCTATCCCAGCTGAGGGTTTTTACTTTCACCCCTTTAATATAATTGCCTGGTTCTGCAACTGCCTCTTGCCTGCAATTTACAGTACCATGATTTACAAGTTCTACATAGTTATCTTCTGGAATTAGAGAGGAATGTTTGTTTGTTTGTTTGTTTTGGACTGTTTGGCAAATGGTATACCATGAGGTTTTTCATCTTCTTTTGCTCCACTGAATCACTTGGAGTGTATGAAAACTTCTTGACACCAGCATTATCAGTTTCTTCCTGCAAATAGAATTATGTGTATCATTATTTTTTTCAGCGTTTGATTGGAAAGATAGGGTGTGTAACTTGTGAAAAAATTGTTCAAAAAGTTCTACATCTTACATCATGAGGCTAGTGATAAATAATAGCTTTTACTATAGCATTATGTTGCTAAAGTTTCCTTGAAATCAGTCACACAGGACTCGTAACAGGGATAATCAGGAACGCAAAGACCATCAAAAGTGCCCAATTTCAAGGTTCGAAAAAATTACTTTATCGTGGGGACTTAAGGGGACTTAAGAAACGTAGCATCATTGAGTATTAATCTTACTTGAAACGAGAGGATAACCTTAAGTCCCCGTTCGTTAACCCAAACGGAGCCAAAAACTGTTACCTATTTTCAAGAATTGGATTACCTTAGGCCCGTCTCCGTAAAGTTGCATTTTCATGCATTCATTGGCAATACCAGACAAAACGAAGTTAATCAATCAATACGCATATAAGATTAAATCTTTAAAATACTTACAACTGCTCGTTCCCCTTTACGCTAATGTGTTGCAAGTGAAAAACGTATCGATGACTGCCTCGGCCTCGCCGCCATTGCTGCTGTCATCTGATTCCATCTCGAAGCAAAGCGCGTTGCATTGTGGGAAGCTCTGGCCATCCTCCTTGGCGAGTACACGAATTTTTTATAAGAAACGCCCACTTCCAGTACTGGGAAAATAAAGCTTAAGAAAATATTTGTTTTGACAAAGGGAATCCTTCACATATTTTTACATCATTTTCACTCGTTTCCTGTTCATATTACTCCGAAGGTACTTGAGTAAAGTCTAAACACCGGAAAGGCTTGGAAAACTTCAATTTGTCAAACGTTCAGGCCTGAGGCTCGGGGGGGGGGGGTACCTTCATCATCATAAGGCTAAAATGCACTAGAGTAGCGTCGCCCATTATGGCCGGTCGCCCATTATGGCCGGCTAGCAAGAGAAATTAAATTTTAGGGGACTGACGACTGGTAAGAAAACTGCAATTGCGCGGAAAATCTTCGCTGACATCTGTTTTATCATGATTTGACCTTCACTGAAGTTTCAATTCAACAAAAACCCGATAATCCTAGTTTATCACTGATAAACTAGGATTATCACTTTGATAAACTAGGTTTATCACGATAAACTGGGTTTATCAACTGATAAACTGAGATTATCAACATTTCTTCGATAAACTGGGTTTATCAAAGTGATAAACTAGGTTTATCAACCAAAAATTTGATAAACTAGGATTATCAACTGATAAACTAGGTTTATCGAATTCTGTTGTTTATGACATTATCTCGTACCTTTTGTTCGTAAACAAGACGCGCTTCAAACGCGGGTGCGTGTTCATGTTTTTTATTGTTGCAATTCCGGCCTAGCAACGGTCTAGCCAAGGGTATCATTTTTGACAATATTGGTCTAGCGAACGGTCATTATGTCATATTTGATACAATTTTAAATGTTGCGTATTGGTCCAGAGAATGGTCGAAATTGGTCTAGCCAAGGGTGCCATTTTCGTAAAAATTGGTCTAGCCAACAGTACCATTTTGAATATGCTCGCGGCAGACCCCTTCCCAAAATTTAGCTATGAACTCCCCCTCCCCCCCCCCCCCCCCCCCGCCCGTGTTCCGCACATATTTGGTTTGAGCGCCAAAAACATGAACGCGCACCCGCGTTTAAAATGCGTCTTGTGTACGAACATTAGGTACCAGATAATCTCATAAACAACAGAATTCGATAAACCTAGTTTATCAGCTGATAATCCTAGTTTATCAAATTTTTGGTTGATAAACCTAGTTTATCACTTTGATAAACCCAGTTTATCGAAGAAATGTTGATAATCTCAGTTTATCAGTTGAGAAACCCAGTTTATCGTGATAAACCTAGTTTATCAAAGTGATAATCCTAGTTTATCAGTGATAAACTAGGATTATCAGGTTTTTGTGATTTTCGCGTGCCATAGGTTTATGCATATCTCTAATTGATTCTTTCAAGTATTGCAAATTTCACGATTCTATTTACATTCCTTCCTTCTTTTTCGTTCGCTCGGCACCTTGCGGTTTGAATGATATTTGTCAAATGTGCTTTGATTTTACAGAAGTCCTGTCTCTTGAGGGGAAATCTACAATGAAACCAAAGCAAAGTGACTTCTGATTCATATTTAAGGTTATGAAGTCTCAGTGCTGCTAATTGTTATTTTCGTCGCCCATTATGCCCATCAGTTTACCAGCGAAGTTTCCAATCGCTTCAAAATATTAAAATGGAACATTTATTAAAAAAGACACCAATTTGGGTTAATATCTTACTTACTGACTTGGAAAATCATCGTAACCCAAAAAAGTGCAGCCTTATATTAACTCTATTTTCATTTTAGAAACTATGCCAAAACTCATCCATCCAATCACAAGAGATAAGGCAGGATTTAGAACAACTCGTAGCATTTATTTCAATTGCCAAAACTCGAAGTTTAGGTTAATTCTTATTGGTATTTTTATTTTTAAAGTACCAAATGATAAACAAAGAACAATAATTAAAACTGCTTTTCTTATTAAAACTATTTACCGGAGAGTAGTGTTCATTATTTCTCCTGCGGCCATAATGAGCGACGCTCGAAGAAAACGATGTTTTTACCCCCTTCTTTAAAATCTTCTAAAATCAGTATAAAGAGTTTACGTAAAAAGTCACTACTCTGTGATCTTTTTCTCCATTAGTTGGTGATATAACCTGGCTATTTGGTTTTTTCATTAATTGCTCTTTTTGGATCTAACTCGGAACTTCGCGACGACATGGGCATAATGGGCGACACCACTCTACAACTTCGCGACGACATGGGCATAATGGGCGACACCACTCTACATCCCGATTTCGTCACGAATATATTTTTACATGACTAGATGTAACAACAGCTCAAATGTTCTGAATTTTAACGATATGATGCACCTTATGCAGTAAACTTCTAACACAATTGATTAAACAAAGATAAAACCCAGGCTGAATGGTTCCATCATCATGGTCAGGGGGGTTTGATTGACACAACATTACTTTGAACATTTTGCAACACAACAAACACATTTTTAGGAACAAAACATCTATACCCAAAGGAAGATGAAGAAAAACTGTATTTGCCATTTTTCGCTTACCCATGTGGCCAAGCCTTGATTTTTTGCTACGAGCGATTTAAAAATCAAGGTATTTCATTGACGGAGGGGGGAGGATTTTCGCAACATTTGATAAACATCGAAACCCTTAGCAATACAAACTTTTCACAGCACCACATATACATTTTTAGAAACATACCATCTATACCAAAAGAAAGCTGAAGAAAAACTGTATTTGCCATTTTTCGCTTACCCATGTGGCCAAGCCTTGATTTTTTGCTACGAGCGATTTAAAAATCAAGGTATTTCATTGACGGAGACGGGAGGATTTTCGCAACATTTGATCAACATCGAAACCCTTAGCAATAAAAAATTTTCGCAGCACCACATATACATTTTTAGAAACAAACCATTTATACCAAAAGAAAGCTGAAGAAAAACTGTATTTGCCCTTTTTCGCTTACCCATGTGGCCAAGCCTTGATTTTTTGCTACAAGCGATTTAAAAATCAAGGTATTTCATTGACGGAGGGGGAAGGATTTTCGCAACATTTGATAAACATCGAAACCCTTAGCAATAAGTACATTTCGCAGCACCACATATACATTTTTAGAAACAAGCCATTTATACCAAAAGAAAGCTGAAGAAAAACTGTATTTGCCATTTTTCGCTTACCCATGTGGCCAAGCCTTGATTTTTTGCTACGAGCGATTTAAAAATCAAGGTATTTCATTGACGGAGGGGGGAGGATTTTCGCAACATTTGATAAACATCGAAACCCTTAGCAATAAAAAATTTTCGCAGCACCACATATACATTTTTAGAAACAAACCATCTATACCAAAGGAAAGCTGAAGAAAAACTGTATTTGCCATTTTTCGCTTACCCATGTGGCCAAGCCTTGATTTTTTGGTACGAGCGATTTAAAAATCAAGGTATTTCATTGACGGAGGGGGGAGGATTTTCGCAACATTTGATCAACATCGAAACTCTTAGCAATAAAAACTTTTCGCAGCAACATATATACATTTTTAGGAACAAACCATCTATACCAAAAGAAAGCTCAAGAAAAACTGTATTTGCCATTTTTCGCTTACCCATGTGGCCAAGCCTTGATTTTTTGCTACGAGCGATTTAAAAATCAAGGTATTTCATTGACGGAGGGGGGAGGATTTTTGCAACATTTGATAAACATCGAAACCCTTAGCAATAAAAAATTTTCGCAGCACCACATATACATTTTTAGAAACAAACCATTTATACCAAAAGAAAGCTGAAGAAAAACTGTATTTGCCATTTTTCGCTTACCCATGTGGCCAAGCCTTGATTTTTTGCTACGAGCGATTTAAAAATCAAGGTATTTCATTGACGGAGGGGGGAGGATTTTCGCAACATTTGATCAACATCGAAACCCTTAGCAATAAAAACTTTTCGTAGCACCACATATACATTTTTAGAAACAAACCATCTATACCAAAGGAAAGCTGAAGAAAAACTGTATTTGCCATTTTTCGCTTACCCATGTGGCCAAGCCTTGATTTTTTGCTACAAGCGATTTAAAAATCAAGGTATTTCATTGACGGAGGGGGAAGGATTTTCGCAACATTTGATAAACATCGAAACCCTTAGCAATAAGTACATTTCGCAGCACCACATATACATTTTTAGAAACAAGCCATTTATACCAAAAGAAAGCTGAAGAAAAACTGTATTTGCCATTTTTCGCTTACCCATGTGGCCAAGCCTTGATTTTTTGCTACGAGTGATTTAAAAATCAAGGTATTTCATTGACGGAGGGGGGAGGATTTTCGCAACATTTGATAAACATCGAAACCCTTAGCAATAAGTACATTTCGCAGCACCACATATACATTTTTAGAAACAAGCCATTTATACCAAAAGAAAGCTGAAGAAAAACTGTATTTGCCATTTTTCGCTTACCCATGTGGCCAAGCCTTGATTTTTTTGCTACGAGCGATTTAAAAATCAAGGTATTTCATTGACGGAGGGGGGAGGATTTTTGCAACATTTGATAAACATCGAAACCCTTAGCAATGAAAAATTTTCGCAGCACCACATCTACATTTTTAGAAACAAACCATCTATACCAAAAGAAAGCTGAAGAAAAACTGTATTTGCCATTTTTCGCTTACCCATGTGGCCAAGCCTTGATTTTTTGCTACGAGCGATTTAAAAATCAAGGTATTTCATTGACGGAGGGGGGAGGATTTTCGCAACATTTGATCAACATCGAAACCCTTAGCAATAAAAACTTTTCGTAGCACCACATATACATTTTTAGAAACAAACCATCTATACCAAAGGAAAGCTGAAGAAAAACTGTATTTGCCATTTTTCGCTTACCCATGTGGCCAAGCCTTGATTTTTTGCTACAAGCGATTTAAAAATCAAGGTATTTCATTGACGGAGGGGGAAGGATTTTCGCAACATTTGATAAACATCGAAACCCTTAGCAATAAGTACATTTCGCAGCACCACATATACATTTTTAGAAACAAGCCATTTATACCAAAAGAAAGCTGAAGAAAAACTGTATTTGCCATTTTTCGCTTACCCATGTGGCCAAGCCTTGATTTTTTGCTACGAGTGATTTAAAAATCAAGGTATTTCATTGACGGAGGGGGGAGGATTTTCGCAACATTTGATAAACATCGAAACCCTTAGCAATAAAAAATTTTCGCAGCACCACATATACATTTTTAGAAACAAACCATTTATACCAAAAGAAAGCTGAAGAAAAACTGTATTTGCCATTTTTCGCTTACCCATGTGGCCAAGCCTTGATTTTTTGCTACGAGCGTTTTAAAAACCATGGTATTTCATTGACGGAGGGGGAAGGATTTTCGCAACATTTGATAAACATCGAAACCCTTAGCAATAAGTACATTTCGCAGCACCACATATACATTTTTAGAAACAAGCCATTTATACCAAAAGAAAGCTGAAGAAAAACTGTATTTGCCATTTTTCGCTTACCCATGTGGCCAAGCCTTGATTTTTTGCTACGAGCGTTTTAAAAACCATGGTATTTCATTGACGGAGGGGGAAGGATTTTCGCAACATTTGATAAACATCGAAACCCTTAGCAATACAATCTTTTCGCAGCACCATAGATACATTTTTAGAAACAAGCCATTTATACCAAAAGAAAGCTGAAGAAAAACTGTATCTGCCATATTTCGCTTACCCATGTGGCCAAGCCTTCATTGTGAGATTTGATGATTTTAACAGTACCTAGTTTTCTGTTATAGTTTTAGCCATCAATATAGTCTATCCACTATAGCAGCAACATTCTGTGTTTCTCAAAGTTGTTGGTACTCCATGCTCATACAATTCTTCTTTGTGAAAAGATTACTAATTCATGATTGCGGTAATCCTTTGCCAGTACACTCCATTATCAGTGCATCCCATGCTACTAAATTCAATTTGTGAGTATTTTGTTTCGAGTAGGCCATCACTTTCTTATCCCACCGCAGCAACACGTTGCACGTGACTTTTGGCGGCCATGTTTGTCATTTGCAAATTTCCCCCTTGTGCTTTTGGCTTTGGCTTTTACCCCCGGTTTGCAATAAGATTTTGATTTCGAGGCATTTGATTTGAAAAGAATGCAGAACGAGGCATTCGACTTCAATATTATTTAGTCCCTGTTTAGAATCTGATTGGAAGTGAGTCCTTATATGAGAGAAAATAAAATATCAGATTAAAAATGTTGAACGAATACAAGGAATCACGTCGTAAGTCTATTATTGCCTCTCCAATAGACAAAATCGGCGAAGGCTTGTCGAGACCTGTTTACGCCACTTCAAGTCAGGTGATATAGCCTCTTGATAAAACCTCTTTTGAATTTTATAAGTTATTTCGCAACGAGCAAACTTTTACCATGAATGTAAAAAGTAGTACAATACAGAAACTTCCCTAGAGTATTGCCACATGACTTGAAATGGGCGAACAAGCCTTTGTAGATCTTTTCAATTAACATAGAGACCGTAGGGGCATTGAATCTTAAATAAAAGAAAATTTAGCGAAAGACAATAGCAAGAACAATTGAAAACGCAGATTGTGGCGTTTTCCGGTCATTCTTACAACAATCACTATTGTTATTACTATTGCGTCTCGGCCAGAATTTCTATTGTTCAAGGTTCAGTGCCTTATCGGTTTGTTTGTGGCTATAACTCCACCAATCCTGGAGATATTTTAACCGGCATACAAACTTGTACTCCCAAATATCTGGAGAGTAGATTGCTGTAAAAAAATTCGAGAAATCTCAAACAGTTTTTTGTCCTGGTTGCGTTTTATGAAGGTAGGTAAAATTTAGGAAAATCTTCGCGGGTTTCTTTTGTCTCCCTCGCTTTTTAGCCGTCTGATTGGTCTGTGAAAATGAGGCTTTGGCGGTTTCGACCATGGGCCACGAGCAATCGGCTATGTATGACGAATGATTCCTATGCTGGTCTGCTCTATTTCTACGATTCCAGCGCTTGGCGCTGAAAAACGCAACTTCACCCTCACCTTCACCCGCCATAGTGAGAACTCTTTTAACAAGATCATGCATGTGCTTATTGTATCTTCTGTTTGTTCCGTTTTCATTTGACAGCTCAAGAAAGGATTTCGTGTGCATGGCTATGAGCCTACTTCGCAAGTGTTCCTTATCTCACTAATTTTTAAAATTCTCCGCTTTTTCTCAAAAAGAATACGAAAGTTTGTATTTACTACTCAGTAAAGGATTGGTTGTCATGGTAATTTTTCTGTCTTTAGAATCTTAAGGGTGGATCCTGTTTCTAAACTTGGAAATTTTAGTCTCTTATATTTTAAGTCTTTTCTCCAGTGATTTGTTAGCAGAATTTTCGACGTAGGAGGATTTGTCTAGTTTTGTACACATAAATGACATTTTCAAATTTCACCTATACATTTGTATTGTATTGTATTTTAAGGGATGTTTGATATGATTTTTAATGAAATAGTTTGCAAATAGTTCTCTCCTTGTCTTCAAGTATTTCTGCGTTTACATAAACTTGCCCCGAGTCTCTTCCGTGGTCTTTTAGTGCTTAGAGAATATAATTACCTCTGCATGGGACGCAGCGAAGGAGAAACGAGAATGAAAACGATATCCATTAAAAACCTGCATTCTGTGCTCGATGCGAACGGATATTTCCAAGCACTATTTTACAATACAAATCTTCCATTGACTGTTTGGTGTTTCACCCAAGCAACTTTCACGTCGTCAAAAATTTTGCCACGCGCATTGTGCCGTACCACAGCCCCTTTAAGAAAGCAGAAGAAAGTAAGCTTGGCACTTATTTCCTTGCAAGGCAAATGTTAAAAGTTCTTACTCTAGTATCCTTGTACTATGGAAGGTATGAAAATAAAGTTTTTGAGAAAATTTTTCGAGTACCTTCATGAAAATAAAAATGGATATTTGATTAAAGATACAGAGCCAGTTTTACCATGAATTGATTCAACAGGCCCCACTCCACATTTGTTTTTCTGCATTTGGTTAAAATCTCATCAGGGATCGGCGTTACATCGAATTTCATTCCTTCGAAAATTGGCCTATGTTGAAGAATTTTTCAGGAACCCTTCAAATATGATAAAGCTTTCAAGATCTCACATGTTACGTGAATTATGTCCAGGAATAACATGAAAATATTTATTTGTGTGATTTTTGAAAATCCTTGAAGAATTAAAGCTATTTGTTGCGAAAAAAGCTAATGGGCCTACCTTTCACCCGCAGCAGAATCCCAGTAATCAGCATTAAATCATTCTTTTTCGCAATAATAACCAGCGGATACATTTACGAATAACTTCACGACGATTCCAATTTCTTTCCACCATTTTATAATCGATAAATTCGATGAAATGTGATAAGACTTCACATCCTCTGCAGCAATTAGAGTCTTTAACTAGTGAGATATCAGTACCAGCTAGCACACCCTTATTTGAGAGAAAAGGTTTTACCAGATCCCAGAAAGCTTTATTGGACATGAGACCATTGCTTGTGACTCTCTTGAAATGATTCTTAATGGCTTTTTTACGTAGGACAACGCAGCGATTTCGTTGCTTCTTGAAAGCTACTTCAGTTTGTTTTGAATGTTGTTTATTCAATCTTCTTTTAAACCTAGCACGAGTGCACGAATCTTTTTTCAGATCTGGGTTCATTAAGGGTGCATTATTTCCCCTTAGAAACTTCGTTTTGATAGAAGCGTGTTTGTCCACTATATTTCGGAAAGTATTGGTCAGATGATCGTAGGATTTATCGTGATATGGTAAGGTGCGAGTTGCAGTTGCGAGCTGCACTTAAAGAGCCATTGTCACCCAGGAACCTTTGCGCACCGTGGGGAGGAAAACACAACACAAACACAGCTTGCTTCCAGAAAGTGAGAAGATGCGATGGCGACAAACTTGTATGGATTATTGCAAAGGGAATTGAAAACGATGGCAGATATCTAGATTTTACATCAAAAGTTTCGTTGAAATTCTTGTGGAGTATCTGCATCAAGCTTCGGTTCGGAGCCAGCTCGTATTTATGCAAACAACAGTGTTTGGTTCCTCTTTGTCTTCTTCATTGTGTTGCACTTGTAAAGGCAGACTCCCACGCTTTGATCAAAACAAATCCAGTGAATGAATCCTTTATCATATCAGCTTTAGCGATTATTCATATTCAGACAAGTGGAACCAATGACTTCTACTGCAGTGCAGATCGATATTTTCCGCTTAGGCCAAATTTGATTTTCAGATAATCTGAAATTACAACATGCCCGCAAAGGAGCCTGGGTGACAATGGCTCTTTAATTTGCGAGCTGCGCGTTGAACGAAATTGCGAGTTGGAAACCAAAATTGCGAGTTGCCCGTTTTCTTTTCAAAGAAAGTTTTTTCGCCAAATAAAAAGGCGTTTTGAAGTTGCCATTCAATTTTCAACTGTTTTGTAGATTTCCTTCTAAAAACAAGTGTTCTAAGTCCATCATAACTTTCTCTAATAAGAAACTACAAGCCTGTTCTTCAATGATTAAGAAACTTTTACAAGTTGCAAATTTCATCACCCTCCCCCCTCTTTCAAAAAAAGTATTACTGTAATACTGTATAGTGGGGGACTTGCCGAAAATGTCTTAAAAGAAAATTAAAGAAGAATTAATTGCCTTTTCCTTCAAGGGGACTTCTGCATGTCAATGTTAATTGCTAAGCTAAGATATTGAAGTAAATTTTGCTCTGATGGTTTTTCCGACTCGGAAGCAAGGCATCTTAAACGAGAGAACCTTAAAATACCTTTATTGTGCATTCGAGAGGCATGGCACTCCTGTACAGTGTGGTGCTATTCAGCATAAATGCTTTGCTTTTCAAGGAAATAGCAACAATTCCGTTTGCCTTTGGCATTTCAAATTTCGTAGGTATTTTCGAATCTTCAGCGTGCTTTGCTGTATTTCCTTCATTCAGGCCTGATGTGCAGT
The DNA here is from genome assembly GCA_039566865.1 of Aurelia coerulea. Taxonomy (NCBI): domain Eukaryota; kingdom Metazoa; phylum Cnidaria; class Scyphozoa; order Semaeostomeae; family Ulmaridae; genus Aurelia; species Aurelia coerulea. Next base: position 381,008 of record CM076947.1, on the reverse strand, counting down.
CATTTCTTTAACATAAGAAACCGCTTATAAGAAACTGTAGAGGCTTCCCATAAAATTAAGAACCTGTAAGAAGCGATCAGAGTTCAATTCGAGGTTAAGAAACTTTGTCAACTCTTGGTTATGAGTTGCAAAGTGTTTCAGACAAAAATGTATTACCAACTCAAATAATACCCATAATACCAAAGAGAATAATAATTCTCTAAGCTGAAAAGCAAACCCATATTAGCGGCCTCACGAATTATGCTAAATTCCGAAATTTGATTTGTTGAAAATTTTAAGAAACCCTTCTGTAAATCTCTTGATTTTATGAAGGCTCTGCAAAAAATCACGGTGTTTTAGCTACAAAAGTTGGAAATTCGAAGCTCTATTTTACCAACTCGCAACTTGCATTTTTGATGTACCAACTGGCACTTTTCACTTTCAACTCACAACTCACAGAAAGGACCAACTCGCACTTTACCAATCCACATTACATTACATTACATTACATTACATTACATTACATTACATTACATTACATTACATTACATTACATTACATTACATTAATCTGCACATATTCCCAGGGGGGGGGTACTCAGGTATATTTAGGATAGGGGTGCTCAGGCTGGGGTACAACGCATCAACCCAAAAAAGTAATTTCTAGCATGAAAATAGACCCAAACAAATAATTTTTCCGAGCTTACATACCCAAGAGTTATGAAATTATTATCTTAAATCTGCAGAAAAGTGCCCGAAATAATTAGATTTCTCCTAATGTATTTGGATACTAAGTTTTTGGTTTTAGTAACGTTAATTGATTGTAATTTTTTTGGAAATTATATTTTCCCCAATTATTTTACAATTTCTCATATTTGAGACCCAGAAATTTAAGCCAGAGTTTCAGGAACCCAACAGAATAACTGTGCAAATGATTAAGCCAAAACGTAACCCTTGCCTAAATTTAGACCCGAAAAAGTAATCTCAGCACCCCTATCTTGAATATACCGGAGTACCCCTCCCCCCACCTGGGCACATATTCCTTCTGCACAACTGTTTACGCCACTTCTACACATTTGATTTTTTTTCTAACTTTTTTTAAATTTCTTATCCCACCACGGGCCTTCATGTCCAGGCAATAAGCATTGTCCACAGTTTTCCCTGCTGCCTTTTTGCATGAATTTTTGAAGCAATATTCAAACAAACTTTAGTCAAATTCGGTAAACGCATATTCAAGGTATTCGTAATAAAAAGAGACACAAGAACATAGTGCCATAGGAAGGAATGTAAATAGAATATTGAAATTTGCGAATACTTTTGAAAAATAAAAAGGTGTTTAAAAAGAATCTATTACAGACATGCAACCGGCCATGATGGGCGCCGCTACTCTACACTTAGTTCCTTATTTGTCTACACAGATTCTTTTTTTAAATTTTCGTTCGCCCCCATACCCCCTCATATCGACGCAATATCTGCATTTCTCGCAGTTTTTTCCTGCATCCAATGCAGAAACATTTTGTTCTTCTGCCAGATTATTTTGTTCTTCTTCTGCCAGATAAGTCCTAGATTGACACATATAACATGTTATTAATATATATCGAGTTCAGCCTGCTTAGTTTCCCATTAAAAGGTCATAAAGGTTTAAAGAACACCCAGAGCAAACACATATCGACAAGTATTCTCTTGTTACCTAACATCCCCTCGAAACTTACTCAACCTTAGCATACATGCTAGGTATATACATAGATTGAGATGCTTTTGATGAAGTCTTTAGAAATGTTTGCCACCTGATTTTTAATAAAGATTGTTAGATTTGAGTTTATTTGGGATCCTCCTATGAGAGACCTTCCTAAATCACGCTGAGAAGTTTCTTATACGAGGGCACCATTTCTCAAAAAAACCAGCCTGAGGTTTCTTCTAAAATGGTTTCTATTTTGCGGGCTCTTACTGTATTGCTCAATAAACCAATCATCAATCAGTTCTAACAATATAATCCAATTCAACCTCTGTTTTCCTTGGAAATGGTGTCCACCAAACTGCATTGATCTTGGACCCCTGGGTAGTTCGTAAGTGCTGTTATAAGTAATCCCGTTTTTGTAAATTTTTATGCTGAATGTAAAAAAAAAAAAACCCCCCTGGGTGATATCAATCTTGACAAGTAAAACTGTCTTGTATATTCCACTGCCTGATTAATCCCACCAGTCATGATAGTAATAGGGAAACAACAAGCAGTGCATCATGTGTATTTATTGTTGCATTGATTGCATTTATTTCTTGTTTTGTACCGGGTGCGCCAAAATAAACTATGCACGTTTGGCAGGCCACAATAAATCATGCACTGGACCCGATTTGGAAGATTTATGACTTAATCTATAGCAGGAAGCCTGAATTAGACTCAAGGATTTTTGCAAATTTTCCCATTTTCAGTTTTTAGAGCGAGAAGCGACACTCTGAAAATTTTCGTTTTCGAAAACACTGATAACGATCAAAAATCGTCGATCAAATTTTAAAAGACTCAAAATGAATGAAAAAAGAGAAACGTTTTCAGGGTGATTTGGGGGTTTAGTATGAACTCTCTTACAGCAGATTACAATTAGTCGATTTCTAAATGTCAAATCACCACAAACAAGTTCTCTCTTCGTCCATTCATGTCGATTCTTTAGAAAACCTGATCGATGTTTTTTATCGTTTTCAGTGTTTTCGAAAACTGAAATTTTCGGTTCAGGGTACGATTTATTGTGGCCTGCCAAATGAGCATTCACTCATTTTTTAAAGAAACTAAGGTCCGGGCTGGTAGGCAGTTTCTTAAACTTTTGGGCCATTTTGCTACCAAAACTTTCTTACATGTTTCTTATATCTTTAATGCCAGAAATGTAGAGTTAATTTTGTCTTGTCTAAGGGGCTCCCAAATTACTTAGTAAGATCTCAAAACCAGTAAATAACATAATTCGCACTCAAAATAATGTCCAAACAGTTGCTGTAACTGTACAGTGTCAACACATTTCTGACTGCCATAGGAAAATTAAAACTGTGAATTACAAATGTTTCTTATCTCTTTCAATTCAGGTAGGGTTGTTTCTTGGCTTTTGAAAAATTGAGCCTACCGTTTCTTATAAGTGGTTTCTTATAAAAAAATGAGTGTAGTCTATTTTGGCGCACCTGGTATCATTGCATAAATTTTCAGTAACGTTGTCTTATAGGCCTATTGTTGTAGCTTAGTAATAAACCATTTCTCAATTTAGAAAAAGGGACTGAGTAGAGCGCAGCCCATGCTGACAGCTTAGCAACGAGTGCGAAATCTGGAGAATCTAATCTTCTACAGTGGTAAGTGTACGGCTTGCGGCTCGCTCGCATCTCTCTTCAAAATGGAGCTATTTTCGCTCTATTTGCAACTTATGATATTGATGCAATCTGCCACATGATCAGCCAAATAATCAAGTAATAGCCAAACAGAATATATTGACTACCCGGTACCTGTTGTAGATTTTGGCCATGTTCAAAGCAATCTTCAAAATGTTGACCACCACAGAAAAGTCTGTGTGCAGACTCAGTCTGTTTCGAATGTCTGCACGCAGGCTACAACAGAACGCTTTCAGATAACAAAAGCATTAAAGCATTATCGAGAATTCTTGGTACGATCCTTTTTCCGCCAGTTGCGCATTTTCTTCACCAACTATTGATTCACTGACAACCGATGCTTGGGAATCGTTCCGCTTCTTGGCGGGTGAAGCTTGGTACGTGTTGTTTGATATGTTTTTCTTCGCTGTTGTCTCAAACGATTTGATTTTATCGTTACATTTGCCTGTAAGACCGAAAGAGATGCAGATAATATCAACAATATTTCGATATCTTATACTCCAGCCAAAAGAGAAAATAGCAGTTGATGCAACGATTCAAGTATTTCTGATCAGATTTTGCACCATTCTAGGGTCTTTCAAAAATGAATCAGCAACACTTCATCTTCATTTCATTTCAAATAAATTCATACATAATATTCATTCATTCATTCATTCATTCATTTATTTATTCATTCATTCATTCATTCATTCATTCATTCATTCAATCATACATACATACATACATACATACATACATACATACATACATACATACATACATACATACATACAAACATACATACATACATACATACATACATACATAAATAATACTTTATTTTCACAGGGTAATTCAATCAGCAATAAAGTAAGCTGCTATCAATAGAAGCCCTGTCTGAAATTAAAGAAAAATTTCAATTCAGACTTATTTTCTAATTCATTTCATTCAACTGAGAATAAATGTATGGTGCAAACGGTTTAAAAAAAATTTGCATACAGTGTGTCCCAAAAAAATTGTGCCCCGTTTGTCTGAAGATTGTAAAAGATTATCGTCAAACTTTTGCATGATGGTGCTCTTCAGATGTTCAATTAAAGTTTGGTACCATCTCCATGAAAATCCGTTGAAAAATGATGGAGCTATGACCTTCAGAAGACCCAATTTTCCCGATCACTGAAACCAGCGGTCGGCCATTTTGTCTTACTATTTTGCAGCGATAAATAGCGTCATGGATTGAAAATGAGACAGCAGCCTACAATGTCATAGCTCTCATGAAAACTCCGATAATCCTCGGAGAGTTCCACTATTTCTGACCTCACAGAAACTATTTCTTACCTCGCGTGAAGATACGTATCACTGCAAAATAGTAAGACAAAATGGCCGACCGCTGGTTTCAGTCATCAGGCAAATATCGTCTTCTGGAGGGCATAGCTCCATCATTTCTCAACGAACTTTTACGGGGATGGTAGCAAACTTTAATTGAATATCCGAAGAGCTACATCATGCAAACATTTGACAAGAATCTTTTTGCGTTTTGTCGCAATCTTCAGGCAAACGGGGCACAATTTTTTTTGGGACACCCTGTGGTAGAAGTTACGAATTTTGTTGGGAATTTTCCCATACTTAAGCCTGTATTTCCAAAAATGTTAATAATGGGCTGCACAGTGTCATAAAACCACGAAAATATTACTGTATGTGTAACATCTTGTTCTCTTTTCGATTCTGTAGGTCTTTAGAAAAATATGGTATCTTCCAGAAGTTATGGTACCCGGAAGTTGAAAATTTGTCGGATGCCAGCGAAGAAGCAGTTACTTAGCAATAATAACAACATATTTCAATTGGCAATGTGAAACAGTACATAACTTCTGAATATGAAAAATATTCTATTTCTATATGTGGCTGTAGCCAGTACAGGCACTGCTTAGCAAATGTTTTGTTTAAAGGTATTGGTGTGAAATCTCCATACTTAGCCCTGTTAGCAGGAAATAGAAGACAGGATCTTCGCGGTACCATTAAACATCACCAAACTATGCGAGCATTGGCATGCTGTGAAAGTGTTGCTGGATGTTGTTGTAGGTGGGGATGATGATCTGCGTTTGCATGAGGGGAGGGATTAGGGTGCTGTGAGGAGGAGGTGTTACAAGGAGCTGGTATTGGAAATGGTCTGCTTGGTACTGGAGATGGTAAACATGCTGGCGGTGGATAGGTGAATGGATATGGGGATGGTCGTGCAGTGCGTGTAGGTGCAGCGGCAGATGGATTGTATGCTGGTATAATGGGGATAGTCGTCGCGGTCCTTGTATGATATGTGGGGGAGTGCTATGATTAGTGGTGGTAATGGTTGCAGGTAATGTGGCGGTGCTCGTTGTAAAAGTAATGTGGAGGGATTAATCTGTGTTGGAGGTATTGGCGCAGGCTGTGGTGGTTGATGTTGCAGGTGGACATACGCTTGTTGTGGTGCTTGAGGTGGTGCTGCTTGTTGTAGTTGAAATGGTGCTGCTCGTTGTGGGTGAGGTGCTGGTGCTTGTGGTGGGTGAGGTGCTGGTGTGGCTGGCATTCCTGTTAGTGTAGCAACGAGCTGCTGCACGGAATTTTCCGCAGGTTGTGGTGCCGCTCCACTTTTGGGTATGTGCAGAAGTGGCAACAGAAACAGGATGTTTTTTTTGTGGTTTTGAAGAGTGGGTCTGGAAGAGGAGCGAAGGTCATGAGGTTCGCAAAATTGACAGGGTTGGAGAAAAGCCTGTTGGCAACCATACAGTTGATGCCCATGTCAAAGGGGGCACCTCCAACTTCAATGGCATCTCTTCACTGACGGGTGGGGTTCACAATACCCAGTGCAGCAGCTCGCTTGTCCTCATCCGTGTTTGCTCCCTCGTAATCTCGGTGAAATTTCTTGAGCAGCTCAGCTAAGGGCTGAACTTCTTGGATGAAGGTGTTCACTTTCGGAGCGTCGAGGAAATGGGTGTTCCCCTGAAGCACCGCGAAATTCTCACTTAATGTTGAGCCAAGCTGGGCCTATCAGTACCTTGTCATCTGCTGGCAGGTGCTTTTGTCGTCCATAGGGCACCAGGAAGTTCTTGGGGAAGTGGTTGAAATAGCTGACCCCTGGCTTTTTCTTTTCATATTGACAAGACATCTGAAATGAAGATATTGTGTTCATTCACACACGGTATTGAAATTATTATTAGGAATATAGGTTACATACTGAAAGGACAACGCTTAGTTTAGGAGATGTCCTATTAAGCTTCCTTACTGCGTAGAAGTGGTCATCGAAAGGGAAGTGTTTTTGTTTTGTATGTTTTATTTTTTGGTTTTTTTTATTTTTATATAATTTTATAGATTGCTTATGGTGTTGGTGAGAGATGTGTGACATTGTGTCAATTTGGATTATGTTATGATGCAGTGGATCTGTCAAAATAATAACGTCATATGGTATGAGTTGCTGGTGTAAATTGATGGCATGCTAGTGGAGTCGTGAGAGAGCAACGTCTGCCGTTCCTGGTGGGGTAGAATCAATGTCTAGCCAGATATTAACTTTCTGCAGTGTCTGACCTTGGATTTTGGATATGGTTGTGGCATACTCCGGCAGGCATTGATATGTTGTTGTTGGAATGTCGTCGATGAGTTGTATAATAGGGAAGATATTTATGATGGAACCTGATGGATGAGTTGATGCAATGGTATTGCCAGACACTGCAGAAACAATCACTATTTGGCCGTTGACAAAGCCGATCTTTTTATTCATGTTTTGAGTGAGTATGAGTTTCATACCCAAATGCAACGGCACAAGTTGCTCATTCTCCATTATGATCAGTGCTAAGGGAGCGTTTGGGCATAGAAATTTAAGTATTATGTCATTGATGAATGAGGCTGCTTTTCTTGTCATTGTGAGGAGCATGGCGTCAGGGTGCTCTTCAGTTTGTCATAAATCATGTCCGTAATGTCGTCAATGGAAGAGAATGTGCGACCAGCAGAAAGTGAACGTACCATATCATCGGAAGGAGCATTATATCGAATGTGATGTAGGAAATTGAGTAGTATATCGTCAGTGACACGAAACTGTGTTGCCATGGTGAATGTGCGCGTCTGTAACATACAGTGTGCGCAGGAGAGAATGTTCTTCACTTGTCTCGTTCGTCCAGCCACTGTTGCAATGGGTTGTTGTTGCGCAAAGTCACCAGACAGCACGAGAATCGGTCTGTCATCTAGTTTTTTATTTAATGTGTCGATGATATGATAGAAAAGAGTGACAGTTACAAGAGATATCTGGCCTATGAAAATTACGTCGTTCTGGGAAAAGTTTAAATGCTCCAAATCTGCGGACATGATAAAATTTTTGTAAAGTTAGTAGAAGATGCAGCAGGAATTTTATGTAAGCCCCCTGCTGCAATATTCAACTCTTCTTTTGAAACGGTATTTTTCCTGACATATGGAAAATAGCCAGGGTGACCTCTCTATTTTCAAGTCTGGTTCGAAGAACGACATCAGCAATTGCAGGCCTATATCCGTGTTATCTCTTTTCTCGAGGTTCCTAGAGAAACTAGGGCATGAGCAAATTCAAATTACCTGAAGGCACATAAAAACATCTTTGAAATGTCAAAACGCACTTTTAAAGGACAAGTCCGGGGTTGGTATGATTGATGATAAAATGCAAGATAATATTGCTATGAATGATATTTGAATGGGTACAGAGTTGGAATGGCAGCCTAATCATACCGAGCCTTAGCCATTCGATCAGGGAAAAGCTTTCATACGCTAGGCGGCGTTGATAATACTTGAGAGCAACGTCCCATGTGCTTGCTTTCTCAAGTGTAGTAAGAAGGGAACAAGGTTTGCGGGTAGCATTTGTCCATGAAAGCATTTGTCCAAGAAAGTGAGAAGTGCCTACATTTCAGGCTCACAAATGTCTGAGGACATGCCAAAATTTATAGCAGTACAAGAAGGAGGAAGAGTACTGCATGAGAGAGCATCGTTGTGGGATGTCTCTTTGGCCTTTGATACGTAGGAAGCAACATACTTCAGTATTATTGACTTCCCATTCGTAGCCTGGACATCCATCTATGATTTCAATGTACAGAGAACCGAGTCAATATATGCCTGCAAGCAGGCCCGTAGGAAGCGGGGGGGGGGCAGGGGGGCTCAAGCCCCCCCCAATAATTTCTTAAAACAATGGTTCTACGTCACACGAATTAACTAGATGTATTGTTCTCTATTGTTTTGAGAAAAATTGCCCCCCCCCCCCCCCAATCCGAAGCTGCTTCCTACGGCCCTGCCTGCAAGCCTTTTACAAATGCCTGCTCATCGTGTGACAATTCAACACGCTCCCTATCCCCTACTGTTGTGACAGTAGTAGGACCATCGTTGATAGGTAATGGAGACTTGTGGGCACATTGACATTTTGCAACATGGTAGGAAAGAGTGGCATTGTGTTCTGGGACATGAGCATGGAGGCGTCGCAAGTCAACGTATTGAGGTTTTGCAACCATATAACAAAACTTCAGGTGAACAGACCCACGGTTCTGAAATTCGAAACGGTAGCAATAAGCATGTATGTTCTTGGCTGCTGTGCGATTGTAAGAAAGAACATGGTGGCGCCAATGACTGTCATTGGGGAAACATAAGTACCCTCGAACGATCTGTTCAAGGACATGCATGAAATGCAAAATCTCATGACAAGCATTGTTTGTAGGACCATAGCCCGTGCCTGCTGAAATAGCTTCAAGCCATGATGGTGAAGGGAAAGACCATTCAGAAGGACTTATTGTAATAAAGAGAGGAAGGCCGTGTTGATGTACGGTATCGACAAGATAGCGATGCTGCCATCCCAATACCCTACCGAAAAAGGTTTGTCTTGCAGTGCATAAAAGGCAGAAGACAATGCGGCTTCAGGACTATGGACTACGAGCAGAGTTGATAGCGCCTGTGATGGTTTTTTAAAGCCATCTATCGAAAACGAATTGCAGCAAGTCAAAAGAATGGGAATAATCAACAACTGAGGACAGACATTTGGCTACGAAAGAAATTTTGGAACTCTTACGAGTTTCATCACCTTCCTGAATGCTTTCACACCAAGATGTAAGTGGCCATAGCGCACATTCAATACCAGTCCATGTATACATGTCAAACATATTCGGTTGCTTCCCAAATTCACAGAGATTGTCTCGTTTGTCAACATTTTACTTGTAGGAAGAAGTAGGAGAACGAAGATAGTTGTACGCAGCAGTGCATACATCTCTATCTTCCTGGGAAGACAAGTTCCCAATTTTCTTCTCTACAGATGAGAGTGAACAAGTTAGGCGTAAGGTGCAAGTTTTGTTTCGATAACCGTAACGCATGCAACGGTACTCTCCAGTGTCAATATCAAATGGGCGCAAGGCTGCCACATGCTTGGGTAACAATTGTAACAGAACCATTGGTATTTGACGCTACAGTGGAACAATGTACCTATCACCTTTGTAGTGGCATTTTACATGTTTGTTGCACTTTTCATTTTTGTTGAAACTGGGTAGAAGCTTTTGAAACATGACGCTACCACAGTCTTCACAGAATGTCCATGACAGTGTCCTCACCCACAGCTGTAGACTTTTTACCGTATTCGTAAAGGTTGGGGACACATTTTCTTCTGTGCTTGAAGACTGTAAAGTAGCTAGAGATGCCTCAAAAGCTTCTTCCCTTCTGGCAATAGCTTGCAAATTACTGGCAATACGTGTTGTGGCATCTGCACATGCATGCAACAACGTAAACTGCCTACGTTGCCAGTAATTTGCAGCTATGTGCACGTTCCAAGGAATAGGCATAGCAAAGATCAAAAGAGCAATGCAAGTGAATAAAGAATTTAAAAACACGTCAGTTCAAGAGGACTATGATAACAATGTAAGAAAGTATCTAACGATACCTTAAAGACCCACGACTGACCAGCAGCCGCAGCGCGCCTTTGTTTTTGTTTACAACAGTTAATAGACTGATAACAATGAGTCCCACTTATCAATCATCAAAGTGAGACTCTCATTAAACTGTCAATATTTATAACTACGATGGTGTAATACGTCAAACTTTTAAACGACCACCAAATGGTCATTGGCTATGCTGCATGTAAGCATCTTCAACATACTGTACCTTGAGTACAACAACAACGCAGCTATTATACTTGAGGTTCAGGACGTTAGAAGATACTTACATCTAGGGTTTTCAAGACTGCAGGAAAGCACGAGATCGCATAGAAATCGCATGGCAGAATTGACGAAGAATTGCCTCTAGATCTCGACACAGCTCCAAGTGGACATCGGGAAAATAACTATTGATCTGTTATTTCATGGTTCTTTCGACGAAGGAGACCAACAGACCAGGCTAGGTCTGTAAATTTTGGCCTAACGGCTCGCGTCTTGCTGTGATTGTCGACCGCTGGACCAAAGATGATGAGGTACATTTCCTTTTCTAATTACTTGTTATGTAATGTTCGGCGTTTCAAATGCAATTCTTTGTTGAGTTCAGTGCTTTATCGTAAGGCTAATTCAGTTTCCAATGCCTGTTTCTTTGCAAATACAGTAAGTACCCACAAATAAGAACCCCCCTTGTATAAGAAACAGGCCTCATTTTCTTCAAAAAGGGCTCCTTTAAAAAGAAACAATTTTAGGTCTGAAATTTAAATGTTTCTTATTTTCAGGTTTGTCATAGATTGTTCCTGAATGCCAACAAATATTTCCATAAATGACTTTAATATAATGTAGCACTGCTGTAATATAATGTACCGGGTGCGCCAAAATAAACTATGCACGTTTGGCAGGCCACGATAAATCGTACACTGGACCGATTTGGAAGATATATGACTTACTCTTTAGCAGAAAGCCTGAATTAGATTAGGCGAGTTTCTTAAAATTTTCGTTTTCGAAAACACTGAAAATGATCAAAAAACGTTGATCAAATTTTCTAAAGACTCATCATGAATGGACAAAGAGAAAACGTTTTCAGCGTGATATGGGGATTTGGAAATTGATCATTGTAAACTTCTGCACGAGTGTTATTTCAAAGATTGGCTTGTTGCGAAATTCTGTAGTAGTTACAATAAAGTGCCGCCCCAAAAGCAGTCACAAAATCAAAAATGTAACAAAACTCCATGCTTGCTGGCCCCATGACGCTTCCTCGCTTGTCTTTTAACCCCCTTGATACAGGAACACAGCCTGCAGCAAAGCATAAATTCAATGACATTACAAATGAAAAGACATTTCTTTATATTCTTGAAAATATTATTACATTGCTCACAAGATAGTGCGAACTCTCGTACAGCAATTTACAATTAGTCGATTTCTAAATCCCAAATCACCACGAAAAAATGTTCTCTTTGTCCATTCATGTCGATTCTTTAGAAAGCTTGATCGACGGTTTTTGATCGTTTTCAGTGTTTTCGAAAACAAAAATTTTAAGAAACTCGCTTGTAGCTCTAAAAACTGAAAACAGAAAAATTTGCAAAAAATCCTAGAATCTAATTCATGCCTTCTGCTAAAGATCAAGTCATAAATCTTCAAAATCGGTCTTGTGTACGATTTATCGTGACCTGCCAAACGTGCATAGTTTATTTTGGCGCACCCGGTAGCATTCTCGAAACAGACTGAACATTCTCACGATTCACATAGCAAGATGTAACAAGGTAAACATGTAACGTGTAAAGCAGTAATGTTCAATACACATGCATACGTGATACTGTCATATACCTTCACCTGACTTGATTCCCTATCTTGAAAAAACTTTGACCCTGATCATGAAAAGGTCACTTTAAATAAGAAACTTTCTGAGGTACAAAGTGGTTTCTTATTTGCGGGTACCTGCTGTAAGCCAAATTTCCTCTGCTTTCCACCTTCCTTGATCCTTGAAGGTGTTGTGGCGCAGTGGTGTAATCCTCTGACTTTGCAGCCAGAACAGTCAGGCGGTGCAATTTCACCTTCACCTTCCTATTGTGGCTTAAGAACATTTCGTCCAATTTGCGTAGCCCTGATTATAACGAAAATACATCCCTAAATGAATTTTTTATCATATCATATCATATCATATCAAATTATTTAAACACAAAATCCCTTCAGCTGAATTAAATACAAATCAAAGTTATGATACAGTAATTACAGTATAATATTTACAAGAAGAAAAGAAGGTTCAAAACTGTTCTAGGGGCCTATTTGCTGCTCTTCCAGGGAGTCGTGTTTCAAGTTTGCTTCAGCTCTTAAGGTGAGTTTTTAGATTTCTTTTGAACTGTGGCAAGGTTGGCAGCTCCCTGATGGTAATAGGGATGCTGTTCCATGCAGTAAGAGCTGAATAATGAACGCCTTTTTTCACATATTCGAGGTTGTATCTTGGAATTTGGATATTCCTGCAGTTTCTCTTACTATAGTTTGAATGCAAGGATATCTGGGGGAATTTATCCCAAAGGCTCTCTGGACACATCCTGCTCATAATCTCATAGGTCATGGCTGATCGATCGAATTTAATTAGTTGTTCTACATCGAGCCAATTGTAAGACCAAAGACTAAAGAAACTACAGTAAAAACCCGCACATTCTTCTTCAGAAGAACCTTCATCTGTTAAGAACCTACAGCCTGAAATAATATATTTTGTACCCAATAAATAATAAGAATCATTTCAGGCTGATATATAAACTAGTTTCTTAATAAAGGGTCTTATTCATTCATTGGGAAATAAATGCAACATTTTTGCCAATCAACCTCTTTCGTGAACTCCAAAACATTACTAACAGAACTGTAATAGGCAGGGCCTGCAGGGGTAAACTGGGTAAGATTGGGTTGAAATGGATAGGGTCAAGAGTGCAAATAAGTTTGGCTAAGATTTAGATTCACATATTTTCCTATATTAAGAACCTACACCTTGATTACTAGATGTGCCTCATTGCATAAGGACCTAAACAGGCTGAGTTCAAAATCTTAGGTTCTTATGTGCGGGTTTTTACAGTATTGATGTGATTTGTTGCCCATTTACGTAATTTTGATTGAAAATTAAAACGGATTACGGACGAAATCTGTATCTGTATACAGAAATTAGTGGAAACTGTGGGGAAGAAGACTCGAGGGCAGGAAAGGATGCCGGTCAGTCATGGGTCTTTAAATTAATATAAGAGAGCAATGCTAACAAATGACAATGAAATGGAACTGAAACGGCAATGCAGTATTCACAAAAAGTTGTGCATATGGGTAAGAAATTGACAAAAATTACTTACCACGTTTGTGCGTATAGAACGACTAACTTTATAAATGCTTGTAAATGCGAGAATTTGCTGCAATGTAAAGAGAAAGTAATGATGTATTAGTAAAAAATGATTGACGTTATGAGAGCAAATATCTGTCTTACTTACAGCGAGAAGAAAACACAGATCACTCACGTAAGAAATACTTCAAGATAAATGAGAAGATGAATGTAAACAATTGATCAAAGACTGTCTCTGCGAAGTTTGCTGTTTTCAGAATTGGTAGGTTTTTATTACCAATCAAAAACGACTGAAGTACTAAACTCGTACAACAAATTCATACCAAGATAGATCCTTCGGATCCATAAATCTGTTGTCAAAATCAGTGTTTGAGTTGCCAGTAACCACGTTTGCCAGAAACCACGTCAGACGGTCTTGATGTAATGCCAGTCTTGATGTAACTGTGAACTTCAATACAAATCTCTATATCGAACAGATGTCGTCCCGTCCTTTCAGGCACATCAATGTCGATTCACCATGGCTTCACATTATAGTTGACTTTACACTAGAATTCAATTTACCTGCAAATAGAAGTTTGCAAATGTAATCCCTTCATATGAACTACACGAATGTAACAGATAAAACTGCAAGTGCTCGCAGTAAGAGGCAATTGAAGATGTGATGTAAACTGAACGAAATCTGTACTTTTGACGATAAATGACGAGCACGATAAAGTCACAACTGACGCGTATGAGAGCAGGTGAGAAGTGACACAGATTTTCAGTTGCACACAGACTTTATGCATACGGTTTCGACGCAAAATCGTACAAACTACATTATATTATACACCATTCGATAGCTCTTTTCCTCCTCTTTCAGAAAATGTACACAATTATTACTCCTAATTACAAAGTTAATGACAGAAAAGGACGTGTCCCAAGGAAATGGTTTGGTAGACAATTGTATTTCAAATGATTTTTTCTGAATTTCCTTGTTTCCATACTTCAGACACATATGGTACATGACATATGCATCTCGTTAAATCTTATAGCAATGGATGCGTCATTTGTCACTCTTTCGAAATATATATGCATGAATTATGTTTCATGCAAAATTTGCAGAGTTATTAGCAAAAAACCGTCGATTTTAGAGCCACACCTTAATTTCAAGTGGCTGTTGGGGTCCAATATCAGGTTACGAGATTTGTAACTCCGAGGCGAGCTTGTGATAGAAAGGACTTTCAAAATCACATGGTAGATGCGTTTTTTTTTTTCTATCAAGATTAAAAAACTACAATATTTATACTTACATTACACTGTACCATCCATAGTGAAGAAAGACATAAAGTCACCGGGTCTTCACTATGGATGGTACTTACAATTCAAATTAATTTTCAATACACAAAACAAAGAACAAAAACGACAAAATTAAAGATACATTACACAAAATAGACAACAAAACAACAAAGCTAAGGCAGATTACTGGTTAAAAAGGAAGATTTGAACTTTTAAACTCGTAGGTGTAAAACGAGAAAAAACAAATTTCAGTGTTTGTTCCGGTAATCTACCTCAGCAATGTGGAACGACAAAGAAAGAAAAGGAGAACACAACATAAAACTAATAGGGAACTGCTGTTGCTAATATGGCATCGCTGGATCAATCAAATCGGCCAGAATTTTTGAGAAATGAGATCGTCGCATCCAGTATTACTCTATTTTCAATAGTACCTAAGGATGGATTTCCAAACAAAAGTCGATCACAAAGAGTATCATCATCTATATTATTGATACTGGCGATATCTAGTCCTGGGACATCAGAGAGCTGGTCAAAGAGATCTCTACGAAGTACATCGTATAGGGGGCAATGCAGGAGAAAGTGCTTGTTATTTTCATTGTCTTTACCACAAAAACAAACTGGGCTGAGGCAGTCAAAAGCATGTTTGAAGCGATGTTCGTTTAGAGCACTGAACTGGACACGGAGTTTTGTCAACAGCTTGACACCCGAAATGTCGCAAATTTTGTATGTAGAGTTTCTAATTGGTCTAACAATTGCAAGCAATTTATTTTTAAAGTGAAGCAGGGATTTAGAATTTCTTGTCTCATCGTCGAGTAAATTCCATTCGAATAATGTATTATGAAAATACGTGCTAGCAAAACGGGCCGTTCTGCTGACTGGTTGTTCAAAACAAAAGGGATTTCTCAGACTGTACTGCAATTGTCGCTCTTGGGGTAGTTCGCTATACAAGTATTCAGGTGATTTGGATTTGATAAGGGAGAAGAAATGACACAATCTACGATACCACCTTCTATCATACAATGTTTCCCAACCTAGCTCATTAAACAGTCTCTGCCTGTTTGTACCTCTCCATGTTCCAGTCACTGCTAGTGCAGCAAGATACTGCGTTCGTTCAAGCTTTTGTGTAAAGGCCAAGCGCATGTCAGGGTCAAATTTGTGGTAGATTATATCGCCGTAGTCGAGATGTGGTCTTACATGTAGCTTATATATCATATCAAGAACCTCTCTGGAAACATACCTGGAAAGATACTTTATCATCCCAATTCCTCTCCTTGCTTTTTTGCAATTATATCACTGCTACCAAGCCTAAGGGTTGGGTGGGCAGGCTTATTCCGCTTACAAGAAAACAAGACTTCTTCTGTTTTATCTGTTTTACCTCTTTATTATCATTATTATCAATTTATTTAAAGTAGGCCTACATACATATAAGCCCCTCTGTCGGAAGATTACTGGTGCCACCCCCGATCCAACTGTGATGCTTTTTTTGGCTACTAAAAGCAATTTTCAAGTTTTTGTCCACGAAAAATGTCTTGCCTTACAAATGTTATATAATTCTACACTGAATATTGAGAGGAAACTCCAGACTGCACATGAAAGAGCGGAACCGTTAGTGTACACATTTGCATCATTTGTAGGTTGTTTAGCCTAGAGTTGTGTTGCTTCTGTTCTACTGACGGGTATTTATATGGTAACCTCAGGCTCATTTGGAAGACCATTCCTCTTTATACCAGAGAATATTGGGGCTGAGAATCAAAGATCATGGTGCCGGGACAGTCATTTTAGGCAGTAATATAGGGTAGCATAGCATTCTCTGTCGTCTCAATAACCATCAATTTTTGGAAATGGGAAAGATTTTCTCACAGAAAGTTGGTGGAAGCATGAATCATTATTTTACAAAATGAGTCTCTTGGTGGCGAGGTAATACTGTATGACATGTTTGGGTTTAATTTGTCTTGCTCTAAGAATCGTGCGATATGGCTAGGTCATTCACTCTAATCCTCAGCAAATATATAAAGTGTGACATTTGCTACCAGAAATCCATTGCAATAAACTTCAGCGAAATGAATAACAGCCTGTTCAAGTTTTCAAGTCCCTGTTTTACCCAACTAAGCATGTTGATGCTGACAAATGGTGATGGTTGCCTTAGAGGCAAATAATCCCGGCTTCTTCAGTTCTTAGGGGCTATCGTCGTTTCATTTTATTCAAATATTTAAGCAGTGTTGCCTTTCAGCAAGCAAATTTGGAAAGAGCCCTCTGCTCACAAGTTTGTACGAAGAGTTGAGTTACAAGCGTACATGCACACGTATTTTTTTGCAAGAAACTGCCCATAAAAAACTCAAATCTCAGATCGCCAAAAACTTAATGAGACTCCAGTACTGGGAAAATATAACTTGAGAATCTTTTCATTTTGATAAAGGAAATCTTTGACATATTTTTACCTTACTTTCACTTGTTTCATGTATAATATTTCTCGAAAAGCGCTTGAATAAGGTCTAAACATAGAAAAGGCATAAAAACCATGTTTTTGGAATGAAGATTGTTGGGGACCTCTGAGAAACTCGTAAGAAACTCGATCTGAGTAGCTACTCAACTGTAGCTACTGATAATTTTAAGAAACTTTCAGTACTAGGCCAAATTCTTAGTTTCTTATAAAAAATACGTGTACAGGGTCCCACCGTCCCAGGGTCCCACCGTCCTAGGGTCCCACCGTCCCGGGTCCCACCTGAGTCCCGGGTCCTTAAATTCCGGTATGCCTAAACACACTTCAAGTATTGCCGTTCAGCTCTCTCTCTCTCTCTCGGCATAACGGAATAACCAGACCCAGGACCACTAGGACCGGACCCTAACGGACCGGACCCTAGGGGAATGCCCTCCCCTCTCTTTGACGTAGCCTCCAAGCTGCAAGTTCATCTCACTCAGCGCTTAGAGTTCAAATTTATCAGGCACATGTTTGCTCCCATGGTGCCCCCATAACATTATTAGGGAAAGTTGGTCACATGTATCTCTGAAATATGGGTTACACTCATCTTTTTCGATAAGAAACTGAGGTCGGAGGTCGTTAGGTAGTTTCTTATATCTTAGGACATTTCGCTACTAAAGTTTGAAAATTTGGTTTTTTCAATTTTTAATACTGAAAATGTAGAATTAATTTCGTTTTGTTAGAAGGGCTTCCAAACGATTTAATACGATCTAAAACAATAAGTAATAACATAATTGGTACTCAAAAATTGGACAGGGTACATTAATAGCAACAGTAATAGCATTTTTGAATGAAAATTACAAAACTTTCTTAGCATTTTGATACAGGCGATGGGGTAGTATTTTTCGAAATTTTGGCCTACTGTTTCTTATGAGCTGTTTCTTATAAAAATGCAGGTCCATAAGAAGCGGGGGGGGGGGCAGGGGCATTAAGCCCCCAATAATTTTGAAAACAATGGTGCCACGCCACAAGCATTAATTAGATGTATTGTTCTATATTGTTCTAAGAACAATCCCCCAATCAGAAGCTGCTTCCTACGGCCCTGTAAAAAGGTGAGTGCACATGCATGATACGAGAAAACAAATGCACACAAATGCACATACTGAGATGCAATATTGTGACCATGGGATTTACCAAAGACAAGTGGGGTCAATGCCCGTGTCAATGTGTGGTTTGAGAGAATGGTTCTATTAACATTCCCAAAATTATCACTCTCTCTTTCGAGATCGCCTTACCCCATATATCTGCCAATTACCACCTTCACAATAAACATTACGAACAAATATGTTATCAAAAAGCTGCCTGCTAAATGATTTTGCAGTCCCAAACTAACTTCCAAAGAGGATGGAGAAACCAGAATCAAATCCAGAAATTGAGATTGTGGAGATGGAATACAACGTGGCTGGCATCACGACATCATTGCAACAACTTGAATCCCCAAGCAAGGCAGAGAGGTAAAATATTTAGGCCATGTAGTTAAATGCTTAGGCAAAGTGGGCAATGGGTTGAGGCTGGATCAAAATTTGTCTGCCGGTTAGAAGATTTGAAATACCATGCATTTTGCGTTTGTTGTGGCATCCAGAAGGTAGAATTTACATACAGCAGTGACTGCCTTATCCTACTTTGGAGCGAAACTTCTGTGTTGGCCGCCATTGCAAACAAAACGCTGGAAGGAAAGTAATGGGTATTCCCCGAGGGTCTGGTCCGTTAGGGTCCGGTCCTAGTGGTCCTGGGTCTGGTTATTCCGTTATGCCCTCTCTCTCTCTCTCTCTCGAGGTTTTATGTCAATAAGGTTATGTCAACACTTTTCCGAGAGGTTTGGTTTAAATACTTGTTAGGAATTTGGTTGTTCAACAGACGTTTTCTGTGTCCTCTTCAAAAACCACAGATTTTGCACCACCTTTGCGTGGAATAAAACGCGACCCGGGGTGGGCCCTCTGACATGTAAAGTTAGAAAAAACTTACGGGCCCTTTTCGCAAAATTGGACGAGATAATTTACATTAAATTGAAGTATTACACTCATAATCGGGGTCCAACAATGACCGACATCTACTATTGATTAAAGAACACTCTTGAATTGCTTTTCTTTCATAGGCCAATTAAAATGTAGCAGAAAGACAAGTTGCAGAGAAATGTTTTGAAACTGTCTTCAGAGATTAAGATAAGAACCTATCTGGAGTCACCATTGATTCATTTCTAAATGATAATGACCTTCAACATACACTGTGGGTTGCATCAATCTCATTCAATTCGCAACAAATATTTTCAGCGACTTTATGCATGGAATCCCCCTGCCCCGTCTCTTTCCCAGAACCTGCGACCATAACAGCTTAAATATACAGTGCAGTCCTCCTGCCCTCCTCCCATGGTTCCCATAACTTCCGTAGGCTTTATGTGGAACCGACATTGTACCATTAGGAGATAAGCTTGCCTGTACAGTACTGTTATGCAATCACAACACGCCATCCGATAAGCAATATGCCAAACCAAGAGAAAAAGCACAAGAAGCACAGGCTGCCCTTTCGAGTTTTACCAAGCCCGCAAAATGCCGCCAGAAAGAAGAAGCACTCGAGCGGAAACCGAAGCCAGTTCTATTATGCGGTAGCTGGTAGATACATTTAAGTTCCACCTTTAAGAAACATAAAATAATGTCTATGTCTTGCCTCAGCCAGTTGTTATCCCTTGATTAGCCCATTTTCTTGTTCTAGCAAAATGTGAGGGATCTGAGTTTCTTACCAAGTCCTTTCTCCACGGTAGCACTTTATTGTAATGGAATAGTCAAATAATTGTTCCTAATGCTCGTATGTGGCATTTTCTACTGCCCTATCAACAATTATTGTTTAGTTTGCTAATAAAGCTATTCCGTCGTTCCATTCCTTCGTTCAATTCCGTCGTTCCATTCCGTCGTTCCGTTCCATCGTACCGTTCCGTCGTTCCATACCGCCTTTTAAAGATAGCCCATCATTTACAACAACTTTCGAATATTGCAAGATGACTTTCATACCAAGGATATATTTGAATCATCTCCTCTTATGGCCTTCCGAAGAGATAAGAACATAAGAGACACACTTGTCCGCACAAACTTCAAGACCAATGATTTTTATTATCATTATCAATTTATTTAGAGTAGGCCTACATATATATATATATACATACAAGACATATATACATATGGATACAATAGCTATAACTAAGAGCTAATTCAAGCCTACTATCTAAAAAAGTAAAATTTGTACGAAAAAATTAAAAAATAAATAAAATTCCGAATGATTAAATACAGATACATTTTACAGATTTTTACAATGCTTTTAATATTTACAATGTTTTCAATTTTTTTTTCTCGGTAAATAAAGAGCAGAAAATTTAATATCAGCTCAAGAGCCCAACCTGTGCCACGAAAGGTCTGCATATTCTACAATTACAGTCCTCTCCCCTCCAGGCTTTGATTTTCCTTTTCAAACTGGAGAGAGTATCTGACTGTTTTAGGTCATTGGGAAGTGCCTGCCATAATCTACACCCAAGAAACAATATTGTCTCTAAGCCATAGCACGTAATGACTCACCAGTTACCTTTCCATGTAACCACCATCTTTGCCAAACATGCACACACATTGACAGCTCTACAGCCATCACTAACGGAAACAGAAATTTCACCATCCGATCTGCATTCAAGTGTTCCTCGTCATCCGTCGTTCATTGCATTACCTGCACCAAATGCAACATTCTGTATATTGGAGAGACGTGAAGACAAATGAACAACATATTCGGCGAACATTTGAGGAATGATAGACCCCGTTTACACGGTAGCGGATCAAAACTGTTGCGGATCAAAGTGTTACGGATCACCCTCCCGTCTACACGGTAGCGGGTCAAAATTGTATCAGATCATGGTCTCGTTTACACGGTAGCGGATCAGCGGTCACCAGAGAAATAGGACGAGGTCACATTCAAGATTTTCTCGGATTTTCAGTGATTTCCTTTCAACGACAAAATTTCAAAACAAACTGCAATTATGATTAAACCTCGTTTATATGGAAAATACCCTCGTAATGAAAATGAATCAAAATTGATGCGGATCACTTGCGTTTACACGGCGCAGAGCAAGAGTGATCCAATACAAAAGTGATCCGACACAAAACTAGTTCGCTTTCGTAGCAGGATCAAAAGTGATGTGGATAGCGGAGCAGAAGTGTATCGGATCACTTCGAGCTCGTGTAAACGGGAGGCTCATCCGCAACACTTTTGTATCGGATCAAAAGTGATCCGCTACCGCGTAAACGAGGTCTTAGAAACATGACACATTCAGAAGAACAGCACGAAAACGATCCGGACAGCAACATTTCACACCATTTCAACCTAACAAACCATTCCACAGATGATAAGTCAATTCTCGGCCTCCTATATGCATCTACAGAAAGCACACGAGAAGAAAAACATCGGAGAAACGGATCATTTTTAAACTTGGAACATTGTATCCTTCAGGACTCAACAAGCAATTTACATATCTCCACTGACATTCTATTTATCAACATTTTATTCCTACATCTCTTTTTTATTATAACTCCTCTTTACGTCACATCGATTCCCTTGATCACATCGATTGGCATGAATGGATTTTCTGGAAAAACGACGATGTTTTCAAATTGAAAATGTTATCATACATCCGCCCCCCTGGAAAACCTGTATATGGGATTCATGACCCAAAAGGTCTATCCTATCTAACTCAACTTAGAGTCGGTCTTAGCAAGTTAAATTTTCATAAATTTAAACACAACTTTAAAGATACCACAAATCCTATGTGTCCGACAATTGATGGTATTGAAGATACGGAACACTTCTTGTTGCTCTGCCCTTGTTTTGATGTACAAAGACGAGACCTCCTCGCTGGAATCTATGCATTAATACGACCACTTGGATATGTAAATCTTGCAAATGAAGCTTTACTACAACTCTTATTGTATGGCAATAAAGATTTTCCTATTCCACTAAATAGACATATTCTTGAGCTAACGCTACATTTTATCCATGAAACTGGTCGATTCGAGTGAATTTCTGTAGCCACTTACCCATCCCTTCATAAGCCACCCGATTTTGTCCCATAGTTAAAGTAGTTTCTTTTCCTTTATCATCTTTATTTAATGGCCTCGGGGTAGACACAGCCTTTTGCTCCCTGGGGTAGATCGTCCTAGTAGTATTGTAGAGTAATTTTGTAAGTAATGTAGTTCGTAATCTGTATTGTAAATTTTATTTGGAATATATTATATAAAAAAAATGGATTTTCTGGAAAAATGACGTTTGTGTCCATCTCCGACTTAGGCCCATTCCGAAGAATCGCAAAACTGTAACTTTTTTACAGATAAAATAAGATATTAACGCAAACTAAATGAATTTCAACACGAGGACTTTAGCATACATATTTAAATCCAAAAACATCTTGTCAATCGCATGAATGGATTTTCTGGAAAAACGACGTTTGTGTCCATCTCCGACTTAGGCCATTCCGAAGAATCGCAAAACTGTAACTTTTTACAGATAAAATAAGATATTAACGCAAATAAATGAATTTCAACACGAGGACTTAGCATACATATCTAAATCCAAAAACATCTTGTCAATCGAATGAATAGATTTTCTGGAAAAACGACGTTTGTGTCCATCTCCGACTTAGGCCATTCCGAAGAACCGCAAAACTGTAACTTTTTACAGATAAAATAAGATATTAACGCAAATAAATGAATTTCAACACGAGGACTTTAGCATACATATCTAAATCCAAAAACATCTTGTCAATCGCATGAATGGATTTTCTGGCAAAATGACGTTTGTGTCCATCTCCGACTTAGGCCCATTCTGAAGAATCGCAAAACTGTAACTTTTTACAGATGAAATAAGATATTAACGCAAATAAATGAATTTCAACACGAGGACTTTAGCATACATATCTAAATCTAAAAACATCTTGTCAATCGAATGAATAGATTTTCTGGAAAAACGACGCTTTTGTCCATCTCCGACTTAGGCCCATTCCGAAGCTACCACTATGAAATCAACTGTTCCTAGGCTAAAACCGAAACAAATAAAATATCGCAGCTACAAAAAGTTTGTCCCTGAAAATTTCTTAAATGCTGTAAGGCATGCCCAATTTGAATGCAACGAGACTAACCCAGACAAATCCTACGATCATCTGACCAATACTTTCCGAAATATAGTGGACAAACACGCTTCTATCAAAACGAAGTTTCTAAGGGGAAATAATGCACCCTTAATGAACCCAGATCTGAAAAAAGATTCGTGCACTCGTGCTAGGTTTAAAAGAAGATTAAATAAACACCCTTCAAAACAAAATGAAGTAGCTTTCAAGAAGCAACGAAATCGCTGCGTTGTCCTACGTAAAAGAGAGTCACAAAAAATGGTCTCATGTCCAATAAAGCTTTCTGGGATCTGGTAAAACCTTTTCTCTGAAATAAGGGTGTGCTAACTGATACTGATATCTCATTGGTTAAAGATGACAAAGTAGTTACTAATGATCATGATTTATGTGAGATCTTTAACGATTATTACATAAATATCGTCGAAAATGCTTCTGGTAAGAAACCTTCCAGCATTGCAGATATGAATTCGATTGATGATGATCGAGAAATTGTCAAGTTAATTCTCGATAAATATAAGGACCATCCGAGTATTCTAGCCATACTTCAAGACCCTAAACATACTTTGAATCCTTTTCTTTCAATGAGGTTACTGCTAGAGATGTATGGCTCCAATTGAAAATGCTCGATGGCAGTAAATCAACAGGTGTTGATCAAATTCTACCAAAACTTGTTTCTCTGGCTAGCGATGATTTAGCTGTCCCTCTTACTAACGCTATCAATTGTAGCATTCGCAACTTCATATTTCCCCAGAATGCAAAAACTGCTGCTGTCTGCCCTTTAGACAAAGGTGAACCAGTTCGTACTGCGGAGAGGAATTATCGTCCAGTCAGTGTACTTGACACCTTTTCCAAAATCTTTTAAAAAAATTCTAAAGGAACAGCTCAGCCCCTTCCTTGATAAGACCCTTTCGATCTTTATTGCAGCTTATAGAACAGCCTACAGTACAAAGCATGTTTTAATCAAACTTGTAGAAGAATGGAAATCTAAGCTAGATAATAATTTTATTATAGGGTCCGTCTTAATGGATCTATCAAAGGCTTTTGATTGCATCCCGCACGATTTGATTATAGCCAAACTTCATGCATATGGCTTTGATGAAAATGCATTCGTTCTTCTCTATTCCTATCTGAAAAGACGGAAGCAGAGTGTCCGGATAAATAATGTCTACAGTTCTTTTCAAGAAATTGTTTCAGGGGTACCCCAAGGATCAGTGTTAGGCCCTACTCTTTCAACTTCTACATAAATGATCTTTTCTCTTTCATAAAGTAAGCAACCATGTACAATTATGCTGAAGACAACACGCTAGCTTTCTTTTCCAAGTCCTTGCCGGATCTTGTCAAGGTTTTGGAAAGTGAAGCAAGCAGCGCTCTCTCTTGGCTTGAACAAAATGAAATGATTGCTAACCCTAACAAATTTCATGCACTTTTTGTTAAAAAAGACCAGACAAACACTTGTGGCATAAATCTAGATTTCCAAGGACATTCTATCAAATCTGAGGAGACTGTTAAACTCTTAGGTGTAACACTAGATTACAAATTGAACTTTGACCCACACATATCAAACCTTTGTAAAAAGTCGCAGCACAACTAAAAGTTCTTAAGCGACTTAAGTCATTTATTGGTTTTGCTGAAAAAGAAGTTTTGGTTCAAAGCTTTGTATATTCTAATTTTAACTACTGTCCTTTAGTTTGGTACTTTTCATCTTCAAAATCAGTCCAGAAAATTGAAAGAATACAGGAACGTGTGCTAAGATTTGTGTACAATGATCATAAAAATTCATGTGATGATCTTCTTCTTAGGTAAAAAAAAATGCACAATGCAAGTTGCTCGTCAGGGCACCCTCTGTGTTGAAATATTTAAGACAATAAAAAACTTGAATCCATCTTTTATGCATAACATTTTTAGTTCAAGAACTTCAGAGCATCCATCTCGGAACCCCAACAATTTAAATCACTTTAGACCAAATCAGATAACTTTTGGTTCCAAGAGCCTTAAAGCCATGGGACCTCAGATTTGGAACTGTTTGCCAAATGAACTAAAATCAGCTGACAATCTAAACAGTTTCAAAAGCATGATAAAACAATGGAATGGCCCCACCCGACCCGTAAATGCAACGCTTGTAAACATAATGATATCATGTAGATTTTGCCCATTTTATGTTCATGTAGTTTTGACATTTATCTTCTGTATTTACGTATTAATTTCCTTTAGCTATTTTTCAATTTGTTAGTAGATTCGATTTAGATTAGTTGTATGTGTATATATTGTATATATATACATATATATATATATATTGTGAACGATGAAGAAGAGGGACAACATCCTCAGAGAGCAGGCATCGAGTTGATCTTTGCGCTTTTTTTCATTTATTCAGCTATCTGCTAACTAGTTTCGCCCACTAGGGCATCTTCAGAGCAACTGATTAAGTTAAAGTATCGACCTCTTAAAGTATCGACCAGTTGCTCTGATGATGGCCTGGAGGGCCGAAACTAGTTAGCAGATAACTGAATAGAAAATGAATAGCGCAAAAGATCAAGTCGATGCCTGCTCTCTGAAGATGTTGTCTCTCTTCTTTCTCATCGTTCACTATATATATATCCGGAATAGGGTTCACTCGTGTTCTTAAGGGGCCAAAGAAACAATCAGTTTCTAATCTAATGGGAATGCC
Organism: Aurelia coerulea; assembly: GCA_039566865.1. Classification (NCBI taxonomy): domain Eukaryota; kingdom Metazoa; phylum Cnidaria; class Scyphozoa; order Semaeostomeae; family Ulmaridae; genus Aurelia; species Aurelia coerulea. Next base: position 354,915 of record CM076947.1, on the reverse strand, counting down.
TGGATCACGGTGATCTTTGCTAGATCGATAATTGAAGTTCAAAAACCTATAAAAAGTAACCGAGAACGCTTAGCTGTGTCAGTCAGCCAGCAACATGCCTAACGTAAGGGTGGTCAGAAGACCGAATCCAAAAGCTACGCGCTGGATATTTTCAGTGAATAACCACGGTGACTTAGATATTGAGTTGCTCAACACAATCTGGGAACAGCTAAAGCATCCACTACGGTATCTGTGCTATGGAAGAGATGAGACGGAGATAAAGGGATATTTGGAATTCAAAAAAGGCACACAAGTGTACTTATCCCAAATGAAGAGTCTTTTTGGTGATGCTGCGGAAAGGACAGCGTTCCAGCAGGCAAAAGGGTCAAAACAACAATTGGTAAGGCAATGCAGTGCAATAGGTACTTTGCAAGAAATGAAGGAACAAACGGAGCGCATCACACTGGAGGAGATGGCAGAAGAGCTAAAAGTGAATGGAGAGGGCGATACTTCGAGAAAGTATGGCGATGAATTTTGGTCGAACTACTCTGCCATAAAGAATACAGCGTCAAGGATGAAAAACATCGAAGCTGAAGAGATAATCAGAGAGAAAATGAAAAGTATGGAGCTGCGCCCTTGGCAGAAATGGGTGGTGTCGATGATGGAGTTCCAGGGCGACCGGAGAGTGCTGTTTGTGGTCGATGAGGCGGGTGGCCTTGGAAAGACATGGCTAACCAAGTGGTACCACGTGAATTTGGAAGCGGCAGTATATACAACGACAAAACGAGGAGATGTTGCTTATGCATACAATGGGGAAAGTGGCGTAATTTTCGACCTGAGTCGATCACAGCTGGAGAAGATCAATTTCGATACGATAGAATCCCTCAAGAATGGAATGATCTTTTCCACCAAGTATGAGTCACGACTGAAGCTATACCAGCCGCCAAGAGTTGTTGTCTTCATGAACAAAAGACCTGAGCTGTACAAGAATTTGTCAACGGACCGGCTTGAAATGTTGTGGTTTAAAAAAGAAGACGGAGGCGAGAAAACGATGGTAACAAGGGCGTGGAACGAACGGTGCCATCAACCAGAAGATTCATTGAAATTTGTTCCCCTCGAGAAGATGGAGGATCTGATGTCCCAAAGGGTGAAAAAGAAATTCTATGATTTCTTCAACAATCAAGTCGACGAAGTTGGAAGCATCGTAGAGGCACGAAAATCACAAGAACCAGAATTATTACACGACAGCCAATGCCTATGCGAGGACTGTGTATTTGAGAACAGGTTTGCACAAAATAAAGAGACATCAATAGTTCAGTTATCTGAAAAAAGCATCTCATTGTAATGAAATAGTTGATTCTTGTCTTGTTTCTTGTGTTGTGTCTTCAGCCTTCACCCTCTTCAGCCTACACCCTGACGTTGTAACATAATGATGCAATCTCGATTACTTAGTGCCAGGGATCTAATGCACACAATTGTTCAGGAAAATATCTCATTTTCATGCATCTTATTTTCTAACAAGGTTTTGATTGTAAAAATCAGATACCCAGAATAAGATACATGACGCAATTACAGGGGAACAATGTATATTTGTAACAGGATGATGTAATCTCGATAACTTAGTGCCAGGGATCTAATGCACACAATTGTTCAGGAAAATATCTCATTTTCATGCATCTTATTTTCTAACAAGGTTTTGATTGCAAAAATCAGATACCCAGAATAAGATGCATGACGTAATTACAGGGATCTAATGCACACAATTGTTCAGGAAAATATCTCATTTTCATGCATCTTATTTTCTAACAAGGTTTTGATTGTAAAAATCAGATACCCAGAATAAGATACATGACGCAATTACAGGGGAACAATGTATATTTGTAACAGGATGATGTAATCTCGATAACTTACTGACAGGGATCTAAAGCACACAAATTCTTCAGGGGAATATCTCATTTTCATGCATCTTATTTTCTCATAAGGTTTTAATTGTAAAAATCAGATACATAGAATAAGATACATGACGTAATTACAGGGATCTAATGCACACAATTGTTCAGGGGAATATCTCGTTTTCATGCATCTTATTTTCTGACAAGGTCTCGATTGTGAAAATCAGATACATAAAATAGATACATGACGTAATTACAGGGGAACAATGTATATTTGTAACAGGATGATGTAATCTCGATAACTTAGTGCCAGGGATCTAATGCACACAATTGTTCAGGAAAATATCTCATTTTCATGCATCTTATTTTCTAACAAGGTTTTGATTGCAAAAATCAGATACCCAGAATAAGATGCATGACGTAATTACAGGGATCTAATGCACACAATTGTTCAGGAAAATATCTCATTTTCATGCATCTTATTTTCTAACAAGGTTTTGATTGTAAAAATCAGATACCCAGAATAAGATACATGACGCAATTACAGGGGAACAATGTATATTTGTAACAGGATGATGTAATCTCGATAACTTACTGACAGGGATCTAAAGCACACAAATTCTTCAGGGGAATATCTCATTTTCATGCATCTTATTTTCTCATAAGGTTTTAATTGTAAAAATCAGATACATAGAATAAGATACATGACGTAATTACAGGGATCTAATGCACACAATTGTTCAGGGGAATATCTCGTTTTCATGCATCTTATTTTCTGACAAGGTCTCGATTGTGAAAATCAGATACATAAAATAGATACATGACGTAATTACAGGGGACCAAGGAACATTTGTAAATATGATGTAATCTTGAATACTTAGTCGCAGGGGTCTAATACATATACAAGTCTTCAGAGGAACATCTGATTTCCATGTATCTTGTTTATCAACAAAGGTCTTTTTTAAGAAAATCAGACACACAAAACAAGATATCTGAAGTGATTAAACGGTCTGCGTTGCAACTTACAAACATACTTTAGTTCCCTGTAATTACGTCATGTATCTTATTTCTTATGTCTGATTTTCACAATCAAGACTTTGTAAGAAAATAAGATACATTATTATCAGATATTTTCTTATAATTACGTCATATATCTCACTTTTTGTATCTGATTTTCACAATCAAGACCTTATGAAAAAGCAAGACACAGGAAAATTAGATATTCTCCTGGAAAATTGTATGCAATAGGTCCCTGTGACTAAGTATTGAATGTTACATCATTGTGTTACAAAGACACATTGTTCCCCTGTAATTACGTCATGTATCTTATTCCTTGTGTCTGATTTTCAAAATCAAAACCTTATGAGAAAATAAGATGCATGAAAATGAGATATTTCCCTGAACAATTGTATGCATTAGATCCCTGTATTTACGTCATGTATCTTATTCTATGTATCTGATTTTCAAAATCAAAACCTTATGAGAAAATAAGATGCATGAAAATGAGATATTTCCCTGAACAATTGTATGCATTAGATCCCTGTATTTACGTCATGTATCTTATTCTATGTATCTGATTTTCAAAATCAAAACCTTATGAGAAAATAAGATGCATGAAAATGAGATATTTCCCTGAACAATTGTATGCATTAGATCCCTGTATTTACGTCATGTATCTTATTCTATGTATCTGATTTTCAAAATCAAAACCTTATGAGAAAATAAGATGCATGAAAATGAGATATTTCCCTGAACAATTGTATGCATTAGATCGCTGTGAGTAAGTAATCGAGATTACATCATTGTGTTACAAATACACATTGTTCCCCTGTAATTACGTCATGTATCTTATTCTATGTATCTGATTTTCAAAATCAAAACCTTATGAGAAAATAAGATGCATGAAAATGAGATATTCCCATGAAGAATTGTATGCATTAGATCCCTGTGAGTAAGTAATCGAGATTACATCATCCTGTTACAAATATACATTGTTCCCCTGTAATTACGTCATGTATCTTATTAGATGTATCTGATTTTCAAAATCAAAACCTTATGAGAAAATAAGATGCATGAAAATGAGATATTTCCCTGAAGAATTGTATGCATTAGATCCCTGTATTTACGTCATGTATCTTATTCTATGTATCTGATTTTCAAAATCAAAACCTTATGAGAAAATAAGATGCATGAAAATGAGATATTTCCCTGAACAATTGTGTGCATTAGATCCCTGTAATTACGTCATGTATATCTTATTCTATGTATCTGATTTTCAAAATCAAAACCTTATGAGAAAATAAGATGCATGAAAATGAGATATTTCCCTGAAGAATTGTATGCATTAGATCCCTGTGAGTAAGTAATCGAGATTACATCATTATGTTACAAATACATAATATTTTCTCATAAGTCAATATTAGATGCTCTTTCGTTGAATTAAAGTGTTCAAGTTAAATTTATGTTTTTCTTTCAGCAAGTCCTGAGTCTTAATTCATAATCAGTCCTTCTCTGTGAAAGCAGTTTCTCTTACTTTCTTGATAATATTTCTGCACGCTTTTTGAGAGAATCTGCTGTCCTCTTTTTGTTGAATTTGAATCGTGGATCTCGCAGCATGGCTGTCCATTTCCCAAATCCATAAATCTTTAGGCATTTTTTCAAAAAAAGGTCTTCCTCAGCAGTGAAGGGCACTCTTTGGCCAACAATTGGCTTTGCTTTCATTTTACTTGCTTTTCGCACTGGTGGTTGAAAACTCGTAATGCTCTCCTGTGAAGAACTTGTCGGTGTACCCGTGTCCTTGCATTCATTCATTTGTTCCGATGAAGTTTCGCCTTCAAGTGATGTCACACCCTCGGAATCGGAATGGTCGTCACAGTCGAAAATAACTTTCCGCACTTCTTTGTTTACTTCGCTGTTCTGTAATTTTTTCATTGCCGACTTTGCAGTGGATGCTATTTCACGAGAACTTCTTTTCTGATAATAAGTCCTCGCTACTTGCGAACTATGTTTCTGATCACGAGTGACAGCATCTTGCTCTTCCGATGACAGTTTACGACAACTTTCGGTCTCCACAATTTGGCGATATCTTGTCGGATGAACGTACTTTCCAATTGCTTTAAATACAAGCTCCGACATCAGGTTGCTAAAGTTTTGAAACTGTGTTCCACTTCTCGTTACGAGAACATATTCGCATTGTGGGTTCAACAGTGGTCGTACATATTCAATGTATTCGTCAACTATTCGTGTGCTCGTTTCGTCAAAAATTAGAGAGTCAAAGCTGTACTGATTGGCAGTCTTGAATTCGGTTTGATCCACGAATCCATCATTTTCTTTTGACTTTTCAAACATCGACAACGACAAATACTGGTAAGTCATCGGTCTTGACCCCTTCACCCTTGTAAACAAGTAGACAGCTACAAAACGAGTGGCGAAAGTAAGATCGGCAGCCGTTACTGAGGTTAATGGGTAGTCTTTACATCTCGTTAGTACGTCCTTGTAACGCGAAAGATGAAATGGTATCACTTTCTCCATCTCTTCCATTGTCGCCCATTGATTCGTTGCTCGTAGAACTTCAATCGAGAGGTTCTTAGTCCATTCGGTGATTTTACGCCTTGCAAGTGCTCTCTTCCCTCTGTTGATATACACCTCCGAGGTTGCTAAATTCCCGAGAACTGTGCTTGATAGTCCAGCCGACTTGCGAAAATCAATCAAGTCTGTTATCGACTGAAGGTATCCAAACTGGGCTGAACTGCCGAGACCCCATTCCTTTCCAATGTGCTCTATGAAATTGCATACGAGTCCTGCCGAACCAATACAATAGTCTACATGTTCTTCGGTCAACTGCTCGTCATCATCTTCGCTGCAAAATTTCAAAAACTTCATTACCCGAGTTCCATTTTGTGCGGCTTGAGTTTCTGACATCCCCCCTCCACATATTGCACACAGCCAATCGATGTACTTTTTGCCAAAACCCTCTTTGATAGAATAACATGGTCTTTTTGTGGTATCAGCACGCTTTCTGACACTTCCATTGCACTTTTGTCCATCATTGGTGCTTTGTTGTCGTATGGAATGCTCGATCACCCTTTCACTTGGCTTTATGTCAAAATAGTAGTACCATCTATGCTTTGTGTCAATGTGCTTCCTGCAACCCCTTTTGCTGAAAAACTGTCTATTCTCACAGAAATTAACTGGACAAATAAAGATCTTGTCTTTGTTTTCTCGCAATATTATCGTTCTTCGCTGTTGTCTCGCACCCTCAACCTTTGACCAGTCCATGTTCACTAGCTCGCTTGCAATAACATTTATTTTATACCAACAATAACAAGGGCATACCAGCAAGCACGCATTTTACTATTCCAAAACAAAAGATTAACATTTTCCGCAAAACGTTTCTTCACCAGGGAAAAGGAAATAAAAAGCCTTTTCATATTGATCTTATTTGCTCTCCCTTCAAAGATTTCTAAACAACAAACAGCAAGTTACACTGTCTCAGAGGATTCAAAAAAGCACTGTCTCAGTCTCCACTACAACTCTGGGGGAATTTAATGGAGACAGGGACTCCAGAATGACTCCTTGTCTAGATCATTCTCAAGGGGACTGATTGGATCATTCTCGAGGGAACTATGAGATGTCTAGGTCCTTGTTCGTCATTGTGATCCCGGCAGACATCCTGTTAGGCCGGCAAGGAACAGTGATCTCGTAGTTATGTCAGCCCTAGTTACCTATGGGATGATTGCCTTGTTCTCCTTACACTATTTGGGTCATTAACGACATCTGAGTTCAATGGGGTTAAGGTCCAACTTTTTGTTCCTTCTCTATTGAGAATTGGGGGCAGCTCCTTGGATATGCAAGGTACAATAGGATTATATAAATCAGATTGATCAGCGCGTATAAATAACCAAAGTATATGTATATTTTAAACTTTTACTCATAAAACCAATGCATGGACATTACTTAAATTCAATGAACAGTATAATGAGATAGAGAGATATCCGGAATAGGGTTCACTCGTGTTCTTAAGGGGCCAAAGAAACAATCAGTTTCTAATCTAATGGGAATGCCTGGATCACGGTGATCTTTGCTAGATCGATAATTGAAGTTCAAAAACCTATAAAAAGTAACCGAGAACGCTTAGCTGTGTCAGTCAGCCAGCAACATGCCTAACGTAAGGGTGGTCAGAAGACCGAATCCAAAAGCTACGCGCTGGATATTTTCAGTGAATAACCACGGTGACTTAGATATTGAGTTGCTCAACACAATCTGGGAACAGCTAAAGCATCCACTACGGTATCTGTGCTATGGAAGAGATGAGACGGAGATAAAGGGATATTTGGAATTCAAAAAAGGCACACAAGTGTACTTATCCCAAATGAAGAGTCTTTTTGGTGATGCTGCGGAAAGGACAGCGTTCCAGCAGGCAAAAGGGTCAAAACAACAATTGGTAAGGCAATGCAGTGCAATAGGTACTTTGCAAGAAATGAAGGAACAAACGGAGCGCATCACACTGGAGGAGATGGCAGAAGAGCTAAAAGTGAATGGAGAGGGCGATACTTCGAGAAAGTATGGCGATGAATTTTGGTCGAACTACTCTGCCATAAAGAATACAGCGTCAAGGATGAAAAACATCGAAGCTGAAGAGATAATCAGAGAGAAAATGAAAAGTATGGAGCTGCGCCCTTGGCAGAAATGGGTGGTGTCGATGATGGAGTTCCAGGGCGACCGGAGAGTGCTGTTTGTGGTCGATGAGGCGGGTGGCCTTGGAAAGACATGGCTAACCAAGTGGTACCACGTGAATTTGGAAGCGGCAGTATATACAACGACAAAACGAGGAGATGTTGCTTATGCATACAATGGGGAAAGTGGCGTAATTTTCGACCTGAGTCGATCACAGCTGGAGAAGATCAATTTCGATACGATAGAATCCCTCAAGAATGGAATGATCTTTTCCACCAAGTATGAGTCACGACTGAAGCTATACCAGCCGCCAAGAGTTGTTGTCTTCATGAACAAAAGACCTGAGCTGTACAAGAATTTGTCAACGGACCGGCTTGAAATGTTGTGGTTTAAAAAAGAAGACGGAGGCGAGAAAACGATGGTAACAAGGGCGTGGAACGAACGGTGCCATCAACCAGAAGATTCATTGAAATTTGTTCCCCTCGAGAAGATGGAGGATCTGATGTCCCAAAGGGTGAAAAAGAAATTCTATGATTTCTTCAACAATCAAGTCGACGAAGTTGGAAGCATCGTAGAGGCACGAAAATCACAAGAACCAGAATTATTACACGACAGCCAATGCCTATGCGAGGACTGTGTATTTGAGAACAGGTTTGCACAAAATAAAGAGACATCAATAGTTCAGTTATCTGAAAAAAGCATCTCATTGTAATGAAATAGTTGATTCTTGTCTTGTTTCTTGTGTTGTGTCTTCAGCCTTCACCCTCTTCAGCCTACACCCTGACGTTGTAACATAATGATGCAATCTCGATTACTTAGTGCCAGGGATCTAATGCACACAATTGTTCAGGAAAATATCTCATTTTCATGCATCTTATTTTCTAACAAGGTTTTGATTGTAAAAATCAGATACCCAGAATAAGATACATGACGCAATTACAGGGGAACAATGTATATTTGTAACAGGATGATGTAATCTCGATAACTTAGTGCCAGGGATCTAATGCACACAATTGTTCAGGAAAATATCTCATTTTCATGCATCTTATTTTCTAACAAGGTTTTGATTGCAAAAATCAGATACCCAGAATAAGATGCATGACGTAATTACAGGGATCTAATGCACACAATTGTTCAGGAAAATATCTCATTTTCATGCATCTTATTTTCTAACAAGGTTTTGATTGTAAAAATCAGATACCCAGAATAAGATACATGACGCAATTACAGGGGAACAATGTATATTTGTAACAGGATGATGTAATCTCGATAACTTACTGACAGGGATCTAAAGCACACAAATTCTTCAGGGGAATATCTCATTTTCATGCATCTTATTTTCTCATAAGGTTTTAATTGTAAAAATCAGATACATAGAATAAGATACATGACGTAATTACAGGGATCTAATGCACACAATTGTTCAGGGGAATATCTCGTTTTCATGCATCTTATTTTCTGACAAGGTCTCGATTGTGAAAATCAGATACATAAAATAGATACATGACGTAATTACAGGGGAACAATGTATATTTGTAACAGGATGATGTAATCTCGATAACTTAGTGCCAGGGATCTAATGCACACAATTGTTCAGGAAAATATCTCATTTTCATGCATCTTATTTTCTAACAAGGTTTTGATTGCAAAAATCAGATACCCAGAATAAGATGCATGACGTAATTACAGGGATCTAATGCACACAATTGTTCAGGAAAATATCTCATTTTCATGCATCTTATTTTCTAACAAGGTTTTGATTGTAAAAATCAGATACCCAGAATAAGATACATGACGCAATTACAGGGGAACAATGTATATTTGTAACAGGATGATGTAATCTCGATAACTTACTGACAGGGATCTAAAGCACACAAATTCTTCAGGGGAATATCTCATTTTCATGCATCTTATTTTCTCATAAGGTTTTAATTGTAAAAATCAGATACATAGAATAAGATACATGACGTAATTACAGGGATCTAATGCACACAATTGTTCAGGGGAATATCTCGTTTTCATGCATCTTATTTTCTGACAAGGTCTCGATTGTGAAAATCAGATACATAAAATAGATACATGACGTAATTACAGGGGACCAAGGAACATTTGTAAATATGATGTAATCTTGAATACTTAGTCGCAGGGGTCTAATACATATACAAGTCTTCAGAGGAACATCTGATTTCCATGTATCTTGTTTATCAACAAAGGTCTTTTTTAAGAAAATCAGACACACAAAACAAGATATCTGAAGTGATTAAACGGTCTGCGTTGCAACTTACAAACATACTTTAGTTCCCTGTAATTACGTCATGTATCTTATTTCTTATGTCTGATTTTCACAATCAAGACTTTGTAAGAAAATAAGATACATTATTATCAGATATTTTCTTATAATTACGTCATATATCTCACTTTTTGTATCTGATTTTCACAATCAAGACCTTATGAAAAAGCAAGATACAGGAAAATTAGATATTCTCCTGGAAAATTGTATGCAATAGGTCCCTGTGACTAAGTATTGAATATTACATCATTGTGTTACAAAGACACATTGTTCCCCTGTAATTACGTCATGTATCTTATTCCTTGTGTCTGATTTTCAAAATCAAAACCTGATGAGAAAATAAGATGCATGAAAATGAGATATTTCCCTGAACAATTGTATGCATTAGATCCCTGTAATTACGTCATGTATCTTATTCTATGTATCTGATTTTCAAAATCAAAACCTTATGAGAAAATAAGATGCATGAAAATGAGATATTTCCCTGAACAATTGTATGCATTAGATCCCTGTATTTACGTCATGTATCTTATTCTATGTATCTGATTTTCAAAATCAAAACCTTATGAGAAAATAAGATGCATGAAAATGAGATATTTCCCTGAACAATTGTATGCATTAGATCCCTGTATTTACGTCATGTATCTTATTCTATGTATCTGATTTTCAAAATCAAAACCTTATGAGAAAATAAGATGCATGAAAATGAGATATTTCCCTGAACAATTGTATGCATTATTAGATCGCTGTGAGTAAGTAATCGAGATTACATCATTGTGTTACAAATACACATTGTTCCCCTGTAATTACGTCATGTATCTTATTCTATGTATCTGATTTTCAAAATCAAAACCTTATGAGAAAATAAGATGCATGAAAATGAGATATTCCCATGAAGAATTGTATGCATTAGATCCCTGTGAGTAAGTAATCGAGATTACATCATCCTGTTACAAATATACATTGTTCCCCTGTAATTACGTCATGTATCTTATTAGATGTATCTGATTTTCAAAATCAAAACCTTATGAGAAAATAAGATGCATGAAAATGAGATATTTCCCTGAAGAATTGTATGCATTAGATCCCTGTATTTACGTCATGTATCTTATTCTATGTATCTGATTTTCAAAATCAAAACCTTATGAGAAAATAAGATGCATGAAAATGAGATATTTCCCTGAACAATTGTGTGCATTAGATCCCTGTAATTACGTCATGTATATCTTATTCTATGTATCTGATTTTCAAAATCAAAACCTTATGAGAAAATAAGATGCATGAAAATGAGATATTTCCCTGAAGAATTGTATGCATTAGATCCCTGTGAGTAAGTAATCGAGATTACATCATTATGTTACAAATACATAATATTTTCTCATAAGTCAATATTAGATGCTCTTTCGTTGAATTAAAGTGTTCAAGTTAAATTTATGTTTTTCTTTCAGCAAGTCCTGAGTCTTAATTCATAATCAGTCCTTCTCTGTGAAAGCAGTTTCTCTTACTTTCTTGATAATATTTCTGCACGCTTTTTGAGAGAATCTGCTGTCCTCTTTTTGTTGAATTTGAATCGTGGATCTCGCAGCATGGCTGTCCATTTCCCAAATCCATAAATCTTTAGGCATTTTTTCAAAAAAAGGTCTTCCTCAGCAGTGAAGGGCACTCTTTGGCCAACAATTGGCTTTGCTTTCATTTTACTTGCTTTTCGCACTGGTGGTTGAAAACTCGTAATGCTCTCCTGTGAAGAACTTGTCGGTGTACCCGTGTCCTTGCATTCATTCATTTGTTCCGATGAAGTTTCGCCTTCAAGTGATGTCACACCCTCGGAATCGGAATGGTCGTCACAGTCGAAAATAACTTTCCGCACTTCTTTGTTTACTTCGCTGTTCTGTAATTTTTTCATTGCCGACTTTGCAGTGGATGCTATTTCACGAGAACTTCTTTTCTGATAATAAGTCCTCGCTACTTGCGAACTATGTTTCTGATCACGAGTGACAGCATCTTGCTCTTCCGATGACAGTTTACGACAACTTTCGGTCTCCACAATTTGGCGATATCTTGTCGGATGAACGTACTTTCCAATTGCTTTAAATACAAGCTCCGACATCAGGTTGCTAAAGTTTTGAAACTGTGTTCCACTTCTCGTTACGAGAACATATTCGCATTGTGGGTTCAACAGTGGTCGTACATATTCAATGTATTCGTCAACTATTCGTGTGCTCGTTTCGTCAAAAATTAGAGAGTCAAAGCTGTACTGATTGGCAGTCTTGAATTCGGTTTGATCCACGAATCCATCATTTTCTTTTGACTTTTCAAACATCGACAACGACAAATACTGGTAAGTCATCGGTCTTGACCCCTTCACCCTTGTAAACAAGTAGACAGCTACAAAACGAGTGGCGAAAGTAAGATCGGCAGCCGTTACTGAGGTTAATGGGTAGTCTTTACATCTCGTTAGTACGTCCTTGTAACGCGAAAGATGAAATGGTATCACTTTCTCCATCTCTTCCATTGTCGCCCATTGATTCGTTGCTCGTAGAACTTCAATCGAGAGGTTCTTAGTCCATTCGGTGATTTTACGCCTTGCAAGTGCTCTCTTCCCTCTGTTGATATACACCTCCGAGGTTGCTAAATTCCCGAGAACTGTGCTTGATAGTCCAGCCGACTTGCGAAAATCAATCAAGTCTGTTATCGACTGAAGGTATCCAAACTGGGCTGAACTGCCGAGACCCCATTCCTTTCCAATGTGCTCTATGAAATTGCATACGAGTCCTGCCGAACCAATACAATAGTCTACATGTTCTTCGGTCAACTGCTCGTCATCATCTTCGCTGCAAAATTTCAAAAACTTCATTACCCGAGTTCCATTTTGTGCGGCTTGAGTTTCTGACATCCCCCCTCCACATATTGCACACAGCCAATCGATGTACTTTTTGCCAAAACCCTCTTTGATAGAATAACATGGTCTTTTTGTGGTATCAGCACGCTTTCTGACACTTCCATTGCACTTTTGTCCATCATTGGTGCTTTGTTGTCGTATGGAATGCTCGATCACCCTTTCACTTGGCTTTATGTCAAAATAGTAGTACCATCTATGCTTTGTGTCAATGTGCTTCCTGCAACCCCTTTTGCTGAAAAACTGTCTATTCTCACAGAAATTAACTGGACAAATAAAGATCTTGTCTTTGTTTTCTCGCAATATTATCGTTCTTCGCTGTTGTCTCGCACCCTCAACCTTTGACCAGTCCATGTTCACTAGCTCGCTTGCAATAACATTTATTTTATACCAACAATAACAAGGGCATACCAGCAAGCACGCATTTTACTATTCCAAAACAAAAGATTAACATTTTCCGCAAAACGTTTCTTCACCAGGGAAAAGGAAATAAAAAGCCTTTTCATATTGATCTTATTTGCTCTCCCTTCAAAGATTTCTAAACAACAAACAGCAAGTTACACTGTCTCAGAGGATTCAAAAAAGCACTGTCTCAGTCTCCACTACAACTCTGGGGGAATTTAATGGAGACAGGGACTCCAGAATGACTCCTTGTCTAGATCATTCTCAAGGGGACTGATTGGATCATTCTCGAGGGAACTATGAGATGTCTAGGTCCTTGTTCGTCATTGTGATCCCGGCAGACATCCTGTTAGGCCGGCAAGGAACAGTGATCTCGTAGTTATGTCAGCCCTAGTTACCTATGGGATGATTGCCTTGTTCTCCTTACACTATTTGGGTCATTAACGACATCTGAGTTCAATGGGGTTAAGGTCCAACTTTTTGTTCCTTCTCTATTGAGAATTGGGGGCAGCTCCTTGGATATGCAAGGTACAATAGGATTATATAAATCAGATTGATCAGCGCGTATAAATAACCAAAGTATATGTATATTTTAAACTTTTACTCATAAAACCAATGCATGGACATTACTTAAATTCAATGAACAGTATAATGAGATAGAGAGATATCCGGAATAGGGTTCACTCGTGTTCTTAAGGGGCCAAAGAAACAATCAGTTTCTAATCTAATGGGAATGCCTGGATCACGGTGATCTTTGCTAGATCGATAATTGAAGTTCAAAAACCTATAAAAAGTAACCGAGAACGCTTAGCTGTGTCAGTCAGCCAGCAACATGCCTAACGTAAGGGTGGTCAGAAGACCGAATCCAAAAGCTACGCGCTGGATATTTTCAGTGAATAACCACGGTGACTTAGATATTGAGTTGCTCAACACAATCTGGGAACAGCTAAAGCATCCACTACGGTATCTGTGCTATGGAAGAGATGAGACGGAGATAAAGGGATATTTGGAATTCAAAAAAGGCACACAAGTGTACTTATCCCAAATGAAGAGTCTTTTTGGTGATGCTGCGGAAAGGACAGCGTTCCAGCAGGCAAAAGGGTCAAAACAACAATTGGTAAGGCAATGCAGTGCAATAGGTACTTTGCAAGAAATGAAGGAACAAACGGAGCGCATCACACTGGAGGAGATGGCAGAAGAGCTAAAAGTGAATGGAGAGGGCGATACTTCGAGAAAGTATGGCGATGAATTTTGGTCGAACTACTCTGCCATAAAGAATACAGCGTCAAGGATGAAAAACATCGAAGCTGAAGAGATAATCAGAGAGAAAATGAAAAGTATGGAGCTGCGCCCTTGGCAGAAATGGGTGGTGTCGATGATGGAGTTCCAGGGCGACCGGAGAGTGCTGTTTGTGGTCGATGAGGCGGGTGGCCTTGGAAAGACATGGCTAACCAAGTGGTACCACGTGAATTTGGAAGCGGCAGTATATACAACGACAAAACGAGGAGATGTTGCTTATGCATACAATGGGGAAAGTGGCGTAATTTTCGACCTGAGTCGATCACAGCTGGAGAAGATCAATTTCGATACGATAGAATCCCTCAAGAATGGAATGATCTTTTCCACCAAGTATGAGTCACGACTGAAGCTATACCAGCCGCCAAGAGTTGTTGTCTTCATGAACAAAAGACCTGAGCTGTACAAGAATTTGTCAACGGACCGGCTTGAAATGTTGTGGTTTAAAAAAGAAGACGGAGGCGAGAAAACGATGGTAACAAGGGCGTGGAACGAACGGTGCCATCAACCAGAAGATTCATTGAAATTTGTTCCCCTCGAGAAGATGGAGGATCTGATGTCCCAAAGGGTGAAAAAGAAATTCTATGATTTCTTCAACAATCAAGACGACGAAGTTGGAAGCATCGTAGAGGCACGAAAATCACAAGAACCAGAATTATTACACGACAGCCAATGCCTATGCAAGGACTGTGTATTTGAGAACAGGTTTGCACAAAATAAAGAGACATCAATAGTTCAGTTATCTGAAAAAAGCATCTCATTGTAATGAAATAGTTGATTCTTGTCTTGTTTCTTGTGTTGTGTCTTCAGCCTTCACCCTCTTCAGCCTACACCCTGACGTTGTAACATAATGATGCAATCTCGATTACTTAGTGTCAGGGATCTAATGCACACAATTGTTCAGGAAAATATCTCATTTTCATGCATCTTATTTTCTAACAAGGTTTTGATTGTAAAAATCAGATACCCAGAATAAGATACATGACGCAATTACAGGGGAACAATGTATATTTGTAACAGGATGATGTAATCTCGATAACTTAGTGCCAGGGATCTAATGCACACAATTGTTCAGGAAAATATCTCATTTTCATGCATCTTATTTTCTAACAAGGTTTTGATTGCAAAAATCAGATACCCAGAATAAGATGCATGACGTAATTACAGGGATCTAATGCACACAATTGTTCAGGGAAATATCTCATTTTCATGCATCTTATTTTCTAACAAGGTTTTGATTGCAAAAATCAGATACCCAGAATAAGATGCATGACGTAATTACAGGGATCTAATGCACACAGTTGTTCAGGAAAATATCTCATTTTCATGCATCTTATTTTCTAACAAGGTTTTGATTGTAAAAATCAGATACCCAGAATAAGATACATGACGCAATTACAGGGGAACAATGTATATTTGTAACAGGATGATGTAATCTCGATAACTTACTGACAGGGATCTAAAGCACACAAATTCTTCAGGGGAATATCTCATTTTCATGCATCTTATTTTCTCATAAGGTTTTAATTGTAAAAATCAGATACATAGAATAAGATACATGACGTAATTACAGGGATCTAATGCACACAATTGTTCAGGGGAATATCTCGTTTTCATGCATCTTATTTTCTGACAAGGTCTCGATTGTGAAAATCAGATACATAAAATAGATACATGACGTAATTACAGGGGACCAAGGAACATTTGTAAATATGATGTAATCTTGAATACTTAGTCGCAGGGGTCTAATACATATACAAGTCTTCAGAGGAACATCTGATTTCCATGTATCTTGTTTATCAACAAAGGTCTTTTTTAAGAAAATCAGACACACAAAACAAGATATCTGAAGTGATTAAACGGTCTGCGTTGCAACTTACAAACATACTTTAGTTCCCTGTAATTACGTCATGTATCTTATTTCTTATGTCTGATTTTCACAATCAAGACTTTGTAAGAAAATAAGATACATTATTATCAGATATTTTCTTATAATTACGTCATATATCTCACTTTTTGTATCTGATTTTCACAATCAAGACCTTATGAAAAAGCAAGATACAGGAAAATTAGATATTCTCCTGGAAAATTGTATGCAATAGGTCCCTGTGACTAAGTATTGAATATTACATCATTGTGTTACAAAGACACATTGTTCCCCTGTAATTACGTCATGTATCTTATTCCTTGTGTCTGATTTTCAAAATCAAAACCTTATGAGAAAATAAGATGCATGAAAATGAGATATTTCCCTGAACAATTGTATGCATTAGATCCCTGTGAGTAAGTAATCGAGATTACATCATTGTGTTACAAATACACATTGTTCCCCTGTAATTACGTCATGTATCTTATTCTATGTATCTGATTTTCAAAATCAAAACCTTATGAGAAAATAAGATGCATGAAAATGAGATATTTCCCTGAACAATTGTATGCATTAGATCCCTGTATTTACGTCATGTATCTTATTCTATGTATCTGATTTTCAAAATCAAAACCTTATGAGAAAATAAGATGCATGAAAATGAGATATTTCCCTGAACAATTGTATGCATTAGATCGCTGTGAGTAAGTAATCGAGATTACATCATTGTGTTACAAATACACATTGTTCCCCTGTAATTACGTCATGTATCTTATTCTATGTATCTGATTTTCAAAATCAAAACCTTATGAGAAAATAAGATGCATGAAAATGAGATATTTCCCTGAACAATTGTATGCATTAGATCCCTGTATTTACGTCATGTATCTTATTCTATGTATCTGATTTTCAAAATCAAAACCTTATGAGAAAATAAGATGCATGAAAATGAGATATTTCCCTGAACAATTGTATGCATTAGATCGCTGTGAGTAAGTAATCGAGATTACATCATTGTGTTACAAATACACATTGTTCCCCTGTAATTACGTCATGTATCTTATTCTATGTATCTGATTTTCAAAATCAAAACCTTATGAGAAAATAAGATGCATGAAAATGAGATATTTCCCTGAACAATTGTATGCATTAGATCCCTGTATTTACGTCATGTATCTTATTCTATGTATCTGATTTTCAAAATCAAAACCTTATGAGAAAATAAGATGCATGAAAATGAGATATTTCCCTGAACAATTGTATGCATTAGATCGCTGTGAGTAAGTAATCGAGATTACATCATTGTGTTACAAATACACATTGTTCCCCTGTAATTACGTCATGTATCTTATTCTATGTATCTGATTTTCAAAATCAAAACCTTATGAGAAAATAAGATGCATGAAAATGAGATATTCCCATGAAGAATTGTATGCATTAGATCCCTGTGAGTAAGTAATCGAGATTACATCATTATGTTACAAATACATAATATTTTCTCATAAGTCAATATTAGATGCTCTTTCGTTGAATTAAAGTGTTCAAGTTAAATTTATGTTTTTCTTTCAGCAAGTCCTGAGTCTTAATTCATAATCAGTCCTTCTCTGTGAAAGCAGTTTCTCTTACTTTCTTGATAATATTTCTGCACGCTTTTTGAGAGAATCTGCTGTCCTCTTTTTGTTGAATTTGAATCGTGGATCTCGCAGCATGGCTGTCCATTTCCCAAATCCATAAATCTTTAGGCATTTTTTCAAAAAAAGGTCTTCCTCAGCAGTGAAGGGCACTCTTTGGCCAACAATTGGCTTTGCTTTCATTTTACTTGCTTTTCGCACTGGTGGTTGAAAACTCGTAATGCTCTCCTGTGAAGAACTTGTCGGTGTACCCGTGTCCTTGCATTCATTCATTTGTTCCGATGAAGTTTCGCCTTCAAGTGATGTCACACCCTCGGAATCGGAATGGTCGTCACAGTCGAAAATAACTTTCCGCACTTCTTTGTTTACTTCGCTGTTCTGTAATTTTTTCATTGCCGACTTTGCAGTGGATGCTATTTCACGAGAACTTCTTTTCTGATAATAAGTCCTCGCTACTTGCGAACTATGTTTCTGATCACGAGTGACAGCATCTTGCTCTTCCGATGACAGTTTACGACAACTTTCGGTCTCCACAATTTGGCGATATCTTGTCGGATGAACGTACTTTCCAATTGCTTTAAATACAAGCTCCGACATCAGGTTGCTAAAGTTTTGAAACTGTGTTCCACTTCTCGTTACGAGAACATATTCGCATTGTGGGTTCAACAGTGGTCGTACATATTCAATGTATTCGTCAACTATTCGTGTGCTCGTTTCGTCAAAAATTAGAGAGTCAAAGCTGTACTGATTGGCAGTCTTGAATTCGGTTTGATCCACGAATCCATCATTTTCTTTTGACTTTTCAAACATCGACAACGACAAATACTGGTAAGTCATCGGTCTTGACCCCTTCACCCTTGTAAACAAGTAGACAGCTACAAAACGAGTGGCGAAAGTAAGATCGGCAGCCGTTACTGAGGTTAATGGGTAGTCTTTACATCTCGTTAGTACGTCCTTGTAACGCGAAAGATGAAATGGTATCACTTTCTCCATCTCTTCCATTGTCGCCCATTGATTCGTTGCTCGTAGAACTTCAATCGAGAGGTTCTTAGTCCATTCGGTGATTTTATGCCTTGCAAGTGCTCTCTTCCCTCTGTTGATATACACCTCCGAGGTTGCTAAATTCCCGAGAACTGTGCTTGATAGTCCAGCCGACTTGCGAAAATCAATCAAGTCTGTTATCGACTGAAGGTATCCAAACTGGGCTGAACTGCCGAGACCCCATTCCTTTCCAATGTGCTCTATGAAATTGCATACGAGTCCTGCCGAACCAATACAATAGTCTACATGTTCTTCGGTCAACTGCTCGTCATCATCTTCGCTGCAAAATTTCAAAACTTCATTACCCGAGTTCCATTTTGTGCGGCTTGAGTTTCTGACATCCCCCCTCCACATATTGCACACAGCCAATCGATGTACTTTTTGCCAAAACCCTCTTTGATAGAATAACATGGTCTTTTTGTGGTATCAGCACGCTTTCTGACACTTCCATTGCACTTTTGTCCATCATTGGTGCTTTGTTGTCGTATGGAATGCTCGATCACCCTTTCACTTGGCTTTATGTCAAAATAGTAGTACCATCTATGCTTTGTGTCAATGTGCTTCCTGCAACCCCTTTTGCTGAAAAACTGTCTATTCTCACAGAAATTAACTGGACAAATAAAGATCTTGTCTTTGTTTTCTCGCAATATTATCGTTCTTCGCTGTTGTCTCGCACCCTCAACCTTTGACCAGTCCATGTTCACTAGCTCGCTTGCAATAACATTTATTTTATACCAACAATAACAAGGGCATACCAGCAAGCACGCATTTTACTATTCCAAAACAAAAGATTAACATTTTCCGCAAAACGTTTCTTCACCAGGGAAAAGGAAATAAAAAGCCTTTTCATATTGATCTTATTTGCTCTCCCTTCAAAGATTTCTAAACAACAAACAGCAAGTTACACTGTCTCAGAGGATTCAAAAAAGCACTGTCTCAGTCTCCACTACAACTCTGGGGGAATTTAATGGAGACAGGGACTCCAGAATGACTCCTTGTCTAGATCATTCTCAAGGGGACTGATTGGATCATTCTCGAGGGAACTATGAGATGTCTAGGTCCTTGTTCGTCATTGTGATCCCGGCAGACATCCTGTTAGGCCGGCAAGGAACAGTGATCTCGTAGTTATGTCAGCCCTAGTTACCTATGGGATGATTGCCTTGTTCTCCTTACACTATTTGGGTCATTAACGACATCTGAGTTCAATGGGGTTAAGGTCCAACTTTTTGTTCCTTCTCTATTGAGAATTGGGGGCAGCTCCTTGGATATGCAAGGTACAATAGGATTATATAAATCAGATTGATCAGCGCGTATAAATAACCAAAGTATATGTATATTTTAAACTTTTACTCATAAAACCAATGCATGGACATTACTTAAATTCAATGAACAGTATAATGAGATAGAGAGATATATATATATATATATATATATATATGATCATTTAGCCTGAAGAGTCTGCATGAACAGACGAAACTAGTCGCAAAAGAAACGAGTTGTCTTTTGTTAACGCCTTCTTCTTCGTTTTAACTTATATATATATATATATACTCATAAACTCCTTATCAATGCGTAATAAAATAGGTATATCAACTCAGAAAAAAACACATTCTTTAAACGTTTCGGCGTAAGCCTTCATCAGTAATGACTGTTCCAATAATCAGACATAGCTTAAATACACACCTTCAAATCCATAAACAATACAACAATAATAGCGTAAGTGGGATCCTGCCCACCTCACTGAGTGACAAAAGGTGTTAAATATGGGATGTTACCAGAGGTGGGAAGAGGAAGATCAAAGAAAGCTCAGAGTAAAGAGCCGCTAAAGTCGGCGGCGGTGTCTGTCTCGCTGGAGCTGAAAAAACGTGTGTTAAAACAAAACAAGCAATAGAAAGATCCAAGAGCGGATTGGCAGAAAAGAGATCCCTAAAAAACAGCGTGTGTCCCTAACGAAAAGCTGAGCGCAAAAATTAAAACAACCAAACAACCAAAATGTAAACCAAAATCAAATCTATGTATCAACCTGTCTAGTGTTTAATCCCTTAGGGGAAAAGCAATCCAGCCGATACTGCCAGAAGCTTTCCCGCATCCTATTTCCCCCCGTTAGTCTATCGATTATCTTTATACTAATATCCTTCAGAAACCCGTGGTGGCCTTCCCCAATAAAATGCCTGAAGAATTCCGCCTGGGGTACAGAGGCCCCCGAATTAAACTTATTACTGCACGCCTTGTAATTGTTAAACCTAAGCCTAAAAGGCGTGCAATATGATGGTAGAGTGTACAATATGTTGGTAGCACCTGCGCGCCTTTTAGGCTTAGGTTTAACAATTACAAGGCGTGCAGTAATAAGTTTAATTCGGGGGCCTCTGTACCCCAGGCGGAATTCTTCAGGCATTTTATTGGGGAAGGCCACCACGGGTTTCTGAAGGATATTAGTATAAAGATAATCGATAGACTAACGGGGGGAAATAGGATGCGGGAAAGCTTCTGGCAGTATCGGCTGGATTGCTTTTCCCCTAAGGGATTAAACACTAGACAGGTTGATACATAGATTTGATTTTGGTTTACATTTTGGTTGTTTGGTTGTTTTAATTTTTGCGCTCAGCTTTTCGTTAGGGACACACGCTGTTTTTTAGGGATCTCTTTTCTGCCAATCCGCTCTTGGATCTTTCTATTGCTTGTTTTGTTTTAACACACGTTTTTTCAGCTCCAGCGAGACAGACACCGCCGCCGACTTTAGCGGCTCTTTACTCTGAGCTTTCTTTGATCTTCCTCTTCCCACCTCTGGTAACATCCCATATTTAACACCTTTTGTCACTCATTGAGGTGGGCAGGATCCCACTTACGCTATTATTGTTGTATTGTTTATGGATTTGAAGGTGTGTATTTAAGCTATGTCTGATTATTGGAACAGTCATTACTGATGAAGGCTTACGCCGAAACGTTTAAAGAATGTGTTTTTTTTCCTGAGTTGATATATATATATATATGTATAGCTAGGTGTAAAATATCGAAAATAAGGTAACAAACAAACAAACAAACAAGCCTTGTGGGTCTTGCTGATTAATATGTAGATGTAGGTCAATTTTTTTATTCCTACATTTGATCCATTTCATGTTTATAATCCTGGGAAACACCAAGTGAAGTTGCAGTTTCAGTTATTTTTATTTTCAAACCTTTTAAATTCTTGGTTTTAAGTGGGGGCAGCTCGTTCTTTCAATTTAGTTTATCTACAAGAGGGCTCCTTTTTAGTCAGTAATTTCTAAATATAATGTTGTGATGTTCTTTATATTTCTTCATTGTATTCTGTTTTTCTGTAGATGCATATTTAAAAGTGTATTTATAAGTGTATTTATATGTACTTGTATTTGCACACTTACCTCACATAAGTATTGCACCAACTTACCCAAAATGGCGCCCAAAGTGCTTTTCAGCCCAATCAACAAAATTTGCATAACAAAAGCATCGGTATTTAAGGGTTTCTCTACCAGGTGTTTTGGCCGGAAAATAATTGTTAATTCCTTTGCTTTTCAGTCTTAAGTAAATTGAAAGGTTATTTTGTTGGTTCCTTTAATAACTTAGCAAAAAACCTCTGGACAACACTGCACAAGATTTGGCAGCGTAGCTGGAGGAGTAGGCCAAAACAAAATAAGAAATTGATAGATATCTGGGGGCAAAGATGCCAGCATTTTAGTGTTTTCAAATTAGGATGCTACAAACTTTATCGCTGTGACAAAAGTTTTCCATGAGGAATGCAAGAAGGATAAACACAAAGAGAAAACGGAAAGAAACCATTCCAAGGTAAGAATATCCTTGATATCACTTCTATCATATTAACGTTAATTTTGCTTCCTGGAAGACTTCAGGCAAGTGGTTGACACTTAAATATACGCATTTTGATGTATTTGACAAAATCATTCGCTTGAATTTAGTTTCAAGGTAATTTGAAATGTAACAACTGACTGGAGCGTGTTTTTTTAAACCTGACTCCTTCTTAGACAAACTTTAGGTTCGGTTACATTGAATGACGGCCTCGTTATTTATTTCAATTTCTTCTTTTATCACATTTGAAGTGGAAAACTTTTATCATGGCGATAAAGTTTATAGAATCCTAATTTGAAAACACTAAATTTAGGTAATTTGCCCCCATATATCTATCCGTTTATCATTTTGTTTTGGCCTACTCCTCCAGTTATAATGCCAAAATCTTATTCAATGCTGCCCAGAGGCTTTTGCTAATTCAACAAAGAAACCAACAAAACAACGTTTCATTTTACTTATGAACGAAAAGCAAATGAATCAACAATTAATTTTTGGCCAAAACACCCGGCAGAGAAACCCTTAAATGCTGATGCTTTTGTTGTGCAAATTTTGTTGATTGGGCTGAAAGACACTTTTGGGCGCCATTTTGCGTCAAGTGGTGCAATACTTCTGTGAGGTAAGTGTAGTATTTATGCGTATTTTTGTGCATTTTAGAATTGTAATCCAGTCTGCAAAGTATGGCAGTTCTCCATGGGATCTCGCGTGCGCAAACCAATGAAGCAGTGCCGTGCTCATGTGCAAGGTCTTTGATTCTTTTTTCAAAGTAGGGAACAACGGATCTCGTTCAAAATTGGCATCCAAATAAAGTTTTTGTAAAAA
The DNA here is from genome assembly GCA_039566865.1 of Aurelia coerulea. NCBI lineage: Eukaryota > Metazoa > Cnidaria > Scyphozoa > Semaeostomeae > Ulmaridae > Aurelia > Aurelia coerulea. The sequence goes on along the minus strand of CM076947.1, from coordinate 331,304 downwards.
AATCTTGTGCGTGCAGTTGCCACACTCTGCAGACTGGATTCTAATATTGTATTAGAAATGATTGATGATACATATGAAATTAAGACTGAAACCCTTCTTGCACACACAAAGTCTTGATGAAAATTGCCTTACATGCCACACTACTGGTCAGTAGAATATGCAGCGCACAAAGCCGAATGTGTGAGTGAATCCCAATCGGATGATCTTGTTGGCATTAATCACAGATGTGATTGGACAGTTTAACAGAAATGTGGTTGGCAAACTTTCTATGATGTTGGCATATTTTGTCAGATATAACATGAAAGTGAAATTTAATTGCCATAATCATTATTGTCTCCTCAATGTTGATGAATAAAGTGTGTAAGGGTGGTGTGTTGATCACTACAGGGTGACAAGAGAATTCCCATTATTTTCTTACTTTGGTTCTGTCATTTCCTTACTTAATGGTGTTTCAAGTTTGAGCAAGGCTTTTTGATGCATGAAGAGGGGTTTCTCTGCAAAAGTTTGGAAAGGGTTCTTTGTCAAAATGGAACCATTAACTACTTGGCAAGACAAATTTCTTGACTAAAAGTACAACATGTGGGTTTTTGTACAAAAAACTTGCCACAGTTTGGCTTTTTCTTTAAAAAAAAATCACCACAATTGCCAAAGACACTTTATAATTTGGCAAAGAAACCCCTCTCCGTGCATCAGAAGGCCTTGGTCAAACTCATATTACTATCAAAGGTAAAACAATTGGAATGGAACCCAATGGATATGATATCATAGAGGATGAATCTTCATTTTGAGTGAATAGAACAATTGACATCCCCTTATTTTGGAATTCTCAGATTTTCCATGAAAGAACTAACATATTTTAGGAATCTATGTCCTAGAATACTTAATTCTAGGATAGCCTTTCTCAGAGATTCCTGGAACTCACAAGATATTCAAATGCATATGGGTAAATCCACATCAATGAGGGACAGCCTGTTAACCATGTACTCCTAGATTTGGCTGATTTTAGAGTTTTCAATTTAAGCATGATGATAATAATAACATTATCCAAATTTCAGCTCTGTACCATTCTTCATTCTGGAAATACATGTATTTTTTTATAAGAAACTAAGAATTTGGGCCAGGACTGAAAGTTTCTTAAAATTATCAGTTTTGAGTACTCAGAATTTCTTGCCAGTTTCTCCATAACAATCTTCATGTTCACTACAAGTGCCCTCGTGAACAAGCCTTTCCAATGTTCAGACATTATTCAAGTACTTAACAAGTAATCTAATATGATACAGGAAACAAGTGAAACAAAAGTAAAAATATGTCAAGGATTTCCCTTATCAAAATAAATAGTTTCTTAACATATATTCCCCCAGTATTGGAGTTTCTTAATTTTTTGGTGAGCTGAGAGTTGAGTTCTTATTGGCAATTTTCTACAAAAAAATATGTTAATCTTATTTCAAAGTTCTGACATTTTTAGGCCTAATTTGTTATTGGCCGCCATTTTTGAATTTACACTTTTTGTGAAGTTAGTGAAATTAGATATCTGTTGATCACCTTTAGAGAATTTTAGCATACAAATGTTGTTTTTAAATAAATTTTGGGTTGAGAGCCCAAAAATAACCTCAAAATTGTGATGCGACTTACAGAAATGCCCGTATAGACCAGGCGGAGAATAGGGGAATGGTCACCCGAGAGCGAAATTTATGAGATAAATTGCATTTGGTCAATTCGAGGGTGCTGATTTCAAAAATCGATGTTATACGAGGGGTTATGGGGGCCATCAGCCTCGTTTTCACGTTTAAAGTCTCGTTTTCACGTATATGAAGGAAACCAATGAGAAGCCAGTTTTAAATGGAGATATGTCATTTCTTAAAGTATTTTAAGCATCTTTGTTGAGCATAAATGCTGAAAATTGAATCTGGAACTGTAAGGGGGGCGAACAGCCTCGTTTTCGTTATGAAATAGCATGCAATCTTACAATTTCTATCCTTAGATGGACATCTAAAAGGCTAAATACATGCGAAATTTTTTTAACCAAGTGCCTTTGGTCAATTCAAGGGTGCTGATTTCGAAAATTGATATTATACGGGGGTTTATGGGGCCATCAGCCTCGTTTTCAGGTTTTTTAAAAGTCTCACTTTCGCATATATGAAGGAGTCCAATGAGAAACCAGCTTTAAATGGAGATAGTTCTTATCTTAACGTATATTAAGCATCGTTGCTGGGTATAGATGCTTTAAGTTGAATTTAGGACTGTTAGGGGGAGGGGCAACAGCCTCGTTCGTACGATAAGAATTTAATAAAACGATTTGTTAGTATAATATCTAATATTTTGATGTTGTGAATTACATGTAAAAAGAAGTCTAAGGGCCTGTTTACATGAGATGGGCCAGCCCACCTAAGTGCTCACCTGAGTAAGTGGGCTGGCTCTTCAGTACAGTCCTTTGTTATTCTGTAATTGCATTTACATGGAGGTGGGCCAGCTCTCTAGAGTGAGATCCGTGAGAAAGGCTGGTGGGATCCACGTCAGGTGGGATGAGAATTGTACTCAGGTGGGCCAGCTCACCGAGGTGGGCTGAGAGTCTCCGTTATACGCGTGCCTAAATAGATAATTTTGGCACCAAACCATTTCTAGCAACAAATCAGCAGTGGCCAATCGTCGAACTCGAACTCGAATTAAAGAAACGCGAACAGAAATGAAGAAAATTAAGTGGACGTCTGAAATGGTTGTCTTTCGAAGGAAACTATTTTGTTTTCTCGACTGAGATGCAACGAACCTATCCATCGGATACTTTTGATAAATCGCCCATAAAATCAAAATTTCTAGTAACTGTAACAAGAGCAAGTATTCCGGACAGCTTTGCAATCTGCAACGGAACTTTTCCGCCATTTTTGTAAAAAAATTAATTGCTTGCAACCAAAGTTTATAGCGTGTGGCACTGTGGCACCCAAATTATGGCACGAAAAAGAGGCTAGCCCGCCTGAGTGGGATGAAACTCTTTTCATGTAAACACCCGTGAAAACCGTCTCTTGCTAGTTACGTACTCGAACAAGCACAAGGCAGGTGTAGATCTCGAGACTACTCTATCGTTTCCACTTGCGCCATATCGATGCCTCTCAGCACAGCAGATGGTGCCATCAGATAGACCGTTAAAAGCAAATTATACGACGCTGCCATGAGTGATCTAACTATCGTTAGCCCAGGTGAACTACCACCTGCGGAGAAATTGAACACATACTACTTGGCCCTTGCCGCAGCCATACGAAGTTTGGTTCGTCCTGCATCAAGAATAAGACAAATGGCGACCAAAATATTTGCTACAGTTCCAACCCGGTATACAACAATAGTTATTGTCTGTGACACATACAGGGACAACAGCATAAAGGGTAGTAATAGAGTTAAGAGAGGTGTAAGTGAGAGATACGTCTTGACGAGTCCTGACATGAAAGTGCCATATGACTTTAACAGCTTTCTCCGCAATGGGGAAAACAAAGAGATGTTGTTTGATCTTCTTCAGCTTGCAATAATTGAAGGCCGTAGCCAAATATTTAGCCGGACAGTAATAATTTCAAACAAATCTCAGTGTACGAAAGTTACAGAGGATCATTTTGAAGTTCTCGAAAACTGGGCCAGCAACCACGAAGAAGCAGACACGAAGTTGGTGGCATTGGTTAAAGCTGGGGATTCTTCACCCGATGGTCATGATTCGATCCCCCTCTGGTGACATCGACATTCTAGCATTGTTCCTTTCACATGAATTCGGCGGAACGAAGATTCTCGTAGATAATGGTACGTGAAAACAACGGAAGATAATCGACATGACATCATCAAGCCTTGAGATCGAGAAAAAGAAAGCATTACTTGGCCTTCACGCTCTTTCTGGCAACGACTTTGTTTCCAGTTTATTTAGAAAGGGAAAGCAAGCATTTTGGAGGACAATGTCGAAGAAAGTTGAATTCGTAAGCCTTTTTACTGAGTTGGGAAGCTCCTCTCAGGTGTCGGACAATCTCGTCAATGGTTTCGAGAAGTTTGTTTGCGTATTATATGGAAATCAAAGAATATTATCAGTGAATCAGCTGCGACACAAGTTGTTTATGCAGAAGTTCGAAAGAGAAAAGAAGGTCGTAGATCTTAGTCTCCTGCCACCATGCAAAGAAAACCTGAAGCTTCATATTCTAGGTCGCCATGATCTTCGATAGTTTGATTCTTCAATTGGGCTCCCCAAAAGATCATGGTTGGGATGAAGGAGGATCAGTTCGTTGGAGTGGTACTTGTTACCGAGAAGATGTATCGGAGCTTTTGTTTAACCAAGCTGAAGTCAACGAAGAGCAGGAAATTGAGAGTATCGAGTGTAGTGACTCTGAAGACGATTTTGAGGAACTTTGAAACGATTTGACTTTATTTAGATAATCCGCTTGCATTTCCATTGGTTTTATTTATCAATTAATGATGAACAGCGCTGCATAGCCCCTATTGATGAGAATTCAAAATCATTCTCTCCATAATATTTAAGCCTTTTAGATGTTCATCTAAGGATAGACTGATTGCAAGTTCGTAGTTATTGCTATTGATAGGCTGATGGACGCTATAACTACGACTCATGGACTTTCACATTGAAAATTGGGACGAAATCGTTTCCCTCGATTTCATGTCCGATATGGAAACCATAGCAAAGCTGTACGAAAAGGCGATAATGGCGGTGGGCCTAAATTGTCAGCTCAATCGTCAGATAATAAAACGCCTCAAAATTCAAGTTTTGAGTGACGTTAGCAATGAAAAAAAGTCACAAGTATTCGCATGAATGTTCCTTTAATCTAATGATTAACAAACCTTTCAGTTTCAACGAGAATTTCCTCATTTTGAAGGCAATCTTCATCTAGCAATAGTGCACGGCCAACACTCACAGCTCCTGAAATTCTCCAACTACTGAAAAGAGGCCATTAACCTCGTTTCAAAGGGCACAGAAAAATCTGTGCGCCCATTGTGTATTTTCGTCCCACTTTTTTATGTGAAAGTCCATAAGTCCCAGTTTGAGCAAAAATATATATTGTTGTTGTTGTTGTTGTTGTTGTCATTGCTGTTGCTGTTGTTGTTGCGATAACTGGGACTATTTCGTGAGTCTAATATAGAAATTGAAAGATTACGCTATTTCGTAATGAAAACGAGGCTGTTGGCCCCCCTAACAGTCCTAAATTCAACTTAAAGCATCTATACCCAGCAACGATGCTTAATATACGTTAAGATAAGAACTATCTCCATTTAAAGCTGGTTTCTCATTGGATTCCTTCATATATGCGAAAGTGAGACTTTAAAAAAACCTGAAAACGAGGCTGATGGCCCCATAAACCCCCGTATAATATCGATTTTCGAAATCAGCACCCTTGAATTGACCAAAGGCACTTGGTTTCAAAAATTTCGCATGTATTTAGCCTTTTAGATGTCCATCTAAGGATAGAAATTGTAAGATTGCATGCTATTTCATAACGAAAACGAGGCTGTTCGCCCCCCTTACAGTTCCAAATTCAATTTTCAGCATTTATGCTCAACAAAGATGCTTAACATACTTTAAGAAATGACATATCTCCATTTAAAACTGGCTTCTCATTGGTTTCCTTCATATACGTGAAAACGAGACTTTAAACGTGAAAACGAGGCTGATGGCCCCCATAAATCCTCGTATAACATCGATTTTCGAAATCAGCACCCTCGAATTGACCAAATTCAATTGGTCTCATAAATTTCGCTCTAGGGTGACCATTCCCCTATTCTCCGCCTGGTCTAGTAGGGTCATACCTCTAGTCTGCGGACACCTTCAGTTTGCAGACAACAAGCGAAAACTCTTGTTTTCGTCAATAAAAAGACCGTAAATCTTACTTTCATTTCCCCCGAACAAGATTCACATTCAGATTCACAATCACATTCAGATTCGCATTCAGATTCAAAAATACTATTATACTTCAAAATAACTGAAAGTAGAAAACGAATATTAAAGAGTAAAACAAGTTTGCCCATAGATTTAACTATGCTCTATCTTATGGCGATATTTTTGAATTTTTATCTGCTGGGGGCTTGGCAGGAAAACGGGAAATGCCCCCTCCACCAGCCCGCATCAGGCCATATCGGCTCAAATCAACAAAAACACACTAGTTACAAATCACGCTTCTAAAATCTGAAATCAGCAGATATGTTGTGCAAAATCGGATACCAGCATGAAACTTGGGTCACAAGGGTAGTTTTGAGCGCTGAAAAAGATAAGATGCAGACCCCAGCTGAAAAATGCCCCCAAGTGCTATTTTAAGACGGGGGTACTAGGTCCCAAGCCCCCAAAAGCGATTATTGTAATACTTTTGCTGCAAATAGTGATACCACCATGAAAATTGGTAGAAATAGACAATTTGATATGCTGAAAAAGATAAGATGTAGACCCCAGCTGAAAAATGCCCCCAAGCTCTATTTTAAGACGGGGGTACTAGGTCCCAAGCCCCCAAAAGCGATTATTGTAATACTTTTAATGCAAAATGCGATACCAGCATGAAAATTGGTAGAAATAGACAATTTGATATGCTGAAAAAGATAAGATGTAGATCCCAGCTTAAAAATGCCCCTAAGTGCTACTTTTAGACGGGGGTACTAGGTCCCAGGCCCCAAAAAGTGGTTATTGTAATACTTTTGCAACAAAATGCGATACCAGCATGAAAATTGGTAGAAATGGACAATTTGATATGCTGAAAAAGATAAGATGTAGACCCCAGCTGAAAAATGCCCCCAAGCTCTATTTTAAGACGGGGGTACTAGGTCCCAAGCCCCCAAAAGCGATTATTGTAATACTTTTAATGCAAAATGCGATACCAGCAAAGAAAAGATGTAGATCCCAGCTGAAAAATGCCCCAAGTGCTATTTTAGACGGGGGTACTAGGTCCCAGGCCCCAAAAAGTGGTTATTGTAATACTTTTGCAACAAAATGCGACACCAGCATGAAAATTGCTAGAAATAGACAATTCGATATGCTGAAAAAGATAAGATGTAGATCCCAGCTGAAAAATGCCCCCAAGTGCTATTTTAGACGGGGGTACTAGGTCCCAGGCCCCAAAAAGTGGTTATTGTAATACTTTTGCAACAAAATGCGACACCAGCATGAAAATTGCTAGAAATAGACAATTTGATATGTTGAAAAGATAAGACGAGACCCCAGCTGAAAAATGCCCCCAAGTTCTATTTTAGACGGGGGTACTAGGTCCCAGGCCCCAAAAAGTGGTTATTGTAATACTTTTGCAACAAAATGCGACACCAGCATGAAAATTGCTAGAAATAGACAATTCGATATGCTGAAAAAGAAAAGATGTAGATCCCAGCTGAAAAATGCCCCCAAGTGCTATTTTAGACGGGGGTACTAGGTCCCAGGCCCCAAAAAGTGGTTATTGTAATACTTTTGCAACAAAATGCGACACCAGCATGAAAATTGCTAGAAATAGACAATTTGATATGTTGAAAAGATAAGATGCAGACCCCAGCTGAAAAATGCCCCCAAGTTCTATTTTTAGACAGGGGTACTAGGTCCCAGGCCCCCAAAAGCGGTTATTGGAATACTTTAGGCGAAATTTGTGATACGAGCATAAAAATTGGTAGAAATTGGCAGTTTGATATGCTGAAAAAGATAAGATGTAGACCCCAGCTGAAAAATGCCTCCAAGTTTTATATTTAGACGGGGGTACTAGGTCCCAAACCCCAAAAAGCAGTTATTATCATAATTTTGCTGCAAATTGTGATACCAACTAGAAAATTGGTATGGATGGATTGTTTGATATGCTGAAAAGGATTGGATGTAGATGCACGCTAAAAATGCCCCTTCCTGTACGAAAATACCAGACCATATAATAGCCATGTGCAAGCCTTGTAGTTATGGCCTTGCAACCTTGTTCTTCTAGCCTAGAAAAGCCTTGCTGTAACCTTGTAAATGGCTCAAAAGATGCTAATTAGCCTTGTGGAAACCTAGTGGAAGCCTTGTGTTAGATTGGGTGTAACTTGGAATCTTACTGTTAGCCTTCTAATTTTTTTCAAAGGTTAGTGCATAGTCATGACAAGGTCATAATCCCTGTTTGTACAGGTTGTACCTACTTTTAGACTCAAATTATTAATTTATTGGGTTCAGTTATTGACGCTATTAGAAGACTCAAAAAGGCAAGTTTCTTACAGCTCTTTTACACAAATTTTCTGTTTGCTTATCTTTTAAATGGTTCCAGCTTGACTAAAAACTGCTCACTAACCTTTCCCTTCTCAATATTCTGAGGGGAAATAAAAAGCAATTGTTACGTCCCTTTGTAAAATCCCTGTTGAAGCCTTAAAAACTAGATATACCAAAGTTATTAGGCAGGCGTGGATTAGCCCACCGGCCCCGATAGTTATCATTATCAAGTAAAACCAAAGATCTTTCGTATTTTGATTTGGTTGTAGCTAGTATTTTCCCTTCTCGCCAGTCCTCTCCTGAGATTCTCTGAAAAATGAGAAGAAACGCGAAAAAGTCGTTGTGTATAGGCTTATTGGGGTAAGAATCTTATCAAAATTGTTTGAGTTTCCATTTTACCAATAGCAAAGACTGGATCGATGGAGGCGTTCTTAGCGAAAGTGAAGAATGTCCCCCTAAAATTTCCCATTAATGATGGTATAGGAATAAGTAACTACGAAATTTTCTGAACTTTTATTTTAGAAATGGCAAAGATTTTTTCAATAGAGGTGTCCTAAGCCAAAGTATACTAAAAAGGTTGCTCACGAAATTTTCCTGCAGGTGCTCAATTCTTTACTGCGAAAGTTCTTTAAATTTACATTTTAGCAATGGCAAACACGGGAAGAGAGAGTGTTCTATACTAAAATAAAAGGCGTGGCCTTTCAAAATTTTCAGGGGTCTTCCCCCCCCCCCAGCTTCCAGGCCTTTTTGTTTGACGCGTGCGATCGCATGCGCACGCCTAGGCACACGCGCAAATTGAGTCACGAGTGCTTTTCATCGCACGCGCAAAGTGTTATTTTGATTAAGTAAAGCGGTACTTTGATGCTCGACACATCCAATATCAACTTGCGCTTCAATAAACCGTGATAACTGACAGATCCCGCAACACTTTCGACAAAGTCCCAAGTGGCAATTCCCACAATATGAAATAATTGCGATGAAGCATATGGAGTCAATAATGATAATAAGCGGTAATGGCAAGAACTGGTTTCCAATCGAAAGAGAACACATCATTAAACAGGCAGTGGGAATTTATGTTTCAAAACGCCGAAAGACGAAGATAGCCTCCCCACCAAGAAAGGTCGTTATTATCGATAGGGATGTTGAAAATGAACAGAGCAGACGGATTTGTCCTGTTGACATTGATAGTTCAAACGAATCAGACACTGACAAGTCTGAGTTTCCGACGAAGAAACTTCCGAGTAGTACACGAAATATCTTTAAATGCAGTTTATAGCCCTACAAACTCATTGACACATAAACATAACGATAATATTAATTTTACGGTAGTGTGATTGCAGTATCTTTATCAATAGATGGAGACTTGAATACCTATTTTTGTCACTTCTTAATTACCGTCTCAGTCTTTGTAATATGAAAATGGGCCGCGTGCGGCATTTCGCATGTCTAGGTTAGTTTAGGCGTGCGATGGCGTGCGATGGCGTGCGATACGAAGGTGCTAACTTTCATCATCATGATTGCGATTATATGTTGTTTTTCATTCTTGTTCTCAAGAAATATGGGGTGGTGGTTTTAAGATGACCTTTCATATCGTAAACTACCGTAAATTATGAAAGCTGATCGATAACGGCCTTTTATTGCCCTCAGATAGGGTGATCACCCCCAATATAGCGTCGCTTTTTTCGAGTGTTTTTTGCTCTTTATTGATAAGCTTTCAATACGTTGTTCTTGCATCGGTGAATGCTCTCTTCCACGAGACTTATGGCTTATTTTCCTGTCGAGAAGAGAGAAGGCAGGCAAGAAACTGCAGTGCTACTAAAGTTACGAAAAGTATTTCGTTGAGTGTGTATTTCTCTGTCGTACTGCCTTTCAAGTTAGGGAAAGGTCAAAGCAGTTAGGCCATCCAGTTTCCTGTTTTCCCGTTTAATAAAATGTGGACTTAAATTAGGCTTCAAGCCTAATTCAAAACAAATAAAGATTTCACAAAAGTTATTGACAGATTAAAGAAGGTTTTTAAGTAGCGAATATACGCTCTAGAAAAAGCAACCAAACCTTTTAAGGCATCTAAAGTCTATTGGAGAGTTTACACAAATTCGTAGTGGGCCTACGCTAGAAATGCACTGCAGAAAATCCAGAGAAGGGTTTTGTGTTAAAGTCAGATTAAAGTGAGTATTATTCATCATTTTCGCTCCCTGATTCTTGACGACGTTAACACTTTAGTTCAACTAGGAACATGAACAAAAAAGAGAGAACGATGATAGACCGACGAAGAAACTTTTCTATTGCAAAATACAACAGATTGGAGAGATTATTAAAGACACGTCTATCCTCCGCATCTTGCAGTTCTTTAAAGATTTCTTGTTGCATCCATTTGCTAAGATCGATCAATAAACATTTAAAGTTCCATTTGAAATCCTTGCATCTTGTTTGCTTCGCCAGTGAGCTGACCTTTACAACGGTTTCCTTTCGTAAAGAGACCGAAGCGCTATGCAGCAAAATCGTAGCATCGAGTGATGAATGAAGGAGAAATTTCAAATTCTAAATAAAAGGAGGGCTCTGTTTTTTGCGACATTGTTTTTGATTCAAATTTTATGAAATTCGGTAAATTTTCAGGTTTGCCCGTGCGACGTTTCGCACGTCTTGGACAATTTAGGCGTGTGCGGAGGCGTGCGCTTGCGATCGCACGCCTCATATTACGAAGACTGCCGTCTTGATTAACTACGCGTGCGACGCACGCGCAAATGAATTTGCCTGTGTGGTTTGCCGCACGCGTGTTGTTTTATTCCCGAAAAGGACTGAGCTTCCCATTTTTCTCATGCAATCTAAGTTAAAGATATCAAGAAAAAGTTCCATTGTGTGGTAACAGGCGAACCTGCAAAGCCTTTCATGTTGAAAAATGTTGAGAACGAGTTGTTGGAAGCAAAGATAAATCCTGAAGCCATCATTGATGCAGGGTGAAAGCTCCCAAGAACTTTGTTCTGTTCTGTTCTCTTATTTATTGCATGTCTTATTAGATATATGACATCTTGAAAGAAGATAGCCCAATTTACCTCGGCTAGGGTAAGAGGGCAAGGAGCTCTCACTTGGGATCAAGCGAAGCATTTTAAGCCAAAGAAATGTATTTTTGCTTAAAACTTTTCCCGGAGATGCTAATTCGTAAAAGTGCTGTTGAAAATGGTCTTTGCATCGGCAATCATGGGTTCTGGAAAATAGTTCTAATATGTCAAAGTAGAGTACATGTCCTCAGAAATATTCCTGGTGGCTTTACTCCCAGGTCCCTCATTTTGTTCCCAGGTATTTGGTTTGCCCTGGCGACAACTGACTCGGCGAAAAAGGGCCCTGAGGGAGAATGCCCTTTTTGAGAGCTAATCCGTGCCTGCTAGAATGGCCGTTTTTTTGTTCTGGTACCAAATACCGCCGTCTAAAAATACCACTTGGAGGCATTTTATAGCTGTGGTCGGCGTTCCTTTTCAGCAAATCAAACTGCCCATCTTTGCCAATTTTCATGCTGGTAATACAATTTGCAGCAAAAGTATTACAAAAATCACATTTTTGGGGCTACCTAGTACCCCCGTCTTAAAATAGAACTTGAGAGCAATTTTCAGCTGGGCTCTACATCTTCTCTTTTTCAGCATATCAAACTGCCTATCTTTACAAATTGTCATTCTCGCATCGCATTTTGCAGCAAAGTATTACAATAACCACTTTTGGAGGCCTGGTACCTGGTACCTCGTCTGAAACTTGGGGGCTTTTCTCAGCTGAGGTCTACACCTTATCGCTTTCAGTATATCAAATTGTCCATTTCTACTCATTTTCATGCTGGTATCACATTTTGCTGCAAAAGTATTACAATAACCACTTTTGAGGGCCTGGGACCTGGGACCTAGTACCCCCACCTAAAAATAGAACTTGGGGGCACTTTTCAGCTGGGGTCTACATCTTATCTTTTTCAGCGTATCAAATTGTCCATTTCTACCAATTTTGATGCTGGTATCGCATTTTGCTGCAAAAGTATTGTAATAACCACTTTTGGGGGCCTAAGACCTAGAACCCCCATCTAAAAATAGCACTTGGGGGCATTTTTCAGCTGGGGTCTACATTTTATCTTTTTCAGCATATCGAATTGTCTATTTCTACCAATTGTTATGCTCGTATCACAAATTTCGCCTAAAGTATTACAATAATCGCTTTTGGGGGCCTGGGACCTAGTACCCCCGTCTTAAAATAGCACTTGGAGGCATTTTTCAGCTGGGGTCTACATCTTATCTTTTTCAGCATATCGAATTGTCTATTTCTACCAATTTTCATGCTGTTATCGGGTAATTCTACATCAAAGGGGGACAAAAAAGATAACTTTTTAACCATGTACTCTTAGATTTTGCTGATTTTAGGTTTATTCAGTTAAGCATGATGATAATAGTAACATATCCAAATTTCAGCTCAGTACCATTCTTCATTCTGGAAATATCTTATTTCAAAGTTTTGACATTTTAGGCCTAATTTTTCATTGGCCGCTATTTTGAATTTACACTTTTAGTGAAATTAGCTATCTTTTGATCACCTTTTCAGAATTTTAGCATCCAAATGTAGTTTTTATATGAATTTGGGGTGGAGAGCCCAAAAATAACCTCAAAATTATGATACCACCAACAGAAATCCTCATAAATGCACTATTAAGTTTGATTTAACAATGTTCCTTTGTTCATACTTAACTAATTTTTGCAATGTTATGTTGCTTGACTTTGACAAAACTGATATTTTGCAGGCAAAAAGTAGTCACATGCACCTACTTTCATGGGAAAAATCTTTTCAGACAAACCTACCATCAAAGAGTTATCCATGTTCAATCATTTGCCTTATGTTTGTATCAGTAGTGAACCACCTTAACAAATCGTTTTTTGTGTTTTAAGGTGGCTCACTACTGAAATTTTCAAAATCATGAAACAGCGATAAGGTGGTTTACTACCAAGTAAAAATATGTTAAAACGCACAAAAAGCGATTGGTTAAGGTGGTTCAATACTGATAAAACTTTCACATTAATACACAGTTTAGGTGTTCCGTCGCTCATGGTTTGCAAACAATGGGTAAAAGAGTTGCAAACCTGCTACGGTTCCTGCAACTTGCATTACACTTCTGTAACTTTCTTTCTAAATGCAACATTATGGTACCAACATGCTACCAAATACTTTACAAACGTAGATGTTGTTGTTGTGCATAATACAAATATAAGGACAAACAATTGAACATGGATAACTCTTTGATGGTAGGTTTGTCTGAAAAGATTTTTCCCATGAAAGTAGGTGCATATGGCTACTGTTTGCCTGCAAAATATCAGTTTTGTCAAAGTCAAGCAACATTGCAAAAGATTAGTCAAGTATGAACAAAGGAACATTGTTAAATCAAACTTAATAGTGCATTTATCAGGATTTCTGTTGGTTGTATCATAGTTTTGAGGTTATTTCTGGGCTCTCCACCCCAAATTTATGTAAATACCACATTTGGATGATAAAATTCTGAAAAGGTGATCAAAAGATAGCTAATTTCACTAAAAGTGTAAATTCAAAATGGCGGCCAATGACAAATTAGGCCTAAAAATGTCAAAACTTTGAAATAAGATATTTCCAGAATGAAGAATGGTACTGAGCTGAAATTTGGATATATTAATATTATCATCATGCTTAAATGAATAAACCTAAAATCAGCGAAATCTAAGAGTACATGGTTAACAGGCTGTCCCTCATTGACGTGGATTTACCCTATCACTATTTGCAGCAAAAGTATTACAATAATCGCTTTTGGGGGCTTGGGACCTAGTACCCCTGTCTTAAAATAGCATTTTGGGGCATTTTTCAGCTGGGGTCTGCATCTTATCTTTTTCAGCGCTCAAGACTACCCTTGTAACCCAAGTTTCATGCTGGTATCCGATTTTGCACAACACTCCTAATATCTGAGACTAACAGCCCTGACTACTACTAAAATCTAAAATCAGCAGATATCAACGAATAAAACAAGTTTGCCCATATAATAGATTTAACTATGCTCTATCTTATGGTGATTTTTGGGAATTTTTATCTGCTGGGGGTTTGGCAGGAAAACAGGAAATGCCCCCTCCGTGAGCCCGCATTAGGCCATATTGGCTCAAATCAACAAAAATGAACTATTTACACATCACGCTAAAGTCACTGTTCTGTAAACAATCAACTGTACTGAATATACGAGACAAGTCAATTGGGACACTTTCACTATAATAGCGACTATCGTGAAGCAACGATATATTGCAAAAGTTGATCATTTTCACTGACAAATCTAATCAGATCGACCTCTCTCGTGCCACATCTCCTTAGAGTTTCGTAGAATTCTTCAATTGCTTTCAGCTGTATTTCGAAGGATAATTCCGGATTCCAGTTTTTACTGTCAGGTGATTCTGTCTTTAATGCAATTGTTTTCATCTTTGCGTTCTCAGCTTTTGCAAGACATGATTTTATTGATTGCTTCATAACTTGAACTGATTGCATCGCATTATTTGGGTCGAAAATTGGGTCTGAAGTGAAAAGCATTTATGTGAATACATGTTTACAATGGCCTATTTTCATAAGCTGATCCTGGTAGTGAATAACCTTGTTAAAGTGTGTTTTCTTGATACGTTTTTGTTTATTTGAGCCAGCGTGGTCTAATGCGGGCTCACGGAGGGGGCATTTCCCGTTTTCCTGCCAAACCCCAAGCAGATAAAAATTCCCAAAAATCACCATATGATAGAGCATAGTTAAATCTATGGGCAAACTTGTTTTATTTGTTGATATCTGCTGATTTTAGATTTTAGTAGCGTGATTTGTAAATAGTGAGTTTTTGTTGATTTGAGCTGATATGGCATGATGCGGGCTCACGGAGGGGGCATTTCCCGTTTTCCTGCCAAACCCCCAGCAGATAAAAATTCCCAAAAATCACCGTAACATGGAGCATAGTTAAATCTATGGGCAAACTTGTTTTATTCGTTGATATCTGCTGATTTTAGATTTTAGTAGCATGATTTGTAAATGCTTAAGAACACTAGCGCAAGAGAGACAAACTTGGACAGCACTTGTTAACGACATTTATGTTGCTGCTAAAGCAGAAAAGAACTAATTTTAGTTTTTCTATGCGGATATAGCTACTATATATATATTTGTAAATAGTGAGTTTTTGCTGATTTGACCCAATATGGCCTGATGCGGGCTCACGGAGGGGGCATTTCCCATTTTCCTGCCAAACCCCCAACAGATAAAGATTCAAAAATATCGCCATAAGATAGAGCATAGTTAAATCTATGGGCAAACTTGCTTTATTCGTTGATATCTGCTGATTTTAGATTTTAGTAGCATGATTTGTAAATAGTGAGTTTTTGCTGATTTGACCCAATATGGCCTGATGCGGGCTCACGGAGGGGGCATTTCCCGTTTTCCTGCCAAACCCCCAGCAGATAAAAATTCCCAAAAATCACCATAACATGGAGCAGAGTTAAATCTATGGGCAAACTTGTTTTAATCGTTAATATCTGCTGATTTCAGATTTTAGTAGCGTGATTCGTAAACAGTGCATTTTTGTTGATTTGAGCCAATATGGCCTGATGCGGGCTCACGGAGGGGGCATTTCCCGTTTTCCTGCCAAACCCCCAACAGATAAAGATTCAAAAATATCGCCATAAGATAGAGCATAGTTAAATCTATGGGCAAACTTGTTTTAGTTTACTCTTTAATATTTGTTTTCTACTTTCAGTTATTTTGAAGTATAATAACATTTTGAATCTGAATGCGAATCTGAATGTGATTGTGAATCTGAATGTGAATCATGTTCGGGGGGAAATGAAAGTAAAGTGGATCATCTTCTGAGCAAATAGAGAACTGACAGCCAAGAAATGTTGGTTGGCCGCTCTCGACTAATTTTGGAGTAGTGGAGTTGGTAGGGTTTTGGACTGGTTTTGGTCGGGTTTAGTTAGGATCAGTATGAGCACAGACAGTGTGTGAAACTGGCAAAAGTCGCGATTGTCGGTCTATGTTTCGGTTGCAGGCAGTTGACGAACACATTCTGTTCTGACTTGGGCCTACCCTCCGCTCCTCCCTTCAGTCGAAGTCCACCACCCCGCCCTCCTTCATTTCAAGCTCGGCTCAAAGTAACACAACACTTAACGTGGACATTATTAACATCTAACTAAGATCAGGAGATATGAATGAATTAAATGAATATAACTTACTTCTAGTTTACAACAGCTATCTTTTCACGCACACGTTTTTCGTCGTCTCAAATAACTTCCTCCTTTCTCAACAAGTCACAGGAATAAAGAATGTTGCCTCGTTCCCAGACTGTTCTGACGTCATACACGGAGCAAAAATACAGGGAGCGCGATCCAGATCGCAATCCCGATCCTGATAAAATGTGCCGTGTAAACACTCGATCGCGATCGCAATCCCCTAAAATTCGATCCCACTTCAAAGGTGGAGCGTGATCCGGATCGCAATCCCGATCCTGAAAAAATTGCCGTGTAAACGCTTCTTGGGATCGCGATCCCGTCAGTGGCGTAATGCAGTTTAGGCTACCTTAGTTCAAGAACTAAGGGCCCCGATCAAAAGGGGCCCCCAACAAATTTGTCGTTTTGTGTACTTTTTGGCCATACTGTGTCAAAAGTCTGCTAATACAACACTAAATTTACTGCACCTATTACACTAATACTATCCGCAGAAGCTTTTTTCAAGCCAAAGAACCTGCAATGGACAGGGGCGCAAATGCAAATTTTTTTGATAGGGGGGTGTGTGTTTAAAGGACCGAGTTTCTTCCACACGGGACCAATTTTTTGCGAAATGAGTGTTGTTGTAAATGTGAACAAATAAAGCTTTCCTATACAACTACTGTAAATTCCATTCTTCACCTTTGGTAATATGGCCTCACATAAATATCAGCCAATTTCTTTCCTGTAAACTTAGTTCCTATGATAAAAAGGAAAGACAGCTGACGCAGAAATCTTTGCATTTCAAACATTGACCTCCTGAAAAATATAAGCCCATTTCCATTTAGTGAGTACAACACATACCTGCCTCAAAGAACCGATCATTTTTAAGGGGGTTGCTTACATCACCTTGGCTACTTATCTTATTTTCATAACGATATAACAGATGCACGGAAGATCATAAAAGAGTTATATCGGTTGAAAGCGTAAATAAATATCTAATGCGTTTGAACTGATTTTATTGCTATTTCAAAGTCTGATTATGCGTCCACTTTTTGGCAGCTTTGCCCATTTCGTGACAACATGTTCAAGATCAATTTGATCAGTTAAGTCTTTCTCGCATGCTAATGTCATAAGGCACTGAAGTCTTTCCTGGCGCATAGTACTGCGAATTAGGGTCTTTATAAGTTTGAGCTTTGAAAAGCTTCTCTTGCTTGAAGCTGAGGTTACTGGAGCTGTTAGGGTAAGCTGGAAACACCTTAATATCAATGGAAATATGTTTTTATACTGCAAGCAGTAATTGAAGGCATCAGGAATCGAAGTGATATCTGCTTTTGACATTGAGCAATGGTTGCGGAAACGACTTAATTCCGCCTCAAGTGAACCTTCATCTGGTCTGAAACTAGTTGGAAACAACTGAATCCATGATGACATATCGTTGGCAACCATCTCACTTGCATATGGGGGCTTTAAGAGGGAAATCGCGGGCTCAATGAACTTAAAAGCCACTTTTAAGTTATCATCAAACAACGATATTTGGGCGTCAAGCACTCGCAGAAATTCTTTCCTCTAAAATGCTTTTAACTCCAGATGAACGGCATTTTCTGGGGCATCATCAATTCTTCTTGGTGCTACTCTCTTTCTGTGGTGCTTTGCAAACTCAGATTGAGCATCAATGCCATGTTGAGCACTGAAAGCAACAGCAGCATCGATTTGAAGGTTTACATCATCTTCTTTCATCCTTAAATACTTTAAAGTGTCGATGGTCGCATCAAGGGCCTCCAAAGCATCGACGATGTTTAAATCAACGGCTTGAACTTGCTTTGTTAATATTTTGGTTTTGGACATGACATTTCGCATAAACATTAGTGCAACAATAAATTGGAAGGATCTGACCTTTCCAAGGAGATTCTTTGCTTTTATTTTGGTCTTCGCATCTGATGATTCCATCTCCTTCTCCAACGCAGAAACAATACCTTCAAAACTTGCCCAAACTGCCGTGATTGAATCTGAGCGGGCAACCCAGCGAGTGACAGAAAGAATTCTCAGCGCAGGTGCACCATCTATACCTTTATCCTTCACTACTTGTTGGAAGGCCATGTAGGGCTTGGTACTAGAGGGGAAAAAGACATATATCATCTCCAGAGTATCAAACATAGCTGCGATGACGGCGCTTGCTTCGCAACTGTGTTCCACGGTTGTGTTTATCCTATGTGCAAAGGCAAGGAAAGTACGGTATTTCTCTTTCAAGATACTCTGACATCTTTGCTTGGCATCCTTTGAATTTGCCTGACATAGAAGATGTGTAATCATAGGATTGAAACACGATTGACTCAGTGTTGAATTCTTTGTTGCGAAGTGACATCAGGATGGCCAGCGCTTGTCCGTCTCCTGTTTTCTTGTAAATGTCACGCATGTCCACCAGCCGCTCATGCATAGCACCAGAAGGAGTAACGTAGCGTAAAACTACAGAAAGTTGATCAAGGTGTGAAGCATCTGGAGTAGTGTCGGCCATAACTGAGATAAACTGTGCAGTTTCAACTTCTGATATAACTTTCTCGTTTACATAATCAGACAATAGCTCCAAGAATTCATTTTGTGAATTCCAGTTGAGATATGTTGCACGTTGCGGGCGTTTCTCTGCTTCATGTAGCCAACGTCTCAATGCTGGAGAGTGTCTTGCAACTAGGAGAACCAGTTGGTGGAAATTACCATTCGCATCACTCTCAGAACCATGACCACGGAAAGACAAACCTTGGCGGGCTAAGACGCGTGCAATATCTATCAAAATCTTGATTGCTTCTCGATTTCTTTGCTTCTCCGCGTCTGCTTCTATGCAAATTTTCATCTGTTCTTTATCCATGATGTTGTCGATGTGCTGAAACTTGTGTTGGAATGCAACCAATGCCTCTAACGAAGCTTTCTGGCTGTTGCTTGCGAAATGACTGGACAACTTTCCTTCCTTGGACTTGCCTCTGCCTTTCATCTTATGCCACTGACGGACGCCTTCCACTGTCCAAGCATCATTTGACTTTTTGTGACCAACTCCTGTTGGAAATAGCTGACAGACGAAACAGAATGCAGCGTCCTTGACAATGGAATATTCCAGATGGGGAAATTCATGGAACCACTCCGAAGAGAACCTGCATTGCTTGGATTGAGGAATCTCGTTATTGCGAGGATATGACCCAAGTTTGGGTTGAAATGGCCCTAAATTGATCAGGAATTCTCTGTCTTCATCTGTGAGGATTTTACGTCTACTGCCAGGATCTTTACTGATGGGCATGAAATCATGGACTTGGGACACACCAGGCGTTGGATCATCTTCTTGTAGCTGGCTAAGGCTTTTCTTTGCATCTATCAGAAGAGCAGATGACGTTGCCTTTACCCTTTCGGTCGCACTGATCAATTCTTCCAAGAGAACATTGGGCTGTGGAGCATCGGTTACAGAAGCTTTATGGACGATTTTCTCGCACATGGAAACATGTTCACATAAAAACTTCAGTCGTCCTACACATGAAACCCAAGAGATTTGAATATCCTCTTCTTGCACAATTTCAGAGTCCGAATCTTTTTGACTTTTCTCTTCTTGGTCTGTGTCGAAGTCGGAATCTATTGGAGTGTTATCTTCTTGCTCTACGTCAGAAACTGCTTCCTCGGACGAACCCTTTAATAAAATAGTAAGCTCGTATAGAGTATCCTTAAGTGATAAAACTACAATAATATAACTGGAAATCAGCTTTACATTCTTTTGTTCAACAAAAGAGTGAAACTTTATCAAAGTGTTTGATGTATAAAAACATCCAAATAGCAAATGCCATTTTCATAAGAAAATTACTGTTTTTAACAAGCAATTAACAATAAAAAATATTGCTTTATTTTTAATATTACAAACTTATTAATTTCAAGTCCAATAAGCATTGAATTAGCTGGAAGAAAGCACATACACTTCATGATAACTATACAATTTCTCGGTTTTTCAATCCCTATCAAACAAACTCTGCCAGTGATATAATTTGTTCTTTATTCTAAAACGTGAACCTGTTTTTAGCATCCTGAATGGAATTTAAAGGTCATCATCAATGTCCCGTACCATTCTACATTGAGTATCCAAGAACTTTCATAAATTGATGACAAATGTTAAAAGGAAAAATAAAAGTTTTACATTAAACATTTTAGTGAGGTAATTACATACCGGTCTTGGTTGCTTCTCTTGCTTGCTCGCAGTCTCCTCGTCTATCTCAGAAACAACATCATCCACATTTCTTTTATAAGAGAGTGCATATGTCTACAACAAAATTGATCAATGTTTAAATGTTTTTCACCAAAGTAAACGGACAAATATACATAATAGGTGTGGACTATAGAATAGCTCAACTCATAGCTGTACCTTTACCTCTTGAATTTGGGTTGGGTTTTTACAAATACGCGTGCAAAATGTGTATTATTAGTATGTATGCATATGTAGTATTATGTCATAGCTGACACTGGCATTTTTCTCGAGAGCAGTTAAGGTGGCAAAAATCAAAGAGCTCATTTTTGTAAAAGCTTGCTTATGGACTCAAGGTAGTCATTACAAATGCATGATATTTACACATTTACAAATGCCAACCAATAAACTAATTTTTCTTAACAAACCAGCTTTCCTTCAGAACTAAAGATGGAGGTACATTAGGAGTCAATCCTGTTTCATCATGGCATGTTTACTAACATACCTTTTCAACTTAGCGGCCTCGTTTTAAAATTTTTCAAACTTTAAATTGCTTCATATGAAATCTTTAACCTCGGATTCAGATTTAGCACCCAGCCTTTCGTCTAGGTGCAAATTTTCATAATCCTAGCGCCTGCGATTTTGATTTTATGACGTTTTTAATTTGAAACTTTAAAAGAGATGTGACTGTAAATAAGGACTGAGGGTGTAAAGTTGCACCCTGAATGATTTCCAAAATCAGGCTTTTAATTGACAAGGAGGTGTGTTACTTCTAAAGAAAAAGGCCTGGGACTGTCATTATTGGTGTGGACTTCGGGGCCAGAGAAATTTCATTGTTAATTTTGGAAAAAGATAAAGGGAATTGATGCGAGAATTTATAAAAAAACTTGAATTTGAAAATTACCTTTCCTGCACTTGATCCTGGAGATTCTGTATTTTTATCCAATTCACCCGCTTTCTCGACGTCCAGATGTGTTACCGCTTTTGATGATGTTGATACTTCTTCCACGGTTTGGCTTTTGGCTTTTTGGAAAAGGGCAAGCCGAAAATAACATTGAAGACTGCAAATTAACACAAAATAGAAGATTCTTATTTTTGTTATTGAATTTAAGTGGCGTAGCTACACTTCCAGGTGGACGAAGTTTCCAATGGCCTAGCTTATTATGTATGGCTACTTGCCACACGAAAAAAATCGAAGCTGATTAATTGATATTCATAAAAGAATGGGTTACATACCGTTGATTGATTTTTGTAGATCAGTGGCAGTGTCTTGGCTGTGTAGTTTGAATGAAAGCTTTTGCAGTGTGGTCCCTTATTATCTTTATCAAATGTTTTCTTACAAAGAGTACACGTCACTTTATATCGGGTATGCAGCATGTCGAAAATTTTATGAAATTATTAGGCCCCCACAACACATGCTTTTTATCCACTGGCTAAACCCTTGTGATCTCCGGACGCATTGAAGAAATCTTAAAGGGGGTATCCTTGTCATGTTGACAATAACTGTGATTTCCGGATGCACTGAAGAGATCCCAAAGGCAATATCCTTCTTGTCAGTTGATTATAGTCCACACCTTAAATTCATGTTGACAATAACTATGTTGATGTCTTGGGTATTCAACTCCTCCACAGAAGCAGAACTACTGGACAGGCCCGACGGACCATTCACTACATGTAACGCAGCCGGATTGATTGGGGCCGACTCGACTCTGTCCCCGGACATTGCTCGTAATTGGCTTTTCCGAGGAAACAGGACCACTATCGCCTACTGCGTAGCATACAGCGCGGTATGTTAAGAGTAGGATCGGGACCGACTTTTGGTGTGATACAGCGCCGTGTTACCTCTGTTTAGAGCTATTTAAATCAGAAACAGTTCAAGTTCAGAGCCGGATAGGGACCGACTTTATCATCATAAAATAGCGACTGGGACCGAGTTATGAAATTATTGGGGGGTGTGACACCCCCTCACACCCCCTCATTTGCGCCCCTTGCAATGGAGGACATTTTTGGTAAAATTTGTGTGTGTTAAAGCAATCTTCATCAAACAGCACAACAGTACCGTCTGAACCTTTGAATATTGCCATATTTCTTTCAAGAAGATTCAGATATCATATAATTCCATACCGAAGAGCAACAATTTGTTATGTAAACTACCTTGCTTTTTGAAACGCAATTCCTATAAATGTGCTAAATTTACTGTTGATTTTTCTTATGTAAAAACTTTCTTTTCAACATAACGTGGATTTTTCGAGGTTTTAAAGGGCATGGTTTCAAAAATTTACCCACCACCCCGAACCACCTTCCAACATAAGGGCCCCATCTTAGCAAACTCCTACTGGCCCCCAGTGTCTCCGTTACGCCACTGGATCCCGTTCGAAATTCTTTAGGCATGCGCAGTAGACTCAACCGCCATTTTGTCTATTGTTGTCGTAGTGTTTCTAGGCTCCGTAACTATGCGCAATATGCATATGCGAATGGATCGCGATCCTCGTCCGTTTTCGTTTGACGCCCTTGTAAACGCAACTCGAACATTTTTTCATTTTTTTCATTTTAAATTATTTACACACAAAAACCCTTCAGCTTACTAACGCAATACTTAAATAAGAAAATAAATACCCTAATTACATTAATATAATCTATATACAGTTAAAGCAAAATTATGTACAGTAATCTATCTATATAGCAGCTGCTTTTCCAGGGCGTCGTGTTTTAGGTTTTTTCTGCTCATATAATAGCTTCTCAATTGCTTTTGGATCTACTAAGTGTAGGGAGCTCTCTGATATTGATGGGTATATTGTTCCAAGCTTTCAGAGCCGAAAAGTGAAAGCCTTTCTTGACATATTCAAGATTATTTCTTGGGATTTGTAGGTCCCTGCAATTCCTTGTTCTGTAGTTGGAATGCTGGGTCCTCTGATGGTATTTACCCCAAAGGCTTTCGGGACATTGCCTGTTGATTATTTTGTATGTCATAACTGATCGATCAAAGTTTATTAGTTGTTCAACGGCCAACCAATTATGAGACCAATTGTCCTTTAGTCTGGCCTTATCAATAATCGAACGGGCTCTGTCCTGCAGACGTTGGAGGGTATTCAATTTTGATTTAGGAAGACTCCCCCAAATAACATTTGTGTATCGCAGATGGCTTTCGACAAGGTCCAGCTGGGATTGGGAAATAAGATTTTTCAACTTTTTTAGTGACTTAAGACCCGCCACTAATCTTCCCTTTCACTTTGTTGAATTGTTCACCCCAGTTTAGCCCTTCATCCACAATAACCCCCAGTGATTTGGTCTTCACCACATGCTTAATTTCTGAATTATTAAGACTCAGTGGTTCTGAGATTTCAACCTTATTTGTCCTCCGTGGATGGCCAATGATCATGTATTCAGTTTTTTCGGGTTTGCACTTAACTTGTTTATCCGCATCCATTCCGAGATGTTTCTGAATTCTTTGTGGGCATTTTTAATTATTAGATCATCGACGTTACTAGATGTTAATGTAACGTGTGTCATCTGCATACATACTAGCCCTAGAGAATTCTAAGCATTTTTCAAAGTCATTTAGGTAGATTATAAATAGGAGTGGTCCCAAGCAGGATCCTTGAGGTACACCACATGTTACCAATCTAGCCCCCGACTGTTGTCCATTAACTGAGCAGAATTGTTTTCTACCACTTAAGAAGGATGAGAACCATTCACCTGAACTTGCCCTGATACCGAGTGCACCTAACTTTTTTATCAGTATTGTATGATCTACAGTATCAAACGCCTTTTTTAAATCAAGAAATATGGCCAAATTGAGCTGTTTTTTATCCATATTGTCATACCAGCAATCAGTACCGTTTATCAGGGATGCTACAGTGGAATATAGTTTTCGAAAAGCAGATTGATTTGGTGTCAATACTTTGTTAGTTATGAGATAATCAATGAGCTGATCGTGAACTATTCTTTCCAACATCCTAGAAAAAACTGAGATGACCGAGATCGGCCTATAATTGTTTCCATCCCTTTTTGAACCTGCTTTAAAAATTGGTGTGACTCTTGCTAATTTCCAGATATCTGGGAAGACACCATACTTCAATGACGAGTTGAAAACCATGGTTAGTGGCTTCCAAATGAAGTCTGCTGCATCTTTAATTAGCATAGTGGAGATTTTGTCTGGGCCTGGTGCTTTGCCATTTTTCAGTTGCTTTATAGCGTTCAGCACATATGTTTCATCAATGGGTACAAATGTCATTTTGTTCTGTTGAATTTTGATATGCTTGATAGAATCATCATCAGGCCTAGACTCTAACTTGCTAGCAAGTTTCGGTCCTATGATGGTAAAATGATGATTAAGTGCTTCAGCTATATCCTTTTCTTTAGTAATTGTTTTCCCCTCAACATCTAAGCTGGAAATTTCTGTTGAAGGAGCTGCTTTGTCTAGTACCTTATTAATAACCTGCCACATTCTTTTTGGATCTTCCTTGCTTTCTTCAATTAACCCAAGATAATGCGATTGTACTGCATCTCGAATTTTTTGTGTTACTTTGTTACGGAGATGCTTATATGTGTTCCACTTTTCAGGAGATGTTTTCGTCGCTTTCTTAGCTGCATCCCTCTCTTTCATTAGTTTCCTAATGTCTGGCGTTATCTAAGGAATAGAAGTGTTACCTACTCTCCTCTTTTTCAGGGGTGCATGGATATCTAAAACCGACTCAAAGATCTCCTGAAAAGTGGTAGCCATATTATCCGGATTATCAGCATAAGTGCTTAGGATGGTTTCCCAGTCTATCTGCTGCAAGTCGTTGCGAAATGATGCCCTGTCATAATTGCTCAGACTTCGAGTCTCCAAAACTTTTGGTTTCTTATTTTTGACTAGCCAGGCATTCACTTTCCTTATTCCGTACACCAGATAGTGGTCAACCATCCCCAACTCTAGAACTTCTGCCTTCAATATATATTTTGAGCTCGTTGTTGAGAAATGGTCTATTAGCGTTTTATTGATATTTTGTTCGTTGCGCTCATTTGTTGTTACAGCTACTCGAGTATAGCCTTTAATCAGTTGTTCAAGCTGGTACTCCGAGTAAATTGTTTTCGATTTTTTTGCGTTTGAGCTTTGGTTATTTTTGAAATCGCAGTTTGTATCCCCGACAAAGATAATCTCTTTGCCATCTCGGTCTAGATCTTTCAAAACTTCCCTAAGGTTTTCGAATGTGGCATCTTCTGCTGTTGGAGATCTATACCAACAAACAATGAGAAATGGTTTGGCATGCTTAGGTGCGATATCAAGGGATATTAATTCCAGATTTTCACTTTTAATTCTCACGGTTGGTTCAGGTAAGCTTGCCTTGACATAGAATGCAACACCTCCACCATTTACGTCACGGTCATTAACAGATTTAGCTCTTAGAGATTTCTAGCTCATATGAATCGTAGTGACACGGTTCAGGCCCGTAGGAGCGTTTTTCATACTGGGGGGGGGGGGCACTAATTCGCGCCGAAGGCTCAAGGCTCTGGGGGTCCGGGGGCGAAGCCCCCAGAAAATTTTCTTGGTCAATGCCCTCTTTTCTTTTGGCAACGCCCTTCTGTGCCTTGCTGAAAGGGCATTTTATTCTCGGAGGTCCTGGAGAAAAATAGGAAATTTACGAATCCAAATATATATCAAACAGGCTAGCTAAAATCAAACTACGACAGGATAAGAATACTTTGTCAAGTCTGTTGTGTAAGATTTACTTAATATTTGACTTATTTGATTTACAAAACTCATCGGGAATTCTCGTGAGCAGTGGCGTGATTAGAGCAGTGGCGTGATTAGGGTAAATTTACCCTGGGTACACAAATTTAATTATTTTTTGGCTCTGGTACCCAGGGCAGAGTAAAATTTAAGTGTGGACATATTGAAATGAGGGGGTCTAGGGGCAGGGTCCTCAGGAAAATTTTTAGGGCCATGCCCTTTACTTTGGCTTAGAAGGCATCTTGCAGTATCATGCTTGCGATTCGCGATAACGAAACTTTGTTAGTTTTGTGACAGTTATCCCATAAATTGGAGCATGGGGAAATTTTTTTGAAAAAACATCCTTTACTTTGGCATAGAATGCATCCCCTGATTCCATATTTGTCAGTGAAAGACTTGACATTCTTACCAAACCTACACCCAACTTTTTTCTCTTTGGTTTTCAAGGGGTCTCGAGGACCATCTTTCGACAAAAGTGCCCCCCCCCCCTCCCCGTGGCCACTCCACTTCCAGTGACTTTAGTTATGATTATTGAAGTCTGGGTACTTTTCACCTCATTTGACGAAGTGCTTCTGATATCAAAAGGGCTGAACTTTCAAGAGTTAAATTTTCTTGCATCGGAATCTCCAAAAATTTCGTTTGCGATGCTGATAAGGTTGAGTTTGTTGCATCATTCAGTTGTTTAATATCGTTGTTGACCTCAGATTGGTCTTGACTCGCTACAGGCCTAAGGACCTGTCACTGATGATCAGTTTTCTATGTTATTATGAAGAATAAAAAAGATTCAACTTTTGGAAATTATTGGGGTGGGAGGGGGGGGGCCGGGCCCGACCGGCCCCAATAGGTGCTACGGACCTGCACGGTTACTTGAAATGCTTGCAAGAGTAGGGTATCTTTCTAATAGAAAGAACAGACGAGGCCACGCACTGACTTGTCCGGGACTTGTCTATGGTGAGAAATTCCCTGTGCTGCTCCAACGCGCGACACATAACAAAACCAACTGTGGAAAGATGATTTCGACAATTTAGTATTTATCATACATGTTTACCCCCGCTGTACTGAAGTGACCCCCGACTGTACTCCAAGATGCCTCCCACACACATCATGGTATCCCTCCACTGTGCTCTGGATGCCCCCACTGTACTGAACATCCCCCACTGTACTCAGAGATGCCTCCCCACTGTACTGAACACCCCCCCACTGTACTGCACACACGTTCCGTGGGGTGAAGCTATCGATTATCTTTATACTAATATCCTTCAGAAACCCGTGGTGGCCTTCTCCAGTAAATTGCCTAAAGAATTCCGCCTGGTGTATTGACGCCCCCGAATTAAACTTATGACTGCACGCCTTGTAATTGTTAAACCTAAGCCTAAAAGGCGTGCAGGTGCTACCAACATATTGTACACCACAAACAGTACATTCCAACAAATACACAACATTTGACGAGTCACAATTAAACGAATAGTTTATCCTATATTCCCAGCTATCTATGTTCGAATGAAAATGTCCACTATTACTCATGACATTACACACTTGACCACGAGATTTACCACAACGAGAACATCCCTTCTTATCAGTCCCCCCATTTCCCTCACTACTGAGCCTAGCCCTAACAAGTATATCCTTAAGGTTCTTACATCTCCTAAATGCTATTAAAGGTGGCTCAGGAAACACCGTCCGTTGTCTTGTATGTATATATATATGCAGGCCTACTTTAAACAGCCCTGAAGAAGTCCTGCATGGCAGGACGAAATATTGGCAAAAAATAAATCAATCATATTTGCTGTTGTTTTTTGTCGTGTTGCGGTGTTTCTGCCTTTAAGTTTATTCTACTTTAAATAGATTGATAATAATAATAAAAAAATTCGTATGGTTATTTTCAGCTTTCATTTTCCTATGCGGCTCAAAACTGTTTTGACAATGATTTTTTCATATATCAAGTAAACTCTAAAACTAACTATAAAACTGAGGATATCAAAGATCATATCAAGCCTGTCTTGCGAAAGAAGCCAAACCTGATAATTGTACATGCAGGTACAAATGATTTGACAAATGACAGAGTTAATACCATTGATAATTGGCATGAGATCATCGAATCTACCAAACGAGAGTCTCCTGACACTGGAATAGTTTCCATTAGGATGATGTTCCCATTAACGGTCTCGAACTTGTTTGCATAGAAGTCCAACCTGTTAAAGCTTCCCCTTTCCTTTTTATAGCATGGTACAGACCTCCAAGTGAGCCTGTTGCTTCTTCTGAGAAGTTTGAACAGGTTCTGCAGTATCTTGAGAATGAGGATAAGGAGATAATCTTATTGGGCGACATAAATTATGATCTCTTGCGGAAGGAGAGCCCCATACACAACAGACCGGATCCCTTTGCTTCTAATTATGGGGACCGGGGAACAACATGTAGTGAAAATAGCTCGGCTAATAAAGTTTTGGAACTTTACAATGCATATGGGCTAAAACAATTAATTTGCCAGCCTACCAGGGAAACCCTCAACACTTCAACCTTGATTGATCATGTAGCAGTAAGCGATCATAGAAATATTGTTGAATCTGGTGTTCTAAACATAGCACTCAGTGACCATTACATGATCTATTGTGTTCGTAAGTACCGAGGGGCTTTAAAAGGGCAACACAAGAAGATAACAACTCGTCAAATGAAACATTTTGATGAGACTAGCTTTCTTGCAGACGTTTCTTCCATTGATTGGAATTTAGTTCTCCAAAGCAGCACGGATCTCGATTCAGCAGTGGAGAACTGGACCAACCTATTGTCGTTGATAATTGAAAAGCATGCACCCATGCGTCTACGCAGAGTTTCTGAAAATACTGTCCTTGGATCACTTCTGACCTCAAGGCCCTGGAAAGATCTAGGGAAAAATTGAAAAAGTCTGCTTGAAAACAGGATCAGAGATCCTAATGGAAGCGTACAGACGCCTTAGAAATATGGTCAACAGCCTAAACACCAGGCATACTTTTCTGACAAGATTAGCGCTAGTGAGGGCAACTTGAAAGAAACTTGGAATGCTATCAATCAACTAATCAATAAACGTTCTAAAACCACTAATATTAGCTCTCTGACCGTTGAAGATAAGAGTATCACTAAAAATAATGAAATTGCTGATACCATGAATGACTTTTTCTGCAACATTGGAGAAAAGCTTAGTTCTAATATACCGGACACAGTTAATCCCCTTATGAATGGAGATTATTCAGCTAATAGTGATTCTGCGCTTTTTGAATTTAGATTGATTAGCCCTGACGATTTGGTTAATGTGATGGCAAAATTTAAAAAATCCAATGGCTTTGGTGTCGATGGCATCTCAAGTTTCTTTCTCAAGATTGGGATGCCTTTTCTTGCGCCGGTATTATGTGATATATTTAATTGGTCGCTAGCATCAAGAACTTTTCCACAAAACTGGAAGATTGCAAGGGTTTCGCCTATCTATAAGGATGGCAATATAGAAGATAGATCTAATTATAGGCCTATTTCTGTACTTCCTGTTATCTTACGTTTGTTTGAGAAGATTATTTTTGATCAAATGTACAAGTACTTCGTTGCAAATAAATTATTCTTCTCAGACCAATCGGGTTTCAGGGCTTTGCACTCTGTACTGACATGCTTGCTGAAATGTACCAATGATTGGTACATGAATTTTGACAAAGGCCTCTATACAGGGGTTATATTCATTGACTTGAAGAAAGCGTTCGACACTGTTGATCACGATATTCTGATTGCGAAGCTATGTCATTATGGAGTTGCTGGCAGGGAACTCGATTGGTTTAAATCATATGTGAGTAATCGAAAACAATGTTGCAAGGTAAATGGCCATGTTTCTAAACTACAAGATATTAAATGTGGAGTACCTCAGGGCTCTTGCCTTGGTCCACTCCTATTTTTGATATACGTTAATGACTTGCCGTTTGCCTTGGACAGAACTATAGCCACAATGTATGCGGATGATACGAGCATTTCTTACTCCTCGAGATCTGTTACTGATTTGACCCAAGTCATAAATACTGATCTAGATAGCATTCGCTTATGGTTAGAGGGTAATAAACTTTCTCTAAATATTGCCAAAACTAAAAGCATGATTCTGGGTTCTGGAGTACGATTGCGAAGTCTTGGACGAAACGATGATACGACTAGTCCCGACTTTCAAATCAATGAGGATAGGATAGCCTTTAAAAGTAATGTGAAATTCTCGGTGTACAAATTGATTCCCAACTAAGTTGGAAAGAACATATCACTGTTGCACTCAGTAAGATTTCACGAGGAGTAGGAATGCTGAAGTATTCCAAAAAATTTCTGTCTTTAGAGACTGTCCAGAAAATGTATTTAGGCATACAGTAGTGTCCCGCATATAAGAAACAACTTTTTCAATTTCAGGTCTGATGCTTTTCTTATAAAATGAGATAAACTTGCAAATCATGGTAAAGTTTCTTATTACAAAGATCATATACTGTTGAACCAGACATGATCTCTATTGATGATTATAATTTTGAATTGTATATTTAAATTTTCACTTCAAGAAAATGCTACAGTTATTTCAGGAAGGTGCATTTTGCATACAAAGTTTTTTTTTTTCATTTGAATAGGTACAGTTCAATACAACTCGAAAGCTGAAAAATTCAGAGGTTTCAATCCAAGCATAGGGCTCAAATCTTTAAAAAGGTCGGTGTCAAATTCTATTATATTTTTCTTTGAATTGGATTGCTTGAAACGAACTTATGGTACTTTGCTGTAAATCTGCCGTGGAAGTTTTATGATATCTTTAGTTTTTTGAAAATGGCGGCAATTTGACAACTTTTGAAAAAATTCATGGAAAAGTTTGAAAAAATTTAAATCATTGTAAATCCTAAACTAATAGAGGAAACATTACATAACCTTCAAGAAAACCATAGTTTATGGAGGTCTACAATATGGTGGCAAGCAGAAATCAGTAGCTTTTATGGTTTAGGATTTAGAAATTTGATGACGTCATAGCCTCAAATTTAATAAATGCTGCCATATTGAAACTAATCAAGATATCAATAAATTGCCACGGCAGATTTACAGCAAAAAACCCTAAGTTCCTTCCAAGCTATTTATTTCAAAGAAAACGGCAATAGAATTTTACACCGAACTTTTTAAAGATTTGAGCCCTATGTTTTCAATCCATAGTTTTAAAATAAGAAACAAGCTTTTTTCAGACCTGACCAAGTTTCTTATAAAATGGGGTATTATTTTGAAAATCAGTGTCTGTGTTTCTTAAATTTGTGTTTCTTATATGCGGGACACTACTGTAGTAGAACCACATATCAGGTATTGTTGCTCGGTCTGGGGTTGCACTGGCGATACAGTCCTACAAAAGCTCCAAAAAATACAGAATCGAGCTGCTCGCATCGTTACAAACAGCCCTTTTGACAAAGCATCACTGCCGTTGATTTCTCAACTTGGGTGGCTAAATATAAAAGAAATGATTGATTTCGAAACTGCCACCATGGTTTATAAATCGCTCCCTGGACTAGCTCCTCCTTACATGCAGGACATGTTTTACAAACTGTCTGATTGTAGGAACCGAGTCCTACGGAGTACGGAAACAGACCTTGAGATTCCACGTTATAAAACATCTAATGGGCAACGAAGCTTTTCGTATCGCGGAGTGACTGTTTGGAACCAATTGAGCCCCGAAATTAAAACCGCCCCGTCACTGGCGATCTTTAAAAACAGGCTCAAGAGCTTTTTGAAAAGTCATAGATATATCCCCCGATGACGACTATTACATCGAAACCAGTGTTTGGTCAATTTTTCTTTTCTTTTCTCTTCAAATTGAGATTTTCTTCCTTATTGTTATTTTAGAGTTTATATCATAGTCATAGATACACCATGTAATTAGAAATGAAATGAAATGAAATGAAATGAAATGAAATGAAATGAAATGAAATGAAATGAAATACATTATTGGTCCCATCCACAGCGGGAAAAGACAAGACACGGGGTCACCTAGTTCCCACTGCAGATGGGAACCCTATCCAGACTAGGGGGCACACCTAATATACATAGGCGTAGGGGGAGATAAATTTGGGGGAGGGGCTGCCCGATAAAAAATCCATTGTTTGAGAAATTTTTGCCCGACTTTAGGCGGAGTTCTGCCAGATTATGGCTGATTTTTGCAAATTTTTCTGAAGCTGGGAGGTCTGCAGCCCCCCAGCCCCCCTGTCTCCTACGCCTATGCTAGTAAACTTTTCCACACAGCTTGTCGTGTATCTCTAGAATAGTCTTGCTTTTTTGTGACTTTTAGTTTCTATCTATGATACATCCTTTCATTTCAATTTCAAAGATGCTGACATTGGTTTGCGGGGGTCAACACATGACTTTAGATTGAGTGCTCCGCAAAATAAATACCTTTGAAGTCATAACTTTTGAACCACTAGTCTATGACAATGAGACAAGCATTGCTGAACTTGCCTTGAAACAAGCTTTCATTTGATATATAGATTATCTACTTTGTTGACGTCATCAATAATTGGTTGTAGCGCATGCGTACTGACGAAAAACCATGTTAGGCTTCATTTTTCAAAAATGAGCAACATCATATATGATGCAGCAGATCTTTTATGCATATTTAGCATTTTTTGCTATTTTCTAAAGTAATTTATAATCATTTTTAGACAAAAATTGCCCTTTTTTGAGTACAAAATTAATAAATGCTGACAGCTTCTAATTTTACACCATGATTCACAATATAAGATTTTTTAGGAGTAATTCCATAGTAGGAGAAAACACAAAAACATAAGCTGAGGTGAAACTGAAGAAAAGAAACAAAAGCTACCTCTGAATCTGACTGACCCAAGTTGCTTCACAAGCCTAATTGAGCAGTGGCATCTTAAAACGAAACTTCCTAGTCAGTTTAGAGATCAGTTTCTACCACGAAGCAAAACAAAAAATTGCTTCAACACAGGACTGCAAAAGGAAAATCTTAAGTCAGTTGAAGTGTTTGAAAAATGTTTGTTTTGTTGAATAGTATCGCGTCTCTACGTTATGATTAACTATGAAATAGCTTATTCTCGTATTTTCAGTTCTTGGTATTAATTCCATCATTTCTAAAGAGCTGGTTCACAGTGCATTCGTGCTTGGCCGGCCTGGTGTACTTTTGTAAATGCATTTTGACTGGAGAAAAATATTCCTGAATTTGTTTGTTAGTTTTCAGTTTTTACGTTCTTTTCAAATGGGTACCCAAAGGAACCGATACTTGTAAAAAAGTATCTTTGACTTCAAACTCATTTGGGATCGATTCGACTTATACTCTCATAGCTAGTTTCCATCAAATCTATTACCTTTTTTGGGACACTCGGTACAGTATTTCATATTTGCTGCATCCTTTATCATTTCTTGGGACATGCTTGTTTACTATGCAGCAGCATCCTTGAATTTAAATGTGGTTATTTTGACAAGAAAACATTTATGTGAAAGAAACTTTCTTTATGGACATAGTCTATAAGAAATCTGCCAGCCTCATTTGAACATATTTTCTTGCATGTAAGAAACCAGGCAGCCTGATTTGAAAATTCAGTTTCTTATATACAGGGACTTTCTTATGTGCGACAGGACAAGTCACTCAAAGTACATTCTGCTGCACTTGATCAAGTTAAACATCGCTCTATATTTTCCCGGGGGGGGGGGGTACATAACACGTTCAGGGTACGGGTATGTGCCGCCCATATGGGTGGGTTTTCGGGCCGAAAATTCTCTAAACAAGGGTCCTTTTTTGGTAGATTTTCATAGACAAAGGTGGGGCTTTGCTGAAATTCGAAAAAATAGTTCAAAATGGGCAATTTTCCGCTAAAATCCATCATAAAAGTGGGTACCAAGGCAAATTTTGGGAATGACAAGAGGGTACTTTTCTGAAAACCGGGCGGCAGACCCTTTGTCCATCCACATGTCATGTACCCCACCCAAGGCCCCCAAAGGGGGGGTCCCTGGAGCACTGGCGCCCATCATTTTGACAGCATGGAACCCGGAGCCCAAACGATTTCCATAGTGGAGCACTGGAGCACATCGCTTTCTCCATGTGGAGCCCTTTATCTCAAACAATTTTATTTGTGAAGGCCAAGCAAAAAACGGACAACATTTGATTACGAAAACTATATGAATAAGGTGTGAAACTATTTGAGCTTGTTAGTAGATCTCAACATCAACTTTGAAATTTTTTTGAATGAATTTTTGAAGTTTCCAGGTTTCTTCGAGACATTGTTTCTTGAAATCTGGCCATTTTTTATGATTGGAAATCTTTCAGTTAGAGTTTCAATCCTTATGCGCTAGGAATTTTATACTTTTTGTAGCTCATTGCGTCAGAGAGTATTTCTTCCCTTGGCAAAAAGATCAGAACTTGCAGTGAAAATTGACAAACAGATAACGTTGCAAGGAGATTTATATTCGCAAACAATCTACTTTCAGACCTTCAAGGGAGTAGCGTGGCCAGGGTAAATTAAGTAAGGGACATTGACATGAGGTTTTGCCCAGAGGAAAATTTTTGGGACCACGCCCTTTAGTTTGGCTCAGAATGCATCTCCCAATATCATACTTGCCATAAGCGATAAGGAAACTTTTATAATTTTGTGACAGTGGCAGTCATTCTATAAGTCAGAGCGTGAGAAAAGTTTCCGAAGAGATATCTTTTATCTTAGCATAGAAAGCATCCCCTGATTCCACAATTAACAGTGCTAAATGGATGGTTTAATAGTCTTATAAATGAGCTAATTGAGAAGACATCGTGCCTTGTGGACCACACAGCTGCCCACGAAAACTTGACTACTCTTGAGCTTCTCTTATAGTTGTATGAAGGAACTTATTGGTTCCAGTATATGAAAGATGCCTTCATCGATAGAGTGGTCTTCCCGTTTTTCACAAGATGCATTAACCCCAAAAGCTCTCAGCACAATACCAAGATAACCCAAAGTACCGGGTGTCCCAAAAAATGCATACGGATTTGATTGAATCCAGCGCTGTGAATTTAGCTTTAATCATTGTATAATCACACTAAAGATGTTTCTCTAGTTAACTTGAACATAGATACCTCGTTTGTTGATATTGGTACTTTGAGAGAAGACAAGTTAATCTTGAAAGCACAAATTTGCCTCTTCCTCGAAACCAGCGCTTTAGCCTTTTGGCCTAGGCAATTTCTTAAGGAACAGCGTATAAATCAACGATAGCCTTGATGAAATTTGAACAATGTTGGATCTTGTGTTATTCTGTTTTCGAGAAGTCAACCCCCTCCCCCCCCAATCACCCAATGGGAAGTCTCTTAATTTTTCATTGATTTCTGTTCTTAATTTCGATGTGCTTCAGGAATTTGCTCAGGCCAAAAGCCCAAAGCTTTGGTTTGCAAATGCACTCAAATTTGAGCTTTCAAGAAGCACCAATACCAACAAACGAGGTATCTATCTTCAAGGTAACTATCGAGAAACATTTTGAGAGTGATCAGCCATTGGTTAAAGCTAAATTCATATCGCTGGAGTCAACCAAATTTGTATACATTTTTTGAGACATTCGGTATTTTCTAGGGGACTCGTGCTTGTTATCAGCTTTAGTTGCGCATATCCAGTTTAAACCACAAACTGCACTTTCTCGCTCAAGAAACAACGAGTGCAGTCTGGCACTACGCGGCTTGCTAAAACTGACAAAATCCTTTTTTCGCTAATTTTAAGAAGTGGAGCCCTGAAAAGTATGCAATGGAGCCCTGGAGCACAGCAATTTTGTCTTTGGGAGCCCGGAGCCCATTGAAATATGCCCTGGAGACTCGGAGCCAGAGATCCCTTAGGGGGCCTCAGGTATATTTTGTTTTGAAAAGAACATTTTTTTGCGTTGAAAAGAAGCTCTTCCGCGCCCAGGAGCCATAAATTCTGATGTATGCATGCCAATACAATAAATTTCTTCATTAGAAACCGCTTATAAGAAACAGTAGGCTCAATTTTTCGAAAGTTAACAAACAATCCTACCTTAACTGAAAAATAATGTCCAAACAGTTGCTGTAACTGTACAATGTTGCGACATTTTTGAATGCGATAGGAAATTTGAACTGCAGATTACAAAAGATTCTTAGCTCTTTAAATTCAGGTAGGGTTGTTTCATAACATTCGAAAAATGGAGCCTATACCATTTCTTGTACCCTTCTTAAAAGTGGTTTCTTATAAAGAAAATACGTGTATTGTCTACAAAAGTATAGTAACAATTTTAATTTCAATATCTTAATTTCTTATGATAGGACTAGTAGATTATAATATACATACAAATTTACGAAATCAAAATGAAAGCAACAGTAACATAACAACAAGAGCTTGAATTTGCCTTGTCCAGATTATAATAACTGATTAATACTACTTTCCATCTTAAAGACCCATTGCTAACCACGATCCTTTGATGTCCCGAATTCGACTTTCATCGTATCTCTAAGTCTTTTTTTGGACTAGATTCTCTTTGTCTTGCGTTTCATTTAGCGCACAAAGGATGACGGTAGACAATGGGCCTTTAAGTTGCAAAAACGTAACCTGACTAGAAAGCGAGCTTCATAAAGAACCTTGCAGTGCGTCCATTGCAATCACAGAAGGCTCAACTTCGAATAATACCGCAATTTTAGGCCCAAAAATAAGAAACTAATATAGAAACTTCTGCTACTAAAACACCAAAATTTTCATGCGAAATTAATAAACTTTTAGTACTAAGTGCTGATCCAACTTTCTTTTGAAAAGACGTGTATGAGTATCTTTGGATTTTTTTGCGGCACTGTAAATTTCCCAAATTAAAGATTTTGAGAAAACGGGCAAGCTTGAAATACACAAAACGTCATCAAAAACAGGGGATCGATTTAAAGCCATTGCAGATTTTCAAAACAATGAGGAGGGTGTAAAGCCTGGGAATAGGCAACTCAGTTAAAAGTTACCAAAAGTTTATGGTCCCTAGGTACCTAAGTATTTGGAGCTGAAAATAAATGTTCTTTGTAAACTTGTGGAATTTCGAAGGAATTCAATTTCCACGCAAATGGAAATGTTCAAGAATTGGTTACAGAAAACAGGAGCATCATTGTCCCTTGAGACAAGAACATTTTAGGTATCTAGGGACTATAAACTTGCTCTGCCAACATTCCATTGAGTTGCCTATTGCCAAGTTGAAATGAAACACGCTCCTCGTTGTTTTGGACATCTGAAAATCAATCATATGTATTTGACGACTTCAAGCTTGTCCTTTTTCTCGTGATCCTTAATTCGGGAAATTTACCATGTCGAAAAATACTCATAACCGAGGCTAGTATTTTAGCGACAGAACAACGTCTGGAGGATTTCAACCAGCCTTTTACCAACGCAATACACAACAATTTTGGTACATATTTTTAAGGATAGATAGGCGAGCACTGGGCGTGAAAAGTGAGAATCTGATTTGAAATGTCCTATCAGCACATAGCATCGTTCCCTCTATTTCTTTAGGGAGGGGCACGAGCATTTTGCTATCAGGACATTCATTTTCAAAGTAACATTTCCCCCGACAGGCGAAATATTTTTGGAACGAAATGCTGAGAAGAGTCCATTAACAACGGCTTTCCAATAATTTTCTACCAGTTTGTTCTGTGGAAATAATTTGAAAAATGACGCTATTTCGCTATTTCATAAAATATTCGCTATTTCATAGATTCTTTGGCTTATATTGCACATAATTTTCAAAAAGTGTATGCTCAACGCTGGACTCAATGCAAACCGTTTCTTATCGATCTGCCTCATTCATTTGAAGGAATACGCGTGTCTACAAGGGAGATCACTTGAAAGTTCTTACATCCACGAGTGTTTGTAACAGGGTTAAAGTGTTTTCAACCGAGCTCGCTTGAGAATTAATTCCCTCAAAGAAATCAGACACAGTAAGCAGTTGCACAATAGTAAAAACAAACAGAAAAAAGACAGAAAAATACATTGATTGGTACAGGGTCATGGAAAATTTCATCCTAACTTAAAACTTTCAATTTATAATAACTTTTGAAAACCGGTGCTAAAAATGAATTGAAATTGACAATAACAATTAACTTTAACAGTAACAATATACAGGTCATTTTTAAGAGGACGGTGGCTGTTGAGTATTCACATTCACTTCTACGTTTGTGGAACGCTCCTTAATAATTTAACACAACAGGGTGTCCCAAAAACACGTACGCTGTTTGAATGGCTACTGTGGAGGAGCCATAAATCCAACTTGACCCATTTTTCAAATTTTGAATCGACGAGATTTCAACGTAGAGTTTGGCACCGAGTTTCAGCATATCAGATAAGTGGTTGCTGATTTATTAAGAAAGAAATTCAAAATCAGTGGTTGTCTCAAAACCAGAGGATGTTACTTTTATACTTAACCTTATAACTTCACTTTTAGCATAAAATGGACTTAAACTTTGCAGTTATGTCAGGAAACAGATTTGAGAGTAATTAATGACCACATAACTCAACGATATTGACCAGTCAGTCTGCTGAAAGCAATATTCTTGAAACGACTTTATCACTTTTGAGAAGCAAAGTAGCTGATGGACGCATGTCATGGCATGGCCGCCAGCACTTGTGCTCGATATCACCATTTCTAGCAACCTTAGCTATGTTCAATATTCTTGGTTATCACAAAATCCAATTCATGACTATCTGTTTCACTTGTGAACATCAGAAAACTGGGCTAGCTTTGTTTTTTCAATCGATTTCTTTAATTTTAACATATTAGAGAATAATGAATCCTCTGGTTTTGAGGCGGCCAATAATTTTGGCTTTCTTGCTCCATAAATCAGCAACTAGTGATCAGATTTATTCAAGCACGGTGTCAAACTTTTAGTTGAAGTCTCTTCTATTAAAAATCTTAACAATGTAAAAATGTGATTTATGGTTGCTTCGCAGCAGCCACTCAAACAGCGCACATGTTTTTGGGACACCCTGTACAGTACTGTTGTCCAAAATATCTAAAATTTCACAATTGGTCGGATAAAAAGATTATTCTGCCCTGAAGGGATACAGTAACTTTGAAAGGTCAAACATTATGGCAAGGAGAATTCATTTTTTGCGGTTTTCTTTTTATCTGAGAATATCTCACAAAAATAAACCTTTACAGAATTAAAAAAAGGATGGTATCATATTGAAACAATTTTTGCTAACTTAAAGGTGACCTGAAGTGAATTTTTTCATTAAGCAAATAAACAGCATTGTCAAATGATAAGAAATCCTGTTTAAATTTTTTTCACAAAACTTTCGTTTTCAAGTTATCCATTGATTTTATGTTTCAGCTGATGACGTCATTTTTGTTTGCAAATGACTAGGATAACATATGGAAATGTACCGGGTGTCCCAAAATGATGTATTATTCCTTGATTGCTTACATATCCATAACCAATTAACCGATTTTCAAAAACTTTGTTTTATTTGATTGCCTGAAGGCTAAATTGTATTTCAAGATGTTGGTTGCGGTTTTACCACGGCGTTTTCATGCCGAAAAGAAGATCGACAAACTTGCTCAAATTCAAGCCTTAGATGGTATGAGAAATAAACAGCCTATTTTTCTAGTCAACATTTTAGATGTATTGTGATACAAAAGGCTGACCTCGTATTCGTATTCTCTTAATTCCGTATTAACTGAATTCCTATTCTCTGAACGCCATATATTCTATGAACGACATATAAGAATAGCCTTTTGCACCACATCTAAAATGTTGGCTGGCAAAGAACGCCGTTTCTTGTTCATGCTATCTAAGGCTTGAATTGGGGTAGCTTTAGCGATCTTCTTTTCAACATGAAGAAATCGGCCTAAACCACAGCCAACATCCTCAAATACAATTTAGCCTTGGAACAATCGGATAAAATAAAGTTTTTGAACATCGGTTCATTGGTTATGGAGATATAAGCAATCAAACGAAAATACATCATTTTGAGACACCCGGTAGCTGTTTCTGATCTTTGAAAGATTGCATTTCAGCTGAGCTAAATAGATTTAACATAAATTGCCTCATGACTTAATATGGTGTTTACATAGGCATGTTAATGGTGCAAAGTTTTTAATAAGATTTCTCTTTGGAGACATGGTCAGCCTTGTATAGCCTTCTTTACTTTTTGCAAACAAAATGACATCTTCAGCCAACAGTACAAAACAGTGGATAACTCGAAAATGAGACAAGGTATCCACAAATCTTAAACGGCATTTTTTATCATTTAACTGCGCTATTCATTTGCATCAATAGAGATTTTCGCTTCAGATCACGTTTAAGGGACTAATCATTTCAACGAGATAAGTCATCTTATTAGTCCTACGAGGGTGTTCAATAATCATATGTTAAGTCCTTTTGGGATTTGCGCTCATCATATTCATCCTCGTCCTTCAGTATCTCTTGCAGGTGCGGTTGTGTACGTATCATCTGCCGATATGCATACATATTGATCAAATTGCAGAGACTTTTCAACTCATTTAGATAAAATAAATAAATATTTAACAACAGAACACCCATGATACTTCAAAAATTCCATGTCATTTTAATAGTTTTGGACGCAGGACTATAACTCTGCAAAAAATCTCCTTCGGCAAAAATCCATCCGTTTTCAAGGAAATCCGTAAAATTTCCAATATTGGTTTGAAAATCTGATATGCCCTTTCAGAAAAGTGAGAGTGAGACAACCCTTAGAAGTGTGCCCTCTAACCCGGCAGAAATGCCTTCCTTGCATAAAGTTATGAACATCGTCATTCAAGTGCCTCTGACCCTAAAACCAAGTAAAACTGTGGTATGTTTCGTCGTCAGAGCTGAAGTCTTCTCCATGTTCCTAGAATAGAGTAACAGCTTCAATTAGCGTATTTAGTGACATACAGTCAATGGCAGGCACATACTGTACTTAGCTATCCAATGACACTTTTTTTCAATGTTCATTCTACTGGGTGTCCTAAAAAAGCACTCCTGTTTAAAAAATCACCAAAAATTGATTATCAAACTTTTGATAAAAATTGTTTGACTTGCTTTGTCAAAGACCCAAAAATATTTATAGATGTTAAAAATGTTTGCTTTGATGCGAGAAGGTAGAAAAATTACACATTGAAGAACCATATTTTGAGCTATACTTTTTAAGCAAAATATTCAATCTTGGCTAACAATCAAAACTTTGAAATTTTTCATCCTCATCGAAATCTGGTGTGCATTTCTTTCTGTCATTTATGACCAAACTAGATGCGTTATATGAACAAAGGAATTGATCTGGCAAGCATAAATGCTTTTTTGCAGTATGTTTCAAAACCAGGTAGCCCTAAAAAGGCTAATTTGTTAATTTAAACCAGTTACAAGGTCAGCTATGTCTGGGAAAATAATTTGGTCCTTGATCTACTTGTAAAAAAGGAATTGAAGATCGGCCTTGTGATCAAATTTTGGTGATTTTTGAAACGGGAGTGCTTTTTTTGGAACACGTGGCATTTCCATATGCAGCACTAAAATGCACCAGTGACTAGGTATGGCTACTCTTTTCAAAATCTAAAAATTCAACCCCATTTTCCTCAGGTAGTTATTGAATCTTTAAGCTAAAACCATACGAACCATACAGTAAAAACCCGCATAAAAGAACACATGTTTGGGGGTTCAGGCTGATCTCAACCATATTTATCGGGTGTTTTCTGCGAAATCAGGCTGAAAGAGTTCTTAAGGTGTTCTCAACATGTAGGAATTCAGAATTTAATACCAAACAGCATGTTGTGTTTGCAACAAATAAAGACTGTTTTGTTAATGACAGAAGACAGATGATCACATTCATTTGGTTGCATAATTGTTTTTAGCAAACTTCAAACACATTGACAGTATCTAATTCAGTAACTCATGCCATCCAGCTTTTCACATAAGAACAATTTTCATTTTTCAGGCTTAATGTGTTCTTATGTTGTCCATGATACTTTTTGAACCAAATTTCATCCTGAGTGTTCTTAATCCACTTGTTATCTTATGCGGGTTTTTACTGTATAATAACATAAGGTATACCTTCGGGGAATCGATTCTTTCTCTTGTTCACCCTACTACCTACTCAATTCTAAAAGGTTCAATATGGTCATTTTGTGTACATTTGTGTATTTTATATTTGAGAAGAAGCTCCCGATGGAAAGTTGGTTCTACGTTTAAGTCATCACTTTCTCCAGCAATAAAGGAAGACGAATGAAAAACAAACAGAGGAAGATACTGGATATATTTGTTGTATTTATGACATGTTTTGTATAAAAAAGATGTCTTGCTACAGTGGATACGTTGTTGTTTTTAGTAATTGCATACTTATGTACAAAATCACCATCAAACTTACCAGTTCCTTCAACTATTCCATGCTCTTCATCAATGAGTTCATTAAGAAAGTAATCCTCCTGAAAGTGGCACAAAATTGTTTCAGTTTTAATAAAAAATCCTCTCCCCCAACAAAGGTGACTGTGAAAATACACATGCATTAAAGTCCCGCATATAAGAAAGACTTTTTCAATTTCAGGTTCAGGTCTGACATGTTTCTTATGAAATGATGTAAAATTCAAATCAGGGAAAAGTTTCTTATCAGAAAAATCATGCACTATCGATTAGCTACTCAGACACAAGCTTCATGACTGTGATTAAAACATATTATTCTGATTTGCATTTGTAAATTTTCCCTTCCAGGAAATGATATAATTGTTCCAGGAAGGTGTTTTTTGCTTAGTTTTGTTAAATAAGAAACAATGTTCTTTTCAGACATGTACTAGTTTCTTACAAAATGGAGTATTGTTTTGAAAATCAGGGTCTGTGTTTCTTAAAGTTGTGTTTCTTATATGCGGGACAATACTGTACTAGATAGAGTTACTGGTTGAGTTTCGAGCGTATTTTTGAAAGAAAAAGCATGGCTTAGACTCTATGGTGCAGTGTTCATAAAAAATCAATTTGTAAGCTGCAAGGAGCAATTTTGCTTGCCACACATTTAGAATAATCACTTCACATAACGGGTGTCCCAAAAAAATGTATACAGATTTGGTTGACTCCAGCGATGTGAATTTAGCTTTAACCAATGGCTAATCACTCTCAAAATGTTCCTCGATAGCTATCTTGGACATAGATACCTTGTTTTTTGTTATTGGTGCTTTGAGAGCAGAAATATCAATCTTGAAAGCTCAAATTTGCGCCAACTTGCAAACCAGAGCTTTGGTCTTTTGGCCTAAGCAAATTCCTGAACCACATCGAAATTAAGAACTGAAATTAAAGAATCATTTTCTGTTTCAAGAACAAATACAGTTAGAGGTACAGGTTGAGCAGCAAGCAGCAAGCTTCGCAAATCCAAAAAGAATTTTTTCTAAAGGTTGGTCATGACTAATTTAACAATTCTGTAATCCTGCCAATGATAGTAGCTTCATCTTATTCTAA
Source organism: Aurelia coerulea (assembly GCA_039566865.1). Classification (NCBI taxonomy): domain Eukaryota; kingdom Metazoa; phylum Cnidaria; class Scyphozoa; order Semaeostomeae; family Ulmaridae; genus Aurelia; species Aurelia coerulea. Next base: position 287,618 of record CM076947.1, on the reverse strand, counting down.
TAATTGTGTTGCATCAGCAGAAGGTAAATATAAAACCTCCTGATAATTGTCAAGTATCCAATTACCCTTCTAGAGAGCTTTTGCCTTATCTGTACGGTAAGCTTATCGAGAACTGTTAGTAGAATCACACAAACTGATTTGTTTATACATTTCTACCTAGCATTTGAAGGTAGTTTCAGGACGCTGAGAAACTGAGCTTATTGAAGCAGCGTCCTGGTCCTTCCTCTTGATGTGACCACACCTCATGAATCCTGAAGCATGGAATTGTAGAGAGTTGGTGACTCTTCTCACACTTTGTAGCAGGTTCGGTATGGCGGAGACTCGAACCACCAACCTTCAGATTGGTAGTCAAGCGTGCTACCACCGAGTCATCCCCACTATGTGAACTGACACATTCACAAACTGATTAGTAACAGTCTTTTAATGTTACCTCTTGTGCAGCTTGTTCTTCGCTTTCAGTCTTGGCAGTAAACTGACTGGTTTTTCCCTATTAAGAGAATAGTCATTAAAACATTTGGTGAAATAAGACCCATTTTCCTGGCTACAATGTTCACGTAAGCAATGATTATTTTTGATGTTTTTATTGAAAGACAGGACATACAGTATCCATTGCAAGTCTTAACTTGATTTTATCCAGATGACCAAAGTAGAAAAAGTAGCGTTTAGCAAAAAACAAGTAGTAACTAAACAAGTAGTAACTGTTGAAGAATTTTGCATATGATTAATTCACAAGTTCTTTTAGCAAAAGAATACATTTGACATTTGTAAATACACTCATTTTTTTATAAGAACCCAAGGTCCGGGTCTGGTAGGCGTAAATTTTGGGGCCGTTTTGCTACCAAAAGTTTCTTACGTGTTTCTTATTTTTTTAATGCGGGAAGTGTATCGGGTGTCTCAAAAAAGTACCCCTTTTTGACTGGAAATAGGAACAAACCAATAAGATATCATTACTCCCCGAGTTCACAGCTAAATTTATCAATGTTCAACTTAGATGCACATACCTTGCATTTTGAAATCGTCCACCACCCACCAGAGATACAAGTTGGCAAAGTCAAAATTTATAGTGCACCTAAAACCAGAGGTTTTGAAAAAGGGCCTAGCCATGATTTGTATCCTGGACATTTTCCAAAGCACTGTAAACTTTAATTTTCCATTCTTTACTTTTGAAAAGAATGAAAGGCACATGGACCTGGCGTTGATTAAATGAATATAATAAAAATGAGGTAAGAATGATAAAGTTGTGCCACATGTCCAAAAATAAGCGAGCATGTGCTTCTTTTCCTCTTATTTGATACAAAGCACTTGGGATGGAATGTAATGCAAGGACCGATTCCTCAAAAGAAAAGTCATTTCAAAAACAACTGAAGCAATTCAAGGTATAAATCTTGTCAAAAGTAAAAACTAAAGGTCAAAGTTGAAAATTCTTTTGCAAAATGCCTGTTTGTTTTGTCAAATTATGGCTAGGCGATTTCTCAAAACCTCTGGTTTCAGGTGCACTCCAAATTTTGACCTTGCAACCTCATATCTCTGGTGTTTGGCGGTAGATTTCAAAATGCAAGGTATCTGCATTTAAATTGAAGATCAACAAATGTAGCTATGAATTCAAAAAGTCCAGACATTTTATCGTTTTGTTCCCTTGTTCAGTCAAAAGGGGGTACTTTTTTGAGACACCCGGCAGAGTCAATTTTGTTTTGTCTAAGGGGCTCCCAAATCACTTAGTAAGATCTCAAAACCAGTAAATAACATGATTCGCACTCAAAATAGTGTCCACAGTACCATGTCAAAATATTTTTGTGTACGATAGAAAAATTAAAACTGTAAATTACAGAAGTTTCTTAGCTTTTTCAATTCAGGTAGGGTTGCTTTTAGCCTTCGAAAAACGAGCCTACCGTTTCTTATAAGTGGTTTCTTATAAAGAAATGAGTTTACTGTAGATTTGAAATAATACTACCGGGTGTCCCAAAATAATGTATTGTCGCTTCATTGCTTATATCTCCATAACCAATTCCATCCGATTGCCGAAAGGCTAGATTGTATTCGTGGATGTTGGCTGTGGTTTAGGCAGATTTCTTCATGTCGAAAAGAAGATCGATAAAGCTGCTCAAATTCAAGCATTAGATAGCATGAAAAAGAAACGGCCTTCTTTGCCAGTCAACATTTCAGATGCGATGCAAAAGGCTGAACTTATATGTCGTTCAGAGAATACGAATTCAGTTAATACTGAGTTCAGAGAATACGAATACGAGTTCAGCCTTTCGTATCACATATCACATTTAAATGTTGACTGGGAAAATAGGCCGTTTCTTCCTCATGTCGTCCAAGGATTGAATTTGAGCAAGTTCATCGATCTTTTTTTCGACATGAAAACGCCCTGGTAAAACTACAACCAATATCTTGAAATACAATTTAGCTTTTAGGCAATCAAATAAAACAATTTTTGTTGAAAATCGGTTCATTGGTTATGGACATGTAAGCAAACAAACAATAATACATCATTTTGGGACACCTGGCATAATAAAAAAGAAGTCTCTTTCAAAATTCATGAGAAGTGATTTCACAGCCTTGACGAGAAAATGAATGAATGAATCTTCTGATCAATGCACGATGTTTCTAAGTTATCCCCTTTCTTTCAGACTTGGAGCATTTGGCCTCGGACAGAAAACACTTGTGAACATGTCTATTGCTAAATATTGTTTGGTTCTCTCAAATGAAAAGTGCCCACATCCTATATTTGTGGTAAATCATATCTGCCAACAGCAAAAACAATGGGTTCATACTTCGTCTGAAAGCGTCAAGTTATTTCCAAAATGAAAGGGACAATGTATAACATATGTTGTAGCTACTTACTGCCTGCATGCTCTCAGTAATTCTTTCAAATGAGGGATGATCTTCATATCTAGAAATTGTAAGGATATCATTTACAAAATAGAATGGAATAGTGAAGTTAAATTTGTCAGTTGCCAATTGATGTGATGTCAAACTTCGCAGGTTCTAATCACGAAATGAGACATGCACTCAAGCATATATATAAGCATATAAGAAGGCCAGACCAGAGCGGTTACCGATTATACGTTAGTATGAAGGAGAAAATCTTGATGAAATTACTTCTTGTAGAGCTTCTAGTAATATCTGGCACGAGAAGGATTCTTTGATGTCGCACTATCATTGCTAAAGTCCAGTTGCACGATGTGGCCCACAGGGCGACATCAAACGGCATTAGCAATACATATGCAAATATATTTCTATCTCATCTGTCAAGGACATGTAAAGGATTACAGCACCTACCCCCCAGCAAAGTTGATGTTATTCAGATCATATAATGAAATGCAGTCTGTCACGTATCTGATTAGCTGCAACAAAGTCAGACGTCAACACAACGGATTTATTTGTCAATCTAACGGGTGAGCCAGAAAAAAATTCCCATTTTCGAAAATTCGTACTTCATAGATTTGAATTATTCAAATTCTATTTAAAAGCTAAAAGATCGAAGTATTTTCGTGATTTTTCTCGTCTTCTTACGAACACTGCAAATAAAGGTAATTCAACTTTAAAAAATTTCATTGTTGCAAAATAATTCCAAAAGGGCCAAAAACACTTGATCAAATCATGAGGACTCTCCCCACACAGAACAATACGCACAGGCGTTTCACCTCTCTCAAGAGTAATAAGACAAAGATTCTCAAACAGATACTAAAAATTTTCAATCCAATGGCAAGAAATGTGCAGACCCAACCCAACAGAAATTGAATTTTGTCTGTTGTTCTGAGCGAGGAGTCTTTTGTGATTTGATCAAGTATTCTAGGCCTTTTTCTGTCATTTTGCAACCCACCAAGTTTTTCTAAATTTGAATTTACCGATTTTTCCAGTGCTCGTAAGAAGGCGAGAAAAATCACGAAAATACTTCAATCTTTTGGCTGTCAAGCAAACATTGATTCATTCAAATCCATCCAGTACTCTTGATGCTATGAATTCTCAAGTGGGAACTTTTTTCTGGTTCACCCGGTATGTATTTGAAACCAAGGAGTGTTAGTCGTTCTCACTCTCTACGGTCTTAGAAAGTTAGTAGGATTAGTAGCCATTCAAATTTCCTACTCTTTGTATTGTCATTATCACCCAATCAAATGTGTGATAGTGCTTTCAATTAAGTATACCTTCTGTCGTGAATAGTTGCTAAGGCCTCTGTTGCTTTAGCACGGGCATGGTCTATTGCCAACACAATTGTATTTTTATCATTGTCTGCAAAACAAAATTAGAGCGATTAAATGATGCATTTCTTTCGCTGTAAAACGAATTTTTAAGCAGGATTGTTCTCACAGTTTTTACTAAAAACTGTATAGCTTGGTTTCCATTAAATCGCAAAATATCGTAAGTGTCGCAGAGATAGAAAATTTCTACCAGGCTTATGTTCGATCTCATGTGATAATGGTTCTGGTGCTTTGTCCAAGCCAAGAGAGTTCCAAATTCTGGTGCTTTCATTAGTAAAGAATTACACACGTTTGTTATTGCATTTCAGTTGGATTCAGGTCCTGGAAGCTCAACATAGGTTTCAATGATTTTGAATGCAAGCTCCACAAAAATTCCAATGCGACTACAATTCCAACTCACACACAAGCAGCTAAGGCAAGTGAAAAACATCGTTGCCTTTCGGGGCTCACTCCACGGAATGGAATTGTACAATTTACATAATCAGTGTACCTAACATAAATCAATAAGTAAACGTATGAAGTGTGTATGATTTTTCTCATGAGACATTTTACCCCGATTTGAATTTTGCCTCATTTTATAAAAAACCTACAGTCGCGGCAAAAGTTTAAGACCACATTTTTGTCAACAACGTTTCTTGGCCTTACGATATGGACCCCTACCACTCTGCCTATTTTACTCTCTTAGAATTCATTTAGATCAGCTTTCCATGTAGATTCAAACATTTTGATGTTGTTTTTTAAATTTCGGCGCCATTTTGCTATGACGTCACACTGAAATCTATGGAAATGTTCGGAAATTACAGTAGTTCTGCCGACAAGGGGTGTGACCCAAAAATTGTGTTACTCAGCTGGATTTTACATCAATCTATCCACAATTCATTTCTATGATTTGTTTGCAAAATATCAAAACTCCACGAAGAATATTGTTTCAGGTAAAAAGGTAGTAGATGGCATTCAGTCCACAGCTATGGCCATAAGTTTAAGACAAGCCCTTGGAGTTTTAGTCTGAAGTTACAAATCACATAGTTATTCGAATTAATGTTCAAGAATCATTTCATTATTTGAATTATCGAACATCACAGGCTCTTACCTCATGAGCACAGATTGTTTTTCACGCTTTTCCAAGGGTGGTCTTAAAGGTGGTGTGAAGCGAAAATTTTTATTGATGCAAATGAATAGCGCAGTTGATTGATAAAGAATGTCGTTTACATTTTTTTGATACCTTGTTTTATTTTAGAGTTATCCACTGTTTTGTACGATTTGCTGATGACGTCATTTTGTTTGTAAAATGTAAAGAAAGTATACAAGGTTGGCCATGTTTCCAAAGAGAAATCTAATTAAAAAACTTTGTACAATCAACATGCCTTTCTAAACATCATATTAAGTCATGAGGCAATTTATATAACATCTATTCAGCTCAGCTGAAATATTTCTTACCACTGTAACCTTTCAAAAATCAGATACAGTTATATTTCCATATGTTATCCTAGTAATTTGCAAACAAAATGACGTCATGATCTGCAATTTAATGTCAGTGGATAACTTGAAAACGAACTGAGGTATCAAAAAAATTTAAACGACATTCTTTATCATTCAACTGCGCTATTCATTTGCATCAATAAAAATTTTCGCTTCACACCACCTTTAAACTTATGGCCATAGCTTTGGACATAAGGCCCTCCACTACCTTTTTCCCTTGAGCAATATTCTTCGTGGATTTTCGATATTTTGCAAACAAATCATAGAAATGAATTGTGCATAGATTGATGTAAAATCCAGCTGAGTAACACAATTTTTGGGTCACACCCCTTGTCGGCAGAACCACTGTAATTTCCGAGAATTTCCATAGGTTTCATTGTGACGTCATGGCAAAATGGCACCGAAATAAAAAAACCACATCAAAATTTGGAATCCACAGGGAAATTTGATCTAAATGAATTCTAAGAGAGTAAAATAGGCAGAGTGGAAGGGGTCCATATCGTAAGGCCAAGAAACGTTGTTGACAAAAATGTGGTCTTAAACTTTTGGCCACGACTGTATATCAGACCTGAAATTGAAAGGTTATTTCTTATATGCGGGACACTACTGTACCTACCAACTGTGTTCTTTCAAGGCAAGACATACTGTCCTCAGACCTTGGAACACAAACCATAACTTGTGGCCTTCTCTCTCCTCTTAGACTTTCGAATATTACTATAAAAGTCATCATTTCCTCGCATCCTTTGCACCACGCAGCTAACATGAGGAAAAGTGCCCCTGCATTATTTGGCTGTTTCATGTCTCCATTCTCTTTATCTCTTTGAGTTATTAGATGTTATGAAATTCTACAGTACGAGTTACCTTCCAGAATTTAAAGGATCACAAGTTGAAATAAGAAAAACTAGGCTTGGCGAGGAATGTCGCAATCAGCAGTGGCTTTGGATGTGTGGCATTCCTAAATGTCATCAAAATTGAGCAGAAATCAGGAACAAATTTGCTGCAAACTCAGAACAGACGTCGTGAAATTTGTCTCGCAATTTAGGTCCTTTTATTCCGCTAACAATTGCCCCGATCTTTCCTTGTAAATCTAAATATTCGCTGCAAACTTGCTTCTGGTTTCACGTATCTCGATACATGGATGAATAGGGTATTGGTTTAAGAGCCTACCATTGTTCAATCTCTTTGACACCACTGAAATAGACCAGAATGTGGTTGTTGCTGTTGTTCCAAAGTTTCTCAACACGCTGCACATGAAACAGAAAGCAAACACTGAGCAAGTTCTTCAAGAAGCGCGATTTCGCTAAATCCTCTATGAAATTTGCAATCGATCTTTATCTAAGAACGAATAAAATAGATAAATTACGATTGCGGAGTGGAAAATCCCTCAAGACGACATGTTCACCTAAAGTGCATGATGGGTTTCATTGTCAGTGAGATCGTTGTGTGGTGTGGTGAGTAACTGAGCGGCATTTTCCGTTAGGCAACTAAGATTAAGATTGTCAAAATGCACGCCTGGATGCAGCACGCACAATGGGCCTAAGTTGCCCATAATATGCAGTAAAAACATATGGTAAAAACCCGCACATAAGAACCTAAGATTTTGAACTCAGCCTGTTTAGGTTCTTATGCAACGAGACACATCCAGTAATCACGGTGTAGGTTCTTAACAAAAGGAAATATGTGAATCTAAATCTTAGCCAAGCTTATTAACTTTCTTGACCCTATCCATTTCAACCCAAGATTGCCCAGTTTACCCCTGCAGGTCCTGCCTATCACAGTTCTGTAAGTAATATTTTGGAGTACACGAAAGAGGTTGATTGGCAAAAAGTTGCATTTATTTAACATTGAATGAGTGAAACCCTGCATCAAGAACCTAGTTGTGACAAAATACATGATTTCAGGCTGTAGGTTCTTAATAAATGAACGTTTTATGTGCGCATTTTTACTGTAGCCTCCAGATTACTGAAATAGTGACGAAAACCATCCTGTTTTCACACATTTTGATTTGAATTAGCAATTCACTTGGTTGCAAAAACTTCCAGTTGATTTTAAAACGCAGTTTCTTTTTCGGGGGTACCTGATGGAAACCCATTTCAGCCAGACCTGACCCATTTCAGTCTGATGATAAAGTCAACAACAACAATAGCAATGAGCCCAACTTTGGAAATCATGCACGAAAGGACTGATGTGCACCTTTAATGAAAGTTTGGAATTATTTTCCAGTTTCAACGTTGGAGCCATCAAAAATTGGTGAATATAAAGCAAAAATATGCGGTAGATTCAAAATTCATGTCAGAGGTAATCCTCGAAAGTCAATAAATTCATGTTCTATGCATCATTCTCCCAATAAAATCGTCTGAATATGGGCCGGTATCCACACAAAAAATCCAACAAGTAGAGTAAAATTTGTGGCAAAGAGCCTCCTGGCAAGGCTCGTGAACCCCAGCCCCCCACAACTGGCTTCGGCCCTCTTCAGCCATGCTATCAAATAGTAGGTTCTTATATGCGGGGATGTATTGTATTTTAAGCGCACTACACGCTTTTTTTATAAGAAACTAAGAATTTGGTCCAGTACTAAAAAGTTCTTAAAATTATCAGCTGTTCAGTACTCAGAGTTTCTTACGAGTTTCTTAGGGGCTCCATGACAATCGTTATGTTCACTACCTGTGCCCTCGTGAACATTACAAAACAAGGTTTTTTCGAGCCTTTCCAATGTTTAGACATTACTCAAGTACCTTACGAGTAATATGATACAGGAAACAAATGAGAGTAAAGTAAAAATTTGTCAGGGATTTCCTAATCAAAAAATAGTTTCTTAACGTATATTTTCCCAGCACAAGAGATTCTTAAATTTTTGGCGATCTGAGAGTTGAGCTTCTAATGGGCAGTTTCTTAAAAAAAACGTGTATCTTTCCAGCAACACAGTAAAATTTTCAATCTGGTTTTTTATATGCAAGAAAATATTTGCAAGAAAATAAATGTAAACCAATTATTCGTATTATATTCTGAACACACTGATTGCAGCAAATCATCAGTCAAATTGAGAACACGAATATTTCATGTCAACAGTCCCGGAAGAAAACTTCTTTTATCTCTGACCGGGTGGTCTAATGCCCGCCTCTATTCGGGCGGTAAAATCCTGGCTCTAAATTATAAAGTGACAAATTCTTGGCTCTCTAACCGGCTATTCGAGGGTCTAACTCTCGGCTCTCATCAGGGATTAGAAGCCTGAATCTAAATTCTAAAGCCTTAAATTCTTGGCTCTCTGACCAGCTGCTCGAGGAGTAGACTTCCGCCCCTGTTCGGGGGGTAAAATCTTGGCTCTAAATTGTAAAGCCGTAAATTCTTGGGTCTCCGACCCGGTGCTCGGGGGTCTGACTCGCGCGGGAGATAAAACTTTGCCCTAAATTTCAAAGCACTAAATTCTTGGCTGTCAGATCGGCTGCTCGAGGGTCTAACTCCCGTTGGAGTAAAATTCTTGCTCTAAATTTCAAAGCCATAAATTCTTGGCTCTCTGACCGGCTGCTCGAGGGTCTAACTGCCGGGTCTAAACTTGAGGTATAATTTTTTAGCCCTCTGTTCGAAGGGCTAACTCCCGGCTCTAAACTCGAAATGTAAATTTTTAGCTCTCTGACCGGCAGCTCGAGGGTCTAACTGCCGGGTCTAAACTTGAGGTATAAATTTTTAGCCCTCTGTTCGAGGAGCTAACTCTTGCCTCTAAATTCGAGGTGCAAATTTTTATCAGTCTAAACTCGAAGTATAAATATTTAACTCTCTGACCGGCAGCTCGAGGTTCTAACTCCCAGGTCTAAACTCGAGATATAAATTTTTAGTTCTCTAAACGGCAGCTCGAGGGTCTAACTCCTGGGTATCAACTAGAGGCGTAAATTTTTAGCTCTCTCACCGGCAGCAAGAGGGTCTAACTCCCGCCTCTAAATTCGAGGTGTAAATTTTTAGCTCTCTGACGGACAGCTCGCGGGTCTAACTCCCAGCTCTAAACTCGAGATGTAAATTTCTAGCTCTCTCACCGGCAGCAAGAGGGTCTAACTCCCAGCTCTAAATTCGAGGTGTAAATTTTTAGCTCTCTGACGGACAGCTCGAGGGTCTAACTCCAAGGTCTAAAATCGAGGCGTAAAAATTGGCCCTCTGTTAGAAGGGCTAACTCCTGCCTCTAAATTCGAGGTGTAAATTTTTAGCTCTCTCACAGGCAGCTCGAGGGTCTAACTACCGGGTCTAAACTCGAGGTATAAATATTTGGCTCTCTCACCGGCAGCTCGAGGGTCTAACTGCCGGGTCTAAACTTGAGCTATAAACTTTTAGCCCTCTGTTCAAAGGGCTAACTCCCGCCTCTAAATTCGAGGTGACAAATTTTTAGCTCTCTCATAGGCAGCTAGAGGGTCTAACTACCGGGTCTAAACTCGAGGTATAAATATTTGGTTCTCTCTCCGGCAGCTCGAGGGTCTAACTGCCGGGTCTAACCTTGAGCTATAAATTTTTAGCCCTCTGTTCGAGGAGCTAACTCTTGCCTCTAAATTCGAGGTGCAAATTTTTATCAGTCTAAACTCGAAGTATAAATATTTAACTCTCTGACCGGCAGCTCGAGGTCCTAACTCCCAGGTCTAAACTCGAGATATAAATTTTTAGTTCTCTAAACGGCAGCTCGAGGGTCTAACTCGGGTATCAACTAGAGGCGTAAATTTTTAGCTCTCTCACCGGCAGCAAGAGGGTCTAACTCCCGCCTCTAAATTCGAGGTGTAAATATTTGGCTCTCTCTCCTGCAGCTCGAGGGTCTAACTGCCGGGTCTAAATTTGAGGTATAAACTTTTAGCCCTCTGTTCAAAGGGCTAACTCCCGCCTCTAAATTCGAGGTGTAAATTTTTAGCTCTCTCACAGGCAGCTAGAGGGTCTAACTACCGGGTCTAAACTCGAGGTATAAATATTTGGCTCTCTCACCGGCAGCTCGAGGGTCTAACTGCCGGGTCTAAACTTGAACTATAAATTTTTAGCCCTCTGTTCGAGGAGCTAACTCTTGCCTCTAAATTCGAGGTGCAAATTTTTATCAGTCTAAACTCGAAGTATAAATATTTAACTCTCTGACCGGCAGCTCGAGGTTCTAACTCCCAGGTCTAAACTCGAGATATAAATTTTTAGTTCTCTAAACGGCAGCTCGAGGGTCTAACTCCTGGGTATCAACTAGAGGCGTAAATTTTTAGCTCTCTCACCGGCAGCAAGAGGGTCTAACTCCCGCCTCTAAATTCGAGGTGTAAATTTTTAGCTCTCTGACGGACAGCTCGCGGGTCTAATTCCAAGGTCTAAAATCGAGGCGTAAAAATTGGCCCTCTGTTAGAAGGGCTAACTCCTGCCTCTAAATTCGAGGTGCAAATTTTTATCAGTCTAAACTCGAAGTATAAATATTTAACTCTCTGAACGGCAGCTCGAGGTTCTAACTCCCAGGTCTAAACTCGACATATAAATTTTTAGTTCTCTCGCCGGAAGCTCGAGGGTCTAACTCCCGGGTCTAAAATTGAGGCGTAAATATTTAGCTCTCTGACCGGCAGCCTGAGGGTCTTACTGCCGGGTCTAAACTTGAGGCATAAATTTTTAGCCCTCTATTCGAGGAGCTAACTCTTGCCTCTAAATTCGAGGTGCAAATTTTTATAAGTCTAAACTCGAAGTATAAATATTTAACTCTCTGACCGGCAGCTCGAGGTTCTAACTCCCAGGTCTAAACTCGAGATATAAATTTTTAGCTCTCTAAACGGCAGCAAGAGGGTCTAACTCCCGCCTCTAAATTCGAGGTGTAAATTTTTAGCTCTCTGGCGGACAGCTCGCGGGTCTAACTCCCGGGTCTAAAACCGTGGCGTGAATTTTTAGCTCTCTGACCGGCAGCTCGAGGGACTAACTGCCGGGTCTAAACTTGAGGTATAAATTTCTAGCCCTCTGTTCGAGGAGCTAACTCTTGCCTCTAAATTCGAGGTGCAAATTTTTATCAGTCTAAACTCGAAGTATAAATATTTAGCTCTCTGACCGGCAGCTCGAGGTTCTAACTCCCGAGTCTAAACTCGAGATGTAAATTTTTAGCTCTCTAAACGGCAGCTCGAGGGTCTAACTCCCGGGTTTAAAATCGAGTCGTTAATTTTTAGCTCTCTGACCGGCAGCTCGAGGGTCTTACTGCCGGGTCTAAACTTGAGGTAAAATTTTTTAGCCCTTTGTTCGAAGGGCTAACTCCCGCCTCTAAATTCGAGGTGTAAATTTTTAGCTCTCTTGCCGGCAGCTCGAGGGTCTAACTACCGGCTCTAAACTCGAGATGTAAATTTTTTGTTCTCTCAGCGGCAGCTCGAGGGTCTAACTCCCGGGTCTAAAATTGAGGCGTAAATTTTTAGCTCTCTGACCGGCAGCCTGAGGGTCTTACTGCCGGGTCTAAATTTGAGGTATAAACTTTTAGCCCTCTGACCGGCAGCCTGAGGGTCTTACTGCCGGGTCTAAATTTGAGGTATAAACTTTTAGCCCTCTGTTCAAAGGGCTAACTCCCGCCTCTAAATTCGAGGTGTAAATTTTTAGCTCTCTCACAGGCAGCTAGAGGGTCTAACTACCGGGTCTAAACTCGAGTCGTTAATTTTTAGTTCTCTGACCGGCAGCTCGAGGGACTAACTGCCGGGTCTAAACTCGAGATATAAATTTTTAGTTCTCTAAACGGCAGCTCGAGGGTCTAACTCCTGGGTATCAACTAGAGGCGTAAATTTTTAGCTCCCTCACCGGCAGCAAGAGGGTCTAACTCCCGCCTCTAAATTCGAGGTGTAAATTTTTAGCTCTCTCACAGGCAGCTAGAGGGTCTAACTACCGGGTCTAAACTCGAGGTATAAATATTTGGCTCTCTCACCGGCAGCTCGAGGGTCTAACTGCCGGGTCTAAACTTGAACAATAAACTTTTAGCCCTCTGTTCAAAGGGCTAACTCCCGCCTCTAAATTCGAGGTGTAAATTTTTAGCTCTCTCACAGGCAGCTAGAGGGTCTAACTACCGGGTCTAAACTCGAGGTATAAATATTTGGCTCACTCACCGGCAGCTCGAGGGTCTAACTGCCGGGTCTAAACTTGAGCTATAAATTTTTAGCCCTCTGTTCGAGGAGCTAACTCCCTCCTCTAAATTCGAGGTGTAAATTTTTAGCTCTCTGACGGACAGCTCGCGGGTCTAATTCCAAGGTCTAAAATCGAGGCGTAAAAATTGGCCCTCTGTTAGAAAGGCTAACTCCTGCCTCTAAATTCGAGGTGTAAATTTTAGCTCTCTCACAGGCAGCTAGAGGGTCTAACTACCGGGTCTAAACTCGAGCTATAAATATTTGGCTTTCTCACCGGCAGCTACAGGGTCTAACTACCGGGTCTAAACTCGAGGTATAAATATTTGGCTCTCTCACCGGCAGCTCGAGGGGTCTAAACTTGAGCTATAAATTTTTAGCCCTCTGTTCGAGGAGCTAACTCTTGCCTCTAAATTCGAGGTGCAAATCTTTATCAGTCTAAACTCGAAGTATAAATATTTAACTCTCTGACCGGCAGCTCGAGGTCCTAACTCCCAGGTCTAAACTCGAGATATAAATTTTTAGTTCTCTAAACGGCAGCTCGAGGGTCTAACTCCTGGGTATCAACTAGAGGCGTAAATTTTTAGCTCTCTCACCGGCAGCAAGAGGGTCTAACTCCTGCCTCTAAATTCGAGGTGTAAATTTCTAGCTCTCTGACGGACAGCTCGCGGGTCTAATTCCAAGGTCTGAAATCGAGGCGTAAAAATTGGCCCTCTGTTAGAAAGGCTAACTCCTGCCTCTAAATTCGAGGTGTAAATTTTAGCTCTCTCACAGGCAGCTAGAGGGTCTAACTACCGGGTCTAAACTCGAGCTATAAATATTTGGCTTTGTCACCGGCAGCTACAGGGTCTAACTACCGGGTCTAAACTCGAGGTATAAATATTTGGCTCTCTCACCGGCAGCTCGAGGGGTCTAAACTTGAGCTATAAATTTTTAGCCCTCTGTTCGAGGAGCTAACTCTTGCCTCTAAATTCGAGGTGCAAATCTTTATCAGTCTAAACTCGAAGTATAAATATTTAACTCTCTGACCGGCAGCTCGAGGTCCTAACTCCCAGGTCTAAACTCGAGATATAAATTTTTAGTTCTCTAAACGGCAGCTCGAGGGTCTAACTCCTGGGTATCAACTAGAGGCGTAAATTTTTAGCTCTCTCACCGGCAGCAAGAGGGTCTAACTCCCGCCTCTAAATTCGAGGTGTAAATTTTTAGCTCTCTGACGGACAGCTCGCGGGTCTAATTCCAAGGTCTAAAATCGAGGCGTAAAAATTGGCCCTCTGTTAGAAGGGCTAACTCCTGCCTCTAAATTCGAGGTGCAAATTTTTATCAGTCTAAACTCGAAGTATAAATATTTAACTCTCTGAACGGCAGCTCGAGGTTCTAACTCCCAGGTCTAAACTCGACATATAAATTTTTAGTTCTCTCGCCGGCAGCTCGAGGGTCTAACTACCGGCTCTAAACTCGAGATGTAAATTTTTTGTTCTCTCAGCGGCAGCTCGAGGGTCTCACTCCCGGGTCTAAAATTGAGGCGTAAATTTTTAGCTCTCTCACAGGCAGCTAGAGGGTCTAACTACCGGGTCTAAACTCGAGGTATAAATATTTAGCCCTCTGCTCGAAGGACTAACTCCCGCCTCTAAATTCGAGGCGTAAATTTTTAGCTCTCTCACCGGCAGCTAGAGGGTGTAACTCACGTGTCTGAACTCGAGGTATAAATTTTAGCCCTCTCATGGGCAGTTCGAAGGGCTAACTCCCGCCTCTAAATTCGAGGTGTAAATATTAGCTCTCTGACCGGCAGCTCGAGGGACTAACTGCCGGGTCTAAACTTGTGGTATAAACCTTTAGCCCTCTGTTCGAAGGGCTAACTCCTGACTCTAAATTCGAGGTGTACATTTTTAGCTCTCTCACAGGCAGCTATAGGGTCTAGCTCCTAGGTTTAAGCTCGAGGTATAATCTTTAGCTCTCTGACCCGCAGCTCGAGGGTCTAACTCCGGGCTCTAAACTCGAGATGGAAATGTTTTGCTCTCTTAGCGGCAGCTCAAGGGTCTAACTCCCGGGTCTAGCACTGAGGCGTAAATTTTTAGCTCTCTGTCAGGCAGCCTGAGGGTCTAACTGCCGGGTGTAAACTTGAGGTATAAATCTTTAGCCCTCTGTTCGAAGGGCTAACTCCCGGCTCTAAATTCGAGATGTAAATTCTTAGCTCTCTGACCGGCAGCTCGAGGTGTAAACTCCTGGGTATAAACTGGAGGTATACATTGTTAGCTC
This sequence comes from Aurelia coerulea, assembly GCA_039566865.1. Lineage (NCBI taxonomy): Eukaryota > Metazoa > Cnidaria > Scyphozoa > Semaeostomeae > Ulmaridae > Aurelia > Aurelia coerulea. The sequence continues at coordinate 272,605 of CM076947.1, read as the reverse complement.
TCTGACCGGCAGCTCGAGGGACTAACTGCCGGGTCTAAAGAAGTAAAAATGTTTAGTTCTCTCGCCGGCAGCTCGAGGGTCTAACTACCGGTTCTAAACTCGAGATGTAAATTGTTTGTTCTCTCAGCGGCAGCTCGAGGGTCTCACTCCCGGGTCTAAAACTGAGGCGTAAACTTTTAGCTCTCTGACCGGCAGCCTGAGGGTCTTACTGCCGGGTCTAAATTTGAGGTATAAACTTTTAGCCCTCTGTTCAAAGGGCTAACTCCCGACTCTAAATTCGAGGTGTAAATTTTTAGCTCTCTGACCCGCAGCTCGAGGGTCTAACTTCCGGCTCTAAACTCGAGATGGAAATTTTTTGCTCTCTCAGCGGCAGCTCAAGGGTCTAACTCCCGGGTCTAGCACTGAGGCGTAAATTTTTAGCTCTCTGACAGGCAGCCCGAGGGTCTTACTGCCGGGTCTAAACTTGAGGTATACATTTTTAGCCCTCTGTTCGAAGGGCTAACTCCCGCCTCTAAATTCGAGGGGTAAATTTTTAGCTCTCTCACAGGCAGCTAGAGGGTCTAACCCCCAGGTCTAAACTCGAGGTATAAATTTTTAGCTCTCTCACCGGCAGCTCGAGGGTCTAACTCCCGGCTCTAAACTCGAGTGGTAAATTTTATGCTCTCTCAGCGGCAGCTCGAGTGTCTAACTCCCGCCTCTAAATTCGAGGTGTACATTTTTAGCTCTCTGAGCGCCAGCTCGAGTGTCTAACTTACGGCTCTTAGTTCTCCGAGGAGTAAACGACCAATGACGACCCCCGTCTTTGAGTTTGAAGTCGAGGCTACTGGTCACATGACCGAAGAACGCGATCGGATTGATAATGGCGGACGAAGTGAAGATTTTGACGTTAGTCATCGATGTATTTTGGCTAATAAAAGATGGAATTGAAGATGAGTAATTAATAATTATATATCAAATTAATCCGCATGTTCCGGGCTATCGATTGACATATAAACCATATGTAACAGACAAAGTTATAAGTACAAACAATATAGACACGGTCTGAAGAGCGAAACTGCATTAGGGCCTGGGTGTGTTCGCGGAATCAAATTTTGGCACTAAAGTTGAAAGCCCTAAATTCTTGGCTCTCTCAGCGGCTGCTCGAGGGTGCAACTCCCTCGTCTGTTCGGGGAAGAAAATCCTGGCACTAAATCTTAAAGCCTCATATTCTTGGCTCTCTGACCGGCTGTTTGAGGGTCTAACTCCCGCTGTAGTAAAATACTTGCTCTAAATTTAAAAAATTGCTTATTTATTTGCTTATTTATTTATTTATTATTTATTTATTTTTTAATTGCTTATTTATTTATTTATTATTTATTTATTTTTTAATTGCTTATTTATTTATTTATTATTTATTTATTTTTTAATTGCTTATTTATTTATTTATTATTTATTTATTTTTTAATTGCTTATTTATTTATTTATTATTTATTTATTTTTTAATTGCTTATTTATTTATTTATTATTTATTTATTTTTTAATTGCTTATTTATTTATTTATTATTTATTTATTTTTTAATTGCTTATTTATTTATTTATTATTTATTTATTTTTTAATTGCTTATTTATTTATTTATTATTTATTTATTTTTTAATTGCTTATTTATTTATTTATTATTTATTTATTTTTTAATTGCTTATTTATTTATTTATTATTTATTTATTTTTTAATTGCTTATTTATTTATTTATTATTTATTTATTTTTTAATTGCTTATTTATTTATTTATTATTTATTTATTTTTTAATTGCTTATTTATTTATTTATTATTTATTTATTTTTTAATTGCTTATTTATTTATTTATTATTTATTTATTTTTTAATTGCTTATTTATTGCATACGATGCACTAGATGTCAAGTTTTATATATTGGAGAAACATGTCGTCAGCTTAACAATGTTTCCAATGTTTCCATAAATATCGGAAGTGTAACGATCAATGAGAGCACAGAAGAAAAGCTGCTGGGTGTGATTTTTGACAAAAAGCTCAGCTTCAAACAGCAAGTAAAATCTCTTTGTAAGAAGGCTGGTCAAAAGCTACATGCTCTTTCAAGAATTTCTCATTTCCTTGATACTGAGCAGCTGAAACGAATAATGAAGGCATTTATCTTGTCCCAATTCAACTACTGTCCTCTTGTATGGATGTTCTGTGACAGAACATTGAACAATAAAATTAACCATATTCACAAACGGGCATTGCGAATAACTTACAAAGATATGAGAACAGATTTTGATACGATGTTACTGAGAGACAATTCGGTCCCACTCCACATAAGGAATTTACAATTGCTAATGACTGAAGTCTTTAAGACAAAATTGAGCCTTAATCCCAGCTTCATGAAGGACATTTTCGTTGAAAAACAGGTTTCTTATGGGTTAAAAGGCTGCCATAACCTATCCTTGCCACAAGCACGCACTACGTGCTATGGCTTAGAGACAATATCGTTCCTTGGGTGTAGATTATGGCAGGCACTTCCCAATGACCTAAAACAGTCAGATACTCTCTCCAGTTTCAAAAGGAAAATCAAAACCTGGAGGGGAGAGGAATGTAATTGTAGAATATGCAGACCTTTCGTGGCACAGGTTGGGTTCTTGAGCTGATATTAAATTTTCTGCTGTATTTACCGAAAAAAAAGTAAGAAAACATTGTAAATATTAAAAGCATTGTAAAAATCTGTAAAATGTATCTGTATTTAATCATTCGGAATTTTATTTATTTTTTACTTTTTTCTTACAAATTTTACTTTTTTAGATAGTAGGCTTGAATTAGCTCTTAGTTATAGCTATTGTATCTATATGTATAAATGTCTTGTATGTATATATATATATGTAGGCCTACTTTAAATAAATTGATAATAATCGTTTTGGTGAACATCTGCGGAACGTAGAGAATAAAACCCACGAGAAAGAACAAAAGATTGAGCATGCCGATACAAATGTTTCAAGACACTTTAATTCGGAGGGACATTCGACAGGGGATATGGTCGTTCTGGGAGTTTTATTCGCGGACCAAGACAATAGAAAACGAAAGACTTTGGAAAAGAGATTAATTTTCAAATTGGGAACTTTAATACCGAATGGACTTAATAAACGCTTCTCATTCATATCGTAGTTTCTTCACCCATCATCTTCTATCAGGTTTTCCTTTTCGAATCGTACGCTCTTTCTTTTACGTCGCATTCTTGCGTCGCATTCTTTCTTCATTCTATTAATATACTATTCTATCAATCGTTCTTTTTCTGTTTCTTACGCTCTAACGTACCTTTTTCTCGTTACTACTGATGAAGGGTTAAGCCCGAAACGTTTAGTCTTCTAAGCTCTAGGCTATTTATTCATTTTAAGATATTTTGTGTATCTAAATTTAAAGCCCTAAATTCTTGGCTCTATGACCGGCTACTCGAAGGTTTAACTGCTGGGCGAGTAAAAACCGTGCTCTGAATTTTAAAGCCCTATGTTTGGCTCTATGACCGGCTACTCGAAGGTCTAACTCCTGGGCGAGTAAAAACCGTGCTCTGAATTTTAAAGCCCTATGTTTGGCTCTCTAACTCGCTACTCGAAGGTCTAACTCATGGGCGAGTAAAAACCGTGCTCTGAATTTTAAAGCCCTATGTTTGGCTCTATGACCGGCTACTCGAATGTCTAACTGCTGGGCGAGTAAAATCTTTGCTCTAAATTTTAAAGCCCTTTATTTGGCTCTCTGACTCGCTACTCGAAGGTCTAACTGCTGGGCGAGTAAAATCCTTGCTCTAAATTTTAAAGCCCTATGTTTGGCTCTATGACCGGCTACTCGAAGGTCTAACTGCTGGGCGAGTAAAATCCTTGCTCTAAATTTTAAAACCCTATATTTGGCTCTCTGACTCGCTACTCGAAGGTCTAACTCCTGGGCGAGTAAAAACCGAGCTCTGAATTTTAAAGCCCTATGTTTGGCTCTATGACCGGCTACTCGAAGGTCTAACTGCTGGGCGAGTAAAAACCGTGCTCTGAATTTTAAAGCCCTATGTTTGGCTCTATGACCGGCTACTCGAAGGTCTAACTCCTGGGCGAGTAAAAACCGTGCTCTGAATTTTAAAGCCCTATGTTTGGCTCTCTGACTCGCTACTCGAAGGTCTAACTCATGGGCGAGTAAAAACCGTGCTCTGAATTTTAAAGCCCTATGTTTGGCTCTATGACCGGCTACTCGAAGGTCTAACTGCTGGGCGAGTAAAATCCTTGCTCTAAATTTTAAAGCCCTATATTTGGCTCTCTGACTCGCTACTCGAAGGTCTAACTCCTGGGCGAGTAAAAACCGTGCTCTGAATTTTAAAGCCCTATGTTTGGCTCTATGACCGGCTACTCGAAGGTCTAACTCCTGGGCGAGTAAAAACCGTGCTCTGAATTTTAAAGCCCTATGTTTGGCTCTATGACCGGCTACTCGAAGGTCTAACTCCTGGGCGAGTAAAAACCGTGCTCTGAATTTTAAAGCCCTATGTTTGGCTCTCTGACTCGCTACTCGAAGGTCTAACTCCTGGGCGAGTAAAAACCGCGCTCTGAATTTTAAAGCCCTATGTTTGGCTCTATGACCGGCTAATCGAAGGTCTAACTGCTGGGCGAGTAAAATTCTTGCTCTAAATTTTAAAGCCCTATGTTTGGATCTCTGACTCGCTACTCGAAGGTCTAACTCCTGGGCGAGTAAAAACCGTGCTCTCAATTTTAAAGCCCTATGTTTGGCTCTATGACCGGCTACTCGAAGGTCTAACTCCTGGGCGAGTAAAAACCGTGCTCTGAATTTTAAAGCCCTATGTTTGGCTCTCTGACTCGCTACTCGAAGGTCTAACTCCTGGGTGAGTAAAATCCTTGCTCTGAATTTTAAAGCCCTATGTTTGGCTCTATGACCGGCTACTCGAAGGTCTAACTGCTGGGCGAGTAAAAACCATGCTCTGAATTTTAAAGCCCTATGTTTGGCTCTCTGACTCGCTACTCGAAGGTCTAACTCCTGGGCGAGTAAAAACCGTGCTCTGAATTTTAAAGCCCTATGTTTGGCTCTATGACCGGCTACTCGAAGATCTAATTCCTGGGCGAGTAGAAACCGTGCTCTGAATTTTAAAGCCCTATGTTTGGCTCTATGACCGACTACTCGAAGGTCTAACTCATGGGCGAGTAAAAACCGAGCTCTGAATTTTAAAGCCCTATGTTTGGCTCTATGACCAGCTACTCGAAGGTCTAACTGCTGGGCGAGTAAAATCCTTGCTCTAAATTTTAAAGCCCTATGTTTGGCTCTCTGACTCGCTACTCGAAGGTCTAACTCCTGGGCGAGTAAAAACCGTGCTCTGAATTTTAAAGCCCTATGTTTGGCTCTCTGACTCGCTACTCGAAGGTCTAACTCATGGGCGAGTAAAAACCGTGCTCTGAATTTTAAAGCCCTATGTTTGGCTCCACCCGCTCCTGTATTAATCAACTACGTAAAGTAGCTTTAATCATGCGATTAATCCTGCATGATGCAACTATAACCATCCGGTTCTTCCGGTTGAACCACTGAGATAGGTGATTAATCATTTTGTTTGTAAAACGAACCAGCCGGCTCGTTGTATCCCTGTAAATGTTCTGTTCTTGCTAAAAAACGTGTCGCCATCTTGTTTCGTATATCGTGCCTGTAATTCAGTGATGTTCTTTATTTTGCACTTAAATGTCGTTCTCAAGTAAGAAAAGGATCAAAACCGTTCGAATTAGCACAAAGATTACTTGTGTTAGATCTGGAAAGGTTGTTAAAGTCCCTCGTTACAAACGAGCGAAAGATTCTCACACTGCGGATTGGCGCCAGGCTGAAGATGCTCGCAGTGATGGGCCTAGCTGCATGGACCATGAGATACTGGAAAATGAAAACTTGCGTGATCCAGTACCTGGTGAAAGGTCAGAAGTGATCACACATAGATTTGATGGAGATGATCTGCTACCACAGTAAGCATATTACTTTTTATTTTTTTACTTGAATGTGCTTATATATAGCTCTTAACCTTATTAGGCCTAGGCCTATTCTATAATTAGGCCAGTAGTAGTAAGTGGTTGAAACTTTTTGTGTCAAATTCTAAATAATTACATAATGATGATAACATATGTAGTGTAAACACCAGACCAGCAATTTTGCTATGTGCACTGGAATTAGCATCATGCTATTAACAACGGAAACTATGATACTAGAGTTGCCCAGTCTCTGGAATCGAGCCCCCTTCTCTTCTGCCATAGATCTCTGGCAGACAGACTCACTCTAAATAATAGAAATAACAAGAGAACGAAAGAAATTGGTGGATAATGTACACCGATTCCTAGGGAGTTGATAACGCCAACACAACAACGGATTGAAGTTATGATTATATGACCCATTCATGTAGGTTGCCTAAAATACCGTATTGCTTTGACCCTCATTAACACAGCACATGGAAAGTTAGACATCAGAAGAGGTGACATCAAGATCAAACAATACACCGCAGTCACATATCTAGGCTGTATTCTTGATAAGGCGTAATTTATATAAGTTAAACCCACCTGAACCCAGCTGAATCCATCTGGGTTCAAAGTGTCTTATCGATTTGTGTGTGGCCATAACTCCGCCAATCCAGAAGATATTTTAGCCAGCATCCAAACTTTAATACCCAAACATCTGGAGAGTAGATTTCTTCAAAAAATTCGGGAAATTTCAAGCAATTTCTTTCCTGGTTGCGTTTTATGAAGGTAGGTAGGTAAACTGTCGAAACATTGTCATGGACTTCTTTCGCAGTGATATCACTCTCCTACTAAATCATCAGGCCTAACTTTTTCACCTTCACGTTTACACAATATTGTTTTCATCATTTATTTGACTAAAACGTCCTTTGAGTTTCTGTGTTTGTTAATCTGAAGGGCTATAATTCCAAACAGAGCCATTAGCATTATGAACAAGTGTTAAATGCCAATTCCCTGCTTGTGTGCTTCATACAAATCACAGGACCTCTTGTGATTTCTATTGCGTCAGATTGGTCTCTGCTGGGTTCAGATGGATTCAGCTGGGTTCAGATGGATTCAGCTGGGTTTAATGGCTGCCAGAATCCTTGGTAAAATCAAGGGTAGGCTCAGATTCCTTTACAGAAAGCAACATTTTCTTGATTTCTCCTCATGCAGATTGCTTGCAAATGTACTAATTCGGCCTCATTTTGACAATGCAAGCAGTGCACTGCAGTGTTTGGTTTCCATTACTAAATAGAATATTAACAAAAAGAACACAGACAGCTCAAAGTAAATGTATCAAGTTCTGCTTGAATCTGAATAACAGAGCACATATACTATAGAAATCAAAGAATTTGAACATATAAATTGGCTCCCCACGAAAGAGATTTGAACAATCTACTACTGCAAAAGTTTTCAAATTCTTTGATAATGAAGCCCCATCCTACATGCGAAAGGTGTTCTTACCAGTTGGCCAGAGCCGAATAACTAAAAAATCTAAAAACAAATTGAATCTTTCCAAAACAGTAACATAGACGCAAAACACAATTTCTTTCATCTCTTGGACCTAAACTATGGAACAATCTAGCATCAGAACTAAAATCTGCAGAAACCATAAACAGCTTCAAACATAAGATCAAAGATAAATTCTTTGAAGATTTCCAAAGTCAAGATGATAGGCCCTACATATATTATTGAAAACCCAAAATCAGTCAACAAAAAAGTTTAGGTAAACATTTATCAGACTCCATTTTCCTGTTTTTGACACTAAACTCACTTTTTTCCTGAACTCATCTCTTTTTTTATAACACATCTGGAAGGGACCATGATGGAAACAAGGTCCCATTGACCTTGTTAATGCCATCCCTACCATTTTTAAGGTGGGGTGTTTTTATATTACGTATTTAGTCTTTGCCTGTAAATTTTGTATGGCTGCAATTAGATAATTTATTTGGTTTAATTTTATATTGTCATTAATTTGATGGCAACATTATACATACATGCATGCATGCGTACATTGAGTCACACTCACAGTCCTCTGAGTAGGGCTAGATCATCCAAATTTAATTAAAATGTTGAGAATAGAGCTTTTACCTCATATGCAGTTATAATAGAATTTATTCAATTAAAATTTGTTCAACCACTCAACCACCATTGAATATTTATATAGGGGTCTGTTCCATTAGGTTTCATTTTGAATTGTATCTGTCATAAATGAATTTGTGATGAAAGTTTTCAAAACTGGGAACTGAGAAAATTTAGATTCAATTGTAAAGTTGTGTTATTTCTTCTTTCCAGGAACTGTCAAAATAATAGGTATTACCATAGTAAGGTCAAAGAAGTTGAAAAGTGGAAGGAGGTGAGGGTAGATATTCGGGAAGGATTTGTTGAAGGCTGTTGTTTACCATTGGATGAGACTTGCTATGCTTGTCATGAGAAGCCTACTTGTGAAAATGGTGCAATGTTGGCAGAGACAAGATGCTTAGATTGTGGCATTGGGGTATTCATGTGCAAAGATTGCTGTTTGGATAAACATAAAGAGCAAAATAAATTTCATTATTTGGAAACATGGCAGGTAGGTAAATATTTTTGAATAATCAAAATGTAGAACCACAAATAAACACATGACTGGATAGAACTAAATGTAACCTCACATGAGGAACTCAGATAAATCTTGAGTTTCAGATTAGTTTGAAATTTGGCTGTGTCTGCTACAGTAATCTGCCTCTTCCTCACATGAACATTCTCATGAATTCAGCTCACTTGCTCTGCACATGCGCATTTTGCAAAAATCTTTCTCAATACAAACAAAGTGTGCGCTCCCCTGGCAATCAGAACAATTAGATTGTATTATTTAAGATTTTATGATTGCTTCATTTCATAATATTTGGTCCAGCTTGCTTACTTCGTATGAAATCTTGATTGTTTTGATTGCCAAAGGGGTGCAAAGAATGTCACTCACACTTATCATCCCAAAATGAAAAAGGTTAGAAATTTGACAAAAGAAAAAGATGCATCTTTCATGGTGAAGGAATTCCAAGGCTCACACAGTAGCTCAATTGTTGTAGTCTTGGAGGTCATCACTCACTCATATACTGTATTTCAAAACCTACAAACTTACATCTTACACCAGAAAACTTCTTTGGATTGGTAACATTTCTTTGATTTGTGACCACTCTGTGCAGAATTTTTGAAAATTTTCAATGGCAGACACTTGCGATCAATTGTTTTTCTAAATTATACAGCTCTGTAACTCGGTCTCTTCTAGGATGGAACATTTGTGCCTTTGGATAGGCCTCCAATAATGATAGAGCTTGACCGAAAGGAACATATCAGTGCATTGTGTACAATTTCTTGCAGATTTGTAGATGTGATTGATCAAAAAGGTATTTTTACACTATTTCTGTGAATAGTATTTAGTATGCATGACATTGGTTTTTATAGCCCATTGGCGTGATTTTAGTATAAAATTGATTTCTTCCTTCATATTTGTCAACAACATGTAGAACTAAACTGTTTGCAGTCAAATTCCTTTGTTCTGGTATGTACTCACACACAGGAGCTGTACATCATAATTGGTATCCTTTGAATCATACTTAGCGTATTTGTAATCTGATGCTACAGTATGCTCCATAATTCACTCACAAATCCTCTATCTGTAAGTCCTGAAACAATGCACGCAATTGAAATCAGACAAATACACATCCATCAAAACAAATACAAGTAAACACACAGCCCACTGCCATTGACATTTCAAAAGATTTTCCTGTCGTTAAACCATCAGGAAAGCTGTCTGGCTCAATTCTTTCAACAAAAGCTAGGAGCAAAGTCTACATTCCAATGCCCATTCAAAAGCTGCTCACCGCAGGGACAAAAGTTATTAAAAAAGACAGATAAAGAACACAAAGAGAATTGATTGCAAAGTTACTGTATTGTGCTTTTGCAACATATTATTTATTGTTAATCTAATTGGATATACTGTAGATAGTGTGTATTGGCATCAGTATTGTATTTTGTTACAGGGAGTCAGTTTGGCTGCATCATGGAGTTCTGCAATTGCAAACCTGACTGTTACTTCTTTATTAAACAAAGAATCTGGCCATCTACTCCAGTGTTTCCAAGAATGGGATTTAAATTTGAATTTATGGACCTTTTGGAAAGCTTTTTCATTGAGAGCCAAGTTTCAGTTAGTTCGTTTTGCTCTAGTATAAATCTGCTTACTCCATTGATACAGAAGATCACAAGTGGCGTAAGTTTCATGACACATTTTGCATACATTTTTATTATATATGTACAGTATACACAGTACAGTATACTACAGTATATTCTGTGTATAGTGTTTGTTGTTGTTGAATCCAACCAATCAGTTGGAAAAATTTCGACTGGAGACATTTACATTCAGAAAATGCTAGATTTTCAGATAAAAAAGAAAGATATATCAAATATAACTAAAACCATCAACTTTAAAGTATTTTTGACGAAATTGGTCTGAATCATGAGTATAAGAGAGCAGTCAGTAGCACATAATCTTCTTCTCTCTGTATAGTTTGGAAAACATTTTATTTAATCTTATGTTTAAACATGTTGAAGAATAACTGATTTTTTATTATTGAGATGTACAATTTTCAGTCCAATACCTGATAAAAATATCCCATCTAAAATTTTCAACACAATCTTAAACATGAAATGAGATGATTGAAAGGTTTGATAATTGTTGCATGCTCCTTGATGCAAGATTTTTCAAATGGTAGATACGTTTCCTTTTGCCAATGATAGCAAGGCAAATACTGAAATATGATTTTGCTCTCATACAGAGATTGAGGTTTTGTAGATCATTTTTGATTGAATGATTTGGTTGAAACTCTTTTTGGTAGGAAGTCTACAATTCTATTCACAATTCTGTGATGATCTCTAATATGTTGTTTTGCTTGTTATCAGTTTGGCGAATCTAACCTGCTCAGCCTCATTCATTACTATTTTTGCATATATTGTATTTCAATTTATCAGTCATTTGATGAGGGTTTCTTTTAATTTTCACTTATTTTGAAATGAAATTTCTCATTATCTGGTTCTGTCTGTTGCTCACAGAGAAAGAACTTATTGAAAGCACTGCAAGGAGAGTCATTTGAGGAATACCGGTATGACCAATAAGAAATTGCTGTCTGCATTAAATTGCTGCATTTTCAAATTTGATCACGGCACTGCCCTTGTTGAATTGGCATATCGGAAGTTCAATACTTATTAATGCTTTATGATTGAAATCAATGTTTGCCTGTCAGTCTAACCTCAGCTAATACTTGTAAAGCTCAGCGCATGTACATACAATGCTTTGTTGGCCGAACAAATTATGCTGTCCAGGTTTGGAAATCAACTTGTTGTACGATAAGCCTTTTCCATTTTATAAAGGATATTGGATATGTCCTTTAGTATACTGCTTGTAATTCAGCAAAGGATTTTTTTGCAGGTTCTTTAAACATGAAATCTCAACACTGACATTTCTAAACAAACAGCTTGATGAAGGATCTCAATGTCCAGCATGTCCATCGAAAGTAAGACTTATTTCATTTCTGTATCACTTGGGTCACCCTTTTTAGATTATAATCATTAGTGGATGCTTCCTTTAAATTCATAATCTTACATTATCTGAAAAGAAGCAAATGTGAAACAGAAATATTACTTGTACTAACAATGTAACTGGGCATCATGGATAATTATTTGTCCAAAACTCCCAACATTTCCTAACCTTTCCCTGATCATTTATCCCATTGTTCTCCCATGTCCTCCCAGATGGCCGGAATGATGCTTCAATTAAACCGCATATTTTGACGTTTTCATCCCAGGTTATGGGATAAAAGTTTGATAAGATTTGTTTCACCTCAAGATCTTTTTCCTATTTATAGCAGGATTCTTGGGTAAGGAGGAATCAAAATCAAAACAATCGATTACCATTAGTAAGGAGGGAAGGGGCAGTCTTCTCACCTAAAACTCCATATACTCTCATTCCAAAGATCTCATTCAAAGCGGTCTTTTATCTAAACGAGCTCGTGCAAAGTAATATACAGTATGTGTTTTAAAACGTTTTAGTAAATTCTTGATAACGTAAAACTATACTTTCTACAGTATGTACTATAAAGAATCAAGATTAGGCCCTAACCGATCAAATATTAGACTTGCTGTATAATATAATTTGAAACTCTCTTTGTATTCTGTACCAGGGACCTGGTGTAATTGTGGAAAGTATTGATGCCTGTTTTGGCTTAGTTCATAAGAAGGCTGCTGGAAAGTATACTTTTGACCCGAAATTAGGCTCCTTGAAAATTGTTGATGACAAAGAGATTGATGCATTCATGAGTTCATATCATGCAACAAGAACGAGCAATAAGGTAAATGCGAATTGTTTGATGTTTTACAATGTAGATATAACCATTTCTACATATGATAACTTTTTCTACAATGTTGACTGCAGGAGCAACTTTTCAAGCATTTTATTTTATGATGGTATAATAATCTGTTGTGCAACTTAAACCATTGGGAACCGTTTCCAGGAATGTAACAACTTTCAAGCTGGCTCATTGGGACAGAATGACTCGATTATTTCAAAAGGAAAGTCAAAGGCATATGATGTGAAAGGTTTAATTGGGTCGATTTGTCGCCATGAAGTTCCACAACAATTTATGAATTTGAAACACGGAGAAAGGTATCGTTGTCAATTCTCAAATATTTGTCTTTGTCTTGTTGCCTATATACATTAGTGATTTTTGCTAGGATTGCTCTTATATTTCAAGGAAGCTTATTTTGATACTACTGTATTGAAACGCAATTAGATCAAAGGTGAATTATATCAATACCAAAGTTTTTGGAAAGAGACACAAATTTAGCCGTTTGTAAAACCATCAGCTTTGTGTACTTCCTGGAATTTTCTCTACCCCACACCTCAGTAGACTATCAGGCAGCCTCTTATTTTTTGTACTTAGAAACAGTGAATTTTATTTTATAAATTGCTTGCTCTCCTATCTTTTCTCAGGATTGGCTATTCTGTATTTTTAATCAAGAAGAAACTGAATGAGCTCGAAAATGAACCTGAATTGAAATACTGTGTTCTTTATGACATTGCCTGTATACTTCAGAAACATTTGCAGGTATTTTGAGCAGTTTTATCACAGTTTCAAATTTCAAGCACATTTTACTCTTTTCAATATCTTGTTTAGAATTATTTTGTGCTGATGTTTTTCTGCTATATGATACATATTTCTCATTCTGCAGTCACTTCAGATACATCTGTACAAGTTGCCTGTGTGATTGTACGACAGTTATCTTCGCAAATTACTTGAAGTTATTGGCAGTACCTCATTTTGATTCTGGTTTATATTTTTAGAACAATGAGGCACATCTTCTTGAAAGAATTACACTTGGTTTACCAGCCTTCCACTCGTATGCCCATATCCCATCCTGTCAGGTATGTAAAGAATGTAACGAGTTGCCTTAAATCCTCGTATGCCAGAAACGAAATGGTAGGATTTTGGTTACAAAATATCTATGCAAAAAAATATCAGTTATAATTATTGCTAAAAAATTATAGACGTTTACAAAATGTAATGTCAAGTGAAAGTTGGTGTACACCTGCCATTATGGAAAGCTATAACTATAATCTCGCTTCTCTCAAACAGTAAGGACCATAAAGTAATATGATTTGATTGAACTGCAGAAACTTAGATTGCAATTTCCTGTCCCTTAGAGGAAGTAAGATTTGACGACTTTTCCAACCTTAGAACATTGCATTGTCATATGTAATTTCATTTAAGTGCATTGTTGTTTGGAATCTTGAAACTTTTCTGAGTTCATTATATTTTGCTGCTCATAGAGATTTGATACTTGATAAATGTTTTGCTGTTAAATGTAGATGTGATTAGTAAATTGCTCCTTTTAGGCTATTCTTGGAACTAGGAGAGTCAAGAACATTGGACTGTCAGATGGAGAGCAGTGTGAAAGGTTATGGTCTTATTTGAGGTGCTTCTCTTCCATTACGAAGGAGATGACAGAAGATCATAGAAAAGATGTTATTACGAGTGCACTTGTGCATTATGGCAGAAAGTCATCTTGGAAACTAGGTAAGTTTGATGGGAAGAGCATTGCGTAGGGAAGCTTTAAAACTGTATAACCGAAACTTATATAGAGTGGTGTCGCCAGTTATGGCCGGTCACCCATTACGGCGGATTAGCAAGAGAAATCAAAATTTCAGGGGCCTGGAGACATGTAATCAAACTGTAATTTCAAGAAAATCTTTCCTGGCATCAATAAAATCATGATTTGACCTTCAATAAAGCTCCAATCCTTTTGCATTGATACTTGACGAGATAGTCTGCGCAAATCTTTGATCGATTCCGTTAGAATTTGCCAATTTCATGTTTCTATTTACATTTCATCTTTCATTTTCCTTCTTTGCCACCTTGCAGTTTGAAACTTATTAAATCTGGCTTGATTTTTCAGTAGTCATATTTCTTGAGAGAGGACATCTACAATGAAACCAAGGCAAAGTGACTTCTACTTCAGATTTAAGGTCATGAAGTCTGAATACTGCTATTTTAAAATATCAAAATACGGAATTCATTCCTAAAAGCACCAAATTCGGTGAAAATATTCTTACTGACTTGAAAAATCAACGACTCCCCAAAGTCGCAGCATTGTATTCAATTTATTTGAATTTTAGAAAAGTACACCAATAACTCATCTGTGCTTGCATCTGGGATAAGGCAGGATATAGAACAAGTCAAAGCATGCATTTCAATTGCCAAAGCCCTAACTTTAGGTCACGTCTTATTGAAATTTCTTTTTTTAAGTACTCACTGATGAACAAATAACAATAATCAAAACTGTTTTTTCTTATCAAAACTTTTCATCACAGAGTAGTGTAACTTGTTTGCCTGTTGGTCATTATGGGCAACACTTGCAGAAAATGACATTTTTGCCCCCATCTTACAAATTTTCTGAAATTCGTATTGTAAGTTTATGAAAAGAGTCAAAATTCTCAAATGTTTTTCCCTATTAGCAGGAGATATAACCCAGCTACTTGGTTTTTTCACTAATATCTCTTTGAGAATCTAATTCAATAGATTGCGACTACATGGGCATAATGGGCGACACCACTCATCTCTCATTTTAGGTTAGTCGAGCACTTCCATCGTTGGCAAGCTTGTCGTTTGTTGCTATTCGTCAGATTCTTTCAAATTGGCCTGCATAGTGCCATCACAATTTCAGCTTAGATATTATGTCCAGTTAGCTAATATCGGTTATGTCTTCATTTTACAATTATTGTATTCTCCACCCTTGGTGCACCCTGATACTCCATAGCAATTTGTTGCATCAAGATACGTTACTACAATGGTTTTTTATACTGAAATACATTTGATCAAACCATCTTCTTTGACCTAGAATTAGGCGTACATATTACAATGTCGCTCATATGATACATATTGTCTCAACTTTCACTTTTCACAGCTGCTGTTTTGCCAAAAAGGATGGAGAAAGCTAAAAAAGTTGCGGAAAGTTGCCAAGAGCAGCTTCGAGAACTGTTGTCCACCAGCACTGCTGATGGTGAGAAATTTTTACAAAATTTGACCATGGAGAGTCCATACATAAATTTGGTCCTCATTGGAGGTAGAGAGCACCTTACGCTGTTATTACATTTTCTTGATCAAAGGAGATTGAGTGGAAATGTAATGACTAATTCTTGAGCAGAATGCCTGAATTAGATTCTAGGATTTTTGCAAGTTGGTTTGTTTCTAATATTAAGAGCTAGAAGCGAGTTTCTTAAAATTTTCGTTTTCGAAAACACTGAAAACGAGCAAAACACATCGATTAAGTTTTCTAAAGACATGAATGGATCAAGAGAAAACGTTTGCAGGGTGATTAGGGGATTTAGAAATTTGTGTAGACTTGTGCAGGAGCATTATTTCAAAGATTTGCTTGTTGTGAAATTCTGTAATGGTTGCAATAAAATGCCCCCCCCCCCCCAGCCATCACAAGATCAAAAATTCAGCAAGACCCCAATTCTAGCTCCATAAATAGAAGACTAAGAAATGTACACAAACTACTGGCATCTAATTAAGGATCTTAGCTAAAGATTAGCTCATAAATCTTCATGGTTAGTCAAGTATACGATTTATCGTAGCCTTTCAAATGTGCGTAGATTATTTTGGCGCACCCGGTAGTTTGTTTAAACTGATATGAGAAATCTATTGATCTTCAAAGGCTCTGAAGAATTAGTATTAGACTGGATCAGAGAGGAGAAAGAATTGCTGTCTAAGAAGAAAAAAGGTTTGCAGATTTAAATATGAACTCATTGTAATCCCTTAATTGTTTTGCCCTTGCAATTAATGTTAACAAAGGTTTTATAGCTTTACAGCAGAATACTAGAAGCTAAGAATTAGAGAATTAGTTTATTTAGTTCAGAGATTGTCAATTTAGATGTTACTGAAAGATCCTACTTAATATTCAATGCATTTGACGATCTTTGTGCAGCATGACTGCATTTGTGATTCATACACCATCCTTTCTCTCAGCGCAAAACACAACGGGTGAATCAGTCTATGTACAGTACGTAAGAGAACTGCTTGCAAACCGTCAAATCAGGTATGTTAAAATGTATGTGTTTGTCGTTCATATTCGTGTCTTGTGATAGAATGATGTAGAAATAGAGGAAATTATGGAGCACCTTACACTTGTGTGACAGACAGTAGTAAGTACTTGAGAGATTGCTCTTTCGTTGTTTCGTTTTGATAATGCTGCTACTGGAGAAACGCTCTACCACCTTGGCATTTTAGGCATACCAGATCCTTTAGGGTTGGTTTTTGCATATTCCTACGGCCATGTTAAGCCCAATTAAGTTGGTCCGGTTATGTTGTGCTTGGTCCATGCAACGTTGATTGAAATGCTAATCAACTACTGTTGGGAACATGTCGAACATGAAGATGAAGAGGAAAAGAGGCTGCAACATCAAGAAGTAATTTTTTAACCCTATCAGGCCTAGCGTTCTGAAAGATGTAGAGCCTTGAAACTTTGCATGTGCATAGTACATCATGAGCTGAACCCAAAAATGAAATCTATTTTTAGTTATGTCACGTGACGTGCTCATGACGTCACAATATAGAATTTTCAAAGTCAATAGGGTTCAGTACTAAAAATTTTAAATCGTTGATAGTGAGAAAACGAAAGGCAATAAGGACATGGGTCCAATTTTACGCAGTTTTAGTGTATTATATGGTTGAATAGCTTTTGTTTTGCAAATAAAAATTTGTAAAAAGTGATTACGTCATCACACAGGAATTCGAAGAATGTGCGCATGCGTACGGCTAAAACATGCATAATCATACGTTTTAATTACAAACAAATTATGCAGTTAGATAGAGGATCAAAAGTAGCATATAATCCTGCAATTTCATTGTTTTCCTGCATTTTCTGTAGATTTTATTAGCATTTATTGAAATTTTGTACAGACATCTCTCAAAAATTGATCTGCGTTTACCCCCTGCAATGACTTTAGTTTATCTTAAAAGTTCATTTTTGATTATAAGAAGGATAAAAACTAAAAGTCAGAAAGTTTCAGCGTTATAAGTGCTCTTGGTAAAATTCCACAGAAGAAAAGCCGCTAGGGGGGCTGATTCAGCCCCCCCCCCCATAGGCTTGATAGGGTTAAGACAGCAAAACTTTTCTAGTACGCGCTCTTTACATGAAATCATCGATGCATCAAAATAGAGATCAAGCTAAACGGTTTCTTTGTGCCCCTTTTTTAGGCAACTGTTGATGATGGAGGATTCTAGTGAATCGGATATTGCTGCAAATGTGCAAATACTGCGCAGGTGAGATAATAAATCCTTACATCTAGAGATATATGTAGAATGATGGAATACAGTTATAGAAATGCCAAAAACTGGAATACTGCTACAAATCTATTTATTTAAGGTACGGATGAATTGGATTATTACTTTTACTAAATTACTAAAAATTGATATGTGTGACAAATTAAACATCGCATCGACTCAGAGCTTCCATTGCACTACCCAGCAACCACATGACAAAAGAGGAGTGCAAACAACCATCTATCCAACATCTAACAAAGTCGAACGTTTTTGGTTATCCTAGCTGGGATATAATTTTTAGTTATCCTAGCCAGGATATAATTATGCTGTTATCCATTTTTTCAATGCCTGATGACGATGAGGCAGTGCCAGAACGTAGCAATAGATCTGCAGAATTTGGTCTCTGAATCATACATTATTCTCCTTATTTTATGTTTAGATCTGAGAAAGAGCTTTCAAAACTTGAAAAACAATGTGCCATTAAGCAGAGATGGAATTGGTCAAATGAGACGGCCAAAAAGATAGTACTTGACTTAATCCTAGCAGAGCGAAAAGAATTGGTAGAAACCTTACGAACACTTGCACACGAGAGAAAGTTTTTGTTAAAGATGAAGAGGTTGTATGCAAGTAAGTCTTTTCTAGCAATAAATAATAACCTTGCAATCAGTTCTATTGGTATTTTATTGTCACCTTGACCTGAAGAAGATCTCATTTGTTACTAACAGAAAAAGTGTTGAATTGGTAGTCGATACAAACAGGTAAATCTTATTTACAACATCCTTTTCGAGCATTTGCAATCGTAAGAGGCCTTTCCACGGGATCTTTAAAACTAAGAATGATAAGTCATATGCTCTACACAAAAATATGTAAATCCATTACAGATTTTGAAAAGAAAAAAAAGCAATTTTACTGCATCAGAAGCAACTTAGGCCCTGCTCTACAGATTTTGAAAAGATAAACACCCCACTTTTACTGCATCAGAAGCAACTTATTTTTGGTCAGAAAAGTAGCTGTAGGTATATTGTGATTTCATACATTGTATTTTAATTTAATTTTATAATGTTTTTCGTTGTGTCCCAGTTAGCTTGTAAGTTGAATATTGTGCAGCATTGGTAACGATTTTGACTGATCGATTGATTGATTGATTATTTATTGATTGATTGATTGATTGATTGAATGATTGAGTACTTGATTGATTGATTGATTGATTGACTGATCGAATGATTGATTGGAGTCAAGTTGCAGCTTGGTAAAACTAAGAGTCGTATTTGATTTCAAATAAAAGGAGTGGGGTTAGCAGGCTCTGCTCTAACAATTGCATGATGACCAGTTAAGCACTTTATTGCATTTTAACACAGAAACATAACGGAACAATTGGGCATGATGCTTTTGATTGGTGATTCTTATTGGATTCAACAAACGCATAAAGCAATGCATTTCTCAACTTCACCACCTTTTTGCGGTTAAAAAGGATGCATGAAATAACCTTGAAAACTGATAATGACTTTATCAATTTCAAGTAGCTGAATAATGTTAATAGTACAAGTACATGGTTGTTGTTTTATTCCAAAATATGGTTGTTGTTTTTCATTAAAGATTGTTCTTTCAGGCTACTTTCACATTTTGCAATCAAGTTGTATACGAAAGATATTATAACAGAAAGTTATTTTCTAACAAATTCTTTCTGATTAAAAGCTACGGAATTAATTTCCTGCTTACATTCAGATAGAAAGATTTACATAAACAGTGACTGATTTTATTTTCCATTGCAGACGGTCAAAAACTAGCAAAGACTTTGTCTATTGGCATTGGAAAGAAGAATAAAGCCATTACAACAATTTTATTGCCGTTCAATAGAAAAGTGAGATATCTGTCAAAAGATATTAAGGAGCTCAGGGACCAAGAAATCGACATTGATAACGCAAAGAACTATAGCTCAGATTTGTATTCAAAGTTATCACATCATCAAATGGGACATATTCCAGTTGAAGTAAAGCAAGAGGCAATTGATATGTATTGCCGACTAAAACGTGCAGAAGAGGAACAATGTTTACTTGAATCAGAAATGACCAACACAGTCATTTTCTACAGCAAAGAGCGGGATAAAACTCGGCAGACATTACAAGTTCTTTGTAGTGATACTCTATTTGATAGAGGGGCAGTCTCATTGCTGAGCAAACATTTAAAAGTTCTAAATCACATGCTAGAGTGTTTATTATCGTCGTTTGGGGATATAATAGATATTGATATTCTCGTAGACTGCGAGGAAAAAGGAGAAACTTTCCTACCTGTTGAGGACAGTGATGAAGAAGGTGACAATGAAGAAGAAACTTTACAAGAAATCGAAGAGGACGACAATGAAATAGAATATTTTGACTACTAACAGATCATTGTGTTGGTTGCTTTTTCGATATTTTATGAGTACGAAGTAGATATTATTTTACGATTTTCTTCATGACAGAGTGTTCTTTTTCGTCATGTCTCCATCACCTCTTGGGGCAAACTTTTATTCTATGATTGTCTATAAATTATTCAATATAAGTTCATTGAAACTGGTTTGAAATTGACTAATAAATGTTTATCAAGACTTTATTGGAGAGACGAGATACGGTTTGTCCAATGAAATGTATGTGTTCCCCCGTGCAGTAGGTGAATGCCCATGCACCCGGCAGAGCTCGACCCCAAAACGCTACTGCGGCTGGGCTTTAACCCCTGCATGGGGGGACACATTCCTTTTCTCGAACGAAGCGTACCTCGTCTCCCCAACAAGACTGGCCGTTAGCCTTTACGGTGGACGCTTTGACTCAATGGGCCATTATAATTGTGTAATATAAGTTCATTGAGACTGGCCGTTAGCCTTTACGGTGGACGCTTTGACTCAATGGGCCATTATAATTGTGTAATATAAGTTCATTGAGACTGGCCGTTAGCCTTTACGGTGGACGCTTTGACTCAATAGGCCATTATAATTGTGTAATATACAGTAAGTTCATTGAGACTGGCTGTTAGCCTTTACGGTGGACGCTTTGACTCAATGGGCCATTATAATTGTGTAATATAAGTTCATTGAGACTGGCCGTTAGCCTTTACGGGGGACGCTTTGACTCAATGGGCCATTATAATTGTGTAATATAAGTTCATTGAGACTGGCCGTTAGCCTTTACGGTGGACGCTTTGACTCAATGGGCCATTATAATTGTGTGATATAAGTTCATTGAGACTGGCCGTTAGCCTTTACGGTGGACGCTTTGACTCAATGGGCCATTATAATTGTGTAATATAAGTTCATTGAGACTGGCCGTTAGCCTTTACGGTGGACGCTTTGACTCAATGGGCCATTATAATTGTGTAATATAAGTTCATTGAGACTGGCCGTTAGCCTTTACGGTGGACGCTTTGACTCAATGGGCCATTATAATTGTGTAATATAAGTTCATTGAGACTGGCCGTTAGCCTTTACTGGTGGACGAAATCACAAACAGTGATACAGTTCTTTATATTAGAAATAACATCACCTACCAAATACAGAATCTATCCCAAGGGGTTGCAATACAGTAAAAACCCGCACATAAGAACCTAAGATTTTGAACTCACCCTGTTTAGGTTCTTATGCAATGAGGCACATCCAGTAATCAGGGTGTAGGTTTTTAAAGGGAAATATGTGAAACTAAATCTTAGCCAAACTTATTTACACTCTTGGCCCTGTCTATTTCAACCTAAGTTTTCCCCTGCATATCACAGCTCTTGTAAGTAATGTTTTGGAGTTCACGAAAGAGGATAACTGGCAAACAGATTGCATTTATTTCCCAATGAATGAATAAAACCCTTTATTAAAGGAAGTCTAAGCATATATAAGCCCTTGATCAAAATAGCCACGCGAAGACAATAGGCTATGACACGTGCCGCACCATATTTGGGTAACTGATCTACGTCGACAGGAAATACTGATATCTGATAGGCTAGAATTTGATTGCAAGTGGCTTGAGCCACTTTATATGCTCACATTCCCTTTAAGAACCTAGTTATGATATCAGGCTGAAATAGTTCTTATCCATTTGGTACAAAATGTATGATTTCAGGTTGTAGGCTCTTAATAAATGAAGGTTCTTATGGGGTTCTTTTGTGCGAGTTTTTACTGTGGTCTGAAACAAAAAGGTTCAAGGTAAATGTAAAGTTCATTGTTATGATCTTCATAATGGCATCTTCAAAGGTAGGTGGCAAGAGCATGCAGTTTAAAATTGCAATTCAAATATACTAGAACCCAACGCAGTTGATTTGGTTAATACGATGATTCGGGTGTCGATCAGTGGCGGCACTATAGTGGATGGACATGCCCACCCACCCCATTTTCCTCGGTTCAGTTCAGTAATGACTCTTGATTAAAATATTATAAATATAAACTATAAATGTTAAGTAAAGACATAAAAACTATCAACAAAATATTTGCCATGATATCCTTCCGGGCCGTAGCAGCTTCTCATTTAAACTGGGTCGGGGTAGGATACAGGACTTGTGGACGGAAAGGGATCTGCCAGCCAATTTTCAACATGCTACCCACACTTTTACTTGCGAAGATTTACTTACGTATTCATTTTAATATCTTTCTCAGTTTTGCTCCATATGTTTTGCCTATTTTAGCCAAAATCGTATTGCTTCAAGATACAATATTCCACAAAAGTTCGGAAAAATGATCCTTCTTTAGAAAATTGTAGGTGTAAAAACCTACCCACCCTACCCAGTGCAGAACCTACACTAATTTTTCGAAAATGTATACTCGAAATTTTTGAAATGGTTTTTTTATTCAGAAAATTATACCTTTATTGCAAAATCTTGAAAATCGATACGTAACCCTTTCTTTTCTGGTGGCATGCCCCCAGTACCTAAATAATAATATCTGTAGTGCCCCTCCCCCGGGAGCTCTACATCATTTGCTGTTAAAGAGAAATCTCAATATTTGGAATACTTACTACCTTTGGATAGGTTTTGACAAAAAATTTCACCACAGTTATATATGACGATAAGGACCTGTTGATTCAATTAATTATGATAACTTCAAATCTAGTTGTACCGCATCACTCAACCACCAACCAAGTCTGTTTTCAAGTCTTGTCGCAAAGTCCCGTTTGTATATTTAGATGATATATTCATAGTGGTAATTTTGTACAGTTTGTTGCTAGGAAAAGGAACGCGCAAACTTATTAGACCTTTGGGTCCTGGACTTAATTCTGTCAAAGCCTCACTGACACATTGACATTTTATTTAAATTTTTCTGTCATTATTTTGCTAAATGGTTGGGTGGTTGTTTGGGTATGACTTTGCAGGCGGCGGTTGTCGTGGTTGATGCATCCATCATGATTCATCTGCTTGTTTTAATTTCTTTTCATATAATTGAAATTTTCATATAATAGTTATAGACTTATAGCGTCTATATGATGGCTGCCCGTTGAATTGCCCTAGTAGAGTTAGGGTTAGGGTTAGGGTTAGGGTTAGGGTTAGGGTTAGGGTTAGGGTTAGGGTTAGAGTTGTACGCCAACTTTAAACAAATTATTTATTATTTATTATTATATATTATACATATTGGTTTGTCAGAGGCATTCCTGGTATCTATTTCCATCTTTCCATACCATTTCATGACAGTTTTGCAGGTATCTAAAGCATAAATAGCTGATATTTGTGGGTTTCAATGAAGCCAAGCTGTTTTTGGATTGCCTGAAAATTGCTGGAACGTATGCACTGCAATAATTGCGATTATTTTGGCGATTTTGGTCGAAAGAGGTTTACACCCACCTTTTTACGCTGGTTTAAAGATTTGAAATCTACCTTTGCTCTCTACCTCCCCCCAGAGAAAGTTACCCACCTCTACCTCCCAGCTCCTCGTTCTCGTGATCCGTGATCATAAGAATAAGTCTGGAATCGAGGTTAGACCGAGAAGAGAACACAAAAGGAAATGGCGGGAAATGACAGATCGGAGAACTGACAAATGACCTTGCACACTCTTTCACTTGAACGACCTTCACAGCAGTTCACAGCAATGTCGACATCAACAACTAATTCTAAATATCACCGCCACTCGAAAGAAACTCAGAAGATCAAGCAGTTAAAACGAAGAAAGAGACGTAGGGAAGAATCAAGAACAACACTGGGCACTTCTTCTTCACTTGAGAAAGAAGACAACGACAACGGTAACGCAACACAGCAAACTAGCGCAACTAGAAAGGAATCCGACTCATCATCGTCATCAATATCTAGCGCTGCAGATGTAGATCCACATGAATTAGGCAGCATTTGCACCCCTCTTGTCGAGAAGGTATGATATATATATATATATGATCTACTGTTTTTTCTTTAAAGGAATATCAATAGGTACTCATGAGCAGTTAGGTCAGTAAAAAAATGTAAAGTGAAGTTAAAGTGTTCTTTCTAATGTTCTGATCACATTTGTTTGAAGGGAGCACCATCTCAAATAGAAATTGTTCCATAGGCATATGTTATGTTATCAGTTTTTCGGAGTGGAAGTTGAATTTTATTGTGTTTTCTACAGTAACAGCTTTTTTTTGGATGGCTGTGGACATTCATTATGATGGACATTTTTGTACTGCAACAACAAGCTAAACTTTAAAGGGAATATATTAAGCCTTCGAAAAACTAACCTTACACAAAAAAAGGCAGTGACACATGCTGCCCCATATTTGGGTAACTGGTCTACATCGATAGGAATTTCTGATATCTGATTTTGCTGGAATTTTCTGATATCTGATAGGCTGGAATTTGACGGCAATATGTTTACGTTCCCTTTAAGTGTACACATATCTTTTTTTGTGAGAAACTAAGAATTTTAGCCAGTACTGAAAGTTTGTAAAATTATCCGATTTCTGGTATCACAGTTCCTTACAAATTTCTTAAAGGTTCCATGACAATCTTTATGTTTCACTACCTGCTCCCTTGTAAAACATTCCAAAACAAGTCTTTTCAAATTAGCCTTTCTAATGTTTAGGTGTCAATATGATACAGGAAACAAGTGAAAAGAAAGTAAGAGTAAAGTATGTTAAAAATTTCCTTCATCAAAATGAATAGTTGCTTGAGTTAGTATATTTTCACAGTCCTGAAGTTTCTTGATTTTTAAGCATCTGAGAATTGAGTTTCTTATGGGCAGTTTCTTACTAACAATACTTGCAGACAAGCCTGCACAAATACAAAGCATATGGGAGACTGCCCAATTTCAAAGTTGATTCTCCAAAACTTTGCCCAGCTAAGATGTTTCCCGAAAAAGCTGTTTTTTATTCTTCCAATGTTCTTCCTATGGTCAGCTAATGTTTTCCATCATATTTGACTGCACTGCAAAGATTTCAATTCAAAATGGGTTTGCGCCTGGATTTTGCAGTGCTTTGTTGTTTTTGTTTTGTAAGACCTATCCTTGTCATGAAGGATATTTTAAAAAGGTAAGGAGTATGAGACATCCTCACTTTTTTCCAAGCCCAATATTTCTTTTCTTTGTGTTGCCTTGGGATTTTGTATTAAGTACAACAACAGTTTGCTTACTGGCAGCTCAAGCCCTCAAGATACATATCCATCTCTGTTTAATTTCAAATCCGTGGCAGTAAGCCTTTTCAACTTCTGACCAAGTATTTTTAGGATCTCCGCATAGTGGATTGGGATATACCACCAGTCCAGGTTGTGTATTTCTATAATATAGAAATATTATAAGAGGTCATTTTTGAAGAAAATCTCAGAAATAAATGCATAAGCCAGTGGTTTTATCTTGGTAATGGTCAGACTGGCCACTGCGCCCCTATTGGTAGGCCTGTGTAGCCTGAATTCTCTTACTGGCTCCGCTGTCAACCATTCTGTTAGAGGTCATAAAGGTTACAGTCAAAAACCTCTCGATATTGGGAAAATGGTAAATCTCAATTTTTTATCAATTACTGCCAATTGTTAATTTCATTCATGCAATGTTTCATTCCCAAACTAACTTCCCCGTGTACATAATCAATTTCATTTTTTTTTCTATCAATATTTTGAAATGTAACAATATCATTTTATACCTCTTTCAAACCGCTCCTCCACTTGCTAGATTATTAAAACAATGCCATAGAACTCCTTATTCCTGCCCCCTGGCACTCACAGGTTTGCTGCGACGAGAAAAGTTCAACAAGGTTACAGTACTGCAAAAACATTGTTATGAATTTAGGGTACGTCCAAGTTAGACACCATGCTAAAGATTAGGCTGTTCAGACTGACTTGCCTTTGAGCTGAAAAATTACCAAGCTACAGTACAGTATACAATAGTCTTTAAATTTAAGTTCAGCTTAAGAAAGAGTTTTGCCATATTTTTACCATGAACATTTTTACCACAATCCGCTCAGTCTTAAAAAGGTATTTCTTTATTTTTAAAACATATTTGTGAGCCTATTTCAATATGCAAGGTATATTTTCTATTGTACTATCTGCACTATCTTTACAGTCCCACATAATTAATTATCACTACTACAGGTATTCTTGCATTTGTATCATACTGTTTCATAGGCGTAGGAGACAGAGGGCTGGGGGCTACAGCCCCCCCCCCCCCCTCAAAGGTTGGACAAATGTTCAAAATTGGCTATAATCAGGCAGAAATACACCTTAAGTCAGGCAAAACTTTCTGTAAACAATGTATTTTTATTGGGCAGCCCCCCCCCCAAATTTTTTCTTCCCCTACGCTCATGTACTGTTTGCATGGTATATTCTGTCTTTTGTAGAATTATTTGTGTTTTTCTTGACAGGCTGGTATAAATTGCTATCCATCATTTATGTCAGGAAAGAACGAAATGGCAAGAAAACTTGTATCTTTAGAGCACGAAAGAGAGGAGCTCAATACCAGATTGGCCCGCAAAGAACAGAAAATTCAAGTGCTTGAAACCCGGAACCATATGCTGCGTGAAAAATGCTCAGCAATGCATTTAAGGGATGCAGAATTCACTTTTCATTCTGTTAAGGACAAAGTGAATCCAAGATCAGTCATGTTAGTGGATTCAGCGATCTTTGGTGACTTAACTCACGAAAGTGATCCTCTAATTCAGGAATCTGTTGTGAGTGTTTTGAACAGCAGTACATTTGAAGATGAGGTCACGCATGTTTCCAGCATAAAAGGAAAGTTTAGCTCTGTTCAAATTGTAAGATTCAAAGATGGGACTCCAGCTGTGCTTAAAAGATCAACAATGTGGAATAAGGAGCAGTCAGATGTGCAAAATCTCCAGTTCTTTGGCAATGAAGCACGACTTCTGAAGTATATTGGCAACCACGAGAAATTATTGCTCCCTATGAAATTGTTTATTGGCAAACTAGCTTTTATGTGGTTCTCAGCTATGCAGGGTTGCTTCCATTATCCAATATGTTGCAGAGTTATCCAATTAACTTGGGGCACGACATTCAAATCATTGTCAATGTGATAGCAAATTGATTGGCACACCTCCATTCAATGTCTTTGCTACATAACCACCTTCTGTGTGACAATATATCAAGCTTGGTTGCAGGAGGTGATGATCGTCCAATGTTAATTGGGTTTTCCTTTCCTTGTCGGTAGGAAGTTGCAAAAATATTTTCACCGAAAGTCATTCAAATACTCCAAGAATCAGGCCAAATTGCTCCAGAGGTAGCTACCAGAAGATCCAAACCTTCAGTGTCAAGTGACGTGTATTCATTTGGTAAAATAGTTAAAAAGATCATGGCAAGAAAACTTCCACTTTCTGAATATCCTCTGCAAAAGTTGCACTCCTTACAAAAGATGTGTTTGACACTTGATCCAGAAAAAAGGCCAAAGCATGGACAGTTCCTTGAAGAAGTGGACATTTGCTTTTTTGACATGTATGACAGCGACAAGTAGGTAATTTTAAATAGATTTTTTCTTTTGCCAAAACAGGGACAGGATCTTTAGGTATTGATGTTCCCTTTCTTGCAATGTATCATTCAAAGTTTGAACATAACCAGCCTGCAATTCCGTGCAGGGCCAGCATTCTCAGTCTTTGCCGATTTACCATCTCAAACATTTTGAAACTTCTTGCAATGATCTAGTAGAAACGTTGACTTTGTGCAATGCTTCTGCTAAGGCCTCATTACAGCTTACTCTAGCATTGCAGCAATATTTCTTATGTGATCAATGGTGGGTTCTTGCAAAGGTCACCATCTGTTAATGTCTTTCGTCTGAAACTCAAAACCTACTTTTTTTATAAGAATTATTAAAAGTGTATTATAGACAGTTAACAATTTACCCATACTGTAGTTTCCAAAAATATTATCTGAAAAAGGGGTGCTCTCTCCTCGATTAGCTCTGAGAGAGTTCCTTCTTAAGAATTCCCCTAGATTCATGTATCTTTCTTTAATTTTATATGTATTGACTTATGTACCGGGTGTCTGAAAAAAGGTACCCCCTTTTGACTGAACAAGGCAACAAAACGATAACATTTCTGGACTTTTTGAATTCATGGCTACATTTGTTGGTCTTCAACTAAAATGCACATACCTTGCATTCTGAAATCGAACACCAAACAGCGGAGATATGAGTTCACAAGGTCAAAATTTGGAGTGCACCTGAAACCAGAGGTTTTGAGAAATGGCCTAGCCATAATTTGACACCAAACAGGTATTTTGCAAACAAATGTTCAACTTTGACCTTTACTTTTCATTTTTCAAAAGATTTATACCTTGAATTACTTCAATTGTTCTTGAAGTGACTTTTCTTTTGAGGAATCGGTCCTTGCATTGCATTCGATCCTACTGTAAGTGTTTTGTATAAAGAAAGAGGAACAGGAGCATGTGCATGCTTATTTTGGAGATGTGGCACGACTTTATCATTCTTACCACATTTTTCCTACATTTATTTAATCAGCACCAAGTCCATGCATCTTTTATTCTTTTTAAAAGCAAAAGTCTGCACGTACTTTGGAAAATGTCCACGATACAAATCATGATTAGGCCTTTTTTCAAAACCTCTGGTTTTGGGTGCGCTGTAAATTTCGACTTTGCGAGCCTGTAACTCCGGTGTTTGGTGAACGATTTCTAAATGCGAGGTATGTGCATCCAAGTTGAACATTGATAAATTTAGCTGTGAAGTCGGGGAGCAATGAAATCTTATTGTTTGGTTGCTATCTCCATTCAAGAGGGGGTACTTTTTTTGAGACACCCGGTAGTTATTCAATTTGTTGTACAGTATGTTTAATTTTAGAGTCTTTGTACGTAGTGGAATTTAAACTGAAATGAATGAACTGAACTGCCAATGCGCAGTTTACTAGATCGTTATTTCACCTGGTGGAAGCATGCATGATAATGGCAAGACTGTTTATTTCCTCTGTTGTGTTTTCAGGTTGAACACTGCATCGCCTAATATTCTAATATTAATTAAATATTAATGCAAGACCCAATACTTTCATCAGCATTATCTTCCTAGCATCCTAGGATAGCTTTGAGGAGCACAATGAAGCAACCTTATCAGTGCAGTACAATGTGACATACCCTTGTGACTCCTGTTGCCCTGAATTGCAATTCTAATGCTACAGCTGCAACGATGTCATATGACATTACTTTTGCAGCTGCTAAATCAGAGGAGTCAGAGTAAGGAGACAGTGTTGAGCAAACATTGGATTCTCTTGAACCACAATTAAACACACATAACCAGATAATATACCACAAACCTAATTACTACTAATAACCGACTACAATTAATTACTTACAAAATGTTATGTAATTGTTTCATAATGATTAGTTGAGCTATTGAGATACTATTAGACGGTGGTGGGAGGGCGAGGTTCTCGAAAATTTCAGCTAGCAGCCCATGCGACTAAAGGTGCTTATTCTAACAAGGACAGATTTTGTAACACAATAGCATGAGATGCTTTTGTTGACACCTGAATTCAAAGCAATTAACTACTGCTGACAAAGGAAATTCTCCCAACCGGAAATTCAAAACAAACAAAGCTGCAAAAGTTTCTCTGAAACCCAGGTAGCTAGCTCGCTCGTTGTGCATTCCAGTAATTGTTTTAAAAGCAAATATGAGCATGTATCGAAAGAAGAAGAATACATCTAAACATCAACCTCGGACTTTTCATTTCTTTAGTTCAGAAGCTGAGCAGTAATTACACCCAAAAAAATAAGAGAATTGAATCACCCCCCAATTGGCTTTTGAATCAAATTAGATTAAATGCCCGTGGCAGATGTGTAGATACATCCTTCTTCTCTCGATCTATGCTCATGTGTAGTCTTAAAAAAACTTTCTGAAATGCACAAATTACACACCAGCTACCGGGGTTTCAGAGACACTTTTGCGGCTTTGCTTGTTTTGAATTTCCTTTGTCTGTGATCGCTAATCGCTTTGAATTGCGGTGCCAATCAAAACCTACTCATGCTATTTTCTTACCAAATCTGTCCTTGTTGCTTATCCTGAGGTACCCAGACCTTATATATGAACCAGATATACCCAAATATGGCAACTCGCACTAAAGGGGGAGGTTCTCACAAGTGTGATTGGTGTAAATCTAGCATACAAGTAATGAGTTTTGCAAGTATGTGACTCATGATGCCTGATGATCTTGTGACTGCTGAATGCTGACTACTCAATTTTTGAAAGGCTTTCTCCTTAAGAGTATAAAACTATATTTTTCCAACACTCCCAAACTGTCCAACACTCCCTGCATTTAGATTAACATTGAGACAGGTTGCAATGAACACCTAAAGTAAATTGATAATAATGGTTATTAAAAGACAACATAAACCAGTGCATACTATTCTCTTGAGCTCCAAAGGTGAAAATGTATGGAGCACATTAGGGATATGCCGTTGTGACGGAACTTTGCAGGGGGTCCAAAATGTATTTATTGCCTAATCATCATTTAGAGTTAAGGCTGCTAGCTAATTTGATCAGATTTTTACATAACGAGTTAACATTCTTTTATCATGTACGGTTGAAGTGATGCTGTCCTTTTCCGTCTAAATTTTTTGATTATTACGACTTCCAGTAATCAATAGTTTGGGACACAAAGGATTTTTCGTACTGTAGCATTTAACTCTTGCATGCACAACTTTTAAATTGTAATCATTCGTAGCCCTCTGTGTTAGCTGCTCTTGAAGTCAAATTGAGTGTTCATATACTTGTAGAGAAAAATGAGTCTATCGTTTCTTCGCCGTCTTCTTCTCCGTCCATTGCAACATTGCTATCATTTTGGTTGGACTGCTAGTTCTCAAATTGCTAAACACAACGAGCTGGAAATTCTCCTCACAGTGCAGTCAGATTCAAACATAGAGGTGGGGGTCGTAGGGACTGACGGTTCACGGTTTTAGCCTTCTTTAGACCGGCTTGATGGCCAACTTTAACATGCATATCAGAATTACAACCTTCTCTGATGTCATTAAAATTCCAAGCCTTAAATTGCTGGAAGGCATTGTCAAAAGACAGAAGGAATTCTCGATACTACTAAAGTTCCAAATATATTTAGAAAAATACTTCCGTGTAATGCAGCAGAAACAGAAAGCACTGTCCATAAATTTTGTCAAAACATTGATACATGAGCAAAACAACGCAATGAATTCTATAATTAGAATATACTTTGAATTTCGGCAGGGTGCTACACTTGTATTTGGATAGGGGCCTCCTACTCAGCTTTTAAAAAGATATACCGGGAGTCCCAAAAAAGTATACAGATTTGGTTGACTCGAGCGATGTGGATTTAGCTTTACTCAATAGCTAATCACTCTAAAAGTGTTCTTCGATATTAACTCCAACACAGATACCTTGTTTGTTGGTATTGGTGCTTGAGAGCAGAAATATCAATATAGAGAGCTCAAATTTGCGTCCACCTGCAAACCAGAGCTTGGCCTGAGCAAGTTCCTGAAGGACAAAATTTGAATAAATCAACGAAAGCGTTGATAAAATTTGAACAATCCAACAATCGTCTATTAAGGACTGCAATTAATCAAAAATGTAGAAACTGCCCAATGGGTGACCGAGAGTGACTTCTGGAAAACATAATAACACAAGATCTAATAGATTTCAAATTGTATCAAAGCTATCGTATTTGTATGCTGTGCCTTAAGAATTTGCTTAGGTCAAAAGGCTAAGGCTCTGGTTTGCAGGAAGAGGCAAATTTGAGCTTTCAACATTAACATATCTGCTCTTAAAGCACAAATAATAAAAAATGAGGTACAGTACAAGTTAGTTCAAGTTAACTATAGAGGAACATTTTTAGTGTGGCTAGACATTGATTGAAGCTAAATGTATATCGCTGGAACCACAAGAGTGGCACATACCTTACCCTTAACATCTAATGTACCGTTTTGAACTGACCGATGTTTTGTTGAACCCCGACAACCACGGAAATCTTCGTCTGTGTTAGTCCGTCACAGATTAGATTGATCCTAATAGCGCAGGATTGTAAACGGATGCCAGTTTCATTATATTTAATATTTTGCCTGATTGGCAATGTGAAACAACATTATGTAATTCTTTTGAAATTTATATCTTTAAGGTAAGTTATCATTCGGATTGTCTTTCAGCTCTTGCCGCTGAACAAAACTCTGGAGAGAACATTTCCAGAATGTTCTTGTGTGCATGGTTGAAACTCGTAGCAAAACTTCAAATAATAGCAAGATTCCAGAAATTATGATGTGCAAATCTTATTCATGACGTTAAACACGTCACTATATCAGACCTGAAATAGTCCTACGCATTAGCATACCAATAAAAAGAAACTGTTAACCAATTAATTACTAGTTTGTTTCAAACTTCTCCACTTTTGAAAGGACACTAAATGGATTCAAATTTCAAATGTATGATTTTAAAGGTCTTTTGATGCCTAAAAATTGTTGACAACACCAGGCAGAACACCCTTTCATAAACTGAGAGCTCATTAAACATCAAATAGGAATATTCTCCAGCACAACAAGGTGAATATGCCTCAAAGAACGCTGAGTCAATTTTTGTAGAAACATCAGTAACCCTTTGATAAATCAATTCTTTCTTTCCTTATCAGTCAGAAATAGCTTACAATATGGTGGATATTGAGAAACTTTGATAAACATTGGCCTTTTTATGAAATAGGAAAAGCCCCTTTGAATATCTACTGTTTCACTATTCCCATTCAAAAGCTGAAAAAATTCAAAACAAACAGGGCTAGTTATCGTAATTGAAAAGTACAGATGTTCACAATTATCTACATGTTCTGACTTCTAAGTAACTCTCTCAACATTGAGTCACCTGCTATGCTTATCGTAAACGATTTGTGGTCCAAATGGTCAAAATATGATGTTGGCACAACCATTCGTTTGTTGTCCTTGAGGAAAACAGTTCTTTCATCAATTTCTGTAGCATAATTTAAAAGAACGTAATTTCTCTCACCCACATTATCCAGCCACTTTCCTTTGATCTTACCATTTGTCTTGACTTTGGAAGAACATTGAAACAACCAATACCCTTCCTGCGCTGCAATGCATGGTACAATGTCGCCCCTTTTTCACAAATGATCTTGCCTTTGCACGCACTGCTCTTGGTTTTGAGAAATCTGTTGTAGAATTGCTGTTTATTTCTACTTCTGTTTCTTCTTCCTCAGGAACTTCTGTTGACACAGGCTCCTCACTTGCTTCCCTCTCAGCTTGTCTTATTTCATCATGGACCTCGTGATCATGTTCACTTCCTTCCTTTTGAACAAATTGGATGTCATTTTTGGATTCCATAATCCTCTGGATTTGATTTTTGCCATAATCAAAAGGCTGCTTGAAGGTGAGGCCTGCTGGCCATCCCTCAACCAGGAACTTCACATTGTACTTGCTGTATTCCACAGCTTGGATCCCGAACTTTTCATCTGAAACAAAATCACAGGAAATGCTTCACAACCTTCATAACTCCATACAACACCAATACATGCTCATGTGAGAAAGGAAGCTATTCCATCCAGTCCAACAACAACCATCCTGCCAAGGTATAAGTGCTATTTCTGCCGATGCCGCTGATGATACAGAAAGAAATTGAGATTCAAGTGGCCTCTCATTTTCCAACATAAAGCAATTGACTGCTTTAAAAACTAAGAAATGAAATTGAAGCAAAGCACAATTGACACTTAAACTTTAAACTTACAGTATTTGTCATTCAGCATCTTTCTTACATGTGATCGTGTGAAGCAGTTTTCCCGATCTATTGCTGCAAGAATGAAAAAAAATGTTCAACGTCAATCTTAATTCCACTCCATGCCCTTCTAAACCAGCTTCTTGGAGAGGGCAAGCTACCCTTTTCAGAACCTTTCTATCAGAAGCTCTGTATCTACATATAACGGAAGCATATAACCTAAATTAAAACAGGAAAAGGTCAGCAAAGATCAACAGAGAGCCTTCAGCAAATGTATACAGTACATTATATGACCTGTTGGCAAATTCAATCATCTGATTGCAAAAAATCTATCACCACACCAAATTAAGGGATATGCGATGTGTTAGATCTTGAAGAAATTCAGTTTGCTGTGTAAACATAATTTTACTTGCTTTTCAAATATTGTGTGAAATGCTTGACTTCCTTTTCAATGCAAGATATGCATTCAATTGAAATGTTAAGCATTTTTTGTGTACATATTGCACCAAGCACCTTGCAAGCACACATATTTACACAGCTAAACCTATATGGCAAAAACTCTTCCTTTTAATAGAGCAGATGGCACAACAAGCAGAAATTGCTGACAAATTTACTTTCCACAATTCTTAGCCACAAACAATTTCAAGCAAATTTTAGAATAATTTTTAGTATTATTTAGAATAATAATAAATTTTGGAATAATACAATACAACTTGTTAATCAAGTGATTCTGCACAAAATGAAATATACAGACAGGATAATAATTGTGCACCTACCATGAAATTTTAGGAATCTTTCACAAATGTCTTCGTTGTCAACTAAGAATTTTGTGCTGTCCGGACTTGCTAAATATTTTATCTCATTTTCTCCTTGGCTGATTAACATGTAATAACCTGACCAGCCAAGCTGTGAGAGTAAGTCAAGCTGCAATAAGAAAAGGCATGATGATACTGTAGATACTAGAAATAAAAAGTAGGTTCAAATATGAAGATACAGTATGTTCACAGACAAGAATGGAAATTTATCAACAAGGTAGAGAATTAAAGAACATACTTTATTGTTAAAGTCTCATACTCATACACTATATATTACAGTTCTATTTTAAATTTTGTTACTGCACAGTATACAGTATGGTACCATATACATAATTACTGCAGTTGCCCACAAGGACTGTGCAGTATGACTATTATTTTCTTCTCCATTTTCTGTTTATAGTCCAATTTAATGAAAAGAAAATTCTTCTGTCTTCTGCCCAACATAATATAAAGCTGTGTCATCTGCACATAGGTATACTTGGCCTTGTCTAATGTATTATGGCAGGTCATGGTACATAGAGAGAACCACTCACTGTAGGTCCCAGTAAAGAACCCTTGGGAACTCCATTTGAGATTTTTATGGTATTAAGGGGCTCCATTTAGCTCAACAAACTGAGATCAATTTTGCAGGTAGTTAGTTTTCAAAAAGATCAAATACAGTAACTGTTCTGAGATGCTGCATGCTTGATGCTTAAATGTAGCAAGGCTTGTTGGTTTTACTGTACTTATAAATGATGATACCCAAAAACTTTTCTGGCAGATTAAAGACATGCTAAGGTTCCAGATTTTGACTTTCTGAATAACCCCCTCCCCTAAAAAAAGAGAAATACATTTCTTCAGGTGCAGTAAACCTGCTCAATATTACCTCATTAGTTAGTCTTTTAATTGAAGATTCAACCATTTTTTTCTTGCTGCGATCAGAGAGGTCTTTTACCTCTGTAGCATTTATCAATTCGGCTTGTCTGTTCCATTTTTCCTTTTCCTTTTGCTCTAAGTTGTTCCATCGAGCATGAGTTTCCTTGGTTCTGTGTGAAACAGACCAATTTGCCATCTCTGTTATTAAAAATATACAATTCAGTTTCATAATTTTAAAGTTCTGGACATACTTTCTTGCAGTTTTAGAATTCTTTTATCTATACTGTAAAGATCTACAGACTGCATACTGTAAGATTCTCTAAGGATCTTTAATACAGTATACAGTACTGTACATGAAATAATTCTTCACATTGATAACACAGTTGTATTTTGCGAGGGAATGTCAGACAGTAACTGTTTAACCTTTCAAGCAAGAATTTCAAAATGATCATTCTCAAGGAAAGAATGGAAACAGGCATGGAAACAGTACTTATGAGAAACTCACTTTTAGATGGCAAGACTATACAAAAGACACTCATAATGATTGAGAAGCATTTTTAGAAACTAGAAAATTCATGCTTAACTCAAATTCCAGAGTTTTTATAGCAGGGCTGCTGTTTTCTGTTGTTGTTTTAAGGAATTTGATAAAACACTGTAGCTGACAATACTGTATACACTTAGAAGATATATGCATACAAAGTTAACAAATCGAAATAAAACATACTGTACCTACAGTTTATGAAACAAATTAAAAAGTTTTATAAATAAAACATCAAATTAGCTGGCACTGACAGGCACTACATTTGCAATTCAGTCTGCCCTACTGTTTTAATTGTTGATGTGTTTCCCATGTGTTGAAATTGTCTGCTGATTTCAGCTTGTTTGGCAGTATGTTCCTAATTTGAGGGCCAACAGACGAAAAGGACTTTTCAAACAAAATGTTCTTTGACAAGGCCTTTTCCTAACACAAACCCAAGATATATATATTGAGTCCAATAGAACTCTTGACCTACCTACAGTATACACTCTATATTTTTTGTTTCCTAAAGTGACATATAACACATAATGTATGTTCATATAGTACGGATGTGTGAAAGTGAAGTTGTGTTTTTAGTGCCAAGTGCTCGATCACAGAAGTAGCTGAATGCTAATCAAGTCCGTAACCCCTAGTCATGGGCCTCTACCGGGTATCAAACCCTGTCCATCTAGGTCTGTTCTGGCTGCAATGTCACAGGATTACACCATTGTGCCACAACACCTTCACTACTGCACTGCATTGCCATTCTGAGCGCTTTCATTTTTCTTCAAATCTTCCCTGTTTCACTGACACAACCCTCTCTTAAAAAGTCATCAATTATCAATGTAGCAGTACAGGTAAATTATGTCGCCTAGTTTTAAATTGTGAGAAGGAGAGATAACAGGAACCTACCCTGCTTGCAAGTGACGTGAAAGAAAATGATATTGATGGGATTTATCAGGCATTGAGAGATATTCCAGAAAATTTACTTCTCAAACGCCCAGCAGCCAGTCTACCAGAGTATGGCAGTTTTCAACAAAATCTCGCCCAGACAGACCAACGAAGCAGCAGCGTGCTCACGTGCAACAACTTTGATTCCTTTGTTTTCAAAGTAGTGAATAAAAAATCTTGTTCAAAATCGGCGTGCACATGAAATAGAAAAAAAATTGTGTGCATGCAGCTGTCACATTCTGCAGACTGGCCCAGTAGTATCTCTCTATCACCCCCCTTGCATTTAAAAACAAACATGTGAAGCTTTCATAACCATCATATTGCTCTTCCATTCTATATGCAATTTCTTTACATTTTTAATCGCTTTTAAATATGCTGTGACCGAGAAATGGAAGCAAATCAATTTGGGCCTAATAAGCCATCATTGATTGTCATTATGCATGCGACCACCACCATCATAGCATGGGCATGCCACTCATCATCTTCTTGCTTGGTTCACGAACTCCACATGAGATTGCATTTGCTTTTTAAATGAAGGAGGGGTGGTACTGGGTGTGGAAAGCTAAAACTGTCTCATAAATCCCGCTGCCTGATAAATCCCGCCAGAATTTAACTAGCCTAAAAATCGATACATACCACCACTCCACAACGATGAACAGAATACATTATGTCCTGATATCTTCCTCGTTCCCCTTGGTCTTCCTAAAATCTCCTGGCTTGGATGACTGCTTCCTCCATCTCTTTCATCATCAAGGGGATGGGGATGTTGATCGTCATCTTTGGACCCATGCGGTCGTTTTCTGTCTCGTCTTTTTCGATTATTAATCCAAACCTTCAATTGCGGCATGGTTAGGCCAGTTTTCTCCGACAAAGCTAAATACTGAGCCAGGAACTTCTCAGATGTAGAGATTAAACCGTTGCAGTATGCTCTCTCTAACAGTTCAATTTGTGCATCGGAAAAATGAGGCTTCCTCGGCACATCCATGTTATGTTTAAACAGCCAAACTGATGACAGCGAGCAGCGACAGGAACAGCATACGAAACAAGATGGCGACACGTTTTTTAGCAAGAACAGAACATTCACAGGGATACAACGAGCCGGCTGGTTCGTTTTACAAACAAAATGATTAATCACCTATCTCAGTGGTTGAACCGGATGAACCGGATGGTTATAGTTGCATCATGCAGGATTAATCGCATGATTAAAGCTACTTTACGTAGTTGATTAATACAGGAGCGGGTGTTGGCTCTCTGACTCGCTACTCGAAGGTCTAACTCCTGGGCGAGTAAAATCCTTGCTCTGAATTTTAAAGCCCTATGTTTGGCTCTATGACTGGCTACTCGAAGGTCTAACTGCTGGGCGAGTAAAAACTGTGCTCTGAATTTTAAAGCCCTATGTTTGGCTCTATGACTGGCTACTCGAAGGTCTAACTGCTGGGCGAGTAAAAACCGTGCTCTGAATTTTAAAGCCCTATGTTTGGCTCTCTGACTCGCTACTCGAAGGTCTAACTCCTGGGTGAGTAAAATCCTTGCTCTAAATTCTAAAGCCCTATGTTTGGCTCTCTGACTCGCTACTCGAAGGTCTAACTCCTGGGTGAGTAAAATCCTTGCTCTGAATTTTAAAGCCCTATGTTTGGCTCTATGACCGGCTACTCGAAGGTCTAAGTCCTGGGCGAGTAAAAACCGAGCTCTGAATTTTAAAGCCCTATGTTTGGCTCTCTGACTCGCTACTCGAAGGTCTAACTCCTGGGCGAGTAAAAACAGTGCTCTGAATTTTAAAGCCCTATGTTTGGTTCTATGACCGCACAGTGGGCCAAAATGGCGATTTAGCAGACATTCATGGATATCTACAGGGAAATAAATGTTACAGAAGCAGTTGGTAGCTCATTTTCAACGTATGACAAGGACAAATCAAATGGCTCACAAACAACTTAAAATTTTCATATTAAGGGGGGCTAGGGCCCAATATTCTAATTTTAGACTCCGAGCCAAAAATCTCTTTTATGCTCCTCGGTCTCAAGAAACTTAGCAATGGTGACTGATGGCTCTTTTCAACATATTCTGTTGGAACAATGAATAAAGTTGAATATTTCTCCACATTTAGGGGACGGGGACCTATATTTCAGTTTTAGGAATTCTAACCAAAAATCTCCTTTCTGTTACATGTTACATAAGCCTAAGCTATGTAGAAGGTTCTTATGCACATAATATTACCACAATATTACTTAGTGGATGATCCTTAATCAAAATATTTCGTAGTATTCTGAGAATATGAGTCTTGTCTCAATATTTTTTCTTGGGACACCCAAAGTGTCCCAAAAAAGGCCCTTCCCCCCTGTTTATTTGAATTTTCCGAGGAGAAACAAAATGAAATCTTCAAAAATAAACTTATCACGAGCTTCTCTTTCAGAAAATGTATTGGTGTTGATGTTTCTCCTCGTACTTTTGGAGATATTCTCGATTGAAGTCAAATTTTGCCGTCTGAATGAGACGACAAATCTGACAAAGTGTCTGAAGAAAATTGTTGCTGTGGTAAAAGTGGACTTCATAAAACATTTTCATCTTGCTTTTCAACAAACAGTGACTATTTACGTTCTGGTAATGCTGATCAGACAATCTGCAAGCAATTTTCCTAGCCGAAAAACATTTATCCACATTCTTTGCCACTAGAATGCTGGGTGTAACATTTTCAAAGATTTTGTCCAATTTACTCAGATTCAAAAATCTGTAACTCTGTGATAACACAAGATAAATGAAAACTGTAAAGAGCACACGAAAGCCCAATTATTCAGCTTTCTAAAACTGCATAACAACCAGTGATTTCGAGAATTTCAAAATTTTCGAATGTCTGCCTCTAACCCACTGTGGACCGGCTACTCGAAGGTCTAACTCCTGGGCGAGTAAAAACCGTGCTCTGAATTTTAAAGCCCTATGTTTGGCTCTATGACCGGCTACTCGAAGGTCTAACTCCCGGGCGAGTAAAATCCTTGCTCTGAATTTTAAAGCCCTATGTTTGGCTCTATGACCGGCTACTCGAAGGTCTAACTCCTGGGCGAGTAAAAACCGTGCTTTGAATTTTAAAGCCCTATGTTTGGCTCTATGACTCGCTACTCGAAGGTCTAACTCCTGGGTGAGTAAAATCCTTGCTCTAAATTCTAAAGCCCTATGTTTGGCTCTCTGACTCGCTACTCGAAGGTCTAACTCCTGGTTGAGTAAAATCCTTGCTCTGAATTTTAAAGCCCTATGTTTGGCTCTATGACCGGCTACTCGAAGGTCTAACTCCTGGGCGAGTAAAAACCGTGCTCTGAATTTTAAAGCCCTATGTTTGGCTCTATGACCGGCTACTCGAAGGTCTAACTCCTGGGCGAGTAAAAACCGTGCTCTAAATTTTAAAGCCCTATGTTTGGCTCTATGACCGGCTACTCGAAGGTCTAACTGCTGGGCGAGTAAAAACCGTGCTCTGAATTTTAAAGCCCTATGTTTGGCTCTATGACCGGCTACTCGAAGGTCTAACTCCTGGGCGAGTAAAAACCGTGCTCTGAATTTTAAAGCCCTATGTTTGGCTCTATGACCGGCTACTCGAAGGTCTAACTCCTGGGCGAGTAAAAACCGTGCTCTGAATTTTAAAGCCCTATGTTTGGCTCTATGACCGGCTACTCGAAGGTCTAACTCCTGGGCGAGTAAAAACCGTGCTCTGAATTTTAAAGCCCTATGTTTGGCTCTCTGACTCGCTACTCGAAGGTCTAACTCCTGGGCGAGTAAAAACCGTGCTCTGAATTTTAAAGCCCTATGTTTGGCTCTATGACCGGCTACTCGAAGGTCTAACTGCTGGGCGAGTAAAATCCTTGCTCTAAATTTTAAAGCACTATGTTTGGCTCTCTGACTCGCTACTCGAAGGTCTAACTCCTGGGCGAGTAAAAACCGTGCTCTGAATTTTAAAGCCCTATGTTTGGCTCTATGACCGGCTACTCGAAGATCTAATTCCTGGGCGAGTAAAATCCTTGCTCTAAATTTTAAAGCCCTATGTTTGGCTCTATGACCGGCTACTCGAAGGTCTAATTCCTGGGCGAGTAAAAACCGTGCTCTAAATTTTAAAGCCCTATGTTTGGCTCTCTGACTCGCTACTCGAAGGTCTAACTCCTGGGCGAGTAAAAACCGTGCTTTGAATTTTAAAGCCCTATGTTTGGCTCTCTGACTCGCTACTCGAAGGTCTAACTCCTGGGTGAGTAAAATCCTTGCTCTAAATTCTAAAGCCCTATGTTTGGCTCTCTGACTCGCTACTCGAAGGTCTAACTCCTGGTTGAGTAAAATCCTTGCTCTGAATTTTAAAGCCCTATGTTTGGCTCTATGACCGGCTACTCGAAGGTCTAACTCCTGGGCGAGTAAAAACCGTGCTCTGAATTTTAAAGCCCTATGTTTGGCTCTATGACCGGCTACTCGAAGGTCTAACTCCTGGGCGAGTAAAAACCGTGCTCTAAATTTTAAAGCCCTATGTTTGGCTCTATGACCGGCTACTCGAAGGTCTAACTGCTGGGCGAGTAAAAACCGTGCTCTGAATTTTAAAGCCCTATGTTTGGCTCTATGACCGGCTACTCGAAGGTCTAACTCCTGGGCGAGTAAAAACCGTGCTCTGAATTTTAAAGCCCTATGTTTGGCTCTATGACCGGCTACTCGAAGGTCTAAGTCCTGGGCGAGTAAAAACCGAGCTCTGAATTTTAAAGCCCTATGTTTGGCTCTCTGACTCGCTACTCGAAGGTCTAACTCCTGGGCGAGTAAAAACAGTGCTCTGAATTTTAAAGCCCTATGTTTGGTTCTATGACCGCACAGTGGGCCAAAATGGCGATTTAGCAGACATTCATGGATATCTACAGGGAAATAAATGTTACAGAAGCAGTTGGTAGCTCATTTTCAACGTATGACAAGGACAAATCAAATGGCTCACAAACAACTTAAAATTTTCATATTAAGGGGGGCTAGGGCCCAATATTCTAATTTTAGACTCCGAGCCAAAAATCTCTTTTATGCTCCTCGGTCTCAAGAAACTTAGCAATGGTGACTGATGGCTCTTTTCAACATATTCTGTTGGAACAATGAATAAAGTTGAATATTTCTCCACATTTAGGGGACGGGGACCTATATTTCAGTTTTAGGAATTCTAACCAAAAATCTCCTTTCTGTTACATGTTACATAAGCCTAAGCTATGTAGAAGGTTCTTATGCACATAATATTACCACAATATTACTTAGTGGATGATCCTTAATCAAAATATTTCGTAGTATTCTGAGAATATGAGTCTTGTCTCAATATTTTTTCTTGGGACACCCAAAGTGTCCCAAAAAAGGCCCTTCCCCCCTGTTTATTTGAATTTTCCGAGGAGAAACAAAATGAAATCTTCAAAAATAAACTTATCACGAGCTTCTCTTTCAGAAAATGTATTGGTGTTGATGTTTCTCCTCGTACTTTTGGAGATATTCTCGATTGAAGTCAAATTTTGCCGTCTGAATGAGACGACAAATCTGACAAAGTGTCTGAAGAAAATTGTTGCTGTGGTAAAAGTGGACTTCATAAAACATTTTCATCTTGCTTTTCAACAAACAGTGACTATTTACGTTCTGGTAATGCTGATCAGACAATCTGCAAGCAATTTTCCTAGCCGAAAAACATTTATCCACATTCTTTGCCACTAGAATGCTGGGTGTAACATTTTCAAAGATTTTGTCCAATTTACTCAGATTCAAAAATCTGTAACTCTGTGATAACACAAGATAAATGAAAACTGTAAAGAGCACACGAAAGCCCAATTATTCAGCTTTCTAAAACTGCATAACAACCAGTGATTTCGAGAATTTCAAAATTTTCGAATGTCTGCCTCTAACCCACTGTGGACCGGCTACTCGAAGGTCTAACTCCTGGGCGAGTAAAAACCGTGCTCTGAATTTTAAAGCCCTATGTTTGGCTCTATGACCGGCTACTCGAAGGTCTAACTCCCGGGCGAGTAAAATCCTTGCTCTGAATTTTAAAGCCCTATGTTTGGCTCTATGACCGGCTACTCGAAGGTCTAACTCCTGGGCGAGTAAAAACCGTGCTTTGAATTTTAAAGCCCTATGTTTGGCTCTATGACTCGCTACTCGAAGGTCTAACTCCTGGGTGAGTAAAATCCTTGCTCTAAACTCTAAAGCCCTATGTTTGGCTCTCTGACTCGCTACTCGAAGGTCTAACTCCTGGTTGAGTAAAATCCTTGCTCTGAATTTTAAAGCCCTATGTTTGGCTCTATGACCGGCTACTCGAAGGTCTAACTCCTGGGCGAGTAAAAACCGTGCTCTGAATTTTAAAGCCCTATGTTTGGCTCTATGACCGGCTACTCGAAGGTCTAACTCCTGGGCGAGTAAAAACCGTGCTCTAAATTTTAAAGCCCTATGTTTGGCTCTATGACCGGCTACTCGAAGGTCTAACTGCTGGGCGAGTAAAAACCGTGCTCTGAATTTTAAAGCCCTATGTTTGGCTCTATGACCGGCTACTCGAAGGTCTAACTCCTGGGCGAGTAAAAACCGTGCTCTGAATTTTAAAGCCCTATGTTTGGCTCTATGACCGGCTACTCGAAGGTCTAACTCCTGGGCGAGTAAAAACCGTGCTCTGAATTTTAAAGCCCTATGTTTGGCTCTATGACCGGCTACTCGAAGGTCTAACTCCTGGGCGAGTAAAAACCGTGCTCTGAATTTTAAAGCCCTATGTTTGGCTCTCTGACTCGCTACTCGAAGGTCTAACTCCTGGGCGAGTAAAAACCGTGCTCTGAATTTTAAAGCCCTATGTTTGGCTCTATGACCGGCTACTCGAAGGTCTAACTGCTGGGCGAGTAAAATCCTTGCTCTAAATTTTAAAGCACTATGTTTGGCTCTCTGACTCGCTACTCGAAGGTCTAACTCCTGGGCGAGTAAAAACCGTGCTCTGAATTTTAAAGCCCTATGTTTGGCTCTATGACCGGCTACTCGAAGATCTAATTCCTGGGCGAGTAAAATCCTTGCTCTAAATTTTAAAGCCCTATGTTTGGCTCTATGACCGGCTACTCGAAGGTCTAATTCCTGGGCGAGTAAAAACCGTGCTCTAAATTTTAAAGCCCTATGTTTGGCTCTCTGACTCGCTACTCGAAGGTCTAACTCCTGGGCGAGTAAAAACCGTGCTTTGAATTTTAAAGCCCTATGTTTGGCTCTCTGACTCGCTACTCGAAGGTCTAACTCCTGGGTGAGTAAAATCCTTGCTCTAAATTCTAAAGCCCTATGTTTGGCTCTCTGACTCGCTACTCGAAGGTCTAACTCCTGGTTGAGTAAAATCCTTGCTCTGAATTTTAAAGCCCTATGTTTGGCTCTATGACCGGCTACTCGAAGGTCTAACTCCTGGGCGAGTAAA
Organism: Aurelia coerulea; assembly: GCA_039566865.1. NCBI lineage: Eukaryota > Metazoa > Cnidaria > Scyphozoa > Semaeostomeae > Ulmaridae > Aurelia > Aurelia coerulea. Next base: position 228,133 of record CM076947.1, on the reverse strand, counting down.
AACCGTGCTCTGAATTTTAAAGCCCTATGTTTGGCTCTATGACCGGCTACTCGAAGGTCTAACTCCTGGGCGAGTAAAAACCGTGCTCTAAATTTTAAAGCCCTATGTTTGGCTCTATGACCGGCTACTCGAAGGTCTAACTGCTGGGCGAGTAAAAACCGTGCTCTGAATTTTAAAGCCCTATGTTTGGCTCTATGACCGGCTACTCGAAGGTCTAACTCCTGGGCGAGTAAAAACCGTGCTCTGAATTTTAAAGCCCTATGTTTGGCTCTATGACCGGCTACTCGAAGGTCTAACTCCTGGGCGAGTAAAAACCGTGCTCTGAATTTTAAAGCCCTATGTTTGGCTCTATGACCGGCTACTCGAAGGTCTAACTCCTGGGCGAGTAAAAACCGTGCTCTGAATTTTAAAGCCCTATGTTTGGCTCTCTGACTCGCTACTCGAAGGTCTAACTCCTGGGCGAGTAAAAACCGTGCTCTGAATTTTAAAGCCCTATGTTTGGCTCTATGACCGGCTACTCGAAGGTCTAACTGCTGGGCGAGTAAAATCCTTGCTCTAAATTTTAAAGCCCTATGTTTGGCTCTCTGACTCGCTACTCGAAGGTCTAACTCCTGGGCGAGTAAAAACCGTGCTCTGAATTTTAAAGCCCTATGTTTGGCTCTATGACCGGCTACTCGAAGATCTAATTCCTGGGCGAGTAAAATCCTTGCTCTAAATTTTAAAGCCCTATGTTTGGCTCTATGACCGGCTACTCGAAGGTCTAATTCCTGGGCGAGTAAAAACCGTGCTCTGAATTTTAAAGCCCTATGTTTGGCTCTATGACCGGCTACTCGAAGGTCTAACTCCTGGGCGAGTAAAAACCGTGCTCTGAATTTTAAAGCCCTATGTTTGGCTCTATGACTGGCTACTCGAAGGTCTAACTGCTGGGCGAGTAAAATCCTTGCTCTAAATTTTAAAGCCCTATGTTTGGCTCTCTGACCGGCTACTCGATGGTCTAACTTCTGGGCGAGTAAAATCCTTGCTCTAAATTTTAAAGCCCTATGTTTGGCTCTCTGACTCGCTACTCGAAGGTCTAACTCTTGGGCGAGTAAAAACCGTGCTCTGAATTTTAAAGCCCTATGTTTGGCTCTATGACCGGCTACTCGAAGGTCTAACTGCTGGGCGAGTAAAATCCTTGCTCTAAATTTTAAAGCCCTATGTTTGGCTCTCTGACTCGCTACTCGAAGGTCTAACTCCTGGGCGAGTAAAAACCGTGCTCTGAATTTTAAAGCCCTATGTTTGGCTCTATGACCGGCTACTCGAAGGTGTAACTGCTGGGCGAGTAAAATCCTTGCTCTGAATTTTAAAGCCCTATGTTTGGCTCTATGACCGGCTACTCGAAGGTCTAACTCCTGGGCGAGTAAAAACCGTGCTCTGAATTTTAAAGCCCTATGTTTGGCTCTCTGACTCGCTACTTGAAGGTCTAACTCCTGGGCGAGTAAAAACCGTGCACTGAATTTTAAAGCACTCAATTCCTTGCTCTCTGACGAGCTGTTCGAGGGTATATCTCACGGGGGAATGCTTACATGTAACCCAAAGATAGCATACGATAGTAAAAACTTACAAATCTGATGCTTTCTGGTGCCAGCAGTGGTTAAACGCATGACCAACGAATCTCTGCATCCACATAAATTTTGCCAAATATTCAAGCACCATTTGTCGATTCATCGGTCCATAATACATTGCCTTGAATTCGCCTTTGCCACATTGCCTCCACTCGATTGTAGTCACTCCAGTTGTCCAGTTGTCCACAAAATGCAGCGTGTGATTCACTGTGCCGTGCACGAATCCTTGTTGGCCTAGCTGTCTGTATGCTGTTCATTCATCTGACCACACTGTCGTTCCTGGTTCAACACAGTCGACGATTATAGGCAATAGTGTCCCTGCGTCTCTTCTTGGTACAGGTACCAAAAACCCATGCTTTGTTTGGATGTCATATCCACCCATAATCCATTTTTCTACAACGACGTGACCGCGATTGTATTTCCTTCTGACGAACAGGCTCTCGTCAATTTCGACAATCATTCCTGGACCACCAAGCCTTTGAGGATGATTTAGGAAATACTGCACGGCCACGTCCCTGCAGAACTGATTCCAGTCCGTGACAGTGTGCTCTGATCCAATGTCCAGCTCGTGCATACACTGTTCCACGGACATCCCCCTCGAGCGGCCAGCATTCCAGGCCCACACATATGTGAGCCCCAATATTTGGTACAAGTGGAGCTTTAACCGGTTGAAGAAGCTCCCTTTCCGTATGTTTGTCGTCCCCTTGCATCTTGGACAGTGCCAAATTACTCCATCCATCCCGCGACCGTAAATCCCCTCGTTGCATGCAATATGGCACGTGGGGCAGTCACAGCTGTTGGCCAGAAGGCCATATCAGCGGCACCAAGCAATTGAATGATAGAAGTCTGAATATAGAAGATAGAAATAAGAGATAGGATGATAAAAGTTACTGGAAAGATACAGTAAAACTCGGCCAGGTCCATAACGCGGAACTCGCGGAACTCGCGGAAACCGCGGAACAGAATTTTTCCGCGAGATATAGTTCCGCGTTATTCACTGGCGTATTGGGCAAAAGTCCATAACGCGGAATTGAAAAACGCGGACATTTTTTTAAGCACTGAATGTTACGTTCTTTATTCAAAGTCATCCTTTGATCTTCGAAACACTTTTAAACAGTGCACTTGCGCCCCTCTTCACGATCGACCTACTATTGCATCTGCGTTGTTATTATTCACTTGGCTAGGCCCATCGAGGTCAGTGGCCTAACCATGAATGATGTTGACATTGTGTTGGCAAATTCAGAAGTAAAGCCACGTTCTCCGCTTAACTCATCAGTAGGAAGAATCAAACCAACAGAAATTCATCTGTTTTTCCTTCAAACTTTGCTGAGAACATTCTCGAACAATTTCCGCGAGATTGAGTTCCGCGTTATTCACTGGCGTATTGGGCAAAAGTCCATAACGCGGAATTGAATATCGAGGAAATTTTTTCAAGCCCTGAAAATTACATTCTTTTTCAAATTCATCCTTGGATCTTCGAAACACTTTTAAACAGTGCACTTGCGCCCCTCTTCAGGATCGACGTACTATTGCCCATCGAGGTCAGTGGCCTAACTATGAACAATGTTGACATTGTGTTGGCAAATTCGGAAGTAAAGCCACGTTCTCCGCTTAACTCATCAGTGGGAAGAATCAAACAAACAGAAAATCATCTAATGCCCAGCTGATAATTCTATAAGCGCTTTTCAACTGCAAGGATGAATTTGAAAAAAGAATGTAATTTTCAAGGCTTGAAAAAAATTTCCGCGTTTTTCAATTCCGCGTTATGGACTTTTGCCTAATACGCCAGTGAATAACGCGGAACTCAATTTCGCGGAAATTTTTCGAGAATGTTCTCAGCAAAGTTTGAAGGAAAAATAGATGAATTTCTGTTGGTTTGATTCTTCCTACTGATGAGTTAAGCGGAGAACGTGGCTTTACTTCTGAATTTGCCAACACAATGTCAACATCATTCATGGTTAGGCCACTGACCTCGATGGGCCTAGCCAAGTGAATAATAACAACGCAGATGCAATAGTAGGTCGATCGTGAAGAGGGGCGCAAGTGCACTGTTTAAAAGTGTTTCGAAGATCCAAGGATGAATTTGAAAAAAGAATGTAATTTTCAGGGCTTGAAAAAATTTCCGCGATATTCAATTCCGCGTTATGGACATTTGCCTAATACGCCAGTGAATAACGCGGAACTCAATTTCGCGGAAATTTTTCGAGAATGTTCTCAGCAAAGTTTGAAGGAAAAATAGATGAATTTCTGTTGGTTTGATTCTTCCTACTGATGAGTTAAGCGGAGAACGTGGCTTTACTTCTGAATTTGCCAACACAATGTCAACATCATTCATGGTTAGGCCACTGACCTCGATGGGCCTAGCCAAGTGAATAATAACAACGCAGATGCAATAGTAGGTCGATCGTGAAGAGGGGCGCAAGTGCACTGTTTAAAAGTGTTTCGAAGATCAAAGGATGACTTTGAATAAAGAACGTAACATTCAGTGCTTAAAAAAATGTCCGCGTTTTTCAATTCCGCGTTATGGACTTTTGCCCAATACGCCAGTGAATAACGCGGAACTATATCTCGCGGAAAAATTCTGTTCCGCGGTTTCCGCGAGTTCCGCGTTATGGACCTGGCCGTAAAACTCCGCATATAACAACCTATTTGTTGACAGCCTGGCCGAAATCAGCTCTTATTTCAAAGGTTCTAAAAATAACTTCTCAAGGTACAACGGATCCTCTTTGAAGAGTGCCTTTAACATCTTCACAAAAGATGATCAGCCCTGTTTTTTTTGTTTTCGCAAAGTTATTCGATACACGTATTTTTCACAAGAGACTAAGAATTTGGCCCAGTACTGTAAGTTTCTTACGAGTTTCTTAGAGGTTGCATAGCAATCTTCATGTTTTGAAGCATTTCCAATGTCCAGACATTACTCGTGCATTTTACGAGTAATATGATACAGGAAACAAGTGAAAACAAAGTAAAATATGTTAAGGACTTCCTTTATCAAAATGAATAGTTTCTTAACTTACCGGGTGAGCCAGAAAAGTGTTCCTTCATAGATTTGAATGATTCAAATTGTAGTTCAAAGCCAAAAGATCAAAGTATTTTTATGATTTTCTCGTCTTCTTACGAGCATTGCAAATACACCGGGTGAGTCAGAAAAAATGTGGGGTGTTTGGCGGACTGTCACGTCGCGTTTAGCCACCCGACCGTTGTGAACTAAATTATTCCGAGCAGCCATAAATCTGACTTAGATCATAAACTTTTCCCCATCGAAATCGGTCATGTGATTCATTATTAAAAAAAAGATTATCTTCCTAAAAACTTATATGGGAGTCTTGCAAACTGAGGAAACCTTTAACCAAGCCCCTTCAGCATTTTAGCCTTGCCAAAGTTACAGGTACATGTGGTATTATCTGGGGAGCATGAAACAGTTCGGAAATAGTGTTTTCTCCCCTGGGATGCCTTGTCATGTCATAACTTGTCCTGCGACGAGAATATGTTTGAGAGACAGTAAAAACGCATGCTTCTTTGTGTTGTAAAGAGATTTCTTTCAACAAGATCAACGCAATGTTTCATGACAAAACTATTACATTCTCCCCTGATAATACCACGTGTACCTGCAGCTTTAACAAGGGCAAAATGCTGAAGGGGCTCTATCAAAGATTTCACAAGTTTGTAAAACTGACATACAACGTCCTACGAAGAAAATATTTTCTGATTAATACATCAAGTGACCAATTTCGATGGGGAAGGCTTATGATCTAAGTAGACCTCTGGCTGCAAGAAAAAAATTAGTTCGCTACGATCGGGTGGAACGCGACGTCACAATCCGCCGAACACCCCACGTTTTTTCTGACTCACCCGGTAGGTAAATTCAACTTTACAAAAATGTCATGGTTGCAAAATAACGGAAAAGGGCCTAAAGTTCTTTACCTAATCGTTAGTACTCTCCTCATACAGAACAATAGGCACGGGCGTTTCACCTCTCTCAAGAGTTATGAGACATTCTCAAACAGATACTAAAGATTTTCAATGTCATGGCATTAGATGTGCAGATGATATCTCTCACCCAAGAGAAATTGAATTTTCTCTGTTGTTCTGAGGGAGGAGTCCTTTATTGTGTGATCAAGTATTTTAGGCCATTTTCAATCAACTTGCAACCACCAAGTGTTTGTAAACATGAATTTATCAATTTGTCCCGTGATCGCAAGAAGGCAAAAAAATCACAAAAATACTTCGATCTTGTGGCTGTCAAGCAAATATTGATTCATTTCAATCCGTCCAGTACTTTTGATGCTATGAATTTTCAAGAGTGAGGACTTTTTTCTGGTTCACCCGGTATATTTTCCCAGTATTGGGGTATATTTTCCCAGTATTTTTTGGCGACCTGAGAGAACAATGGAAAACAAAGAGAACAAGAAAGGGTACAGGAATTATGTAAAAGATGAAACAAAGGTTAGCGAAATATGAATCACATGAAATAGTGTAAGAAGACTAAGACATGAAATAAAACTCCCTAATGTAATAGAATTTACAATTGGAAAATGAGGGGAAAATGGATAACAGAAACAGAAGAAAGGTACATTGATAAAGTAACAGATAAAGCAAATCTTAGCGTTGTCTAGTAAAGTTCTCTGTTTGAAACAAAAGACAACGGGTATCATATAAAACAAGCAGGGCAGAAGGAAGGTACAGTAAGCCCCTGCATATAAGAAACGGATGGACAAGAAACTGCAGCCTGCCAGCATAGGGAATATATTGTTCTTGATAAGAAACCAGGCAGCTTGATTTCACTAATTTCTTATAAATGATGCAAAACTTAAAAATACTCAATTACAACAATGCACGTTTTCTGTGTAGCTTCAGCATGAAAATGTGTAGTCTCTTCAACACCTATAAATACAGTATATCATACAGCAAGGCCCCGCATTAAAAAAAACCACCTAAAGAACTTTTAGCCTACTGAAAAATAACTAACCCCACTACATATAAGGAGCTCTTGAGGCTCATACCCAAAATAAGGTTTCTCGTATTTTGATCAACACCAAGTCCTGGTCTGACAGTGTAGGGGGCATTCCACTCCATGCAAGCTTGTAAGACATTGCTATGAAGATGTCTTTGATTAACCGATTTTTATCTTTGATGTTCTTCACAATCATTGATAACATACACACATATGGCTAATCTATCTATAAATAACCTCATTGTCTTGTAACCTATTTCCAGGACTTTCAAAAAAAGAAATTAGAAACTTAAGAACCTTTCAGTCTAAAAATGATAAGTATCATAGATATAGGAAACTGTTTAGGCTAAGGTGTGAAAAAATGGTTTCTTAAATGCGGGCCTTACTGTATTCGTTCATGCATAATCATTTCTTGGGACATCCTTGTTTACTATACAGCATGATCTTTAATGTAAAGATGGTTTTGCTTTCACAAAAAAACTTTACGCAAATAACGTTTCTGAATGCACATAAAAGAAAACGGACAACCTCATTTGAAAATTTCTGTTTCTTAGATGCGGAGACTTACTGTATCTGTAGCAGACGAAGAAAAAAAACAGAATAAAAATGTTTCACAAAACAAGAATCCAATCAAGGCAGAGAATATAGTTTTCTTTCTCTTAACTCACATTGAGAAAAGTAAGGAATTACGAGTGGAAAATCACAAGAGCTTTGATAACAAAATCAGAAATAAAGTTTCTTGACAAGGCCACACGTGAAGCAGAGGTGCCAACACTCTACGTGCATTAACCCTATTCTACATGGGGGGGGAAAGGCCCCCCAACCATACTTCCTGTAATTACTCTTAAACTAAGCATGATAAAACACTGGAACTTGAGTGACTTTTAATCAGATTTAATATTGCATGAAAATAACAATAATTTATTGTTTTATAATTGGTCACGTGACTATGACATGCCCATATTTGGCAACAGGTCTCTCAGAAAATCAGTAAAACATGCATAACTTTTCTCTTACACATCTGATTTCAATGCAATTGGTACCAATCAGTTTGTCTTGAAGTCTGCTTTCATTTGATATATAACTTTGCGTGTTTTGCTGACATCAGCAAAATTTAAGATATATGACGTCATACTTATATATGACGTCATATTTATGATAAACATATGAAATGATTAGTGTATTATGATCAAAATTGACTAATTAACAATTCAACAATTTCATATGGTTGTTATTACTAAAAACGTATTTAAAATGCCAATAAAGCATCAACTAATTTGTTTAGGTATCAACAATGACTTTGATTGACAGCTGTGATAACAATAGAATTCCAAAAATAGAATTTTTGACAGCTTTCATTAAGAACACTCAATATGTATCATATTTATAACTTTAAAGTTATTTATTGACTATATTCGGTTGAAAATATTACGTTTTTAGAAGGAGAGCCAAAATCAGCAAATTTCCATTGTTTTTGCGTTGCCTAGCAACGGATAATGTGACCAATTAGCATATGATGCTGTTTTTAGAATCGTAATTGCTTGGTAATCATGTGTACCAAGTTGCGTTGCCATAGGCACTACGGTTGCTTAGAAAATCTGGGGGGGCCTTTTTAGCCCCCCCCCATGAGAAAGTGGTGCTTGATTTACCCATGTAGAATAGGGTTAAAGCAAATACAAAAACAGCCTACCTCGTGCTGATAAATTAGCAATCTTTTCCGCACTGCTTCTGGTTTCATCATCTTCAGCAATGAGAACTTCGGAAACTAACGTCAGATCAATTGTAGTCACGTCCTAGCCATTGCATGCAAATTACATCAATTTTCTCCTAAATAAAGGAGAAAGGAAATATATTTGATATAGATTTTGCAAGTCGAACCTGTTCCTGAGAGGTCATATCACATTTGGCTGGTTTCTTGACGAATCTAAATACCAGCCTGAAAATAAAACCATTACAGTTTTCAGTATACTAACCCCTGTACTGCTTAAAGACAGTAAGCAAGTAAGAAAATACGGTTTGCAAAATACAAAACTCATGAAATAACGTAAGAACGAGGTTCCCTTTCGCAATGGCAATTACGACCAGAAAATGAGAGGAGAATGGAAAACAGAACGAGTATGAAAGGTATATTGGTAAGGCAACATATGAAACAAAGGTTAGCGATATATGAATCCCATAAAACAGTGTAAAGAATAAGGTTCCCTGTACAATGGAAATCACAACAAGAAAAAAAAGGGGAGACTAAATACAGAAAAAATATGAAAAGTACATTGATAAGGCAACAGATGAAACAAAAGTTAGTCATAAAATCTAGCATTTATCCAAATTGCCTGTCTGAGTGGAATGAACTATGTCCGCAAATTAGAATTTCACCATCAGTTGCTATCTTCAAGAAAAAGTTGCTTTCGAAAATCCGCCCCCCCCCCCCCCCCCCCCCCCCCCCCCCTACTAAATCTGTCTTTGGGATCCATGAGCCAACAGCATAGGTTCCAAATCTTTAAAAAAGGCTGGTGTAAAATTCAGTGTTAATTCATAGAAACTTCAGCTATTTATCTATAATTTTACCGTTGGACTTTTCTAAAATCTTCAACATTTTCAGAATTAGAGTGTTTTTCTTCTTTTTCAAGAATTCAAGACAAATATTCAAAAAACTTAAAACCATCGTAATTTCTAAACTGTTTGGCACAACATGAAATAATTTCCAAGAGAACAATAGTTTATGGATGTCTACAATAAGGTATCAAGCAAAAGTCTGTCACTCATCTGGTTTATGATTTAGAAATTTGATGACATCACATCCTCAAATGAGCTGAAATGTAAACTATGCCGTAATTTTGAAAAATATTCAAATTTCTGGAATGTCCAACGGCAGAACTATAGATAAGCATCTAAAGTCTCTGTCAAGACATTCAATCAGAAGAAAGAGGTCATTGAATTTTACACTCACCTTTTTACGCTGAGCTAAAGATTTGGAACCTATGCTTGACCCAACATGCTTATCCTATCTTACTCAACTTAGAGTGGGTATTAGCAAATTAAGCCTTCACAAATTTAAGCACAATTTTAGGGATACTATAAATCCAATGTGCCCTACTAACGATTGAGGTTCAACGTCGAAACCTTCTCGCTGGAGTTTTGCATTACTACGACCATTTGGATGTATCGATCTTTCAAATGAAATTTTGATGCAACTTTCATTATATGGTGATAAAAACCTCCCAAATGACGTCAACAGAAATATACTCCATTTGACTCTACAATACATCCATGCAAGCGGTCGATTCAATTAAGATCACCGAAATCTAGCTAAATGCAACTCAACCACCATACCAAGTCCATATTCGTAAAGTCTCCTGTTCACCGAGTCCCGTTCCTCTATTCTTTTGTTTATATATAGCTTTTCGTAACAGACCCTTTAGCTATTCTACAAAAGAGCCTGGAATGAGCGTCTTTCTTATACACGTCATCTTCTTGATAAATTTCGAAAATTCCATTTGCAAAATATCGTTCAACGCTACTTCTTTTCTGAATAGCTAGGGGGAATCTTATACAGGGCGTCCCAAAAACATGTGCGCTGTTTGAGTGGCTTCTACGGAGCTGCCATAAATCCAATTGTTCTGTTTTTAAGATTCTGGACAGAAGAGACTTCAAATTAAAGATTGACACCGAGTTTGAGTAAATCCGATCACTAGTTGCTGATTTATGGAGCAAGAAAGCCAAAATTATTGGCTGCCTCAAAACCAGAGGATTCATTATTTTCCATTGCGTTAAAATTGACGAAATTTATTGAAAAAACATATATAGCCCTGTTTTCTGATGTTCAAAAGTGAGACAGATAGTAATACATTGAATTTTGTGATAACCAAGAATATTGGACATATCTAGGTTTGCTAGGGATGGAAATGTGCAACACATGTGCTTCAGCCCATGGCATGCATCCATCAGATATTTTGCTTATCAAAAGTGATAAAGTCGTTTCAAACCAACAATACTGCTTCCAGCATGTTGCTTGGCCAATAATATTGAAGAATATGGTCATTGATTACTCCCAAATACGGCTCCTGGCATAACTGTAAAGTTTAAGTCAATTTAATGCTAAAATTCAAGTTATAAGGTTAAGTACGGAGACAAAATCCTCTGGTCTCGAAGCAACCAATGATTGCGGCTTTCTTTCTCAATAAATCAGCAACCACTTGTCAGATTTAAACAGACTTGGTGCCAATATCTAAGTTGAAATCTCTTCTATTCACAAATCTAAACAATAGGAAATTTAGATTTATGGCTCCTCCACAATAGCCGTTCAAAAGGCGCACATGTTTTTGGGACACCCTGTATATTTAGTTGTATTTTAGTTATCTCCTTCATGTGATGGCTCTGGGGTAGTGGTGTCCCAAAAAAACACAACAGATTTGAACAATTCTACAGCAAACTGTTTCATGCTCATTATCCAACAATTATTTTTCTTCCAATCTGCAATAATCAGATTAAATTTTTATATATTTTGCATTTTTTTTGGTGACTGGGTTGTAGAGTTAAAAATCAGCAAACTTCAAAAATGCCCCCAGGTCAAAACCAGAGTTGCTGCATTAACAATGGTGAATTATAATGTCAAATTGTAAAACATGACAATCCCTGCAATTTCAAAGAATTGCTGACAAACACGCAAACACACAATTGAATTAAACATTGAAAAGACCCTTTCATAAAGATTTCTTTCAAAACACTGCCATGCTTCTACAGTGTCCATGATGGTTGCTTGCTTTTTCTAAATGACTAGGCCATTATTAGATTTATACCTTCAATTATAAATGAACACTGAAAGCTCCCTCAAGAATGGATAACTCACGAATCTGTAAGATATCTATTTTTGCAGTTTCTTAGTGAAGTTGTGTGCTTGTTAATGTAATAATGTAAAGTTTCAGATATTGCCATTCCTTTCACTTTACAGTTCGCTTGCACTAATGCTGGTAGCTCTGATTTTGCCCTGACAGAAAATTTGAAGTTCGTTGATTTTTAACTCTTCAATCCAGTCACCAAAAATTCTGAAAAATACATCAACATTTAATCTACTCATTGCAGATTTAGATAAAAATAATCATTTGATTATTAATTTAAACAGCTTCCGTCAGAAATTTTTGAATCTGTTGCGTTTTTTTTTTACACCCGGTATGGTAGGAAAACAGATGAGCAAGAAAAGGTACATTAAAATGGTAACTGATGAAACTAAGACCATCGAAATATGAATCACATGAAACAGTGTAAATAATAAAGTTTCTTATAGCAATAAACAATATGATTGGAAAATAAGGGGAAAATGGAAAACAGATGAGCAAGAAAAGGTACATTAAAATGGTAACTGATGAAACTAAGACCATCGAAATATGAATCACATGAAACAGTGTAAATAATAAAGTTTCTTATAGCAATAAACAATATGATTGGAAAATAAGGGGAAAATGGAAAACAGATGAGCAAGAAAAGGTACATTAAAATGGTAACTGATGAAACTAAGACCATCGAAATATGAATCACATGAAACAGTGTAAATAATAAAGTTTCTTATAGCAATAAACAATATGATTGGAAAATAAGGGGAAAATGGAAAACAGATGAGCAAGAAAAGGTACATTAAAATGGTAACTGATGAAACTAAGACCATCGAAATATGAATCACATGAAACAGTGTAAATAATAAAGTTTCTTATAGCAATAAACAATATGATTGGAAAATAAGGGGAAAATGGAAAACAGATGAGCAAGAAAAGGTACATTAAAATGGTAACTGATGAAACTAAGACCATCGAAATATGAATCACATGAAACAGTGTAAATAGTAAAGTTTCTTATAGCAATAAATATTACGACTGGAAAATAAGGGTAGCATAAAACAGATGAGCAAGAAAAGGTACATTAAAATGGTAACTGATGAAACTAAGACCATCGAAATATGAATCACATGAAACGGAGTAAATAATAAATTTTCTTATTGCCATAAATATTACTACTGGAAAATAAAGGCAGCATAGAAACAAAATGAGCCAAAAAATGTACATCAAAAAGGAAACAGGCGAATCAAATGTCATTGAAACATGAATCACATAAAACAGTGTAAAGAATAAAGTTCCTTATTGCAACAAACATTGTGACTGGAAAATAAGAAGAGTATGGAAACAGAATGAGCCAGAAATGGCACATCAAAAAGGTAACAGATAAAACAAAGGTCATAAAAACATGAATCACACGAAACAGTGTAAATAATTAAGTTCTTTATTGCAATAAACATTACAACTGGGAAATAAGTGGAGTATGCAAACAGAATGAGCCAGAAATAGTACATCAAAAAGGTAAAAATTAAAACAAAGGTCATCGAAATCTGAATCACATGAAACAGTGTAAATAGTAAAGTGTCTTATTGCAATAAATATTACGACTGGAAAATAAGGGTAGCATAAAACAGAATGAGCCAGAAATAGTACATCAAAAAGGTAAAAATTAAAACAAAGGTCATCGAAATCTGAATCACATGAAACAGTGTAAATAGTAAAGTGTCTTATTGCAATAAATATTACGACTGGACAATAATAGGAGTATAGAGACAGAATGAGCCAGAAATAGTACATCAAAAAGGTAAAAATTAAAACAAAGGTCATCGAAATCTGAATCACACGAAACAGTGTAAATAGTAAAGTTTCTTATAGCAATAAACAATATGATTGGAAAATAAGGGTAGCATAAAACAGAATGAGCCAGAAATAGTACATCAAAAAGGTAAAAATTAAAACAAAGGTCATCGAAATCTGAATCACATGAAACAGTGTAAATAGTAAAGTTTCTTATTGCAATAAATATTACGACTGGAAAATAAGGGTAGCATAAAACAGAATGAGCCAGAAATAGTACATCAAAAAGGTAAAAATTAAAACAAAGGTCATCGAAATCTGAATTACATGAAACAGTGTAAATAATAAAGTTTCTTATAGCAATAAACAATATGATTGGAAAATAAGGGTAGCATAAAACAGAATGAGCCAGAAATAGTACATCAAAAAGGTAAAAATTAAAACAAAGGTCATCGAAATCTGAATTACATGAAACAGTGTAAATAATAAAGTTTCTTATAGCAATAAACAATATGATTGGAAAATAAGGGTAGCATAAAACAGAATGAGCCAGAAATAGTACATCGAAAAGGTAAAAATTAAAACAAAGGTCATCGAAATCTGAATCACATGAAACAGTGTAAATAATAAAGTGTCTTATAGCAATAAACAATATGATTGGAAAATAAGGGTAGCATAAAACAGAATGAGCCAGAAAGAGTACATCAAAAAGGTAAAAATTAAAACAAAGGTCATCGAAATCTGAATCACATGAAACAGTGTAAATAGTAAAGTGTCTTATTGCAATAAATATTACGACTGGAAAATAAGGGTAGCATAAAACAGAATGAGCCAGAAATAGTACATCAAAAAGGTAAAAATTAAAACAAAGGTCATCGAAATCTGAATCACAAGAAACAGTGTAAATAGTAAAGTGTCTTATTGCAATAAATATTACGACTGGAAAATAAGGGTAGCATAAAACAGAATGAGCCAGAAATAGTACATCAAAAAGGTAAAAATTAAAACAAAGGTCATCGAAATCTGAATCACAAGAAACAGTGTAAATAGTAAAGTTTCTTATAGCAATAAACAATATGATTGGAAAATAAGGGTAGCATAAAACAGAATGAGCCAGAAATAGTACATCAAAAAGGTAAAAATTAAAACAAAGGTCATCGAAATCTGAATCACATGAAACAGTGTAAATAATAAAGTGTCTTATAGCAATAAACAATATGATTGGAAAATAAGGGTAGCATAAAACAGAATGAGCCAGAAATAGTACATCAAAAAGGTAAAAATTAAAACAAAGGTCATCGAAATCTGAATCACAAGAAACAGTGTAAATAGTAAAGTGTCTTATTGCAATAAATATTACGACTGGAAAATAAGGGTAGCATAAAACAGAATGAGCCAGAAATAGTACATCAAAAAGGTAAAAATTAAAACAAAGGTCATCGAAATCTGAATCACAAGAAACAGTGTAAATAGTAAAGTTTCTTATAGCAATAAACAATATGATTGGAAAATAAGGGTAGCATAAAACAGAATGAGCCAGAAATAGTACATCAAAAAGGTAAAAATTAAAACAAAGGTCATCGAAATCTGAATCACATGAAACAGTGTAAATAATAAAGTGTCTTATAGCAATAAACAATATGATTGGAAAATAAGGGTAGCATAAAACAGAATGAGCCAGAAATAGTACATCAAAAAGGTAAAAATTAAAACAAAGGTCGTCGAAATCTGAATCACAAGAAACAGTGTAAATAGTAAAGTGTCTTATAGCAATAAACATTATGATTGGAAAATAAGGGGAAAATGGAAAACAGATGAGCAAGAAAAGGTACATTAAAATGGTAACTGATGAAACTAAGACCATCGAAATATGAATCACATGAAACAGTGTAAATAATAAAGTTTCTTATAGCAATAAACAATATGATTGGAAAATAAGGGGAAAATGGAAAACAGATGAGCAAGAAAAGGTACATTAAAATGGTAACTGATGAAACTAAGACCATCGAAATATGAATCACATGAAACAGTGTAAATAATAAAGTTTCTTATAGCAATAAACAATATGATTGGAAAATAAGGGGAAAATGGAAAACAGATGAGCAAGAAAAGGTACATTAAAATGGTAACTGATGAAACTAAGACCATCGAAATATGAATCACATGAAACAGTGTAAATAATAAAGTTTCTTATAGCAATAAACAATATGATTGGAAAATAAGGGGAAAATGGAAAACAGATGAGCAAGAAAAGGTACATTAAAATGGTAACTGATGAAACTAAGACCATCGAAATATGAATCACATGAAACAGTGTAAATAATAAAGTTTCTTATAGCAATAAACAATATGATTGGAAAATAAGGGGAAAATGGAAAACAGATGAGCAAGAAAAGGTACATTAAAATGGTAACTGATGAAACTAAGACCATCGAAATATGAATCACATGAAACAGTGTAAATAGTAAAGTTTCTTATAGCAATAAATATTACGACTGGAAAATAAGGGTAGCATAAAACAGATGAGCAAGAAAAGGTACATTAAAATGGTAACTGATGAAACTAAGACCATCGAAATATGAATCACATGAAACGGAGTAAATAATAAATTTTCTTATTGCCATAAATATTACTACTGGAAAATAAAGGCAGCATAGAAACAAAATGAGCCAAAAAATGTACATCAAAAAGGAAACAGGCGAATCAAATGTCATTGAAACATGAATCACATAAAACAGTGTAAAGAATAAAGTTCCTTATTGCAACAAACATTGTGACTGGAAAATAAGAAGAGTATGGAAACAGAATGAGCCAGAAATGGCACATCAAAAAGGTAACAGATAAAACAAAGGTAATTTAAACATGAATCACACGAAACAGTGTAAATAATTAAGTTCTTTATTGCAATAAACATTACAACTGGGAAATAAGTGGAGTATGCAAACAGAATGAGCCAGAAATAGTACATCAAAAAGGTAAAAATTAAAACAAAGGTCATCGAAATCTGAATCACATGAAACAGTGTAAATAGTAAAGTGTCTTATTGCAATAAATATTACGACTGGAAAATAAGGGTAGCATAAAACAGAATGAGCCAGAAATAGTACATCAAAAAGGTAAAAATTAAAACAAAGGTCATCGAAATCTGAATCACATGAAACAGTGTAAATAGTAAAGTGTCTTATTGCAATAAATATTACGACTGGACAATAATAGGAGTATAGAGACAGAATGAGCCAGAAATAGTACATCAAAAAGGTAAAAATTAAAACAAAGGTCATCGAAATCTGAATCACACGAAACAGTGTAAATAGTAAAGTTTCTTATAGCAATAAACAATATGATTGGAAAATAAGGGTAGCATAAAACAGAATGAGCCAGAAATAGTACATCAAAAAGGTAAAAATTAAAACAAAGGTCATCGAAATCTGAATCACATGAAACAGTGTAAATAATAAAGTGTCTTATAGCAATAAACAATATGATTGGAAAATAAGGGTAGCATAAAACAGAATGAGCCAGAAATAGTACATCAAAAAGGTAAAAATTAAAACAAAGGTCATCGAAATCTGAATCACATGAAACAGTGTAAATAGTAAAGTTTCTTATTGCAATAAATATTACGACTGGAAAATAAGGGTAGCATAAAACAGAATGAGCCAGAAATAGTACATCAAAAAGGTAAAAATTAAAACAAAGGTCATCGAAATCTGAATTACATGAAACAGTGTAAATAATAAAGTTTCTTATAGCAATAAACAATATGATTGGAAAATAAGGGTAGCATAAAACAGAATGAGCCAGAAATAGTACATCAAAAAGGTAAAAATTAAAACAAAGGTCATCGAAATCTGAATTACATGAAACAGTGTAAATAATAAAGTTTCTTATAGCAATAAACAATATGATTGGAAAATAAGGGTAGCATAAAACAGAATGAGCCAGAAATAGTACATCAAAAAGGTAAAAATTAAAACAAAGGTCATCGAAATCTGAATCACATGAAACAGTGTAAATAATAAAGTGTCTTATAGCAATAAACAATATGATTGGAAAATAAGGGTAGCATAAAACAGAATGAGCCAGAAAGAGTACATCAAAAAGGTAAAAATTAAAACAAAGGTCATCGAAATCTGAATCACATGAAACAGTGTAAATAGTAAAGTGTCTTATTGCAATAAATATTACGACTGGAAAATAAGGGTAGCATAAAACAGAATGAGCCAGAAATAGTACATCAAAAAGGTAAAAATTAAAACAAAGGTCATCGAAATCTGAATCACAAGAAACAGTGTAAATAGTAAAGTGTCTTATTGCAATAAATATTACGACTGGAAAATAAGGGTAGCATAAAACAGAATGAGCCAGAAATAGTACATCAAAAAGGTAAAAATTAAAACAAAGGTCATCGAAATCTGAATCACAAGAAACAGTGTAAATAGTAAAGTTTCTTATAGCAATAAACAATATGATTGGAAAATAAGGGTAGCATAAAACAGAATGAGCCAGAAATAGTACATCAAAAAGGTAAAAATTAAAACAAAGGTCATCGAAATCTGAATCACATGAAACAGTGTAAATAATAAAGTGTCTTATAGCAATAAACAATATGATTGGAAAATAAGGGTAGCATAAAACAGAATGAGCCAGAAATAGTACATCAAAAAGGTAAAAATTAAAACAAAGGTCATCGAAATCTGAATCACAAGAAACAGTGTAAATAGTAAAGTGTCTTATTGCAATAAATATTACGACTGGAAAATAAGGGTAGCATAAAACAGAATGAGCCAGAAATAGTACATCAAAAAGGTAAAAATTAAAACAAAGGTCATCGAAATCTGAATTACATGAAACAGTGTAAATAATAAAGTTTCTTATAGCAATAAACAATATGATTGGAAAATAAGGGTAGCATAAAACAGAATGAGCCAGAAATAGTACATCAAAAAGGTAAAAATTAAAACAAAGGTCATCGAAATCTGAATCACATGAAACAGTGTAAATAATAAAGTGTCTTATAGCAATAAACAATATGATTGGAAAATAAGGGTAGCATAAAACAGAATGAGCCAGAAATAGTACATCAAAAAGGTAAAAATTAAAACAAAGGTCATCGAAATCTGAATCACATGAAACAGTGTAAATAGTAAAGTGTCTTATTGCAATAAATATTACGACTGGAAAATAAGGGTAGCATAAAACAGAATGAGCCAGAAATAGTACATCAAAAAGGTAAAAATTAAAACAAAGGTCATCGAAATCTGAATCACATGAAACAGTGTAAATAGTAAAGTTTCTTGTTGCAATAAACATTACGACTGGAAAATAAGGGTAGCATAAAACAGAATGAGCCAGAAATAGTACATCAAAAAGGTAAAACTTAAAACAAAGGTCATCGAAATCTGAATCACAAGAAACAGTGTAAATAGTAAAGTTTCTTATTGCAATAAACATTACGACTGGAAAATAAGGGTAGCATAAAACAGAATGAGCCAGAAATAGTACATCAAAAAGGTAACAGCTAAAACAAAGGTTATCGAAATCTGAATCACATGAAACAGTGTAAATAGTAAAGTTTCTTATTGCAATAAATATTACGACTGGAAAATAAGGGTAGCATAAAACAGAATGAGCCAGAAATAGTACATCAAAAAGGTAACAGCTAAAACAAAGGTTATCGAAATCTGAATCACATGAAACAGTGTAAATAGTAAAGTTTCTTGTTGCAATAAACATTACGACTGGAAAATAAGGGTAGCATAAAACAGAATGAGCGAGAAATAGTACATCAAAAAGGTAAAAATTAAAACAAAGGTCATCGAAATCTGAATCACATGAAACAGTGTAAATAGTAAAGTTTCTTGTTGCAATAAACATTACGACTGGAAAATAAGGGTAGCATAAAACAGAATGAGCGAGAAATAGTACATCAAAAAGGTAAAAATTAAAACAAAGGTCATCGAAATCTGAATTACATGAAACAGTGTAAATAATAAAGTGTCTTATTGCAATAAATATTACGACTGGAAAATAAGGGTAGCATAAAACAGAATGAGCCAGAAATAGTACATCAAAAAGGTAACAGCTAAAACAAAGGTCATCGAAATCTGAATCACATGAAACAGTGTAAATAGTAAAGTTTCTTATAGCAATAAACAATATGATTGGAAAATAAGGGTAGCATAAAACAGAATGAGCCAGAAATAGTACATCAAAAAGGTAAAAATTAAAACAAAGGTCATCGAAATCTGAATCACATGAAACAGTGTAAATAGTAAAGTGTCTTATTGCAATAAACATTACGACTGGAAAATAAGGGTAGCATAAAACAGAATGAGCCAGAAATAGTACATCAAAAAGGTAAAAATTAAAACAAAGGTCATCGAAATCTGAATTACATGAAACAGTGTAAATAATAAAGTGTCTTATTGCAATAAATATTACGACTGGAAAATAAGGGTAGCATAAAACAGAATGAGCCAGAAATAGTACATCAAAAAGGTAACAGCTAAAACAAAGGTTATCGAAATCTGAATCACATGAAACAGTGTAAATAGTAAAGTTTCTTATAGCAATAAACAATATGATTGGAAAATAAGGGTAGCATAAAACAGAATGAGCCAGAAATAGTACATCAAAAAGGTAAAAATTAAAACAAAGGTCATCGAAATCTGAATCACATGAAACAGTGTAAATAGTAAAGTTTCTTATTGCAATAAACAATATGATTGGAAAATAAGGGTAGCATAAAACAGAATGAGCCAGAAATAGTACATCAAAAAGGTAAAAATTAAAACAAAGGTCATCGAAATCTGAATCACATGAAACAGTGTAAATAGTAAAGTTTCTTATAGCAATAAACAATATGATTGGAAAATAAGGGTAGCATAAAACAGAATGAGCCAGAAATAGTACATCAAAAAGGTAAAAATTAAAACAAAGGTCATCGAAATCTGAATCACATGAAACAGTGTAAATAGTAAAGTTTCTTATAGCAATAAACAATATGATTGGAAAATAAGGGTAGCATAAAACAGAATGAGCCAGAAATAGTACATCAAAAAGGTAAAAATTAAAACAAAGGTCATCGAAATCTGAATCACATGAAACAGTGTAAATAGTAAAGTTTCTTATAGCAATAAACAATATGATTGGAAAATAAGGGTAGCATAAAACAGAATGAGCCAGAAATAGTACATCAAAAAGGTAAAAATTAAAACAAAGGTCATCGAAATCTGAATCACATGAAACAGTGTAAATAGTAAAGTGTCTTATTGCAATAAATATTACGACTGGAAAATAAGGGTAGCATAAAACAGAATGAGCCAGAAATAGTACATCAAAAAGGTAAAAATTAAAACAAAGGTCATCGAAATCTGAATCACATGAAACAGTGTAAATAGTAAAGTGTCTTATTGCAATAAATATTACGACTGGAAAATAAGGGTAGCATAAAACAGAATGAGCCAGAAATAGTACATCAAAAAGGTAAAACTTAAAACAAAGGTCATCGAAATCTGAATCACATGAAACAGTGTAAATAATAAAGTGTCTTATTGCAATAAATATTACGACTGGAAAATAAGGGTAGCATAAAACAGAATGAGCCAGAAATAGTACATCAAAAAGGTAACAGCTAAAACAAAGGTCATCGAAATCTGAATCACATGAAACAGTGTAAATAGTAAAGTGTCTTATTGCAATAAATATTACGACTGGAAAATAAGGGTAGCATAAAACAGAATGAGCCAGAAATAGTACATCAAAAAGGTAACAGCTAAAACAAAGGTTATCGAAATCTGAATCACATGAAACAGTGTAAATAGTAAAGTTTCTTATAGCAATAAACAATATGATTGGAAAATAAGGGTAGCATAAAACAGAATGAGCCAGAAATAGTACATCAAAAAGGTAAAAATTAAAACAAAGGTCATCGAAATCTGAATCACATGAAACAGTGTAAATAGTAAAGTTTCTTATAGCAATAAACAATATGATTGGAAAATAAGGGTAGCATAAAACAGAATGAGCCAGAAATAGTACATCAAAAAGGTAAAAATTAAAACAAAGGTCATCGAAATCTGAATCACATGAAACAGTGTAAATAGTAAAGTGTCTTATTGCAATAAATATTACGACTGGAAAATAAGGGTAGCATAAAACAGAATGAGCCAGAAATAGTACATCAAAAAGGTAAAAATTAAAACAAAGGTCATCGAAATCTGAATCACATGAAACAGTGTAAATAGTAAAGTTTCTTATAGCAATAAACAATATGATTGGAAAATAAGGGTAGCATAAAACAGAATGAGCCAGAAATAGTACATCAAAAAGGTAAAAATTAAAACAAAGGTCATCGAAATCTGAATCACAAGAAACAGTGTAAATAGTAAAGTTTCTTATTGCAATAAACATTACGACTGGAAAATAAGGGTAGCATAAAACAGAATGAGCCAGAAATAGTACATCAAAAAGGTAACAGCTAAAACAAAGGTCATCGAAATCTGAATCACAAGAAACAGTGTAAATAGTAAAGTTTCTTATTGCAATAAACATTACGACTGGAAAATAAGGGTAGCATAAAACAGAATGAGCCAGAAATAGTACATCAAAAAGGTAAAACTTAAAACAAAGGTCATCGAAATCTGAATCACAAGAAACAGTGTAAATAGTAAAGTTTCTTATTGCAATAAACATTACGACTGGAAAATAAGGGTAGCATAAAACAGAATGAGCCAGAAATAGTACATCAAAAAGGTAAAACTTAAAACAAAGGTCATCGAAATCTGAATCACAAGAAACAGTGTAAATAGTAAAGTTTCTTATTGCAATAAACATTACGACTGGAAAATAAGGGTAGCATAAAACAGAATGAGCCAGAAATAGTACATCAAAAAGGTAACAGCTAAAACAAAGGTTATCGAAATCTGAATCACATGAAACAGTGTAAATAGTAAAGTTTCTTATTGCAATAAACAATATGATTGGAAAATAAGGGTAGCATAAAACAGAATGAGCCAGAAATAGTACATCAAAAAGGTAAAAATTAAAACAAAGGTCATCGAAATCTGAATCACATGAAACAGTGTAAATAGTAAAGTGTCTTATTGCAATAAATATTACGACTGGAAAATAAGGGTAGCATAAAACAGAATGAGCCAGAAATAGTACATCAAAAAGGTAAAAATTAAAACAAAGGTCATCGAAATCTGAATCACATGAAACAGTGTAAATAGTAAAGTTTCTTATAGCAATAAACAATATGATTGGAAAATAAGGGTAGCATAAAACAGAATGAGCCAGAAATAGTACATCAAAAAGGTAAAAATTAAAACAAAGGTCATCGAAATCTGAATCACAAGAAACAGTGTAAATAGTAAAGTTTCTTATTGCAATAAACATTACGACTGGAAAATAAGGGTAGCATAAAACAGAATGAGCCAGAAATAGTACATCAAAAAGGTAACAGCTAAAACAAAGGTCATCGAAATCTGAATCACAAGAAACAGTGTAAATAGTAAAGTTTCTTATTGCAATAAACATTACGACTGGAAAATAAGGGTAGCATAAAACAGAATGAGCCAGAAATAGTACATCAAAAAGGTAAAACTTAAAACAAAGGTCATCGAAATCTGAATCACAAGAAACAGTGTAAATAGTAAAGTTTCTTATTGCAATAAACATTACGACTGGAAAATAAGGGTAGCATAAAACAGAATGAGCCAGAAATAGTACATCAAAAAGGTAAAACTTAAAACAAAGGTCATCGAAATCTGAATCACAAGAAACAGTGTAAATAGTAAAGTTTCTTATTGCAATAAACATTACGACTGGAAAATAAGGGTAGCATAAAACAGAATGAGCCAGAAATAGTACATCAAAAAGGTAACAGCTAAAACAAAGGTTATCGAAATCTGAATCACATGAAACAGTGTAAATAGTAAAGTTTCTTATTGCAATAAATATTACGACTGGAAAATAAGGGTAGCATAAAACAGAATGAGCCAGAAATAGTACATCAAAAAGGTAAAAATTAAAACAAAGGTCATCGAAATCTGAATCACATGAAACAGTGTAAATAATGAAGTGTCTTATTGCAATAAACATTACGACTGGAAAATAAGGGTAGCATAAAACAGAATGAGCCAGAAATAGTACATCAAAAAGGTAACAGCTAAAACAAAGGTCATCGAAATCTGAATCACATGAAACAGTGTAAATAGTAAAGTGTCTTATTGCAATAAATATTACGACTGGAAAATAAGGGTAGCATAAAACAGAATGAGCCAGAAATAGTACATCAAAAAGGTAAAAATTAAAACAAAGGTCATCGAAATCTGAATCACATGAAACAGTGTAAATAATAAAGTGTCTTATTGCAATAAATATTACGACTGGAAAATAAGGGTAGCATAAAACAGAATGAGCCAGAAATAGTACATCAAAAAGGTAAAAATTAAAACAAAGGTCATCGAAATCTGAATCACATGAAACAGTGTAAATAGTAAAGTGTCTTATTGCAATAAATATTACGACTGGAAAATAAGGGTAGCATAAAACAGAATGAGCCAGAAATAGTACATCAAAAAGGTAAAAATTAAAACAAAGGTCATCGAAATCTGAATCACATGAAACAGTGTAAATAGTAAAGTTTCTTATAGCAATAAACAATATGATTGGAAAATAAGGGTAGCATAAAACAGAATGAGCCAGAAATAGTACATCAAAAAGGTAAAAATTAAAACAAAGGTCATCGAAATCTGAATCACAAGAAACAGTGTAAATAGTAAAGTTTCTTATTGCAATAAATATTACGACTGGAAAATAAGGGTAGCATAAAACAGAATGAGCCAGAAATAGTACATCAAAAAGGTAAAAATTAAAACAAAGGTCATCGAAATCTGAATCACATGAAACAGTGTAAATAATAAAGTGTCTTATAGCAATAAACAATATGATTGGAAAATAAGGGTAGCATAAAACAGAATGAGCCAGAAATAGTACATCAAAAAGGTAAAAATTAAAACAAAGGTCATCGAAATCTGAATCACATGAAACAGTGTAAATAATAAAGTGTCTTATTGCAATAAATATTACGACTGGAAAATAAGGGTAGCATAAAACAGAATGAGCCAGAAATAGTACATCAAAAAGGTAAAAATTAAAACAAAGGTCATCGAAATCTGAATCACATGAAACAGTGTAAATAGTAAAGTGTCTTATTGCAATAAACATTACGACTGGAAAATAAGGGTAGCATAAAACAGAATGAGCCAGAAATAGTACATCAAAAAGGTAACAGCTAAAACAAAGGTCATCGAAATCTGAATCACATGAAACAGTGTAAATAGTAAAGTGTCTTATTGCAATAAATATTACGACTGGAAAATAAGGGTAGCATAAAACAGAATGAGCCAGAAATAGTACATCAAAAAGGTAAAAATTAAAACAAAGGTCATCGAAATCTGAATTACATGAAACAGTGTAAATAATAAAGTTTCTTATAGCAATAAACAATATGATTGGAAAATAAGGGTAGCATAAAACAGAATGAGCCAGAAATAGTACATCAAAAAGGTAAAAATTAAAACAAAGGTCATCGAAATCTGAATCACATGAAACAGTGTAAATAGTAAAGTGTCTTATTGCAATAAATATTACGACTGGAAAATAAGGGTAGCATAAAACAGAATGAGCCAGAAATAGTACATCAAAAAGGTAACAGCTAAAACAAAGGTTATCGAAATCTGAATCACATGAAACAGTGTAAATAGTAAAGTGTCTTATTGCAATAAATATTACGACTGGAAAATAAGGGTAGCATAAAACAGAATGAGCCAGAAATAGTACATCAAAAAGGTAAAAATTAAAACAAAGGTCATCGAAATCTGAATCACATGAAACAGTGTAAATAGTAAAGTGTCTTATTGCAATAAATATTACGACTGGAAAATAAGGGTAGCATAAAACAGAATGAGCCAGAAATAGTACATCAAAAAGGTAAAAATTAAAACAAAGGTCATCGAAATCTGAATCACATGAAACAGTGTAAATAGTAAAGTTTCTTATAGCAATAAACAATATGATTGGAAAATAAGGGTAGCATAAAACAGAATGAGCCAGAAATAGTACATCAAAAAGGTAAAAATTAAAACAAAGGTCATCGAAATCTGAATTACATGAAACAGTGTAAATAATAAAGTTTCTTATAGCAATAAACAATATGATTGGAAAATAAGGGTAGCATAAAACAGAATGAGCCAGAAATAGTACATCAAAAAGGTAAAAATTAAAACAAAGGTCATCGAAATCTGAATCACATGAAACAGTGTAAATAGTAAAGTTTCTTATAGCAATAAACAATATGATTGGAAAATAAGGGTAGCATAAAACAGAATGAGCCAGAAATAGTACATCAAAAAGGTAAAAATTAAAACAAAGGTCATCGAAATCTGAATTACATGAAACAGTGTAAATAATAAAGTTTCTTATAGCAATAAACAATATGATTGGAAAATAAGGGTAGCATAAAACAGAATGAGCCAGAAATAGTACATCAAAAAGGTAAAAATTAAAACAAAGGTCATCGAAATCTGAATCACATGAAACAGTGTAAATAGTAAAGTGTCTTATTGCAATAAATATTACGACTGGAAAATAAGGGTAGCATAAAACAGAATGAGCCAGAAATAGTACATCAAAAAGGTAAAAATTAAAACAAAGGTCATCGAAATCTGAATCACATGAAACAGTGTAAATAGTAAAGTTTCTTATAGCAATAAACAATATGATTGGAAAATAAGGGTAGCATAAAACAGAATGAGCCAGAAATAGTACATCAAAAAGGTAAAAATTAAAACAAAGGTCATCGAAATCTGAATCACAAGAAACAGTGTAAATAGTAAAGTTTCTTATTGCAATAAACAATATGATTGGAAAATAAGGGTAGCATAAAACAGAATGAGCCAGAAATAGTACATCAAAAAGGTAAAAATTAAAACAAAGGTCATCGAAATCTGAATCACATGAAACAGTGTAAATAGTAAAGTTTCTTATAGCAATAAACAATATGATTGGAAAATAAGGGTAGCATAAAACAGAATGAGCCA
The DNA here is from genome assembly GCA_039566865.1 of Aurelia coerulea. NCBI lineage: Eukaryota > Metazoa > Cnidaria > Scyphozoa > Semaeostomeae > Ulmaridae > Aurelia > Aurelia coerulea. Next base: position 201,846 of record CM076947.1, on the reverse strand, counting down.
GAAATAGTACATCAAAAAGGTAAAAATTAAAACAAAGGTCATCGAAATCTGAATCACATGAAACAGTGTAAATAGTAAAGTTTCTTATAGCAATAAACAATATGATTGGAAAATAAGGGTAGCATAAAACAGAATGAGCCAGAAATAGTACATCAAAAAGGTAAAAATTAAAACAAAGGTCATCGAAATCTGAATCACATGAAACAGTGTAAATAGTAAAGTTTCTTGTTGCAATAAACATTACGACTGGAAAATAAGGGTAGCATAAAACAGAATGAGCGAGAAATAGTACATCAAAAAGGTAAAAATTAAAACAAAGGTCATCGAAATCTGAATCACATGAAACAGTGTAAATAGTAAAGTTTCTTATAGCAATAAACAATATGATTGGAAAATAAGGGTAGCATAAAACAGAATGAGCCAGAAATAGTACATCAAAAAGGTAAAAATTAAAACAAAGGTCATCGAAATCTGAATCACATGAAACAGTGTAAATAGTAAAGTTTCTTATAGCAATAAACAATATGATTGGAAAATAAGGGTAGCATAAAACAGAATGAGCCAGAAATAGTACATCAAAAAGGTAAAAATTAAAACAAAGGTCATCGAAATCTGAATCACATGAAACAGTGTAAATAGTAAAGTGTCTTATTGCAATAAATATTACGACTGGACAATAATAGGAGTATAGAGACAGAATGAGCCAGAAATAGTACATCAAAAAGGTAAAAATTAAAACAAAGGTCATCGAAATCTGAATCACATGAAACAGTGTAAATAATGAAGTGTCTTATTGCAATAAACATTACGACTGGAAAATAAGGGTAGCATAAAACAGAATGAGCCAGAAATAGTACATCAAAAAGGTAACAGCTAAAACAAAGGTCATCGAAATCTGAATCACATGAAACAGTGTAAATAGTAAAGTGTCTTATTGCAATAAATATTACGACTGGAAAATAAGGGTAGCATAAAACAGAATGAGCCAGAAATAGTACATCAAAAAGGTAAAAATTAAAACAAAGGTCATCGAAATCTGAATCACATGAAACAGTGTAAATAGTAAAGTTTCTTATAGCAATAAACAATATGATTGGAAAATAAGGGTAGCATAAAACAGAATGAGCCAGAAATAGTACATCAAAAAGGTAAAAATTAAAACAAAGGTCATCGAAATCTGAATCACATGAAACAGTGTAAATAGTAAAGTGTCTTATTGCAATAAATATTACGACTGGAAAATAAGGGTAGCATAAAACAGAATGAGCCAGAAATAGTACATCAAAAAGGTAACAGCTAAAACAAAGGTTATCGAAATCTGAATCACATGAAACAGTGTAAATAGTAAAGTGTCTTATTGCAATAAATATTACGACTGGAAAATAAGGGTAGCATAAAACAGAATGAGCCAGAAATAGTACATCAAAAAGGTAAAAATTAAAACAAAGGTCATCGAAATCTGAATCACATGAAACAGTGTAAATAGTTAAGTGTCTTATTGCAATAAATATTACGACTGGAAAATAAGGGTAGCATAAAACAGAATGAGCCAGAAATAGTACATCAAAAAGGTAAAAATTAAAACAAAGGTCATCGAAATCTGAATCACATGAAACAGTGTAAATAGTAAAGTTTCTTATAGCAATAAACAATATGATTGGAAAATAAGGGTAGCATAAAACAGAATGAGCCAGAAATAGTACATCAAAAAGGTAAAAATTAAAACAAAGGTCATCGAAATCTGAATTACATGAAACAGTGTAAATAATAAAGTTTCTTATAGCAATAAACAATATGATTGGAAAATAAGGGTAGCATAAAACAGAATGAGCCAGAAATAGTACATCAAAAAGGTAAAAATTAAAACAAAGGTCATCGAAATCTGAATCACATGAAACAGTGTAAATAGTAAAGTTTCTTATAGCAATAAACAATATGATTGGAAAATAAGGGTAGCATAAAACAGAATGAGCCAGAAATAGTACATCAAAAAGGTAAAAATTAAAACAAAGGTCATCGAAATCTGAATTACATGAAACAGTGTAAATAATAAAGTTTCTTATAGCAATAAACAATATGATTGGAAAATAAGGGTAGCATAAAACAGAATGAGCCAGAAATAGTACATCAAAAAGGTAAAAATTAAAACAAAGGTCATCGAAATCTGAATCACATGAAACAGTGTAAATAGTAAAGTGTCTTATTGCAATAAATATTACGACTGGAAAATAAGGGTAGCATAAAACAGAATGAGCGAGAAATAGTACATCAAAAAGGTAAAAATTAAAACAAAGGTCATCGAAATCTGAATCACATGAAACAGTGTAAATAGTAAAGTTTCTTGTTGCAATAAACATTACGACTGGAAAATAAGGGTAGCATAAAACAGAATGAGCCAGAAATAGTACATCAAAAAGGTAAAAATTAAAACAAAGGTCATCGAAATCTGAATCACAAGAAACAGTGTAAATAGTAAAGTTTCTTATAGCAATAAACAATATGATTGGAAAATAAGGGTAGCATAAAACAGAATGAGCGAGAAATAGTACATCAAAAAGGTAAAAATTAAAACAAAGGTCATCGAAATCTGAATCACATGAAACAGTGTAAATAGTAAAGTTTCTTGTTGCAATAAACATTACGACTGGAAAATAAGGGTAGCATAAAACAGAATGAGCGAGAAATAGTACATCAAAAAGGTAAAAATTAAAACAAAGGTCATCGAAATCTGAATCACATGAAACAGTGTAAATAGTAAAGTTTCTTGTTGCAATAAACATTACGACTGGAAAATAAGGGTAGCATAAAACAGAATGAGCGAGAAATAGTACATCAAAAAGGTAAAAATTAAAACAAAGGTCATCGAAATCTGAATTACATGAAACAGTGTAAATAGTAAAGTTTCTTATAGCAATAAACAATATGATTGGAAAATAAGGGTAGCATAAAACAGAATGAGCCAGAAATAGTACATCAAAAAGGTAAAAATTAAAACAAAGGTCATCGAAATCTGAATCACATGAAACAGTGTAAATAGTAAAGTTTCTTATAGCAATAAACAATATGATTGGAAAATAAGGGTAGCATAAAACAGAATGAGCCAGAAATAGTACATCAAAAAGGTAAAAATTAAAACAAAGGTCATCGAAATCTGAATCACAAGAAACAGTGTAAATAGTAAAGTTTCTTATTGCAATAAACAATATGATTGGAAAATAAGGGTAGCATAAAACAGAATGAGCCAGAAATAGTACATCAAAAAGGTAAAAATTAAAACAAAGGTCATCGAAATCTGAATCACATGAAACAGTGTAAATAGTAAAGTTTCTTATAGCAATAAACAATATGATTGGAAAATAAGGGTAGCATAAAACAGAATGAGCCAGAAATAGTACATCAAAAAGGTAAAAATTAAAACAAAGGTCATCGAAATCTGAATCACATGAAACAGTGTAAATAGTAAAGTTTCTTATAGCAATAAACAATATGATTGGAAAATAAGGGTAGCATAAAACAGAATGAGCGAGAAATAGTACATCAAAAAGGTAAAAATTAAAACAAAGGTCATCGAAATCTGAATCACATGAAACAGTGTAAATAGTAAAGTTTCTTGTTGCAATAAACATTACGACTGGAAAATAAGGGTAGCATAAAACAGAATGAGCCAGAAATAGTACATCAAAAAGGTAAAAATTAAAACAAAGGTCATCGAAATCTGAATCACATGAAACAGTGTAAATAGTAAAGTTTCTTATAGCAATAAACAATATGATTGGAAAATAAGGGTAGCATAAAACAGAATGAGCCAGAAATAGTACATCAAAAAGGTAAAAATTAAAACAAAGGTCATCGAAATCTGAATCACATGAAACAGTGTAAATAGTAAAGTTTCTTATAGCAATAAACAATATGATTGGAAAATAAGGGTAGCATAAAACAGAATGAGCCAGAAATAGTACATCAAAAAGGTAAAAATTAAAACAAAGGTCATCGAAATCTGAATCACATGAAACAGTGTAAATAGTAAAGTTTCTTATAGCAATAAACAATATGATTGGAAAATAAGGGTAGCATAAAACAGAATGAGCCAGAAATAGTACATCAAAAAGGTAAAAATTAAAACAAAGGTCATCGAAATCTGAATCACATGAAACAGTGTAAATAGTAAAGTTTCTTATAGCAATAAACAATATGATTGGAAAATAAGGGTAGCATAAAACAGAATGAGCCAGAAATAGTACATCAAAAAGGTAAAAATTAAAACAAAGGTCATCGAAATCTGAATCACATGAAACAGTGTAAATAGTAAAGTTTCTTATAGCAATAAACAATATGATTGGAAAATAAGGGTAGCATAAAACAGAATGAGCCAGAAATAGTACATCAAAAAGGTAAAAATTAAAACAAAGGTCATCGAAATCTGAATCACATGAAACAGTGTAAATAGTAAAGTTTCTTATAGCAATAAACAATATGATTGGAAAATAAGGGTAGCATAAAACAGAATGAGCCAGAAATAGTACATCAAAAAGGTAAAAATTAAAACAAAGGTCATCGAAATCTGAATCACATGAAACAGTGTAAATAGTAAAGTTTCTTATAGCAATAAACAATATGATTGGAAAATAAGGGTAGCATAAAACAGAATGAGCCAGAAATAGTACATCAAAAAGGTAAAAATTAAAACAAAGGTCATCGAAATCTGAATCACATGAAACAGTGTAAATAGTAAAGTTTCTTATAGCAATAAACAATATGATTGGAAAATAAGGGTAGCATAAAACAGAATGAGCCAGAAATAGTACATCAAAAAGGTAAAAATTAAAACAAAGGTCATCGAAATCTGAATCACATGAAACAGTGTAAATAGTAAAGTTTCTTATAGCAATAAACAATATGATTGGAAAATAAGGGTAGCATAAAACAGAATGAGCCAGAAATAGTACATCAAAAAGGTAAAAATTAAAACAAAGGTCATCGAAATCTGAATCACATGAAACAGTGTAAATAGTAAAGTTTCTTATAGCAATAAACAATATGATTGGAAAATAAGGGTAGCATAAAACAGAATGAGCCAGAAATAGTACATCAAAAAGGTAAAAATTAAAACAAAGGTCATCGAAATCTGAATTACATGAAACAGTGTAAATAATAAAGTTTCTTATAGCAATAAATATTACGACTGGAAAATAAGGGTAGCATAAAACAGAATGAGCGAGAAATAGTACATCAAAAAGGTAAAAATTAAAACAAAGGTCATCGAAATCTGAATCACATGAAACAGTGTAAATAGTAAAGTTTCTTGTTGCAATAAACATTACGACTGGAAAATAAGGGTAGCATAAAACAGAATGAGCGAGAAATAGTACATCAAAAAGGTAAAAATTAAAACAAAGGTCATCGAAATCTGAATCACATGAAACAGTGTAAATAGTAAAGTTTCTTATAGCAATAAACAATATGATTGGAAAATAAGGGTAGCATAAAACAGAATGAGCCAGAAATAGTACATCAAAAAGGTAAAAATTAAAACAAAGGTCATCGAAATCTGAATCACATGAAACAGTGTAAATAGTAAAGTTTCTTATAGCAATAAACAATATGATTGGAAAATAAGGGTAGCATAAAACAGAATGAGCCAGAAATAGTACATCAAAAAGGTAAAAATTAAAACAAAGGTCATCGAAATCTGAATCACATGAAACAGTGTAAATAGTAAAGTTTCTTATAGCAATAAACAATATGATTGGAAAATAAGGGTAGCATAAAACAGAATGAGCCAGAAATAGTACATCAAAAAGGTAAAAATTAAAACAAAGGTCATCGAAATCTGAATCACATGAAACAGTGTAAATAGTAAAGTTTCTTATAGCAATAAACAATATGATTGGAAAATAAGGGTAGCATAAAACAGAATGAGCCAGAAATAGTACATCAAAAAGGTAAAAATTAAAACAAAGGTCATCGAAATCTGAATCACATGAAACAGTGTAAATAGTAAAGTTTCTTATAGCAATAAACAATATGATTGGAAAATAAGGGTAGCATAAAACAGAATGAGCCAGAAATAGTACATCAAAAAGGTAAAAATTAAAACAAAGGTCATCGAAATCTGAATCACATGAAACAGTGTAAATAGTAAAGTGTCTTATTGCAATAAATATTACGACTGGAAAATAAGGGTAGCATAAAACAGAATGAGCGAGAAATAGTACATCAAAAAGGTAAAAATTAAAACAAAGGTCATCGAAATCTGAATCACATGAAACAGTGTAAATAGTAAAGTTTCTTGTTGCAATAAACATTACGACTGGAAAATAAGGGTAGCATAAAACAGAATGAGCGAGAAATAGTACATCAAAAAGGTAAAAATTAAAACAAAGGTCATCGAAATCTGAATCACATGAAACAGTGTAAATAGTAAAGTTTCTTATAGCAATAAACAATATGATTGGAAAATAAGGGTAGCATAAAACAGAATGAGCCAGAAATAGTACATCAAAAAGGTAAAAATTAAAACAAAGGTCATCGAAATCTGAATCACATGAAACAGTGTAAATAGTAAAGTTTCTTATAGCAATAAACAATATGATTGGAAAATAAGGGTAGCATAAAACAGAATGAGCCAGAAATAGTACATCAAAAAGGTAAAAATTAAAACAAAGGTCATCGAAATCTGAATCACATGAAACAGTGTAAATAGTAAAGTTTCTTATAGCAATAAACAATATGATTGGAAAATAAGGGTAGCATAAAACAGAATGAGCCAGAAATAGTACATCAAAAAGGTAAAAATTAAAACAAAGGTCATCGAAATCTGAATCACATGAAACAGTGTAAATAGTAAAGTTTCTTATAGCAATAAACAATATGATTGGAAAATAAGGGTAGCATAAAACAGAATGAGCCAGAAATAGTACATCAAAAAGGTAAAAATTAAAACAAAGGTCATCGAAATCTGAATCACATGAAACAGTGTAAATAGTAAAGTTTCTTATAGCAATAAACAATATGATTGGAAAATAAGGGTAGCATAAAACAGAATGAGCCAGAAATAGTACATCAAAAAGGTAACAGCTAAAACAAAGGTCATCGAAATCTGAATCACATGAAACAGTGTAAATAATAAAGTTTCTTATAGCAATAAACAATATGATTGGAAAATAAGGGTAGCATAAAACAGAATGAGCCAGAAATAGTACATCAAAAAGGTAAAAATTAAAACAAAGGTCATCGAAATCTGAATCACATGAAACAGTGTAAATAGTAAAGTTTCTTATAGCAATAAACAATATGATTGGAAAATAAGGGTAGCATAAAACAGAATGAGCCAGAAATAGTACATCAAAAAGGTAAAAATTAAAACAAAGGTCATCGAAATCTGAATCACATGAAACAGTGTAAATAGTAAAGTTTCTTATAGCAATAAACAATATGATTGGAAAATAAGGGTAGCATAAAACAGAATGAGCCAGAAATAGTACATCAAAAAGGTAAAAATTAAAACAAAGGTCATCGAAATCTGAATCACATGAAACAGTGTAAATAGTAAAGTTTCTTATAGCAATAAACAATATGATTGGAAAATAAGGGTAGCATAAAACAGAATGAGCCAGAAATAGTACATCAAAAAGGTAAAAATTAAAACAAAGGTCATCGAAATCTGAATCACATGAAACAGTGTAAATAGTAAAGTGTCTTATAGCAATAAACATTACGACTGGAAAATAAGGGTAGCATAAAACAGAATGAGCCAGAAATAGTACATCAAAAAGGTAAAAATTAAAACAAAGGTCATCGAAATCTGAATCACATGAAACAGTGTAAATAGTAAAGTGTCTTATTGCAATAAACAATATGATTGGAAAATAAGGGTAGCATAAAACAGAATGAGCCAGAAATAGTACATCAAAAAGGTAAAAATTAAAACAAAGGTCATCGAAATCTGAATCACATGAAACAGTGTAAATAGTAAAGTTTCTTATAGCAATAAACAATATGATTGGAAAATAAGGGTAGCATAAAACAGAATGAGCCAGAAATAGTACATCAAAAAGGTAACAGCTAAAACAAAGGTTATCGAAATCTGAATCACATGAAACAGTGTAAATAGTAAAGTTTCTTATAGCAATAAACAATATGATTGGAAAATAAGGGTAGCATAAAACAGAATGAGCCAGAAATAGTACATCAAAAAGGTAACAGCTAAAACAAAGGTTATCGAAATCTGAATCACATGAAACAGTGTAAATAGTAAAGTTTCTTATAGCAATAAATATTACGACTGGAAAATAAGGGTAGCATAAAACAGAATGAGCCAGAAATAGTACATCAAAAAGGTAACAGCTAAAACAAAGGTTATCGAAATCTGAATCACATGAAACAGTGTAAATAGTAAAGTTTCTTATAGCAATAAACAATATGATTGGAAAATAAGGGTAGCATAAAACAGAATGAGCCAGAAATAGTACATCAAAAAGGTAACAGCTAAAACAAAGGTTATCGAAATCTGAATCACATGAAACAGTGTAAATAGTAAAGTTTCTTATAGCAATAAACAATATGATTGGAAAATAAGGGTAGCATAAAACAGAATGAGCCAGAAATAGTACATCAAAAAGGTAACAGCTAAAACAAAGGTTATCGAAATCTGAATCACATGAAACAGTGTAAATAGTAAAGTGTCTTATTGCAATAAACAATATGATTGGAAAATAAGGGTAGCATAAAACAGAATGAGCCAGAAATAGTACATCAAAAAGGTAAAAATTAAAACAAAGGTCATCGAAATCTGAATCACATGAAACAGTGTAAATAGTAAAGTGTCTTATTGCAATAAATATTACGACTGGAAAATAAGGGTAGCATAAAACAGAATGAGCCAGAAATAGTACATCAAAAAGGTAAAAATTAAAACAAAGGTCATCGAAATCTGAATCACATGAAACAGTGTAAATAATAAAGTGTCTTATTGCAATAAATATTACGACTGGAAAATAAGGGTAGCATAAAACAGAATGAGCCAGAAATAGTACATCAAAAAGGTAAAAATTAAAACAAAGGTCATCGAAATCTGAATCACATGAAACAGTGTAAATAATAAAGTGTCTTATTGCAATAAATATTACGACTGGAAAATAAGGGTAGCATAAAACAGAATGAGCCAGAAATAGTACATCAAAAAGGTAACAGCTAAAACAAAGGTCATCGAAATCTGAATCACATGAAACAGTGTAAATAGTAAAGTGTCTTATTGCAATAAACAATATGATTGGAAAATAAGGGTAGCATAAAACAGAATGAGCCAGAAATAGTACATCAAAAAGGTAAAAATTAAAACAAAGGTCATCGAAATCTGAATCACATGAAACAGTGTAAATAGTAAAGTTTCTTATAGCAATAAACAATATGATTGGAAAATAAGGGTAGCATAAAACAGAATGAGCCAGAAATAGTACATCAAAAAGGTAAAAATTAAAACAAAGGTCATCGAAATCTGAATCACATGAAACAGTGTAAATAATAAAGTGTCTTATTGCAATAAACAATATGATTGGAAAATAAGGGTAGCATAAAACAGAATGAGCCAGAAATAGTACATCAAAAAGGTAAAAATTAAAACAAAGGTCATCGAAATCTGAATCACATGAAACAGTGTAAATAGTAAAGTGTCTTATTGCAATAAACAATATGATTGGAAAATAAGGGTAGCATAAAACAGAATGAGCCAGAAATAGTACATCAAAAAGGTAAAAATTAAAACAAAGGTCATCGAAATCTGAATCACATGAAACAGTGTAAATAGTAAAGTTTCTTATAGCAATAAACAATATGATTGGAAAATAAGGGTAGCATAAAACAGAATGAGCCAGAAATAGTACATCAAAAAGGTAAAAATTAAAACAAAGGTCATCGAAATCTGAATTACATGAAACAGTGTAAATAATAAAGTTTCTTATAGCAATAAACAATATGATTGGAAAATAAGGGTAGCATAAAACAGAATGAGCCAGAAATAGTACATCAAAAAGGTAAAAATTAAAACAAAGGTCATCGAAATCTGAATTACATGAAACAGTGTAAATAATAAAGTTTCTTATAGCAATAAACAATATGATTGGAAAATAAGGGTAGCATAAAACAGAATGAGCCAGAAATAGTACATCAAAAAGGTAAAAATTAAAACAAAGGTCATCGAAATCTGAATCACATGAAACAGTGTAAATAGTAAAGTGTCTTATTGCAATAAATATTACGACTGGAAAATAAGGGTAGCATAAAACAGAATGAGCCAGAAATAGTACATCAAAAAGGTAAAAATTAAAACAAAGGTCATCGAAATCTGAATCACATGAAACAGTGTAAATAGTAAAGTGTCTTATTGCAATAAATATTACGACTGGAAAATAAGGGTAGCATAAAACAGAATGAGCCAGAAATAGTACATCAAAAAGGTAAAAATTAAAACAAAGGTCATCGAAATCTGAATCACATGAAACAGTGTAAATAGTAAAGTGTCTTATTGCAATAAATATTACGACTGGAAAATAAGGGTAGCATAAAACAGAATGAGCCAGAAATAGTACATCAAAAAGGTAAAAATTAAAACAAAGGTCATCGAAATCTGAATCACATGAAACAGTGTAAATAGTAAAGTGTCTTATTGCAATAAATATTACGACTGGAAAATAAGGGTAGCATAAAACAGAATGAGCCAGAAATAGTACATCAAAAAGGTAAAAATTAAAACAAAGGTCATCGAAATCTGAATCACATGAAACAGTGTAAATAGTAAAGTTTCTTATAGCAATAAACAATATGATTGGAAAATAAGGGTAGCATAAAACAGAATGAGCCAGAAATAGTACATCAAAAAGGTAAAAATTAAAACAAAGGTCATCGAAATCTGAATTACATGAAACAGTGTAAATAATAAAGTTTCTTATAGCAATAAACAATATGATTGGAAAATAAGGGTAGCATAAAACAGAATGAGCCAGAAATAGTACATCAAAAAGGTAAAAATTAAAACAAAGGTCATCGAAATCTGAATCACATGAAACAGTGTAAATAGTAAAGTGTCTTATTGCAATAAATATTACGACTGGAAAATAAGGGTAGCATAAAACAGAATGAGCCAGAAATAGTACATCAAAAAGGTAACAGCTAAAACAAAGGTCATCGAAATCTGAATCACATGAAACAGTGTAAATAATAAAGTGTCTTATTGCAATAAATATTACGACTGGAAAATAAGGGTAGCATAAAACAGAATGAGCCAGAAATAGTACATCAAAAAGGTAAAAATTAAAACAAAGGTCATCGAAATCTGAATCACATGAAACAGTGTAAATAGTAAAGTGTCTTATTGCAATAAATATTACGACTGGAAAATAAGGGTAGCATAAAACAGAATGAGCCAGAAATAGTACATCAAAAAGGTAAAAATTAAAACAAAGGTCATCGAAATCTGAATCACATGAAACAGTGTAAATAGTAAAGTTTCTTATAGCAATAAACAATATGATTGGAAAATAAGGGTAGCATAAAACAGAATGAGCCAGAAATAGTACATCAAAAAGGTAAAAATTAAAACAAAGGTCATCGAAATCTGAATCACATGAAACAGTGTAAATAATAAAGTTTCTTATAGCAATAAACAATATGATTGGAAAATAAGGGTAGCATAAAACAGAATGAGCCAGAAATAGTACATCAAAAAGGTAAAAATTAAAACAAAGGTCATCGAAATCTGAATCACATGAAACAGTGTAAATAGTAAAGTTTCTTATAGCAATAAACAATATGATTGGAAAATAAGGGTAGCATAAAACAGAATGAGCCAGAAATAGTACATCAAAAAGGTAACAGCTAAAACAAAGGTCATCGAAATCTGAATCACATGAAACAGTGTAAATAGTAAAGTTTCTTATAGCAATAAACAATATGATTGGAAAATAAGGGTAGCATAAAACAGAATGAGCCAGAAATAGTACATCAAAAAGGTAAAAATTAAAACAAAGGTCATCGAAATCTGAATCACATGAAACAGTGTAAATAGTAAAGTGTCTTATTGCAATAAATATTACGACTGGAAAATAAGGGTAGCATAAAACAGAATGAGCCAGAAATAGTACATCAAAAAGGTAAAAATTAAAACAAAGGTCATCGAAATCTGAATCACATGAAACAGTGTAAATAGTAAAGTTTCTTATAGCAATAAACAATATGATTGGAAAATAAGGGTAGCATAAAACAGAATGAGCCAGAAATAGTACATCAAAAAGGTAAAAATTAAAACAAAGGTCATCGAAATCTGAATCACATGAAACAGTGTAAATAATAAAGTGTCTTATAGCAATAAACAATATGATTGGAAAATAAGGGTAGCATAAAACAGAATGAGCCAGAAATAGTACATCAAAAAGGTAACAGCTAAAACAAAGGTCATCGAAATCTGAATCACATGAAACAGTGTAAATAGTAAAGTTTCTTATAGCAATAAACAATATGATTGGAAAATAAGGGTAGCATAAAACAGAATGAGCCAGAAATAGTACATCAAAAAGGTAAAAATTAAAACAAAGGTCATCGAAATCTGAATCACATGAAACAGTGTAAATAATAAAGTGTCTTATAGCAATAAACAATATGATTGGAAAATAAGGGTAGCATAAAACAGAATGAGCCAGAAATAGTACATCAAAAAGGTAACAGCTAAAACAAAGGTCATCGAAATCTGAATCACATGAAACAGTGTAAATAGTAAAGTGTCTTATAGCAATAAACAATATGATTGGAAAATAAGGGTAGCATAAAACAGAATGAGCGAGAAATAGTACATCAAAAAGGTAAAAATTAAAACAAAGGTCATCGAAATCTGAATCACATGAAACAGTGTAAATAGTAAAGTTTCTTGTTGCAATAAACATTACGACTGGAAAATAAGGGTAGCATAAAACAGAATGAGCGAGAAATAGTACATCAAAAAGGTAAAAATTAAAACAAAGGTCATCGAAATCTGAATCACATGAAACAGTGTAAATAGTAAAGTTTCTTATAGCAATAAACAATATGATTGGAAAATAAGGGTAGCATAAAACAGAATGAGCCAGAAATAGTACATCAAAAAGGTAACAGCTAAAACAAAGGTCATCGAAATCTGAATCACATGAAACAGTGTAAATAGTAAAGTTTCTTATAGCAATAAACAATATGATTGGAAAATAAGGGTAGCATAAAACAGAATGAGCCAGAAATAGTACATCAAAAAGGTAAAAATTAAAACAAAGGTCATCGAAATCTGAATCACATGAAACAGTGTAAATAATAAAGTTTCTTATAGCAATAAACATTATGATTGGAAAATAAGGGGAAAATGGAAAACAGATGAGCAAGAAAAGGTACATTAAAATGGTAACTGATGAAACTAAGACCATCGAAATATGAATCACATGAAACGGAGTAAATAATAAAGTTTCTTATAGCAATAAACAATATGATTGGAAAATAAGGGGAAAATGGAAAACAGATGAGCAAGAAAAGGTACATTAAAATGGTAACTGATGAAACTAAGACCATCGAAATATGAATCACATGAAACAGTGTAAATAATAAAGTTTCTTATAGCAATAAACAATATGATTGGAAAATAAGGGGAAAATGGAAAACAGATGAGCAAGAAAAGGTACATTAAAATGGTAACTGATGAAACTAAGACCATCGAAATATGAATCACATGAAACAGTGTAAATAATAAAGTTTCTTATAGCAATAAACAATATGATTGGAAAATAAGGGGAAAATGGAAAACAGATGAGCAAGAAAAGGTACATTAAAATGGTAACTGATGAAACTAAGACCATCGAAATATGAATCACATGAAACGGAGTAAATAATAAAGTTTCTTATTGCAATAAACAATATGATTGGAAAATAAGGGGAAAATGGAAAACAGATGAGCAAGAAAAGGTACATTAAAATGGTAACTGATGAAACTAAGACCATCGAAATATGAATCACATGAAACAGTGTAAATAATAAAGTTTCTTATAGCAATAAACAATATGATTGGAAAATAAGGGGAAAATGGAAAACAGATGAGCAAGAAAAGGTACATTAAAATGGTAACTGATGAAACTAAGACCATCGAAATATGAATCACATGAAACGGAGTAAATAATAAAGTTTCTTATAGCAATAAACAATATGATTGGAAAATAAGGGGAAAATGGAAAACAGATGAGCAAGAAAAGGTACATTAAAATGGTAACTGATGAAACTAAGACCATCGAAATATGAATCACATGAAACAGTGTAAATAATAAAGTTTCTTATAGCAATAAACAATATGATTGGAAAATAAGGGGAAAATGGAAAACAGATGAGCAAGAAAAGGTACATTAAAATGGTAACTGATGAAACTAAGACCATCGAAATATGAATCACATGAAACGGTGTAAATAATAAAGTTTCTTATAGCAATAAACAATATGATTGGAAAATAAGGGGAAAATGGAAAACAGATGAGCAAGAAAAGGTACATTAAAATGGTAACTGATGAAACTAAGACCATCGAAATATGAATCACATGAAACGGAGTAAATAATAAAGTTTCTTATAGCAATAAACAATATGATTGGAAAATAAGGGGAAAATGGAAAACAGATGAGCAAGAAAAGGTACATTAAAATGGTAACTGATGAAACTAAGACCATCGAAATATGAATCACATGAAACGGAGTAAATAATAAAGTTTCTTATAGCAATAAACAATATGATTGGAAAATAAGGGGAAAATGGAAAACAGATGAGCAAGAAAAGGTACATTAAAATGGTAACTGATGAAACTAAGACCATCGAAATATGAATCACATGAAACAGTGTAAATAATAAAGTTTCTTATAGCAATAAACAATATGATTGGAAAATAAGGGGAAAATGGAAAACAGATGAGCAAGAAAAGGTACATTAAAATGGTAACTGATGAAACTAAGACCATCGAAATATGAATCACATGAAACGGAGTAAATAATAAAGTTTCTTATAGCAATAAACAATATGATTGGAAAATAAGGGGAAAATGGAAAACAGATGAGCAAGAAAAGGTACATTAAAATGGTAACTGATGAAACTAAGACCATCGAAATATGAATCACATGAAACGGAGTAAATAATAAAGTTTCTTATAGCAATAAACAATATGATTGGAAAATAAGGGGAAAATGGAAAACAGATGAGCAAGAAAAGGTACATTAAAATGGTAACTGATGAAACTAAGACCATCGAAATATGAATCACATGAAACGGAGTAAATAATAAAGTTTCTTATAGCAATAAACAATATGATTGGAAAATAAGGGGAAAATGGAAAACAGATGAGCAAGAAAAGGTACATTAAAATGGTAACTGATGAAACTAAGACCATCGAAATATGAATCACATGAAACAGTGTAAATAATAAAGTTTCTTATAGCAATAAACAATATGATTGGAAAATAAGGGGAAAATGGAAAACAGATGAGCAAGAAAAGGTACATTAAAATGGTAACTGATGAAACTAAGACCATCGAAATATGAATCACATGAAACGGTGTAAATAATAAAGTTTCTTATTGCAATAAACATTACTACTGGAAAATAAAGGCAGCATAGAAACAGAATGAGCCAGAAATAGTACATCAAAAAGGTAACAGCTAAAACAAAGGTCATCGAAATCTGAATCACATGAAACAGTGTAAATAGTAAAGTGTCTTATTGCAATAAACAATATGATTGGAAAATAAGGGTAGCATAAAACAGAATGAGCCAGAAATAGTACATCAAAAAGGTAAAAATTAAAACAAAGGTCATCGAAATCTGAATCACATGAAACAGTGTAAATAGTAAAGTGTCTTATTGCAATAAATATTACGACTGGAAAATAAGGGTAGCATAAAACAGAATGAGCCAGAAATAGTACATCAAAAAGGTAAAAATTAAAACAAAGGTCATCGAAATCTGAATCACATGAAACAGTGTAAATAATAAAGTGTCTTATTGCAATAAATATTACGACTGGAAAATAAGGGTAGCATAAAACAGAATGAGCCAGAAATAGTACATCAAAAAGGTAAAAATTAAAACAAAGGTCATCGAAATATGAATCACATGAAACAGTGTAAATAATAAAGTTTCTTATAGCAATAAACAATATGATTGGAAAATAAGGGGAAAATGGAAAACAGATGAGCAAGAAAAGGTACATTAAAATGGTAACTGATGAAACTAAGACCATCGAAATATGAATCACATGAAACAGTGTAAATAATAAAGTTTCTTATAGCAATAAACATTATGATTGGAAAATAAGGGGAAAATGGAAAACAGATGAGCAAGAAAAGGTACATTAAAATGGTAACTGATGAAACTAAGACCATCGAAATATGAATCACATGAAACAGTGTAAATAATAAAGTTTCTTATAGCAATAAACAATATGATTGGAAAATAAGGGGAAAATGGAAAACAGATGAGCAAGAAAAGGTACATTAAAATGGTAACTGATGAAACTAAGACCATCGAAATATGAATCACATGAAACAGTGTAAATAATAAAGTTTCTTATAGCAATAAACAATATGATTGGAAAATAAGGGTAGCATAAAACAGAATGAGCCAGAAATAGTACATCAAAAAGGTAAAAATTAAAACAAAGGTCATCGAAATCTGAATCACATGAAACAGTGTAAATAGTAAAGTTTCTTATAGCAATAAACAATATGATTGGAAAATAAGGGTAGCATAAAACAGAATGAGCCAGAAATAGTACATCAAAAAGGTAAAAATTAAAACAAAGGTCATCGAAATCTGAATCACATGAAACAGTGTAAATAATAAAGTTTCTTATAGCAATAAACAATATGATTGGAAAATAAGGGGAAAATGGAAAACAGATGAGCAAGAAAAGGTACATTAAAATGGTAACTGATGAAACTAAGACCATCGAAATATGAATCACATGAAACAGTGTAAATAATAAAGTTTCTTATAGCAATAAACATTATGATTGGAAAATAAGGGGAAAATGGAAAACAGATGAGCAAGAAAAGGTACATTAAAATGGTAACTGATGAAACTAAGACCATCGAAATATGAATCACATGAAACAGTGTAAATAATAAAGTTTCTTATAGCAATAAACATTATGATTGGAAAATAAGGGGAAAATGGAAAACAGATGAGCAAGAAAAGGTACATTAAAATGGTAACTGATGAAACTAAGACCATCGAAATATGAATCACATGAAACAGTGTAAATAATAAAGTTTCTTATAGCAATAAACAATATGATTGGAAAATAAGGGGAAAATGGAAAACAGATGAGCAAGAAAAGGTACATTAAAATGGTAACTGATGAAACTAAGACCATCGAAATATGAATCACATGAAACAGTGTAAATAATAAAGTTTCTTATAGC
Source organism: Aurelia coerulea (assembly GCA_039566865.1). NCBI lineage: Eukaryota > Metazoa > Cnidaria > Scyphozoa > Semaeostomeae > Ulmaridae > Aurelia > Aurelia coerulea. The sequence goes on along the minus strand of CM076947.1, from coordinate 184,387 downwards.
AATAAACAATATGATTGGAAAATAAGGGGAAAATGGAAAACAGATGAGCAAGAAAAGGTACATTAAAATGGTAACTGATGAAACTAAGACCATCGAAATATGAATCACATGAAACGGAGTAAATAATAAAGTTTCTTATAGCAATAAACAATATGATTGGAAAATAAGGGGAAAATGGAAAACAGATGAGCAAGAAAAGGTACATTAAAATGGTAACTGATGAAACTAAGACCATCGAAATATGAATCACATGAAACGGAGTAAATAATAAAGTTTCTTATAGCAATAAACAATATGATTGGAAAATAAGGGGAAAATGGAAAACAGATGAGCAAGAAAAGGTACATTAAAATGGTAACTGATGAAACTAAGACCATCGAAATATGAATCACATGAAACAGTGTAAATAATAAAGTTTCTTATAGCAATAAACAATATGATTGGAAAATAAGGGGAAAATGGAAAACAGATGAGCAAGAAAAGGTACATTAAAATGGTAACTGATGAAACTAAGACCATCGAAATATGAATCACATGAAACGGTGTAAATAATAAAGTTTCTTATTGCAATAAACATTACTACTGGAAAATAAAGGCAGCATAGAAACAGAATGAGCCAGAAATAGTACATCAAAAAGGTAACAGCTAAAACAAAGGTCATCGAAATCTGAATCACATGAAACAGTGTAAATAGTAAAGTGTCTTATTGCAATAAACAATATGATTGGAAAATAAGGGTAGCATAAAACAGAATGAGCCAGAAATAGTACATCAAAAAGGTAAAAATTAAAACAAAGGTCATCGAAATCTGAATCACATGAAACAGTGTAAATAGTAAAGTGTCTTATTGCAATAAATATTACGACTGGAAAATAAGGGTAGCATAAAACAGAATGAGCCAGAAATAGTACATCAAAAAGGTAAAAATTAAAACAAAGGTCATCGAAATCTGAATCACATGAAACAGTGTAAATAATAAAGTGTCTTATTGCAATAAATATTACGACTGGAAAATAAGGGTAGCATAAAACAGAATGAGCCAGAAATAGTACATCAAAAAGGTAAAAATTAAAACAAAGGTCATCGAAATATGAATCACATGAAACAGTGTAAATAATAAAGTTTCTTATAGCAATAAACAATATGATTGGAAAATAAGGGGAAAATGGAAAACAGATGAGCAAGAAAAGGTACATTAAAATGGTAACTGATGAAACTAAGACCATCGAAATATGAATCACATGAAACAGTGTAAATAATAAAGTTTCTTATAGCAATAAACAATATGATTGGAAAATAAGGGTAGCATAAAACAGAATGAGCCAGAAATAGTACATCAAAAAGGTAAAAATTAAAACAAAGGTCATCGAAATCTGAATCACATGAAACAGTGTAAATAGTAAAGTTTCTTATAGCAATAAACAATATGATTGGAAAATAAGGGTAGCATAAAACAGAATGAGCCAGAAATAGTACATCAAAAAGGTAAAAATTAAAACAAAGGTCATCGAAATCTGAATCACATGAAACAGTGTAAATAATAAAGTTTCTTATAGCAATAAACAATATGATTGGAAAATAAGGGGAAAATGGAAAACAGATGAGCAAGAAAAGGTACATTAAAATGGTAACTGATGAAACTAAGACCATCGAAATATGAATCACATGAAACAGTGTAAATAATAAAGTTTCTTATAGCAATAAACATTATGATTGGAAAATAAGGGGAAAATGGAAAACAGATGAGCAAGAAAAGGTACATTAAAATGGTAACTGATGAAACTAAGACCATCGAAATATGAATCACATGAAACAGTGTAAATAATAAAGTTTCTTATAGCAATAAACATTATGATTGGAAAATAAGGGGAAAATGGAAAACAGATGAGCAAGAAAAGGTACATTAAAATGGTAACTGATGAAACTAAGACCATTGAAATATGAATCACATGAAACAGTGTAAATAATAAAGTTTCTTATAGCAATAAACAATATGATTGGAAAATAAGGGGAAAATGGAAAACAGATGAGCAAGAAAAGGTACATTAAAATGGTAACTGATGAAACTAAGACCATCGAAATATGAATCACATGAAACAGTGTAAATAATAAAGTTTCTTATAGCAATAAACAATATGATTGGAAAATAAGGGGAAAATGGAAAACAGATGAGCAAGAAAAGGTACATTAAAATGGTAACTGATGAAACTAAGACCATCGAAATATGAATCACATGAAACAGTGTAAATAATAAAGTTTCTTATAGCAATAAACAATATGATTGGAAAATAAGGGGAAAATGGAAAACAGATGAGCAAGAAAAGGTACATTAAAATGGTAACTGATGAAACTAAGACCATCGAAATATGAATCACATGAAACAGTGTAAATAATAAAGTTTCTTATAGCAATAAACATTATGATTGGAAAATAAGGGGAAAATGGAAAACAGATGAGCAAGAAAAGGTACATTAAAATGGTAACTGATGAAACTAAGACCATCGAAATATGAATCACATGAAACGGTGTAAATAATAAAGTTTCTTATAGCAATAAACAATATGATTGGAAAATAAGGGGAAAATGGAAAACAGATGAGCAAGAAAAGGTACATTAAAATGGTAACTGATGAAACTAAGACCATCGAAATATGAATCACATGAAACAGTGTAAATAATAAAGTTTCTTATAGCAATAAACAATATGATTGGAAAATAAGGGGAAAATGGAAAACAGATGAGCAAGAAAAGGTACATTAAAATGGTAACTGATGAAACTAAGACCATCGAAATATGAATCACATGAAACAGTGTAAATAATAAAGTTTCTTATAGCAATAAACAATATGATTGGAAAATAAGGGGAAAATGGAAAACAGATGAGCAAGAAAAGGTACATTAAAATGGTAACTGATGAAACTAAGACCATCGAAATATGAATCACATGAAACGGAGTAAATAATAAAGTTTCTTATAGCAATAAACAATATGATTGGAAAATAAGGGGAAAATGGAAAACAGATGAGCAAGAAAAGGTACATTAAAATGGTAACTGATGAAACTAAGACCATCGCAATATGAATCACATGAAACGGTGTAAATAGTAAAGTGTCTTATTGCAATAAATATTACGACTGGAAAATGAGGGTAGCATAAAACAGAATGAGCCAGAAATAGTACATCAAAAAGGTAAAAATTAAAACAAAGGTCATCGAAATCTGAATCACATGAAACAGTGTAAATAGTAAAGTTTCTTATAGCAATAAACAATATGATTGGAAAATAAGGGTAGCATAAAACAGAATGAGCCAGAAATAGTACATCAAAAAGGTAACAGCTAAAACAAAGGTTATCGAAATCTGAATCACATGAAACAGTGTAAATAGTAAAGTTTCTTATAGCAATAAACAATATGATTGGAAAATAAGGGTAGCATAAAACAGAATGAGCCAGAAATAGTACATCAAAAAGGTAACAGCTAAAACAAAGGTTATCGAAATCTGAATCACATGAAACAGTGTAAATAGTAAAGTTTCTTATAGCAATAAATATTACGACTGGAAAATAAGGGTAGCATAAAACAGAATGAGCCAGAAATAGTACATCAAAAAGGTAACAGCTAAAACAAAGGTTATCGAAATCTGAATCACATGAAACAGTGTAAATAGTAAAGTTTCTTATAGCAATAAACAATATGATTGGAAAATAAGGGTAGCATAAAACAGAATGAGCCAGAAATAGTACATCAAAAAGGTAACAGCTAAAACAAAGGTTATCGAAATCTGAATCACATGAAACAGTGTAAATAGTAAAGTTTCTTATAGCAATAAACAATATGATTGGAAAATAAGGGTAGCATAAAACAGAATGAGCCAGAAATAGTACATCAAAAAGGTAACAGCTAAAACAAAGGTTATCGAAATCTGAATCACATGAAACAGTGTAAATAGTAAAGTGTCTTATTGCAATAAACAATATGATTGGAAAATAAGGGTAGCATAAAACAGAATGAGCCAGAAATAGTACATCAAAAAGGTAAAAATTAAAACAAAGGTCATCGAAATCTGAATCACATGAAACAGTGTAAATAGTAAAGTGTCTTATTGCAATAAATATTACGACTGGAAAATAAGGGTAGCATAAAACAGAATGAGCCAGAAATAGTACATCAAAAAGGTAAAAATTAAAACAAAGGTCATCGAAATCTGAATCACATGAAACAGTGTAAATAATAAAGTGTCTTATTGCAATAAATATTACGACTGGAAAATAAGGGTAGCATAAAACAGAATGAGCCAGAAATAGTACATCAAAAAGGTAAAAATTAAAACAAAGGTCATCGAAATCTGAATCACATGAAACAGTGTAAATAATAAAGTGTCTTATTGCAATAAATATTACGACTGGAAAATAAGGGTAGCATAAAACAGAATGAGCCAGAAATAGTACATCAAAAAGGTAACAGCTAAAACAAAGGTCATCGAAATCTGAATCACATGAAACAGTGTAAATAGTAAAGTGTCTTATTGCAATAAACAATATGATTGGAAAATAAGGGTAGCATAAAACAGAATGAGCCAGAAATAGTACATCAAAAAGGTAAAAATTAAAACAAAGGTCATCGAAATCTGAATCACATGAAACAGTGTAAATAGTAAAGTTTCTTATAGCAATAAACAATATGATTGGAAAATAAGGGTAGCATAAAACAGAATGAGCCAGAAATAGTACATCAAAAAGGTAAAAATTAAAACAAAGGTCATCGAAATCTGAATCACATGAAACAGTGTAAATAGTAAAGTGTCTTATTGCAATAAACAATATGATTGGAAAATAAGGGTAGCATAAAACAGAATGAGCCAGAAATAGTACATCAAAAAGGTAAAAATTAAAACAAAGGTCATCGAAATCTGAATCACATGAAACAGTGTAAATAGTAAAGTTTCTTATAGCAATAAACAATATGATTGGAAAATAAGGGTAGCATAAAACAGAATGAGCCAGAAATAGTACATCAAAAAGGTAAAAATTAAAACAAAGGTCATCGAAATCTGAATTACATGAAACAGTGTAAATAATAAAGTTTCTTATAGCAATAAACAATATGATTGGAAAATAAGGGTAGCATAAAACAGAATGAGCCAGAAATAGTACATCAAAAAGGTAAAAATTAAAACAAAGGTCATCGAAATCTGAATTACATGAAACAGTGTAAATAATAAAGTTTCTTATAGCAATAAACAATATGATTGGAAAATAAGGGTAGCATAAAACAGAATGAGCCAGAAATAGTACATCAAAAAGGTAAAAATTAAAACAAAGGTCATCGAAATCTGAATCACATGAAACAGTGTAAATAGTAAAGTGTCTTATTGCAATAAATATTACGACTGGAAAATAAGGGTAGCATAAAACAGAATGAGCCAGAAATAGTACATCAAAAAGGTAAAAATTAAAACAAAGGTCATCGAAATCTGAATCACATGAAACAGTGTAAATAGTAAAGTGTCTTATTGCAATAAATATTACGACTGGAAAATAAGGGTAGCATAAAACAGAATGAGCCAGAAATAGTACATCAAAAAGGTAAAAATTAAAACAAAGGTCATCGAAATCTGAATCACATGAAACAGTGTAAATAGTAAAGTGTCTTATTGCAATAAATATTACGACTGGAAAATAAGGGTAGCATAAAACAGAATGAGCCAGAAATAGTACATCAAAAAGGTAAAAATTAAAACAAAGGTCATCGAAATCTGAATCACATGAAACAGTGTAAATAGTAAAGTGTCTTATTGCAATAAATATTACGACTGGAAAATAAGGGTAGCATAAAACAGAATGAGCCAGAAATAGTACATCAAAAAGGTAAAAATTAAAACAAAGGTCATCGAAATCTGAATCACATGAAACAGTGTAAATAGTAAAGTTTCTTATAGCAATAAACAATATGATTGGAAAATAAGGGTAGCATAAAACAGAATGAGCCAGAAATAGTACATCAAAAAGGTAAAAATTAAAACAAAGGTCATCGAAATCTGAATTACATGAAACAGTGTAAATAATAAAGTTTCTTATAGCAATAAACAATATGATTGGAAAATAAGGGTAGCATAAAACAGAATGAGCCAGAAATAGTACATCAAAAAGGTAAAAATTAAAACAAAGGTCATCGAAATCTGAATCACATGAAACAGTGTAAATAGTAAAGTGTCTTATTGCAATAAATATTACGACTGGAAAATAAGGGTAGCATAAAACAGAATGAGCCAGAAATAGTACATCAAAAAGGTAACAGCTAAAACAAAGGTCATCGAAATCTGAATCACATGAAACAGTGTAAATAATAAAGTGTCTTATTGCAATAAATATTACGACTGGAAAATAAGGGTAGCATAAAACAGAATGAGCCAGAAATAGTACATCAAAAAGGTAAAAATTAAAACAAAGGTCATCGAAATCTGAATCACATGAAACAGTGTAAATAGTAAAGTGTCTTATTGCAATAAATATTACGACTGGAAAATAAGGGTAGCATAAAACAGAATGAGCCAGAAATAGTACATCAAAAAGGTAAAAATTAAAACAAAGGTCATCGAAATCTGAATCACATGAAACAGTGTAAATAGTAAAGTTTCTTATAGCAATAAACAATATGATTGGAAAATAAGGGTAGCATAAAACAGAATGAGCCAGAAATAGTACATCAAAAAGGTAAAAATTAAAACAAAGGTCATCGAAATCTGAATCACATGAAACAGTGTAAATAATAAAGTGTCTTATAGCAATAAACAATATGATTGGAAAATAAGGGTAGCATAAAACAGAATGAGCCAGAAATAGTACATCAAAAAGGTAACAGCTAAAACAAAGGTCATCGAAATCTGAATCACATGAAACAGTGTAAATAGTAAAGTTTCTTATAGCAATAAACAATATGATTGGAAAATAAGGGTAGCATAAAACAGAATGAGCCAGAAATAGTACATCAAAAAGGTAAAAATTAAAACAAAGGTCATCGAAATCTGAATCACATGAAACAGTGTAAATAATAAAGTGTCTTATAGCAATAAACAATATGATTGGAAAATAAGGGTAGCATAAAACAGAATGAGCCAGAAATAGTACATCAAAAAGGTAACAGCTAAAACAAAGGTCATCGAAATCTGAATCACATGAAACAGTGTAAATAGTAAAGTGTCTTATAGCAATAAACAATATGATTGGAAAATAAGGGTAGCATAAAACAGAATGAGCCAGAAATAGTACATCAAAAAGGTAAAAATTAAAACAAAGGTCATCGAAATCTGAATCACAAGAAACAGTGTAAATAGTAAAGTTTCTTATTGCAATAAACAATATGATTGGAAAATAAGGGTAGCATAAAACAGAATGAGCCAGAAATAGTACATCAAAAAGGTAACAGCTAAAACAAAGGTTATCGAAATCTGAATCACATGAAACAGTGTAAATAGTAAAGTTTCTTATAGCAATAAACAATATGATTGGAAAATAAGGGTAGCATAAAACAGAATGAGCCAGAAATAGTACATCAAAAAGGTAACAGCTAAAACAAAGGTTATCGAAATCTGAATCACATGAAACAGTGTAAATAGTAAAGTTTCTTATAGCAATAAATATTACGACTGGAAAATAAGGGTAGCATAAAACAGATGAGCAAGAAAAGGTACATTAAAATGGTAACTGATGAAACTAAGACCATCGAAATATGAATCACATGAAACAGTGTAAATAATAAAGTTTCTTATAGCAATAAACATTATGATTGGAAAATAAGGGTAGCATAAAACAGATGAGCAAGAAAAGGTACATTAAAATGGTAACTGATGAAACTAAGACCATCGAAATATGAATCACATGAAACAGTGTAAATAATAAAGTTTCTTATAGCAATAAACAATATGATTGGAAAATAAGGGGAAAATGGAAAACAGATGAGCAAGAAAAGGTACATTAAAATGGTAACTGATGAAACTAAGACCATCGAAATATGAATCACATGAAACAGTGTAAATAATAAAGTTTCTTATAGCAATAAACAATATGATTGGAAAATAAGGGGAAAATGGAAAACAGATGAGCAAGAAAAGGTACATTAAAATGGTAACTGATGAAACTAAGACCATCGAAATATGAATCACATGAAACGGTGTAAATAATAAATTTTCTTATTGCAATAAACATTACTACTGGAAAATAAAGGCAGCATAGAAACAGAATGAGCCAGAAATGGTACATCAAAAGGGTAACAGATGAAACAAAGGTCATTGAAACATGAATCACATGAAACAGTGTAAAGAATAAAGTTCCTTATTGCAATAAACATTACGACTGGAAAATAAGAGGAGTATGGAAACAGAATGAGCCAGAAATGGTACATCAAAAAGGTAACAGATAAAACAAAGATCATAGAAATATGAATCACACGAAACAGTGTAATGAATAAAGTTCCTTATTGCAATAAACATAACAACTGGAAAATAATAGGAGTATGGAGAAAGAATGAGACAGAAATGGCACATCAAAAAGGTAACAGATAAAACAAAGGTCAAAGAAATATGACTCACACGAAACAGTGTAAATAATAAAGTTTTTTATTGCAATAAACATTACAACTGGCAAATAAGAGGAGCATGCAAACAGAATGAGCCAGAAATGGTACATAAAAGAGGTAAAAATTGAAACAAAGGTCATAAAAAAATCACACGAAACAGTGTAAATAATAAAGTTCCTTATTGCAATAGACATTAGAACTGGAAAATAAGAGGAGTATGGAGAAAGAATGAGCCAGAAATGGAACATCAAAAAGGTAACAGGTAAATCAAAACTCTTTGATATATGAATCACATGAAACAGTGTAAGGAATAAAATTTCTTATTGCAATAAATATTACAACTGGAAAATAAGAGGAGTATAGAGACAGAATGAGCCAGAAATAGTACATCAAAAAGGTAACAGGTAAATCAAAACTCTTTGATATATGAATCACATGAAACAGTGTAAGGAATAAAATTTCTTATTGCAATAAATATTACAACTGGAAAATAAGAGGAGTATGGAGAAAGAATGAGCCAGAAATGGAACATCAAAAAGGTAACAGGTAAATCAAAACTCTTTGATATATGAATCACATGAAACAGTGTAAGGAATAAAATTTCTTATTGCAATAAATATTACAACTGGAAAATAAGAGGAGTATAGAGACAGAATGAGCCAGGAATGGCACATCAAAAAGGTAAAACTTAAAACAAAGATCATCGAAATCTGAATAACATGAAACAGTGTAAATAATAAAGTTTCTTGTTGCAATAAATATTACAACTGGCATATAAGAGGAGTATGGAAACAGAATGAGCCAGAAATGGTATATCAAAAGGAAACCAGATGAAACAAAGACCATCGAAATATTAATCCCATGAAACAGTGTAAAGAATAAAGTTTCTTATTGCAATAAACATTACAACTGGACAATAAGAGGAGTATAGAGACAGAATGAGCCAGGAATGGCACATCAAAAAGGTAAAACTTAAAACAAAGATCATCGAAATCTGAATAACATGAAACAGTGTAAATAATAAAGTTTCTTGTTGCAATAAATATTACAACTGGCATATAAGAGGAGTATGGAAACAGAATGAGCCAGAAATGGTATATCAAAAGGAAACCAGATGAAACAAAGACCATCGAAATATTAATCCCATGAAACAGTGTAAAGAATAAAGTTCCTTATTGCAATAAACATTACGACTGGAAAATAAGAGGAGTATGGAAACAGAATGAGCCAGAAATGGTAGATCAAAAGGAAACCAGATGAAACAAAGACCATCGAAATATTAATCCCATGAAACAGTGTAAGGAATAAAGTTTCTTATTGCAATAAACATAACAACTGGACAATAAGAGGAGTATGGAAACAGAATGAGCCAGAAATGGTAGATCAAAAGGAAACCAGATGAAACAAATACCATCGAAATATAAATCAAACGAAGTAGTGTAAGGAATAAAGTTTCTTATTGCAATAAACATTACAACTGGAAAATAAGAGGAGCATGGAAACAGAATGAGCCAGAATTGGTATATCAAAACGGTAACAGATTAAACAAAGGAATTACATGCATCGAATCAAATAGAAAAATAGCTTACCTTGAGCAGATAAATTTGCAAACTTTATAGCATTGCTACTGGTTCCATCATCTTCAGCAATGAGGACTTCCGTAACTTCAGCAGATCAATTGTAGTCCCTCCCTAGCAACAGTATGCAAATTACATCATTTTTCTCCTAAACAAAGGAAGTGAAAAGCAAATTAGATCTGCATTTTGCAGGTCGAACCAGTTCATCAGAGGTCATATCACATTTGGCGGATTTCTCGACGAATCAAAAGTCCAACCTTAGATTAAAACGATTACCATTTTCAGTATACTAACCTCTGTCAAGCTTAGAGAAATGAAGTCATATACCGGGTGAGTCAGAAAAAACGTGGGGTGTTTGGCGGATTGTGACGTCGCATTCAGCAACCCGATCGTAGCGAACTAAATTTTTTCTTGTAGCCAGAGGTCTAACTTAGATCATAAGCCTTTCCCCATCGAAGACGGTCACTTGATGTATTAATCAGAAAATAGTTTCTACGTAAGACGTTGTATGGGAGTTTTGCAAAGTTATGAAATCTTTGATAGAGCCCCTTCAGCATTTTACCCTTGCCAAAGCTGCAGGTACACGTGGTATTATAAGGGGAGAATGAAATAGTTTTTTCATGCAACATCGCGTTGATCTTGTTGAAATAAATCTCTTTACAACACAAAGAAGCGTGCGTTTTTACTGTCTCTCGAACATATTCTTTTTGCAGGACAAGTTATGACGTGACAAGGCATCCTAGGGGAGAAAACACTATTTCCGAACTGTTTCATGCTCCCCAAATAATACCACGTGTACCTGCAGCTTTGGCAAGGCTAAAATGCAGAAGGGGCTTGGTTTAAAGGTTTCCTCAGTTTGCAAGACTCCTATACAAAGTTTCAGGAAGAAAATCTTTTTAAATAATGAATCACATGACCGATTTCTATGGGGAAAAGTTTATAATCTAAGTCAGATTTATGGCTGCACGGAATAATTTAGTTCACAACGGTCAGGTGGCTAAACGCGACGTCACAGTCCGCCAAACACCCCACGTTTTTTCTGACTCACCCGGTATACAGTAAAAGCCCACAAGTAGGAACCTTATACCGGGTGACCCAGAAAAAAGTGACCCAACGCAATCTGTTTCAGAAAAAAGTACGTGGCTGACGAAAGTGCTTCAAACGTTGTTATGTCGCTAAAAGACTAGCCCACATCATGAGTATTTTTTGGAATTTTTTCGGCACTGTAAATGTCCCGAATTAAAGATTTTGAGAAAACGGGCAAGCTTGAAATCCACAAAGTCATCAAAAACAGGGGATCGATTTAAAGCCAATTCAGATCTTCAGAACAACGACGACGGTGTTTCATCTCAGCCTGGGAAAAGACAACCCAGTTACAAGTTTCCAGAGAAAGTTCATGGTCCCCAGGTACGTAAACAGTTGGAGCTGAAAATAAAAGTTCTTTGTAAACTTGTGGAATTTCAAAGGAATTCCATTTTCCACGCAAATTGAAATGTTCAAGAATTGCTTACAGAAAAGCAGGAGTCTCCATGTCCCTTGAGACAAGAATACTTTAGGTATCTAGGGACTTTAAACTTGCTCTGACAACATTCAACTGAGTTGCCTATTACCAGGCTGAAATTAAACACGCTCATAATTGTTTTGAGGATCTGCAAAGGCTGTAAATCGATCCCCTATTTTTGACGACTTTTTGAAGATTTCAAGCATGCCCTTATTCTCATAATCCTTAATTCGGGAGACTTACCGTGTCGAAAAATTTCCAAAAAATACTCATAACGTAGGCTGGTCTTTTAGCAACAGAATAACGTTTGAAGCATTTCAATCGGCCAATTACTTTTTTTCCATAACAGATTGCGTTGGGTCACTTTTTTTGCGTCACCGGGTATTTTAAAATCACCCTGTTTAGGTTCTTATGCATATGATATTATTCTTCAAAAAAGGATGCAAGGTCCTTATCAATAGAATTAATTACAGATTTTTGGGAATTTAGGCCAAATAAAAGAAAACAAGGTTTTCTTAGGCTGGCAAGAAAGAGTATGTTAATAAGAGCATATGGATGAAACAAAGGATATCGAAACACGAATCAAACGAAAAAGTGTAAAGAATAAAGTTCCTTATTGCAATAAACATTACGACTGGAAAATAAGGGGAGCATGGAAACAGAATAAGCCAGAAATGGTACATGAAAAGGAAACCAGATGAAACAAAGACCATCGAAATATGAATCAAACGAAGCAGTATAAGGAATAACGTTTCTTATTGCAGTAAACATAACAACTGGACAATAAGAGGAGTATGGAAGCAGAATGAGCTAGAAATGGTACATCAAAAGGAAACCAGATGAAACAAAGACCATCGAAATATGAATCAAACGAAGCAGTGTAAGGAATGAAGTTCCTTATTGCAATAAACATTACGACTGGACAATAAGAGGAGTATGGAAGCAGAATGAGCTAGAAATGGTACATCAAAAGGAAACCAGATGAAACAAAGACCATCGAAATATGAATCACATGAAACAGTGCAAATAATAAAGTTTCTTGTAGGAATAAACATTACAACTGGAAAATGAGGGGAGTATAGAGACAGAATGAGCCAGAAATGGTACATCACAAAGGTAACAGATTAAACAAAGGTCATCGAAATATGAATCACATGAAACAGTGTAAATAATAAAGTTTCTTGTAGGAATAAACATTACAACTGGAAAATGAGGGGAGTATAGAGACAGAATGAGCCAGAAATGGTACATCACAAAGGTAACAGATTAAACAAAGGTCAGCGAAATATTAATCACATGAAAAAGTGTAAATAATAAAGTTTCTTGTTTCATTGAACATTAAAATTGGAAAATAAGAGGTGTGTAGAAACAGAATGATCCCAAAATGATGCATTAAAAAGGTAACAGATAACAAAAAGGTTAGCAATACCTATTATACTAAACAGTGTAAAGAATAAAGTTTCTTGTTGCAATAAACGTTACGACTGGAAAATAAGGGCAGCATGGAAACAGAATGAGCCAGAAATGCTACATCACAAAGGTAACAGATGAAACAAAGGTAATCGACACAAGTATGAAAGACACAAAACAGTGTAAAGAATAAGGTTCATTTTTGCAATAAATATTACAACTGGCATATAAGAGGAGTATGGAAACAGAATGAGCCAGAAATGGTACATTAAAAAAGTAACAGATGAAACAAAGGTCATCGAAATATGAATCACATGAAACAGTGTAAATAATAAAGTTTCTTGTAGGAATAAACATTACAACTGGAAAATGAGGGGAGTATAGAGACAGAATGAGCCAGAAATGCTACATCACAAAGGTAACAGATAAAACAAAGGTCATCGAAATCTGAATCACATGAAACAGTGTAAATAATAAAGTTTCTTGTTTCATTGAACATTAAAATTGGAAAATAAGAGGTGTGTAGAAACAGAATGATCCCAAAATGATGCATTAAAAAGGTAACAGATAACAAAGATAACAAAAGGTTAGCAATACCTATTATACTAAACAGTGTAAAGAATAAAGTTTCTTGTTGCAATAAACGTTACGACTGGAAAATAAGGGCAGCATGGAAACAGAATGAGCCAGAAATGGTACATCACAAAGGTAACAGATGAAACAAAGGTAATCGACACAAGTATGAAAGACACAAAACAGTGTAAAGAATAAGGTTCATTTTTGCAATAAATATTACAACTGGCATATAAGAGGAGTATGGAAACAGAATGAGCCAGAAATGGTACATAAAAAAGGTAACAGATGAAACAAAGGTCAGCGAAATATTAATCACATGAAAAAGTGTAAAGAGTAAGGTTCGTTTTTGGAATAAATATTACAACTGGGAAATAAGAGGAGTATAGAGACAGAATGAGCCAGAAATGGTATATCAAAAAGGTAAACATTGAAACAAAGGTCATCAAAATATGAATTACATGAAACAGTGTAAAGAATAAGGTTCATTTTTGCAATAAACATTACAACTGGCATATAAGAGGAGTATGGAAACAGAGTGAGACAGAAATGGTACAAAAAAAAGTAACAGATGAAACAAAGGTCAGCGAAATATTAATCACATGAAAAAGTGTAAAGAATAAGGTTCGTTTTTGCAATAAACATTACAACTGGCATATAAAAGGAGTATGGAAACAGAGTGAGACAGAAATGGTACATAAAAAAAGTAACAGATGAAACAAAGGTCAGCGAAATATTAATCACATGAAAAAGTGTAAAGAATAAGGTTCGTTTTCGCAATAAATATTACAACTGGGAAATAAGAGGAGTATAGAGACAGAATGAGCCAGAAATGGTATATCAAAAAGGTAAACATTGAAACAAAGGTCATCAAAATATGAATTACATGAAACAGTGTAAAGAATAAGGTTCATTTTTGCAATAAACATTACAACTGGCATATAAGAGGAGTATGGAAACAGAGTGAGACAGAAATGGTACAAAAAAAAGTAACAGATGAAACAAAGGTCAGCGAAACATTAATCACATGAAAAAGTGTAAAGAATAAGGTTCGTTTTCGCAATAAATATTACAACTGGGAAATAAGAGGAGTATAGAGACAGAATGAGCCAGAAATGGTATATCAAAAAGGTAAACATTGAAACAAAGGTCATCAAAATATGAATTACATGAAACAGTGTAAAGAATAAGGTTCATTTTTGCAATAAACATTACAACTGGCATATAAGAGGAGTATGGAAACAGAGTAAGACAGAAATGGTACAAAAAAAAGTAACAGATGAAACAAAGGTCAGCGAAACATTAATCACATGAAAAAGTGTAAAGAATAAGGTTCGTTTTCGCAATAAATATTACAACTGGGAAATAAGAGGAGTATAGAGACAGAATGAGCCAGAAATGGTATATCAAAAAGGTAAACATTGAAACAAAGGTCATCAAAATATGAATTACATGAAACAGTGTAAAGAATAAGGTTCATTTTTGCAATAAACATTACAACTGGCATATAAGAGGAGTATGGAAACAGAGTAAGACAGAAATGGTACAAAAAAAAGTAACAGATGAAACAAAGGTCAGCGAAACATTAATCACATGAAAAAGTGTAAAGAATAAGGTTCGTTTTCGCAATAAATATTACAACTGGGAAATAAGAGGAGTATAGAGACAGAATGAGCCAGAAATGGTATATCAAAAAGGTAAACATTGAAACAAAGGTCATCAAAATATGAATTACATGAAACAGTGTAAAGAATAAGGTTCATTTTTGCAATAAACATTACAACTGGCATATAAGAGGAGTATGGAAACAGAGTGAGACAGAAATGGTACAAAAAAAAGTAACAGATGAAACAAAGGTCAGCGAAACATTAATCACATGAAAAAGTGTAAAGAATAAGGTTCGTTTTCGCAATAAATATTACAACTGGGAAATAAGAGGAGTATAGAGACAGAATGAGCCAGAAATGGTATATCAAAAAGGTAAACATTGAAACAAAGGTCATCAAAATATGAATTACATGAAACAGTGTAAAGAATAAGGTTCATTTTTGCAATAAACATTACAACTGGCATATAAGAGGAGTATGGAAACAGAGTGAGACAGAAATGGTACAAAAAAAGTAACAGATGAAACAAAGGTCAGCGAAATATTAATCACATGAAAAAGTGTAAAGAATAAGGTTCGTTTTTGCAATAAATATTACAACTGGGAAATAAGAGGAGTATAGAGACAGAATGAGCCAGAAATGGTATATCAAAAAGGTAAACATTGAAACAAAGGTCATCAAAATATGAATTACATGAAACAGTGTAAAGAATAAGGTTCATTTTTGCAATAAACATTACAACTGGCATATAAGAGGAGTATGGAAACAGAGTGAGACAGAAATGGTACATAAAAAAAGTAACAGATGAAACAAAGGTCAGCGAAATATTAATCACATGAAAAAGTGTAAAGAATAAGGTTCGTTTTCGCAATAAATATTACAACTGGGAAATAAGAGGAGTATAGAGACAGAATGAGCCAGAAATGGTATATCAAAAAGGTAAACATTGAAACAAAGGTCATCAAAATATGAATTACATGAAACAGTGTAAAGAATAAGGTTCATTTTTGCAATAAACATTACAACTGGCATATAAGAGGAGTATGGAAACAGAGTGAGACAGAAATGGTACAAAAAAAAGTAACAGATGAAACAAAGGTCAGCGAAACATTAATCACATGAAAAAGTGTAAAGAATAAGGTTCGTTTTCGCAATAAATATTACAACTGGGAAATAAGAGGAGTATAGAGACAGAATGAGCCAGAAATGGTATATCAAAAAGGTAAACATTGAAACAAAGGTCATCAAAATATGAATTACATGAAACAGTGTAAAGAATAAGGTTCATTTTTGCAATAAACATTACAACTGGCATATAAGAGGAGTATGGAAACAGAGTGAGACAGAAATGGTACAAAAAAAAGTAACAGATGAAACAAAGGTCAGCGAAATATTAATCACATGAAAAAGTGTAAAGAATAAGGTTCGTTTTCGCAATAAATATTACAACTGGGAAATAAGAGGAGTATAGAGACAGAATGAGCCAGAAATAGTACATCAAAAAGGTAAACATTGAAACAAAGGTCATCAAAATATGAATTACATGAAACAGTGTAAAGAATAAGGTTCATTTTTGCAATAAACATTACAACTGGCATATAAGAGGAGTATGGAAACAGAGTGAGACAGAAATGGTACAAAAAAAAGTAACAGATGAAACAAAGGTCAGCGAAACATTAATCACATGAAAAAGTGTAAAGAATAAGGTTCGTTTTCGCAATAAATATTACAACTGGGAAATAAGAGGAGTATAGAGACAGAATGAGCCAGAAATGGTATATCAAAAAGGTAAACATTGAAACAAAGGTCATCGAAATATGAATTACATGAAACAGTGTAAAGAATAAGGTTCATTTTTGCAATAAACATTACAACTGGCATATAAAAGGAGTATGGAAACAGAGTGAGACAGAAATGGTACAAAAAAAGTAACAGATGAAACAAAGGTCAGCGAAATATTAATCACATGAAAAAGTGTAAAGAATAAGGTTCGTTTTCGCAATAAATATTACAACTGGGAAATAAGAGGAGTATAGAGACAGAATGAGCCAGAAATGGTATATCAAAAAGGTAAACATTGAAACAAAGGTCATCAAAATATGAATTACATGAAACAGTGTAAAGAATAAGGTTCATTTTTGCAATAAACATTACAACTGGCATATAAGAGGAGTATGGAAACAGAGTGAGACAGAAATGGTACATAAAAAAAGTAACAGATGAAACAAAGGTCAGCGAAATATTAATCACATGAAAAAGTGTAAAGAATAAGGTTCGTTTTCGCAATAAATATTACAACTGGGAAATAAGAGGAGTATAGAGACAGAATGAGCCAGGAATGGCACATCAAAAAGGTAAAACTTAAAACAAAGATCATCGAAATCTGAATAACATGAAACAGTGTAAAGAATAAAGTTTCTTGTTGCAATAAATATTACAACTGGAAAATAAGAGGAGTATAGAGACAGAATGAGCCAGGAATGGCACATCAAAAAGGTAAAACTTAAAACAAAGATCATCGAAATCTGAATAACATGAAACAGTGTAAAGAATAAAATTTCTTATTGCAATAAATATTACAACTGGAAAATAAGAGGAGTATAGAGACAGAATGAGCCAGGAATGGCACATCAAAAAGGTAAAACTTAAAACAAAGATCATCGAAATCTGAATAACATGAAACAGTGTAAAGAATAAAGTTTCTTGTTGCAATAAATATTACAACTGGAAAATAAGAGGAGTATAGAGACAGAATGAGCCAGAAATGGTATATCAAAAAGGTAAACATTGAAACAAAGGTCATCAAAATATGAATTACATGAAACAGTGTAAAGAATAAGGTTCATTTTTGCAATAAACATTACAACTGGCATATAAGAGGAGTATGGAAACAGAGTGAGACAGAAATGGTACATAAAAAAGTAACAGATGAAACAAAGGTCAGCGAAATATTAATCACATGAAACAGTGTAAAGAATAAGGTTCGTTTTTGCAATAAACATTACAACTGGAAAATAAGAGGAGCATGGAAACAGAATGAGCCAGAATTGGTATATCAAAAAGGTAAACATTGAAACAAAGGTCATCAAAATATGAATTACATGAAACAGTGTAAAGAATAAGGTTCATTTTTGCAATAAACATTACAACTGGCATATAAGAGGAGTATGGAAACAGAGTGAGACAGAAATGGTACATAAAAAAAGTAACAGATGAAACAAAGGTCAGCGAAATATTAATCACATGAAAAAGTGTAAAGAATAAGGTTCGTTTTCGCAATAAATATTACAACTGGGAAATAAGAGGAGTATAGAGACAGAATGAGCCAGAAATAGTACATCAAAAAGGTAAACATTGAAACAAAGGTCATCAAAATATGAATTACATGAAACAGTGTAAAGAATAAGGTTCATTTTTGCAATAAACATTACAACTGGCATATAAGAGGAGTATGGAAACAGAGTGAGACAGAAATGGTACATAAAAAAAGTAACAGATGAAACAAAGGTCAGCGAAATATTAATCACATGAAAAAGTGTAAAGAATAAGGTTCGTTTTTGCAATAAACATTACAACTGGCATATAAGAGGAGTATGGAAACAGAGTGAGACAGAAATGGTACATAAAAAAAGTAACAGATGAAACAAAGGTCAGCGAAATATTAATCACATGAAAAAGTGTAAAGAATAAGGTTCGTTTTTGCAATAAATATTACAACTGGGAAATAAGAGGAGTATAGAGACAGAATGAGCCAGAAATGGTATATCAAAAAGGTAAACATTGAAACAAAGGTCATCAAAATATGAATTACATGAAACAGTGTAAAGAATAAGGTTCGTTTTTGCAATAAATATTACAACTGGGAAATAAGAGGAGTATAGAGACAGAATGAGCCAGAAATAGTACATCAAAAAGGTAAACATTGAAACAAAGGTCAGCGAAATATTAATCACATGAAAAAGTGTAAAGAATAAGGTTCGTTTTCGCAATAAATATTACAACTGGGAAATAAGAGGAGTATAGAGACAGAATGAGCCAGAAATGGTATATCAAAAAGGTAAACATTGAAACAAAGGTCATCAAAATATGAATTACATGAAACAGTGTAAAGAATAAGGTTCATTTTTGCAATAAACATTACAACTGGCATATAAGAGGAGTATGGAAACAGAGTGAGACAGAAATGGTACAAAAAAAAAGTAACAGATGAAACAAAGGTCAGCGAAATATTAATCACATGAAAAAGTGTAAAGAATAAGGTTCGTTTTCGCAATAAATATTACAACTGGGAAATAAGAGGAGAATAGAGACAGAATGAGCCAGAAATGGTATATCAAAAAGGTAAACATTGAAACAAAGGTCATCGAAGTAGGAATCACATTAAACAGTGTAAAGAATAAAGTTCCCCATATCAACAAATATTACGACTGCAAAATAAGAGGAGTATTGAAACAGAATGAGCCAGAATCGGTATATCAAAACCGTAACAGATTAAACAAAGGTATTACATGCATTCAATCAAATAGCAACATAGCTTACCTCGAGCTGATAAATTTGCAAACTTTCTGGCATTGCTGTTGGTTCCTTCATCTTCAGCAACGAGGACTTCGGCAACTTTTGCCAGATCAATTGTAGTCACTTCCCAGCATCAGCATGCAAACTACCTCATTTTTCCACTAAATGAAGAAGGAGGGAAACAAATTTGAATTAGATTTTGCAGGTCGAACTCGTTCCTAAGAGGTCTAATCATATTTGGCTGCTTTCTTGACGAATCAAAAGTCCAACCTTAGATTAAAACGTTTACCATTTTCAGCATACTAACCCCTGTGTTGTTTAGAAAAATGAAATCTTATCTACAGAAAAACCCGCATATAAGAACCATACCTTTTGAAATCAGCCTTTTTAGGTTCTTATCAAAAGAATTAATTACAGATATTTAGGGAGTTTAAGCCAAATATAAAAATACAACGTTTTCTTACGTTGGGCAAGAAAGGGCACATTAATAAGAACATATGGATGAAACAAAGGATATCGAAACACGAATCACATAAAACAGTGTAAAGAACAAAGTTCCTTATTGCAATAAACATTACGACTGGAAAATAAGGGCAGCATGGAAACAGAATGAGCCAGAAATGGTACATCACAAAGGTAACAGATTAAACAAATGTCATCGAAATAAGTTTGAATCACACGAAACAGTGTATAGAATAAGGTTAGTTTTTGCAATAAACATTACAACTGGAAAATAAGAGGAGTATGGAAAAAGAATGAGCCAGAAAGGGTACATCAAAAGCCAACAGATGAAACAAATGGGTAATTCCATATAACTTCATCAGATGGATGTCAAGTCATGTATGAGAAATCTTCTCGAATTGTTTCTATAGCAAGGTAATGAGGAGTTGATCCTATATATTTAATTACAGCTCGATATCTCGTTTGGTTGACGAGCAATAATTTATTGAACTTGTGGCCCATTTGTCAGTAAGGTGTCACTTTTCATAAGGCAGTATGTTTCAGACACAATAAAACCACAATAACATTTTTTTGGAACTGTTTCCATTTTTCAGGTGCTTTATATAGTTGTTAGGTTCACGAAAAGGTCAAAATTTTTAGCTCTCTCAATGGCAGCTCTCTGACAGGCAGCTCGAGGGTATAACTCCCGGGTCTAAAATCGAGACATAAACTTTTAGATCTCTCACGGGCAGCTCTCTGACCGGCAGCTCGAGGGTCGAACTCTCGGGTCTAAACTCGAAGTATAATGATTTTAGACGTAGTATGATTTTAGACCCAGGAGTTAGACCCTCGAGCTGCCGGCCAGAGAGCTGCCGGTCAGAGAGCTAAAAATTTACGTCTCGATTTTAGACCCGGGAGCTAGACCCTCGAGCTGTCGGTCAGGGAGCTGCCGGTGAGAGAGCTAAAAATTTATACTTCTACTTTAGACCCGGGAGTTAGACCTTCGACCTGCCGGTCAGAGAGCTGCGGGTGAGAGAGCAACAAAAAATTTACGTCTCGATTTTAGACCCGAGAGTTAGACCGTCGAGCTGTAGGTCAGAGAGCTAAAAAAATTACGTCTCGATTTTAGACCTAGGAGTTAGACCCACGAGCTGCCAGTGGGAAGGCCAAAAATTTATACTTCGATTCTATACCCTGGAGATAGACCCTCGAACTGCCGGTGAGAGAGCTAAAAATTTACGTCTCGATTTTAGACCCAGGAGTTAGATCCTCGAGCTGTCGGTCAGAGAGCTGCCGGTGAGAGAGCTAAAAATTTACGTCTCGATTTTAGACCAGGGAGTTAGACCCTGGAGCTGTCGTTCAGAGAGCTGCAGGTGAGAGAGCTAAAAATTTATACTTTTACTTTAGACCAGGGAGTTAGACCCTCGAGCTGCCAGTGAGAGAGCTGCCGGTGAGAGAGCTAAAAATTTACGTCTCGATTTAGACCCGGGAGCTAGGCCCTCGAGCTGTCAGTCAGAGAGCTGCCGGTGAGAGAGCTAAAAATTTATACTTCTACTTTAGACCCTGGAGTTAGATCTTCGAGCAGCCGGTCAGAGAGCTGCGGTTGAGAGAGTAACAAAAAAATTTACGTCTCGATTTTAGACCCGCGAGTTAGACAATCTAGCTGCCGGTCAGAGAGCTAAAAAATTTATGTCTCGATTTTAGACCCAGGAGTTAGACCCTCGAGCTGTCGGTCAGAGAGCTGCCGGTGAGAGAGCTAAAAATGTATACTTCTACTTTAGACCCGGGAGTTAGACCTTCGAGCTGCCGGTCAGAGAACTGCGGGTGAGAGAGCAACAAAAAAATTTACTTCTCGATTTTAGACCCGGGAGTTAGACCCTCGAGCTGCCAGTCAGAGAGCTGCCGGTGAGAGAGCTAAAAATTATACTTCGAGTTTAGACCCGAGAGTTAGACCCTCGAGCTGCCAGTCAGAGAGCTGCCGGTGAGAGAGCTAAAAATTTACGTCTCGATTTTAGACCCGGGAGCTAGACCCTCGAGCTGCCGGTCAGAGAGCTGCCGGTGAGAGAGCTAAAAATTTATGTCTCGATTTTAGACCCAGGAGTTAGACCCTCGAGCTGCCGGTGAGAGCGTTGCCGGTGAGAGAGCTAAAAATTATACTTCGAGTTTAGACCCGAGATTTAGACCCTCGAGCTGCTGGTCAGAGAGCTGCCGGTGAGAGAGCTAAAAATTTATACTTCTACTTTAGACCCGGGAGTTAGACCTTCGACCTGCCGGTCAGAGAGCTGCGGGTGAGAGAGCAACAACAAATTTACGTCTCGATTTTAGACCCGGGAGTTAGACCTTCGACCTGCCGGTCAGAGAGCTGCGGGTGAGAGAGCAACAACAAATTTACGTCTCGATTTTACACCCGAGAGTTAGACCATCGAGCTGCCGGTCAGAGAGCTGCCGGTGAGAGAGCTAAAAATTTACGTCTCGATTTTAGACCCGGGAGTTAGACCCTCGAGCTGCCAGTCAGAGAGCTGCCGGTGAGAGAGCTAAAAATTTACGTCTCGATTTTAGACCCGGGAGCTAGACCCTCGAGCTGCCGGTGAGAGAGCTAAAAATTTATACTTCTACTTTAGACCCGGGAGTTAGACCTTCGAGCTGCCGGTCAGAGAGCTGCGGGTGAGAGAGCAACAAAAAAATTTACGTCTCGATTTTAGACCCGGGAGTTAGACCATCTAGCTGCCGGTCAGAGAGCTAAAAAATTTACGTCTCGATTTTAGACCCAGGAGTTAGACCCTCGAGCTGCCGGTCAGAGAGCTACCGGTCAGAGAGCTAAAAATTTACGTCTCGATTTTAGACCCGGGAGCTAGACCCTCGAGCTGCCGGTCAGAGAGCTGCCGGTGAGAAGGCTAAAAATTTATACTTCGATTCTATACCCAGGAGTTCGACCCTCGAGCTGCCAGTGAGAAGGCTAAAAATTTATACTTCGATTCTATACCGAGGAGTTAAACCCTCCAACTGCCGGTCAAAGAGCTGCCGGTGGGAATGCTAAAAATTTACGTCTCGATTTTAGACCCGGGAGTTAGAGATTCGAGCTGCCGGTCAGAAAGCTGCCAGTGAGACAGCTAAAAATTTACGTCTCGATTTTAGACCCGGGAGCTAGAACCTCGAGCTGTCTGTCAGACAGCTGCCGGTGAGAGATTTACGTCTCGATTTTAGACCCGGGAGTTAGTCCCTCGAGCTGCAGGTGAGGGAGTTAAAAATCTACATCTCGATTTTAGAGCGGGGAGTTAGATCCTCGAGCTGCCTGTCAGAGAGCTACCGGTGAGAGGGCTAAAAGTTATACTTCAAGTTTAGACCCGAGAGTTAGACCATCGAGCTGCCGGTGAGAGAGCTGCCGGTGAGAGAGCTAAAAATGTACGTCTCGATTTTAGACCCGGGAGTTAGACCCTCGAGCTGCCAGTCAGAGAGCTGCCAGTGAGAGAGCTAAAAATTTACGTCTCGATTTTAGACAAGGGAGCTAGACCCTCGAGCTGCCGGTCAGAAAGATGCGGGTGAGAGGGCTGCCGGTGAGAGAGCTAAAAATGTACGTCTCGATTTTAGACCCGGGAGTTAGACCCTCGAGCTGCCAGTCAGAGAGCTGCCAGTGAGAGAGCTAAAAATTTACGTCTCGATTTTAGACCCAGGAGTTAGAACCTCGAGCTGTCGGTCAGAAAGCTGCCGATGAGAGAGCTAAAAATTGACGTCTCGATTTTAGACCCAGGAGTTAGACCCTCGAGCTGTCGGTCAGAAAGCTGCCGGTGAGAGAGCTAAAAATTTACGTCTCGATTTTAGACCCAGGAGTTAGACCCTCGAGCTGCCAGTCAGAGAGCTGCCAGTGAGAGAGCTAAAAATTTACGTCTCGATTTTAGACCCGGGAGCTAGAACCTCGAGCTGTCTGTCAGAGAGCTGCCGGTGAGAGATTTACGTCTCGATTTTAGACCCGGGAGTTAGACCCTCGAGCTGCCGTTCAGAGAGCTGCCGGTGAGAGAGCTAAAAATTTACGTCTCGATTTTAGACCCGGGAGCTAGACCCTCGAGCTGTCTGTCAGAGAGCTGCCGGGGAGAGAGCTAAAAATTTACGTCTCGATTTTAGACCCAGGAGTTAGACCCTCGAGCTGTCGGTCAGAAAGCTGCCGATGAGAGAGCTAAAAATTGACGTCTCGATTTTAGACCCAGGAGTTAGACCCTCGAGCTGTCGGTCAGAAAGCTGCCGGTGAGAGAGCTAAAAATTTACGTCTCGATTTTAGACCCAGGAGTTAGACCCTCGAGCTGCCAGTCAGAGAGCTGCCAGTGAGAGAGCTAAAAATGTACGTCTCGATTTTAGACCCAGGAGTTAGACCCTCGAGCTGCCAGTCAGAGAGCTGCCAGTGAGAGAGCTAAAAATTGACGTCTCGATTTTAGACCCAGGAGTTAGACCCTCGAGCTGTCGGTCAGAAAGCTGCCGGTGAGAGAGCTAAAAATTTACGTCTCGATTTTAGACCCAGGAGTTAGACCCTCGAGCTGCCAGTCAGAGAGCTGCCAGTGAGAGAGCTAAAAATTTACGTCTCGATTTTAGACACGGGAGCTAGAACCTCGAGCTGTCTTTCAGAGAGCTGCCGGTGAGAGATTTACGTCTCGATTTTAGACCCGGGAGTTAGACCCTCGAGCTGCCGGTCAGAGAGCTGCCGGTGAGAGAGCTAAAAATTTACGTCTCGATTTTAGACCCGGGAGCTAGACCCTCGAGCTGTCTGTCAGAGAGCTGCCGGGGAGAGAGCTAAAAATTTATACTTCGATTCTATACCCAGGAGTTAAACCCTCGAACTGCCGGTCAAAGAGCTGCCGGTAGGAGTGCTAAAAATTTACGTCTCGATTTTAGACACGGGAGGTAGAACCTCGAGCTGCCGGTCAGAGAGCTGCCGGTGAGAGAGCTAAAAATGTACGTCTCGATTTTAGAAACGGGAGTTAGACCATCGAGCTGCCAGTCAGAGAGCTGCCAGTGAGAGAGCTAAAAATTTACGTCTCGATTTTAGAGCGGGGAGCTAGACCCTCGAGCTGTCGGTCAGAGAGCGGCCGGTGAGAGAGCTAAAAAATTTACGTCTCGATTTTAGACCCGGGAGTTAGACCCTCGAGCTGCCAGTCAGAGAGCTGCCAGTGAGAGAGCTAAAAATTTACGTCTCGATTTTAGACCCGGGAGCTAGAACCTCGAGCTGTCTTTCAGAGAGCTGCCGGTGAGAGATTTACGTCTCGATTTTAGACCCAGGAGCTAGACCCTCGAGCTGTCGGTCAGAGAGCTAAAAATTTACGTCTCGATTTTAGACCCGGGAGTTAGACCCTCGAGCTGCCGGTGAGAGCGTTGCCGGTGAGAGAGCTAAAAATTATACTTCGAGAGTTTAGACCCGAGAGTTAGACCCTCGAGCTGCCCGTCAGAGAGCTGCCGGTGAGAGAGCTAAAAATTTGCGTCTCGATTTTAGACCCGGGAGCTAGACCCTAGAGCTGTCTGTCAGAGAGCTGCCGGGGAGAGAGCTAAAAATTTACGTCTCGATTTTAGACCCGGGAGTTAGACCCTCGAGCTGTCGGTCAGAGAGCTGCCGGTGAGAAGGCTAAAAATTTATACTTCGATTCTATACCCAGGAGTTAAACCCTCGAACTGCCAGTCAAAGAGCTGCCGGTAGGAGTGCTAAAAATTTACGTCTCGATTTTCGACCCGGGAGTTAAAGACTCGAGCTGCCGGTCAGAAACCTGCCAGTGAGACAGCTAAAAATTTACGTCTCGATTTTAGACCCGGGAGGTAGAACCTCGAGCTGTCTGTCAGAGAGCTGCCGGTGAGAGATTTACGTCTGGATTTTAGACCCGGGAGTTAGACCCTCGAGCTGCCGGTCAGAGAGCTAAAAATTTACGTCTCGATTTTAGACCCGGGAGTTAGACCCTCGAGCTGCCTGTCAGAGAGCTACCGGTGAGAGGGCTAAAAATTATACTTCGAGTTTAGGCCCGAGAGTTAGACCATCGAGCTGCCGGTCAGAGAGCTGCCGGTGAGAGAGCTAAAAATGTACGTCTCGATTTTAGACCCGGGAGTTAGACCCTCGAGCTGCCAGTCAGAGAGCTGCCAGTGAGAGAGATAAAATTTACGTCTCGATTTTAGAGCGGGGAGCTAGACCGGGGCCTTGAGCTGTCGGTCAAAGAGCTGCCGGTCGGAGTGCTAAAAATTTACGTCTCTATTTTAGACCCGGGAGTTATACCCTCGAGCTGTCTGTCAGAGAGCTGCCGGTGAGAGATTTACGTCTCGCACAGTGGACCCAGAATGCTAAGTTTTGGAAATAAGTCTTTAAAACAGGAATATGGCAAGATAATATGGTGATTTATAATCAATCGAAAGATATAAAAAAGCGGAGTTTGAAAATTGAGACAAATTTGAATTTTGGGGTAAGAAAAGGGGGTTTAGTCCCCTGGGAATTCTAGCAACTTCTTTGTTTCGAATCTTGCAAACATCAATCTTATATTATCTGAGAGTCCATTATCTCCTGATGCCAAATCTGAAAACCGCATGTTCATATCATTTGTGCTTCTAAAGTTATAAGTCATATTTAACAGACAGATAATAGACAGAACTGCTATGGGCAGTAACCTACACTAGGATTCAATCTTTGGTAAATAATTCCAAAATGATGCAATTTACAAGAAATTGAACTACATATGCGAAATCAGGAGCAAATGTGCTTTCAAATGATGTAGGATTGGTGTCGGTACGATATGAAACAAAAAAGTTGCTAGAATTCCCAGGGGACTAAAGCCCCTTTTCTTACCTCAAAATTCAAATTCATGTCGATTTTCAAACTCCGCTCTTTGAGATCTTTCTATTGATGCCTGTTTGACCATACTTTGATGAAAATTACAAACTTTATAGCAAAAATATTTTTTGTCCATCTAATTTTTGGGATACAATACAAAAAACATTATATAGGAGGACATTACATAAAACATAGCATTGCTGCTGCACAATCATAAGACCTGACAGCATTTTGAAGAATATTGCCAAATATCATTGAGTTTAGGGGGCCCGTTGTGCAGGGATTGGACTCTAATTTGCATGTGAATTGAAAATATTTGGTAAGAATTGCCTATAACATGGATAAAACCATGGTTATTTGCCTCCTACGACCCTAAAATTGCTATTTTCTCAGGAATTGTCGTATTCTGAAGCTATTGAGTGCTAATTCTAAATAACCCCTTAATTCAGTCCATCAAAAGTCATTTGTAAAGGTTCTTTGAGCTATTCATACCTGCATATGAATCATTTTGTGAACTTAGGTTATTACCGAGAGAACAATCATTGGGTTTTTTTATGGGTAGGGGTAGCCGTTGATAAAGTATAGTATGGTTCTCTTAGTGCTGACCAAATTCATAATTGTTATGCATCATTTGAAAGCTTATTAAATAAGCTTTCCAAATATCATATGGTTTAGGGGCCCATGGGTCGGGATCGGACCCTAATTACATTTTAACTGAAAGTATGTGAGTAAAAACAGGGGGGAAAACCGTGGGTCTTTGCCTCGGACAACCCTAAAATTCGTATTTTCCTCATAAACGTTTGTCTTTTCAAGCCCTTTAAATGTTGATTTTGAATGATCCATCAATCTAATCCATCAAAAACCATATGTGAAGGTTCTGTCAGCTATTCCTACCCTTTTAGTAGTCATTCTGTGGACTTAGGTTGCTACAGAGAGAAGGTCGCCGGGTGGGTGTACCTGTCAATAAAATGTAATTTATTTCTAAAGTGCTATCCAAATTCATAATTGTTATACATCATTCGAAAGCTTATCAAATAAGCTTTCCAAATATCATATGGTTTAGGGGGCCCATGGGTCGGGATCGGACCCTAATTTACATTTTAACTGAAAGTATGCGAGTAAAAACAGAGGGAAAAACATTGTGTCTTTGCCTCGGACGACCCTAAAATTCGTATTTTCCTCATAAATGTTTGTCTTTTCAAGCCCTTTAAATGCTGATTTTGAACAATTCATCCATCTAATCCATCAGAAACCAGTTATGAAGGTTCTCTGAGAAATTTTATGCTTCTAGTGTTGATTTTGTGGAAACAGGTGATTTTTGCGAAATAATGTAACCAAAGTTATGAGTCCTCTGATCTTTGATAAACCCCATCACTTCAAAAAACCATATTTTTACTTAGAAAAGAGATACTGACATGCGGTTTTTTGCGTTTTGTCCGTCTAACACTTGTGCTTCAAATAAATAATGTAAACTGCTATAAAAGAATAAAAAAAATTTTGACTTATTTCCATTCCTGGGTCCACTGTGTACCTCAAATTTTGACCCGGCAGTTAGACCCTCGAGCTGCCGGTCAAAAAGAATCCAATGTTTCACAAAACAAGAATCCAATCAAGACAGAGAATAAAGTTTTCTTTCTCTTAACTCACATTGAGAAAAGTAAGGAATTACGAGTGGAAAATCACAAGAGCTTTGATAACAAAATCAGAAATAAAGTTTCTTGACAAGGCCACACTTGAAGCAGAGGTGCCAACACTCTTCGTGCATTAAAGCAAATACGAAAACAGCCTACCTCGTGCTGATAAATTAGCAATCTTTTCCGCAATGCTTCTCGTTCCATCATCTTCAGCAATGAGAACTTCGGAAACTAACGTCAGACCAATTGTAGTCACGTCCTAGCCATTGCATGCAAATTGCATCAATTTTCTCCTAAATAAGGAGAAAGGAAATATATTTGATATAGATTTTGCAAGTCGAACCTGTTCCTGAGAGGTCA
Organism: Aurelia coerulea; assembly: GCA_039566865.1. Taxonomy (NCBI): domain Eukaryota; kingdom Metazoa; phylum Cnidaria; class Scyphozoa; order Semaeostomeae; family Ulmaridae; genus Aurelia; species Aurelia coerulea. The sequence continues at coordinate 155,405 of CM076947.1, read as the reverse complement.
TATCACATTTGGCTAGTTTCTTGACGAATCTAAATACCAGCCTGAAAATAAAACCATTACAGTTTTCAGTATACTAACCCCTGTACTGCTTAAAGACAGTAAGCAAGTAAGAAAATACGGTTTGCAAAATACAAAACTCATGAAATAACGTAAGAACGAGGTTCCCTTTCGCAATGGCAATTACGACCAGAAAATGAGAGGAGAATGGAAAACAGAACGAGTATGAAAGGTATATTGATAAGGCAACAGATGAAACAAATGTCATCGAATTATTGATTACAGGAAATAGTGTAAAGAATAAAATTCGTTATTGCAATAAAAATTGTGACTGGAAAATAAGGGGAGCATGGAAACAGAATGAGCTAGAAATGGTACATCAAAAAGGTAACAGATGAAACAAAGGTCTTTGAAATATGAATCCCATTAAACTGTGTAGAATAAAGTTCCCTATATCATAAAACATTACGACTGGAAAAAGAGAGGAGTATTGAAAGAGAATGAGCCATAATTGGTATATCAAAACAGTAACAGATCAAACAAAGGTATTACATGCATTGAATCAAAAAGAAAAATAGCTTACCTCGAGCTGATAAATTTGTAAACTTTCTGGCATTGCTGTTGGTCCCATCATCTTCAGCAATGAGGACTTTGGCAACTTTTTGCCCGATCAATTGTAGTCACTTCCTAGCAGCAGCATGCAAACAACATAACTTTTTCACTAAATGAAGACGGAGTAAAAACAAATTTGAATTAGATTTTGCAGGTGGAACCTGTTCCTAAGAGGTCTAATCACATATGGCTACTTTCTCGACGAATCAAAAGTCCAAGCTTAGATTAAAACACTTACCAATTTCAGTTTACTAGCCCCTGCCTTGCTTAGAGAAAAGAAGTTTCATCGACTGTAAAAACCCAAAAAAAGAACCTTACATTTTGAAATCAGCCTGTTTAGGTTCTTATGCATATGACATTATTCTTGAAATTAGGATACAAAGTTCTTAAATAGGTTCTTATCAAAAAGAATTAATTATAGATCTTCAGGAATTAAGGCCAAATATAGAAATAAAACGCTTTCCTAGGTTGGGCAAGAAAGGGTACATTAATAAGAACACATGGATAAAACAAAGGTCATTGAAACACGAATCGCATGAAACGTGTAAAGAATAAAGCTTGTTACTGCAATAAACATTACGACTGGAAAATAAGGGCAGCATAGAAACAGAATGAGCCAGAAATGGTACATCAAAAAGGTATCGGATAGAACAAAGGTAATGCAAACATGAATCACACAAAACAGTGTAAATAATAAAGTTCCTTATTGCGATAAATATTACAACTGGTAAATAAGAGGAGCATGGAGACAGAATGAGCCAGAAATGGTACATCAAAAAGGTATCGGATAGAACAAAGGTAATGCAAACATGAATCACACAAAACAGTGTAAATAATAAAGTTCCTTATTGCGATAAATATTACAACTGGTAAATAAGAGGAGCATGGAGACAGAATGAGCCAGGAATGGCACATCAAAAAGGTAAAACTTAAAACAAAGGTCATCGAAATCTGAATCACATGAAACAGTGTAAATAGTAAAGTTCCTTATTGCGATAAATATTACAACTGGTAAATAAGAGGAGCATGGAGACAGAATGAGCCAGAAATGGTACATCACAAAGGTAAACATTAAAACAAAGGTCATCGAAATCTGAATCACATGAAACAGTGTAAATAGTAAAGTTTCTTGTTGCAAAAAATATTACAACTGGAAAATAAGAGGAGTAAAGAGACAGAATGAGCCAGAATTGGTACATAACAAAGGTAAGAGATAAAACAATGGTCATCGAAATCTGAATCACATGAAACAGTGTAAAGAATAAAGTTTCTTGTTGCAATAAATATTACAACTGGAAAATAAGAGGAGTAAAGAGACAGAATGAGCCAGAAATGGTACATAACAAAGGTAACAGATAAAACAAAGGTCATCGAAATCTGAATCACATGAAACAGTGTAAATAATAAAGTTTCTTGTTGCATTGAACATTAAAACTGGAAAATAAGAGGTGTATAGAAACAGAATGATCCCAAAATGATGCATTAAAAAGGTAACAGATGACTGAAAGGTTAGCAAAATACCTATTATACAAAACAGTGTAAAGAATAAAGTTTCTTGTTGCAATAAATATTACAACTGGAAAATAAGAGGATTAAAGAGACAGAATGAGCCAGAAATGGTACATCACAAAGGTAACAGATGAAACAAAGGTCATCGAAATCTGAATCACATGAAACAGTGTAAATAATAAAGTTTCTTGTTGCAATAAATATTACAACTGGAAAATAAGAGGAGTAAAGAGACAGAATGAGCCAGAAATGGTACATAACAAAGGTAACAGATAAAACAAAGGTCATCGAAATCTGAATCACATGAAACAGTGTAAATAATAAAGTTTCTTGTTGCATTGAACATTAAAACTGGAAAATAAGAGGTGTATAGAAACAGAATGATCCCAAAATGATGCATTAAAAAGTAGACCAGGCTGTACTGGCGCTAGGTACCACTTTTCGGCGGAGAAATCGGGACTATGATTTTTGGATAGCTCCATACATTGGTACAGCGAAAATCGATGGTAAACGGGAAGTTTGTAATGATCTTGCGCGAAACGCGTCAATTACCGTTCGGTACTTAGGCCCAACGCGCGGTTTTTTAAATTTTCAATCCTTTCTTAACAAGCGAATGCATGTGACGCCTTTTATGCCATTTCTTGACTGTATAATCGTCTTTCGCATAAAATTAATGTTATTAATTCAGAAAATATCGAAATTTACCGAATCTACATGGTAATTTGACCATATGATGTCATTTTTATGTGACGTCATCACTGCAAACGAAATACTGACGATCATGACGTTCTATTCTGGAAGACCTTGGGTATGGAACGTCGTTTATTGATTACAAAGACGCCTATAAAGACGAATTAAATACTTCATTCCTGTGGACACCTGCAAATCCCGGACGGTTGCAAACAACGGACAGGCTATTTCCTTTATTCATGCTAACATCTTCAGTATATTGTGGCACTGTATCAGGATCTTGCTTAAAGTATTTGCAAGGGAAAAATTAGGTGGAACATCATGTTTCTGGCCACTTTTGTACTTGGATCTTATGCAAACTCAGCGTTTCATTCATTTGGCGGTTAAATATAACTATTTTGAGATACGACTTCATTGCTAGAAGTTCTATTTGCCATTGTATTTTTGCACCAGAAAATGAACTAGGCTGACCATGGTTTGATTTCTATCTGGGACTGAAAAGTGCAAGTTCAAGAGTCATTTCCGGATACTATCTATCAGAAAGGAGAACAAATGCTCAGCAGAGATGCCATGACATCAGGAGTGAGCAAGTGCTTTGCTGGCGACAGTTGAGTTATTTTGAAGTGGACGTTGAATCGTTCAGAGCAAGTGGAAAATACAAAAATACTTGCAGAGGTGAACAGGGCTGCCAGCACTTACAAACATCTGTGACTATCATATATCTAGCAGACAGAAAAATTCGTGAATCGTATCATCAAACGGTAGAGATATTCAAACAGGAGCATGTTAGCGAGCGTTTTTTGTCTAAATCTTGAGAAAGAAAAGACTGTTGTTTTGAGTTCTGGTGGCATTGCTCTTGGAGACCATATTGCTGCCGGACTACTTTTTTAAGGAGATGTCTTGGCGAGGATGAGAGCCAAAAATTCCGTCAAGAATCCCTTGAGTCCAGTCAAGTCAAGTTTCGCAATCCGATCAAAATATCCTTGGAGTATTACCTTGGAGTATTAGCAAAGAGAGGGCAAGCTAGAGAGAACTTGAATACACTTTATGCCCAATTCCGTTCACTTGGCAAACATGCACGATTCAAGAAGATTCATCTCAAAAGCAAGTTGATCCAAGTCATTCTCAAAAAAATGAAGAGCCCTGTGATACACCAAGGGGAAGTCAGTCCTAAAAGCCAATCGCGTCTGTGTCCCTTGTCGACATGTTGGCAAGTTTTGTTTGCATAACACAAGCAGCAGAAACATACAAAGATTCAATGTAAAAGTTTTTGAAGCAGCTGCTGTCTGGATATAGTCGAGCTGACATTGTCGCAGCTACATACCAAGAAGTCTCCCTAACATCAGCCGAAAGAAACTCAAGTTGAATTCAGCAAAGTGGTTATTTCATCACACAAGTCAAAGGTTTCCTCGGAATTTCCGTGACTTTTCAACTTGTGATGACAACGAACGGCAATTGATGTTTCATATGAGGGTTTCCATCGCTGCAACCAGGGCGAAGGCATTTAATTTGCCACACTGCCAGAAGATCTGCTCCTCAAAGGTAACGACTGCTGCAAAGTGACACTTGCCCTGTGCGAAATTAAAGCGGAGCTAGCTAGCAAACAGGAAGAGGCTGGTCCAAAGCTTCTACTGCACTGCTACCACGTGTTGAGCGTCCATCCTCTCAAGAACGTTATTATAAGATGGTATAACAAAGATAATACAGATATCGTTGTCATCAAGCTAAATACGTTGCTTGACCAGCAAGACCGAGTTTATCTCGACAATGGAATAGAATGCACCACAAATTACTTTAGCTTATTAATATCGACCTGTCTGATCCATTGAAGAAATGCATGTTAGGTTTGAACACTTTCACAGGTAGTGACTATATATGGTACATAGGAAAAGCATCTTGCTAGAAAATTGCTGCTAATAATCCAAATTTTTAACAAACTAACTTATAGATTTAGATCACTTGGTTTATCTTGGGACTTAGCTGGAAGAATTAGCTGATATTCTTTTCATTCGTTCATTCATTTCATTTATTTGTAGGAGGGTAACCCTTCAGCAAAGGCTGATTTACAAGGGGCCCTCCGTCAAAAATCTTACAATTTATGGAATATACCGACTATTAAAATAATTACAATATATGATTTCAAAATGAAAATCTAAAATACAAAATTGTTCTAATTTACAGAAGAAAAAAAAAGTGCAAAAAAGAAACATTTCCTAAATAGTTGTTTTAAAACTGTTGAGTTTTACGGCTTGCTTCGACTCAGCTGAGAGGCTGTTCCAATATTTTACTCCTCTGAATGAAAAACATTCATTCTTGAGGAATATGATTGGTTTCTGTACGGCAGTAATATAAAATTTTCGAACGCAAATACATCAATAAAAGGAGATCTATATATCACATTGCCAGTAAATTTTATCATTGCATTCAAAGAGCACAAATGCTGTCGCTAGAATTTTGAGTTTGTTGCAGAAACTAATTCTGGAAGTACCCGAATTCACTCTGTCTGTTTTGTCTGTTTGAAATGAAAAACTTGAAACTCATTCGATGAATGAGAGATTTGAACAGTGTTCTTCTATATTCACTTTTCTGAGACGGACAAAGCAGTTGATGTGATTGACATGGGCAGTGACAACAAAGTTTAAGAATTATATTCATCCAAATTCAACCTGTATATGTAAATAGCCGAATAATTTTAGCCACGTTGTACATAGAAAGGGAACAACTGATGTGATAATGAACTCAATATATAGCGTCATACCATAGTATAACAGCTTTGCAAGATTTTTATTGAAACACTTTTGCGTCCTCAAACTCGAGAGAGAAAGTTCATCCCGTAGAAATAGAATATTTAGAACTATTCATCCAGCGCAAAGACTGACTAGGAATCTGCAAAAGCTATGATATAGAAACATGTTTAATTCAAGAAATAAGAAGCTCAAAGAACTAATAATGGTAGTATTGTGCTAAAATTCATCATGGAACGTCTTGTCTCCCAGGTGGATCTTCCGTATCAATCTTTTCCATTCTCTGTTGTTTCCAATCGTGCGGCATTTCCAGGTGTCTGCAGGCACGGGGAATTCAACTTCATCCGTTTTTATGATCAATAAACGAGGTTCCCACAAACTCTTATAAGAGTGAGCATGCTGAACACAAGTTACGAAATTTTTCATTTTGCAATGATGACGTCACATAAAAACGACGTCATATGCTCAAATTGCTCTATAGATTCGGTAAATTTCGATATTTTCTGAATTAATAACGTTAATTTTATGCGAAAGACGATTATACAGTCAAGAAATAGCATAAAAGGTATCACATACTTGCGCTGTCTAAGAAAGGATTGAAAATTTAAAAATCCGCGCGTTGGGCCTAAGTACCGAACGGTAATTGACGCGTTTCGCGCAAGATCATTACAAACTTCCCGTTTACCATTGATATTCGTTATACCAATGCATAGAGCTATCCAAAAATCATAGTCCCAATTTCTCCGCCGAAAAGTGGTACCTAGCGCCAGTACAGCCTGGTCTATTTAAACAGTGTAAAGAATAAAGTTCCCTATATCATAAAACATTACGACTGGAAAATAAGAGGAGTATTGAAAGAGAATGAGCGATAATTGGTATATCAAAACGGTAACAGATTAAACAAAGGTATTACATGCATTGAATGAAATAGAAAAATAGCTTACCTCGAGCTGATAAATTTGTAAACTTTCTGGCATTGCTGTTGGTCCCATCATCTTCAGCAATGAGGACTTCGGCAACTTTTTGCCCAATCAATTGTAGTCACTTCCCAGCAGCAGCATGCAATCTACATCATTTTTCCACTAAATGAAGAAGGAGGAAAACGAAGTTGAATTAGATTTTGCAGGTCGAACCCGTTCCTAAGATGTCTAATCACATTTGGCTGCTTTCTCAACGAATCAAAAGTCCAACCTTAGATTAAAACACTTACCAATTTCAGTTTACTAACCCCTGCCTTGCTTAGAGAAAAGAAGTTTCATCGACTGTAAAAACCCAAAAAAAAGAACCTTACATTTTGAAATCAGCCTGTTTAGGTTCTTATGCATATGACATTATTCTTGAAATTAGGATACAAAGTTCTTAAATAGGTTCTTATCAAAAAGAATTAATTACAGATCTTTAGGGAATTTAAGCCAAATATAAAAATACAACGTTTTCTTACGTTGGGCAAGAAAGGGCACATTAATAAGAACATATGGATGAAACAAAGGATATCGAAACACGAATCACATAAAACAGTGTAAAGAACAAAGTTCCTTATTGCAATAAACATTACGACTGGAAAATAAGGGCAGCATGGAAACAGAATGAAGAAATGGTACATCACAAAGGTAACAGATAGAACAAAGGTAATCGAAATATGTATGAATCACACGAAACAGTGCAAAGAATAAGGTTAGTTTTTGCAATAAACAATACAACTGGAAAATAAGAGGAGTATGGAAACAGAATGAGCCAGAAATGGCACATCAAAAGGCTAACAGATAAAACAAATGGGTAATTCCTAATAGCTTCATCAGATGGATGTCAAGTCATGTTTGAGAAATCTTCTTGAATTTTTTCTGTAGCAAGGTATTGAGGAGTTGATCCTAGATATTTAATTTCAGCTCGATATCTCGTTTGGTTGACGAGCAATAATTTATTGAACTTGTGGCCCACTTGTCAGCAAGGTGTCACTTTTCATGAGGCAGTATGTTTGAGACACAATAAAACCATAATAACATTTTGTTTGAACTGTTTCCATTTTTCAGGTGCTTTATATAGTTGTTAGGTTCACGAAAAGGTCTAATTCCACGGAACTATCAAAATCGCTTGCAGAGGTGGAAAAAGTGCGCGAAGCCGCGAAGCGGCTTCGCAGGAAGCTCAATCGTCTGGAAGGAAGAAAAAGGGGAGGAAAAAGAAAAGAAAAAAGGGAGAGAAGAAAGAAGGAAAAAGGAGAGAAGAAAGGAGGAAAGAGAGAAAAGAAAAAGGAGAAAGAAGGAAAGAAAAGGAAGGAAAGAAAGAAAAAAGAAGAATAACGGTAAGAGGAGACACTAATTGTGACATCTTGTCGAGCTACCCTACCCAACGACCTGAAGGTGCACCAAATTTACCGCCTCACTCAAATCGATTGCTAGATATTTATAATCTTTTTGGACTCCATCAGCTTATAGTAACAGCCACAAGAGAGACAATCTCCTCATCCACGTTAATAGACCATGTGGCTACTAACAATAAGTCAAATATTGTTATTTCAGGAGTTCACCCTCTTGGCATTAGTGACCATTATTTGGTGTACTGTATTAGAAAATTCCGTGGCTCTGTAAAGAAACAGCACAAAAATATTTCTACAAGAAGTCTGAAAAACTTCAATAAAACTGAGTTTTTGAATGACTTACTTTCAGTAGACTGGAAAGGTATTGTTTCCAATACTGACGACATTAATACAATTGTTAAGCAATGGTCCCATATATTCTCACTCATTCTTGAGAAGAATGCTCCGATGCGTAATAAACGTGTGTCTGAGAATTTTGATGCAAGCTTATAGGCAGTTACGTAACAAAGTTAACAAGTTGAACTTGGACCTGAAGCGTGAGTTTTTCACAAAGAAGATTTCGTCTTATGCTGGTGATGTTAAGGGGTCATGGAAAATTATTAACCAAGTTCTAAACAAAAAATCCAAGACTACTCATGTTTCATGTCTAAGTGTTGAGGGTGAAACAATACTTGACAATAAGGCTATCGCTGAATCCATGAATAATTTTTTCTGTGGCATTGGTAAAAAACTCAGTGACAAAATACCGGATACGGTAAATCCACTTTTGGGAAATGAATATTCTGTCAATAAAGAAAATACTAAGTTCCACTTTAAGCCCGTGGATACACGTCAGGTCGAAAAGGTCTTTGGAAAATTCAAATCATCTATGGGATCTGGGCCTGATGGCATTGCCAACTTTTTCTTGAAAGCTGGACTTCCAATCTTGGCCGATTCTCTTTGCGACATGTTTAATCTCTCTTTAGCTACTGGTGTTTTCCCGGATAGTTGGAAAATTGCAAGAGTTGCCCCTATATTTAAAAGTGGCCAACAGAATGATCGCTCAAATTACAGACCCATATCAGTTCTCCCTTTTTTATCAAGGGTGTTTGAAAAGTTGGTTTACAATCAGCTTTATGAGTATATGGACGGAAATAAGCATCTTTTTTCGCATCAATCCGGTTTTAGGAGTTTGCACTCTGTAGTTACATCCCTTTTAAACAATACCAATGATTGGTACGTCAATATAGATAATGGAAAATACACTGCTATGGTCTTCATCGACCTTAAGAAAGCATTTGACACGGTCAATCATCAAATTCTTCTCGCGAAACTGAAGAAATATGGCATTGATGGCCTCGAATATTTATGGTTCCAATCTTACTTAGAAAACAGATGTCAGTTCTGTAAAGTTAATGGTGCATGTTCTGATTTGCACGATATTGATTGTGGTGTTCCTCAGGGATCGTGCTTAGGACCACTCCTTTTTCTAATCTACATTAATGATCTTCCTTTGGCACTCAATAAATGTAATCTGACAATGTATGCTGACGATACTAGCATCTCATATGCCTCTAAAAACATCGAAGAGCTTAATACTACACTAAATAGGGATCTCGATTGTCTAAACAAATGGTTGCAGGGTAACAAACTGTCGTTAAATGTTGTAAAGACGCAAGCGATGGTTATAGGTTCCCAACCAAACCTGAAGAAGATTGCTGAAAAGAAAGTAGATTCTCCAACTTTTTCTATTGGAGGCTCTGACATAAATCTAGTTAACAATGTGAAATATTTAGGTGTTCAACTTGACAGTAATCTTGACTGGAATCAGCACATGAAAGTCTTATGTGGCAAAGTATCTCGTGCTTTAGGTTTTCTCAAGTATGCTAAGAAATTCGTACCGAAACCTACTCTGATACAAATGTACAGAGGCATTGTCGAGCCACACTTTCGCTACTGTTGCTCTGTATGGGGAAGCTGTGGCGAAGCTAGATTGCAAGCTCTGCAAAAATTGCAAAATCGAGCTGCAAGGATTGTCTCAAATAGCAGTTATGATACATCTGCGACCCTTTTGATTAAGAACCTTAAATGGCTTACTGTCAGTGATATGATTAAAAGTGAAACAGCTACGGTTACGTATAAAGCAATAACTGGCCTTGCACCTAGCTATCTTTCTGATTTGTTCACAAAAAATTCTGACCGAAATATTGATATTAGCTTGCGAAATGCAGCCACTGATCTCTATATCCCAAGGATGACAACCTGCAAAGGACAAAAAGCGATATCTTTTCGTGGCGCTAGAACTTGGAATCAGCTTCCGTTGGATATAAAACAAGCAAATTCGCTTAATTCGTTTAAATGCCAACTAAAAAACCATCTGCAGCCTTCTGCTTGAACATTTGATTGTGATTTTTCGTTCCATTCACCAGTTTTGATTTTACTCTTTTTAATTTTTTATCATATGTATTCTAGTTAGATTTTATAGATTTTATCACTTGTAATTAGGTTATTTTAGAAAAGTATTGTTAATTTTGTAAGCTTTTTAACACGGCCCCCTGTAAAGCAGTCGTTGATTGATGGGGCCACCGTGTATAAATAATTAAAAATGAAATGAAATGAAATGAAATGAATTCGTAAAAAAACTGTGAAAATCTTAAAGGGCATATGTCATGAAGCTGATTGGTTCATGCAATACAATTCTCTCTATTGTTTATTACAAAGCACAGGATCGAGGCTGGATTTTCATTGCAATAAAAATTCATGAAACAGAAATAAAAAGTCTCGAAACAATGGAATTCCACTTCAAACTTGTTTGTTATATTAACCAATTGCTAATGTGACATACTGTATGTGCTTTAATGTCTTAAAGAATCTCGCACTCTTTTTCGGAAGGGTAATACGCCCCTCGGCTTCGGCAAGCTTTCTTTTTTATTTTACTATGAATCACTAGAACAGAGCAGCTGAAATGTGCTGCTATGTGCCTCCGAGGGTACACGTTTTTTTTATAAGAAACTTGGATCAGCACTTAGTACTAAAAGTTTCTTAATTTCGCATGAAAATTTCGGTGTTTTAGTTGTAAAAGCTTCTTACTAGTTTCTTAGTTTTGGGGTCTAGAATTGCGTTATGGCTCGAAGTTGAGCTTTCTTATCGACAAAGGGCTTTTACTTTGCATTGATATTGTCACCAGGAATAAGCCATGCACATTAAGGCAAAAAGTTACCAATTTTTGCAGTCAAAACTTGATATTTACAAATGCAATGCTGCGAGAACCGTAATCTACTGACTCTTATTCTAGAAATGAAATTTTAGAGTTCCTTAATTGTTATTGAACGTAGTACCAGGATTAGTTTCTTTTAAACCAGTTTCTTATAAAAAAACGTGTCATCATAAACCATCTTCCCCCGTCGGGTAATCCCTACGACCTACTACTTCCTGACTTTCCCTTGCCATAGTTGCACTTTGATGTGAAACAAATGACGATTTTCTTTGCTTCATCTAGCATTTGAAAGCTTGGACTTGTATATTATATTAAGGCCACATGCATCCTACGTGAATTGGTTGCTGTATTGGGCTACTATAAGGGAAGGGTGGGATTTTCTCTTCGGAAAGATTTTTCATTTCAGTTTCGATTCAAACTTTGACGATAATGAGCGTGGAGAGCGTACCGCTATCTACACACATTTTTCATGAGAAAATAAGAATTTGGGCCAGTACTTAAAGTTTCTTCAAATTATCAGATTTTGAGTACTCAGAATTTCTTACGAGTTTCGTAGAGGTTCAATAACCGAATAACAATCTTCACTATCAGTTCATTATCTGTGCCCCCCTGAGCATTTCAAAATAAGGTTTTTTAAGCGTTTCCAATGTTTAGACATTACTCAAGTACCCTACAAGACTTGTAATATGATACAGGAAAGTAAAAATATGGTCAAGGATTTCCTTTATCAAAATGAATAGTGTCTTAAGTTAAATATTCCCAGAACTGGAGTTTCTTAATTTTTTGGCGTTTCTTAATATTTTGGCGATCTGAGAGTTGAGTTTCTTATGGGCAGTTTCTTATAAAAAATACCGGGTGTCCCAAAAAAGTATACAGATTTGGTTGACTCCAGCGAAGTGAATTTAGCTTTAGTCAATGGCTATGTATGTATGTATGTATGTAAAATTTCGCCATCAAAATAAAAATGAAAAATAACAGATTCAGAAAAAAAGCTCTAATTACAATATTTACAAGTTTGAAAAAATTACAGGCAAAAGTTACATATCTAATTTAAAATCTAATTTAATAAAAACAGCTAATCACTCTCAAAATTTTCCTCGATAGTTAACTTGAACATAGATACCTCTAACCTCATTTGTTGGTATTGATGCCTTAAGAGCAAAAATATCAATCATGAAGCTCAAATTTGCGCCCACCTGCAAACCAGAGATTTGGCCTTTGGCCTTTGGCCTAAGCAAGTTCCTGAAGCACATAGAAATTAAGAACTGACATTAATGAAGAATTAAGAAACTTCCCAATGTGTGGCTAGGGGGTGACTTCTGGAAAACAGAATAACACAATATCTAATATTGCTCAAATTTTATCAAGGATACCATTAATTTATACGCTGTGCCTTAAGAATTTACTTAGGCCAAAAGGCTAAAGCTCTGGTTTGCAGGAAGAGGCAAATTTGAGCTTTCAAGATTAACAGGTCTGCTCTCAAAGCACCAATACCAACAAACGAGGCACCTATGTTCAAGTTAACTATCGAGGAACATTTTTAGAGTGATTAGGCATTGATTGAAGCTAAATTCACATCGCTGGAGTCAACCAAATCCGTATACATTTTTTGGGACACCCGGTAGTAGAGCAACTGTAAAAATACTTAATAAACTGGCATACATATATATGTTAAGGTACCTCATTGGTACTTCAAAAACCAATAGACTGGAACAACTGGTGAAACAATAGAAGGAAAAATTCAATGTTGAAGTTGCTTCGCAGGAAGGTAAACTTTTTTTCCACCACTGAAAACTGTGGCCAATGAAGGATGGAATAAAAAATGAAACTACATTGTTTCATTCACCAATGTGTCCTGTTAAGGCCAATGCAGTATTGATTAGATTGCTCTAACCACATGTTTTGGGGAATTTTGTCGACTTTCAAAAAATATTTTCGAGGTCTTTGTTCAAGCGAAAATTTCTGAATTTGGTTCTTTATAATATGTACTTATGGAGGTATGCCTGAATGCTGAAAGAACCAATTTTATACTTTCACAAGAAAGATATATATTTAGCCTTTTCAAATGGCTCTAAATAAAAAATGGCGGATATATGCTATGTTCAGCTGCCTGAAACCATATGGTCCCAAATAATCATCGCCTTAGGAAAATCGGCTGGTTTTCTACCTTGAGTTCTCATTATGAGGCAATTCCAGAGGTCTAACGAGAATCAGAAGTCTGTTAATTTTGATTATGAAGTAGGCATTGTTAGCAAAAGTGAATTTTGTAGCTTTATGTGTGATATACATGTTTCATTCCCTCTTGATTAAAATTTTAAATTGTAATTGTAATTTCATCTCATGAAATTGTAATTGTAATTGTACATGTAATTGTAATTTCATGTAATTTCATTTCATTTCATTGTAATTGTAATTGTAATTTCAAGACTGTAGATACGGTTGTTACATCACATGCATTTCTAGATTTTGAGACAAATTTAGCATAAATAGTGATTACCAAAGATTACAGTCTGTGCTTGATCTATCATTTCTAATGGTAGCGTACAAACAGTGGCATTTTGAATCCATTTGCATCAAATGCATCTCGAGATTTTGAGCCATATGAGAAGTATTAGTTATAATTACCAAATGGTTGCCCTTGGTGCTTGATCTATCATTTCTAATGGAAGCGTACAAACAGTGGAATTCGTTTTTGAAATTAATAAACAACTGGAAAATAAGGGGAGCATAGAAACAGAATGAGCCAGAAATAGTACATCAAAAAAGTAACAGATGAAACAAATGTCATCGAATTATTGATTATGGGAAATAGCGTAAAGAATAAAGTTCGTTATTGCAATAAAAATTGTGACTGGAAAATAAGGGGAGCATGGAAACAGAATGAGCTAGAAATGGTACATCAAAAAGGTAACAGATGAAACAAAGGTCATTGAAATATGAATCACATTAAACTGTGTAGAATAAAGTTCCCTATATCATAAAACATTACGACTGGAAAAAGAGAGGAGTATTGAAAGAGAATGAGCAATAATTGCTATATCAAAACAGTAACAGATCAAACAAAGGTATTACATGCATTGAATCAAATAGAAAAATAGCTTACCTCGAGCTGATAAATTTGTAAACTTTCTGGCATTGCTGTTGGTCCCATCATCTTCAGCAATGAGGACTTCGGCAACTTTTTGCCCGATCAATTGTAGTCACTTCCCAGCAGCAGCATGCAAACTACATCATTTTTCCACTAAATGAAGAAGGAGGAAAACGAAGTTGAATTAGATTTTGCAGGTCGCACCCGTCCCTAAGAGGTCTAATCATATTTGGCTGCTTTCTCGACGAATCAAAAGTCCAACCTTAGATTAAAACGCTTACCAATTTCAGTTTACTAACCCCTGCCCTGCTTAGAGAAATGAAGTTTCATCTACTGTAAAAACCCAAAAAAAAGAACCTTACATTTTGAAATCAGCCTGTTTAGGTTCTTATGCACATGACATTATTCTTGAAAATAGGATACAAAGTTCTTAAATAGGTTCTTATCAAAAAGAATTAATTATAGATCTTCAGGAATTAAGGCCAAATATAGAAATAACACGTTTTCCTAGGTTGGGCAAGAAAGGGTACATTAATAAGAACACATGGATAAAACAAAGGTTATCGAAACACGAATCACTTGATACAGTGTAAATAATAAAGTTCCTTATTGCGATAAACAATAGGACTGGAAAATATGGGGAGTATGGAAACAAAAGTAGCCAGACATGGTACATCAAAAAGGTAACAGATGAAACAAAGGTCATTGAAATATGAACCACATTAAACAGTGTAAAGAATAAAGTTCCCTATATCATAAAATATTACGACTGGAAAATAAGAGGAGTATTGAAAGAGAATGAGCCATAATTGGTATATCAAAACGGTAACAGATTAAACAAAGGTATTACATGCATTGAATCAAATAGAAAAATAGCTTACCTCGAGCTGATAAATTTGTAAACTTTCTGGCATTGCTGTTGGTCCCATCATCTTCAGCAATGAGGACTTCGGCAACTTTTTGCCCGATCAATTGTAGTCACTTCCCAGCAGCAGCATGCAAACTACATCATTTTTCCACTAAATGAAGAAGGAGGAAAACGAAGTTGAATTAGATTTTGCAGGTCGAACCCGTTCCTAAGATGTCTAATCACATTTGGCTGCTTTCTCAACGAATCAAAAGTCCAACCTTAGATTAAAACGCTTACCAATTTCAGTTTACTAATCCCTGCCTTGCTTAGAGAAATGAAGTTAGATTTTGAAATCAGCCTGTTTATTTTCTTATGCATATGACATTATTCTTGAAAATAGGATACAAGGTTCTTAAATAGGTACTTATAAAAAAGAATTAATTACAGATCTTCATGAATTAAGGCCAAATATAGAAATAAAACGTTTTCCTAGGTTGGGCAAGAAAGGGTACATTAATAAGAACACATGGATAAAACAAAGGTTATCGAAACACGAATCACATGAAACAGTGTAAAGAATAAAGTTCCTTATTGGAATAAACAATACGACAGGAAAATATGGGGAGTATGGAAACAGAATGAGCCAGAAATGGTACATCAAAAAAGTAACAGATGAAATAAAGGTCATTGAAATATGAACCACATTAAACAGTGTAAAAAATAAAGTTCCTTATTGCAATAAACATTACAACTGGTAAATAAGAGGAGCATGCAAACAGAATGAGCCAGAAATGGCACATCAAAAAGGTAAAAATTTAAACAAAGGTCATCGAAATCTGAATCAGTGAAACAGTGAAACAGTGTAAATAATGAAGTTTCTTGTTGCAATGAACAGTAAAACTGGAAAATAAGAGGTGTATAGAAACAGAATGATCCCAAAATGATGCATTAAAAAGGTAACAGATAACAATAAGGTTAGCAATACCTATTATACTAAACAGTGTAAAGAATAAAGTTTCTTAAGCCTTGGTCAAACGCATCCAACATTTCATCCAACATTTCCACCCAAAAAATTTAAGGTTTGCCGATGTTTATGAGGGGTGGTCAAACGCATCAAACATTTCATCCAACATTTCCTTGATCGTAAATCGCCTGCGCAGCAACATGTTTACATCAATTAAAAAAGGCGCGAAAAACAAAACGAAACGTTCTGCGCATACCCAAACATGAAATGTTGAACGAAATATTGGATGCGGCGGTCAAATGCATCCAACTTTGCATCCAACATTTGAAAACAAAATTTGTTTTTGATCTCGATCAAACTTCATCCAACATCAGTTCGCAAATGTTGGATGATCCAACATGGGTGGTCAAACGCATCCAACATTTCATCCAACACTGGTTTTCAGCATGTTGGATGAAATGTTGGATGCGTTTGACCGGGGCTATATTGCAATAAATATTACAACTGGAAAATAAGAGGATTAAAGAGACAGAATGAGCCAGGAATGGCACATCAAAAAGGTAAAAATTAAAACAAAGGTCATCGAAATCTGAATCACATGAAACAGTGTAAATAATAAAGTTTCTTGTTGCATTGAACATTAAAACTGGAAAATAAGAGGTGTATAGAAACAGAATGATCCCAAAATGATGTATTAAAAAGGTAACAGATGACTGAAAGGTTAGCAAAATACCTATTATACAAAACAGTGTAAAGAATAAAGTTTCTTGTTGCAATAAATATTACAACTGGAAAATAAGAGGAGTATAGAGACAGAATGAGCCAGAAATGGTACATAACAAAGGTAACAGATAAAACAAAGGTCATTGAAATATGAATCACATGAAACAGTGTAAATAATAAAGTTTCTTGCTGCATTGAACATTAAAATTGGAAAATAAGAGGTGTATAGAAACAGAATGATCCCAAAATGATGCATTAAAAAGGTAACAGATAACAATAAGGTTAGCAATACCTATTATACTAAACAGTGTAGAGAATAAAGTTTCTTGTTGCAAAAAATATTACAACTGGAAAATAAGAGGAGTATAGAGACAGAATGAGCCAGAAATGGTACATAACAAAGGTAACAGATAAAACAAAGGTCATCGAAATCTGAATCACATGAAACAGTGTAAATAATAAAGTTTCTTGTTGCATTGAACATTAAAATTGGAAAATAAGAGGTGTATAGAAACAGAATGATCCCAAAATGATGTATTAAAAAGGTAACAGATGACTGAAAGGTTAGCAAAATACCTATTATACAAAACAGTGTAGAGAATAAAGTTTCTTGTTGCAAAAAATATTACAACTGGAAAATAAGAGGAGTAAAGAGACAGAATGAGCCAGAAATGGTACATCACAAAGGTAACCGATGAAACAAAGATAATTCTTTCTTCTGGACTGTGCCAGAAATAATTCTGTGAGACCCCACAAGCGGCGAAAATTTTCGTTATTTCAAGTTTTTTTTCACCCTCAGGGTTGGTTCTCACTTGATGCGGTTTTGTTTGTGCGTTGCGCCGCGTGCGGTGAGGTTGGGTTGGTCTGGCTTTGTCTCGCTGCGGCGCTTCGTCGTTGTTTGGCGTGAGTCAGGGGCGGCGCTTGGGCGTCGTTCTTGGCTCATTCCGGATGGTGGTGGGGCGCTGCGGTGTGGTGGGGTCGGATTGGCTTTGCTTTGTCGCGCTTGCCGCGTCGTGCGGATCGAATCGTGTCAGGTGTGAATTCTGCTTTATAGTTTACACTCGTTAATCGCGTCGCTGCAGGGAGATCTCTTGCGCGCGGAGAAAGGGACACAGTCCAGTTGTGTTTACAGTTGCTTTTATTCAACTAAAAATATATTTTTGAAAACATATCTCTTAGGAATTGCATCTCAAGATTGCATGGTCCCAATGGAAAATTTTATGAGAGCCTTGAAGATGCTCCTTTTAATTTAATTCCCATGAAAGGACATACAATTTTTATTACTTTCTAGTCAGAGTCGATCGAATTCCAATGAGAATTTCAAAAGCCAATTGGAAAAAGATAATTTTGCATGCATTCAGCAACAAAACTTGCCCTATGCATTATCAGTGTTATACATTCTTTTTCAGCAACATGTTTGTTTATTTGTTTTTCTTAGATCTTTGTTGTATTTATTATGACTTTTTTATGTATTTATTTTTGTCTCGTGCATTGAAAGACTTCGGTACCCCTAAGCGCTGTGCAAGGAAGCCTATTGTGAAGATGTGCAGAAATACGAGTGACCAAGGAGATCACAGCTCTGTTAAATGCCCATAGGTATTGACCAGTGGCGTGCAGGAATAGCTCTTTGCAAGTTCCGACTAATTTCTAAGGTTTGCTTTCATCGCTCATTCACAGGGCTCTTGTTCTCTTTGTGGTATTGCATTGCCTACTTGTACCTCTTCATTTGGTCATCCGTTGTAACACTCCCCTTGGCTGTCATGGTCACTGCACTGTTCTCCTACTTCTCTCCGTACACATGTTGGTTTAATACATCTTCTTTTAAAGTGAATGAATTGCAGGATATTGTTCTTAATTTTACAAAAATATCTCTATACTTTCAGGCCACCATTTGCTTTGCCCTGTCTTTCTTAGCCAACTTTCTGATCCACAATATGCGTGCTCTTATCAAATATCCTCTGTACCGGAAACGATGTATTTACTTACTGCAAAGTGTGGTACACTTGATACTAACAATAGAATACATAAGCTTTCTTCTTTATGGGAAAACATTTTCGCTAAAAGTTCTGCTAATGTTGTCAGGTGACATTGAGTCACATCCAGGCCCTCAAATTGACAATTGTTTGAAATGTTTCCACTGGTACAACGTGGGAGGAGGCAGGAGGATTGGGCACTAGTTAAAACTGTCCGGAACGAAACTTCAAAATTAATTACTAGCACCAAAGAGGATTACTATTTGAGTCTAGGCAGAAAGTTGGCTGATCCAGGTCAGGGTGTCAAAGCGTACTGGTCGGCTCTGAACAGATTAATAAACAAAAAGAAAGTAGTCAATATTCCGCCTTTATTGGAGAACGGAATTTTTGTGGCTAATGTACAGGCTAAAGCTAATGTTTTCAACGATTTTTTTGTTGAACAATGCTGCACTTTAGCAACTGGGAGTACCCTTCCAGTCTTTCTACCCCGCTGTAACAAAATGCTGCAAAACATTGTTATCGATAGGGATAAGGTTCTTAAGTTGATACGTAACCTAAATACTAATAAAGCTCATGGATGTGATGATATCTCAGTATCAATGATAAAAATTTGTGATTGCTCCATTGTCGAGCCCTTGTGCCTAATCTTTGACAAATGCCTTGATACGGGAAAGTATCCTTCAATATGGAAAAAAGCAAATGTAGTTCCTGTACACAAAAAGGGTAGTCGACAATGCAAAAAGAACTATCGACCAATTTCTTTGCTTCCAATATTTGGAAAAATGTTTGAAAAATTGATCTATGATTATATTTACGAGCACCTATGCGACAACGGACTGTTAACACCACATCAATCGGGTTTCCGTCCAGGTGATTCGACAGTCAACCAGTTGTTGGCAATAAGTCATAAAATCTATTGCGCCTTTGACGATATTCCAAGTAAAGAAACAAGGGCTGTTTTTCTTGACCTATCTAAGGCCTTTGACAGAGTTTGGCACGAGGGCTTACTGTATAAACTGGAATGCAGTGGGATATCTGGAAGCCTCCTTGCACTAATTCGCGATTTTCTTGCAAACCGTGAACAACGTGTTCTATTAAATGGGAAAAACTCAGAATGGGCAACAATTTCTGCTGGAGTACCTCAAGGCTCGGTTTTAGGACCCTTGTTTTTTCTTGTCTACATAAATGACCTTGTTGATGACTTAAAGAGTGATGTTAAGATCTTTGCTGACGACACATCTCTATTTTCTGTTGTGAATGATGTAGCCAGAACTGCCGAAGAACTAAACAGTGATTTAGAGACAGTTAATATGTGGGCATGGCAATGGAAAATGCAGTTTAATGCTGACAAAACTGTCGAACTCATCTTCTCCACAAAAAGAGTTAAACCCTTTCATCCCCCTCTAATGTTAGGAAATGATTTGGTAACAGAAAAGGCCGAGCATAAGCACCTTGGCATGATTCTGGATCCCAAGCTGGATTTCCAGAGTCATATCAAGGAAGCTATCTTAAAGGCAAGACGAGGAATTGGATTAATACGACATATTTCTAATTATGTTTCTAGGGACGTTCTTAATCAAATGTACAAGTTTTATGTTAGACCTCATTTAGATTATGGTGACATTGTCTACCACAGGCATGACCCTGAGATGCTCCAAAGCTTCACGCGTAAGATAGAACAAACTCAATATTTGGCTGCCTTGGCGGTGACCGGTGCATGGAGAGGTACAAATAGGCAAAGGCTGTATGAAGAACTGGGGTGGGAAAGTCTCTATCAGAGGAGATGGTATAGACGCTTGTGCCATTTTTTTAAATTAAAGAACTCACACCATCCTGAGTATTTGTATGCAGAAATTCCTCCTGAGCGTCAAGTCATGTACAACCTCAGAAGTGCACGTCTGTATGAACAAAACATAGGTAGGACTGTTCGGTTCTCAAACACCTACTTCCAGAATACCTTTTCTGAATGGAACTCGCTCACTCTTGATATTAGAAATTCTACATCAATTGCTGAGTTCAAGCGTAAATTGCTGGGAATCATAAGGCCTGCTCAAAAGCCTACTTATAATATACATGATATAGCAGGTATTAGATTTCTGACCAAGCTTCGTTTGAATTTTAGTGCCTTAAATGAACACAAATTTAGGCATAATTTTGAATGTCTGGACCCTATCTGTGCTTGTGGCACAGGCAAAGAAGTTAACGAGCATTTTCTCCTGCATTGCCCTCTCTTTGAATTACAGCGTAGAGATCTCCTTGGTCAGCTCGGGGACCTTCCTGGCATTGACATTGAGCGTTTGGATAGTAAGACTATTTGCGAATTACTACTATTTGGTAGCCCAAACGTAAATGTGATTGTGAACAGAATAATTCTGGAAGCGACCATTTCCTTCATCAAATCAACACAGCGATTAGGCTAGAAATAAAACCATCAAATCACAGCGCACCCCAACAGGTGAGTCAGAGATATATTTCTTTGACGCACCTGGAACACCTTAATTTTTGTAACGTTTGTGTTTTTTTTTTGTTAGACTAGATACTGTCGTAGTATTGAACTGTTGTAAGTGTCGTTCGTAGTGAGAACTCGATGACTTTGTGTCCTTTCTCGCTACGAACGACATAACTTTTTTTTCTTTTCTCAATTCTAGTTTAACTGTTGTCGTTGCTTTGTATATTTTAACATTTTATGATGATATATAAAAAAAAAAAAAAAAAAAAACAAAGACCATCGAAATATGAATCAAACGAAGCAGTGTAAAGAACAAAGTTCCTTATTGCGATAAACATTACGACTGGAAAATAAGAGGAGTAGAGAAACAGAATGAGCCAGAAATGGTACATCAAAAAGGTAACAGATAAAACAAAGGTCATTGAAACATGAATCACATAAAACAGTGTAAAGAACAAAGTTCCTTATTGCAATAAACATTACGACTGGAAAATAATAGGAGTATTAAAACAGAATCACAGTGGGTTAGAGGCAGACATTCGAAAATTTGAAATTATCTAAATCTCTGGTTGTTATGCAGTTTTAGAAAGCTGAATAATTGGGCTTCCGTGTGCTTTTTAAGGTTACTGTAACTGTTCAGACGACAAATTTTCGATTTTTCGTTTTTGTCATAATCTGATGGTATAAGTATTCGAGGACTGTTTAAACCAACTCACTTCCAGAAATAGTCACAATTACTTGGAAATTTGAGCATTTTAAAAGGAGCAATCCTGTTTCTCAAAAATTGCGGGAATATACATAAGCGGATTAAAGTAAACTCACTTGACCTTGCAGCTATGTTCATGACATCCCGTGCTGCTGTGTTATTGACATAATGCTTTACCAATACCGCGCTTAAGCCTAATTGCTTGACCTTTCATGCATAATCGTATTTCCCGCAATTTTTGCTTCATTTTGATAAAAGCCTGATTTCTCGAAACAGGATTCCCGAGTACTGGTGGGTAATAAAAAATCTTTGTGTACCCAACAGGCCAATCGAATCACTTGAAACTTGGCACACAGAGTCACAATGCATATAACTACGAAACCGTGTCAGCGATTTGTGATAGATCCATTGGTCCGATTTTTACAAGGGTCTGAAAGTTAAAAAAGACATTTAAGACATTTACATTTATTTAAAATGATATCATTTCAAGGCAACACCTTTTATCAAAAATTCGTGACACGGTTTTGCAGTTCAGGGCCTTAAGTCCTTGGTAAATAGAAAGTCGTGGTCCAACGATTATCATTGGGGTACACAAAGATTTTTTCCCAAGGGTGGTCGATTTTGCCTAAAATCTCGAACAAATCATTCGCGATTTTATTGAATCAACTGAATATATTTTCATGATATTCTACGTTTAATTCTGCGTCGAATGATGCATAAGTTTGTTTGGTATATTTTGACGAACGGCCGTAGTTAACGGAGTTTCTTAATCGCCGCCTGAACGGTTACAGTAACCTTAAAGTTTTCATTTATCTGGTATTATCACAGAGTTATTGATTTTTGAATCTGAGTAAATTGGACAAAATCCTTGAAAATTTTACACCCAGCATTCTAGTGGCAAAGAATGTGGATAAATGCTCCTCGGCTTGGAAAATGGCTTACAGATTGTTTTATCGGCATTACCAGAATGCAGATAGTCACTATTTATTGAAAAGCAAGATGAAAATGTATTGTCAAGTCTACTTTTACCCTGCCATAATTTTCTTAAGACATTTTGTCAGATTTGTCGTCTGATTCAGAGGGCAAAATTTGACTTAAATTGAAAATGTCTCCAAAAGTACGAGGTGAAACATCAACACCAATACATTTTCTGAAAGAGAAGCTCATGATAAGTTTATTTTCGAAGCTATCATTTTGATTCTCCTCGGAAAATTCAAATAAACAGGGGGAAAGGCCATATTGGTGCGAATGCTGTTTCGCACACCCTCTTCAGACCGTGTATATAATGTTTGTACTTATAACTTTGTCGTATTATATGCATTATATATCAATCGATAGCCCAGAACAAGGGGATTAATTTGATATATAATTGATAATTACTCATCTTCAATTCCATCTTTTATTAGCCAAATTCATCCATGACTAACCTCCAGGGGCGGCTGGGAGCCAAAAAGTTTAGGTATTAGTTCCCAAATTCCCCTCAAAAGCAAACCGTTAACAATTTATTCGCGAAGCGAATGAATTGTTAACCAAACCAGCTGGGGGTATGGGGGGCGCTGTAAGCCCCCCATTGGGGTCCAGGGGCGAAGCCCCTGGAAGATTTTGCTTTCTACAAGAAATTCAACCCCAGATTTTCTCTAAATTGCCGCAAGATCGCGCAAGATCTAGTTGTTCTTCAAAGTAGAAAAACTGCAACATCTATGTGGTGCAAAAGCATTTTGCCATATAGAGAGGCTTTGTTGTTGTGGATTTCAACTTCCCTTCGTCGTGCTTCATCAAGTGCACACCCTTCATTGACATGTTTCCGGGAATGTTGATGTTTGTTTGCAATTTTCCAGCAGTTGGACCCACACAAGTAGCCACTTTCTTTGAAGAACGCATTGCTGGCCTGTTGAAAACGATAAAACATCCAGCTTTAGTAAAAATAACAAGGGCAATGTAAAAATAGAATTAACACGTAAGATAACAATTCATCGTTAAGTTTCTAAGGTTTAACTTGTTAAGTTTGTTTCCATGAAAGCTGTGTCAGTGTCACCTTCTGTCTCTACTAAACTGGTGGATAACGGCTACGGCCAACTCTTGCTCATACATTTAAGAGCTAGACGCCACTTCCTGCATTCTTTGTTAAAGGCTCCTGGCCTCAAACTTAGAGCCGCAGGGTATTAGCTTTCAGATTCTAGTACCATCAACGGAGATAGCAAGAAACAGTGCACTAAAAAGCTTTTCTCGCTGTTTCTGTTACTTTTGAGTACAGGGACGTAGGAAGCATCTCAAACTTGGAGGGGCACGACACTTCGAGGGCACTTTTTCCATTAAGCTAAAGGGGCATTTCCTGAAAACAAAAAGGGCACTTCTTTGTTTATTTCAAAATCTTGGGGGGGCACGTGCCCCCAGTGCCCCCCGGTTCCTACGTCTCTGTTTGAGTAACTGTGCTTGTTTAGACTAAATAACCTATCATTACAACTTACTCTTGGCCAAACCAAAATATCGTGAAATAAAAGAAAATCACTCCAAAACTTACCGATGATATATCACCCATTACGAGGCAGGGCCAGCAAAAATAAGTATTTTTCTCTCCACCTCCGCAAGCCCAGGCATATGTTTCATACACTGAGTCAGATGATTTGTTCTTCAAAATGACTCTTAGACAAGGTTTCCCATCTTTTTTGAAGCGCAATCGCTGTTCGTGCGTTAAACTTCTCTGCGACGACAACAACGAAAATATACAACCCCAACACCCCAAAGATACACCCCGACCAACGGTACCCTGCTTCTACAACACGCGATTCATCTTTACAGCAGAACGATAACGATAGTGGATGCAGTGGCCGCCAAGGGATTAGAAATGAAAAACTAATACCTTCTCGCTGTTGACCTATTCTTGTAGCACAGTGACATAAAAGGATTTTACGTCATTGAGACTGCTCCAGACCAAAGAATTTTGTGGGAGGGTATTAGAATTCAGATTCTAATACCAAATCATCGGAAGGACAGCGGCTCCATTGAAAACGGCAGAGTCACTTTCTCTCTATTGAAAATATGTCAATAAGGATTAGTACGCATTATGTTGAAATAAAAGGAAACCAAAAATAGCCATTCAAGTACGAGATTTCCATGCCTTCAACGATATGGGCACAGTTCTACGTCAACACTCTTTTTATCAAAAGTGACGTAATAGAAACGAATTCACTAAAGGTTCGTCGGCATGAAAAATTTTCTATTTTTGAAAAATGAGGTCACTATTTCTTGAAAAAAAGAGGTATTAGACTAATACCCTGAGTACCAGCCCCAGCCGCCACTGCTAACCTCCAAATCTTCACTAATCTTCACTCCGTCCGCCATTTATCTATCCGATAGAGTTCTTCGGTCACGTGACCAGTAGCCTCGACTTCAAACTCAAAGACGGGGGTCCTCATGGGTCGTTTACTCCTCGGAAAACTAAGAGCCGGGAGTTAGACCCTCGAGCTGCCGTTGAGAGAGCTAAAGATTTATACTTCTACTTTAAGACCCAGGAGTTAGACCCTCGAGCTGCCGGTGAGAGAACTAAAAATTTACGTCTCGATTTTAGACCCGTGAGTTAGACTCTCGAGCTGTCGGTCAGAGAGCTGCCGGTGAGAGAGCTAAATATTTATACTTCTACTTTAGACCCGGGAGTTAGACCATCGAGCTGCCGGTCAGAGAGCTGCCGGTAAGAGAGCTAAAAATTTATATTTCGAGTTTAGACCCGGGAATTAGACCCTCGAGCTACCGGTGAGAGAGCTAAAAATTTTACGTCTCGATTTTAGACCTGGGAGTTAGACCCTCAAGCTGCCGGTGAGAGAGCTAAAAATTTACGTCTCGATTTTAGACCCGGGAGTTTGACCCTGGAGCTGTCAGTCAGAGAGCTGCCGGTGAGAGAGCTAAAAATTTATACTTCTACTTTAGACCCGGGAGTTAGACCCTCGAGCTGCCGGTCAGAGAGCTAAAAAATTTACGTCTCGATTTTAGACCCAGGAGTTAGACCCTCGAGCTGCCGGTCAGAAAGCTGCCGGTGAGAGGGCTAAAAATTATACTTCGAGTTTAGACCCGAGAGTTAGACCATCGAGCTGCCGGTGAGAGAGCTGCCGATGAGAGAGCTAAAAATTTACGTCTCGATTTTAGACCCGGGAGTTAGACCCTCGAGCTGCCAGTCAGAGAGCTGGCAGTGAGAGAGCTAAAAATTTACGTCTCGATTTTAGACCCGGGAGCTAGACCCTCGAGCTGTCGGTCAGAGAGCTGCCGGTGAGAAGGCTAAAAATTATACTTCGAGGGTAGACCCGAGAGTTAGAGCCTCGAGCTGCCAGTCAGAGAGCTGCGCGTGAAAGCGCTAAAAATTTACGTCTCGATTTTAGACCCGGGAGCTAGACCCTCGAGCTGTCGGTTAGAGAGCTAAAAATTTGCGTCTCGATTTTAGACCCAGGAGTTAGACCCTCGAGCAGCAGGTCAGAAAGCTGCCGGTGAGAGAGCTAAAATTTATACTTCGAGTTTAGACCCGAGAGTTACAGCCTCGAGCTGCCGGTCAGAGAGCTGCCGGTGAGAGAGCTAAAAATTTACGTCTCGATTTTAGACCTAGGAGTTAGACTCTCGAGCTGCCGGTCAGAAAGCTGCCGGTGAGAGAGCTAAAATTTATACTTCGAGTTTAGACCCGAGAGCTAGACCCTCGATCTGCCGGTCAGAAAGCTAAAAAATTTACGTCTCGATTTTAGACCCGGGAATTAGACCCTCGAGCTGCCAGTCAGAGAGAGCTGCCGGTGCGAGAGCTAACAATTTACGTCTCGATTTTAGACCCGGGAGCTAGACCCTCGAGCTGTCGGTCAGAGAGCTGCCGGTGAGAAGGCTAAAAATTATACTTCGAGGGTAGACCCGAGAGTTAGAGCCTCGAGCTGCCAGTCAGAGAGCTGCGCGTGAGAGAGCTAAAAATTTACGTCTCGATTTTAGACCCGGGAGCTAGACCCTCGAGCTGTCGGTTAGAGAGCTAAAAATTTGCGTCTCGATTTTAGACCCAGGAGTTAGACCCTCGAGCTGCCGGTCAGAAAGCTGCCGGTGAGAGAGCTAAAATTTATACTTCGAGTTTAGACCCGAGAGTTAGAGCCTCGAGCTACCAGTCAGAGAGCTGCGGGTGAGAGAGCTAAAAATTTACGTCTCGATTTTAGACCCAGGAGTTAGACCCTCGATCTGTCGGTCAGAGAGCTAAAAAAAATGTACATCTCGATTATAGACCCAGGAGTTAGACCCTCGAGCTGTCGGTCAGAGAGCTGCCGGTCAGAGAGCTAAAAATTTATACTTCTACTTTAGACCCGGGAGTTAGACCCTCGAGCTGCCAGTCAGAGAGCTGCCGGTGAGAGAGCTAAAAATTTACGTCTCGATTTTAGACCCGGGAGTTAGACCCTCGAGCTGTCGGTCAGAGAGCTGCGGGTGAGAGAGCTAAATATTTATACTTCTACTTTAGACCCGGGAGTTAGACCATCGAGCTGCCGGTCAGAGAGCTGCCGGTAAGAGAGCTAAAAATTTTACGTCTCGATTTTAGACCTGGGAGTTAGACCCTCGATCTGCCGGTCAGAAAGCTAAAAAATTTACGTCTCGATTTTAGACCCGGGAATTAGACCCTCGAGCTACCGGTGAGAGAGCTAAAAATTTTACGTCTCGATTTTAGACCTGGGAGTTAGACCCTCGAGCTGCCGGTGAGAGAGCTAAAAATTTACGTCTCGATTTTAGACCCGGGAGTTAGACCATCGAGCAGCCGGTCATAGAGCTAAAAATTTATAATTCGAGTTTAGACCCGGGAGTTAGACTCCGAGCTGCCAGTCAGAGAGCTGCCAGTGAGAGAGCTAAAAATTTACGTCTCGATTTTAGACACTGGAGCTAGACCCTCGATCTGCCGGTCAGAAAGCTAAAAAATTTACGTCTCGATTTTACACCCGAGAGTTAGACCATCGAGCTGCCGGTCAGAGAGCTAAAAAATTTACGTCTCGATTTTAGACCCTCGAGCTGCCAGTCAGAGAGAGCTGCGGGTGAGAGAGCTAACAATTTACGTCTCGATTTTAGACCCGGGAGCTAGACCCTCGAGCTGTCGTTCAGAGAACTGCCGGTGAGAGAGCTAAAAATTATACTTCGAGTTTAGACCCGAGAGCTAGACCCTCGAGCTGCCGGTCAGAGAGCTGCCGGTGAGAGAGCTAAAAACTTATACTTCTACTTTAAACCCGGGAGTTAGACCTTCGAGCTGCAGGTCAGAGAACTGCGGGTGAGAGAGCAACAAAAAAATTTACTTCTCGATTTTAGACCCAGGAGTTAGACCCTCGAGCTGCCGGTCAGAGAGATGCCGGTGAGGGAGCTAAAAATTATACTTCGAGAGTTTAGACGCGAGAGTTAGACCATCGAGCTGCCAGTCAGAGAGCTGCCGGTAAGTGAGCTAAAAATTTATGTCTCGATTTTAGACCCGGGAGTTAGACTCTCGAGCTGTCGGTCAGTGAGCTGCCGGTGAGAGAGCTAAAAATTTGCGTCTCGATTTTAGACCCGGGGGGTAGACCCTCGAGCTGCCGGTCAGAAAGCTAAAAAATTTACGTCTCGATTTTACACCCGAGAGTTAGACCCTCGAAGCTGCCGGTCAGAGAGCTGCCGGTGAGAGAGCTAAAAATTATACTTCGAGTTTAGACCCTAGAGTTAGACCCGAGAGCTGCCGGTCAGAGAGCTGCCGGTGAGAGCTAAAAATTTACTATTGGATTTTAGACCCGGGAGTTATACCCTCGAGCTGCCTCTCAGAGAGCTGCCGGTGAGAGAGCTAAAAATTTACGTCTCGATTTTAGACCCGGGAGCTAGACCCTCGAGCTGCCGGTGAGAGAGCTAAAAATTTATACTTCTACTTTAGACCTGGGAGTTAGACCTTGGAGCTGCCGGTCAGAGAGCTGCGGGTGGCAGAGCAACAAAAAAATCTACGTCTCGATTTTAGACCCGGGAGTTAGACCATCTAGCTGCCGCTCAGAGAGCTAAAAAATTTACGTCTCGATTTTAGACCCAAGAGTTAGACTCTCGAGCTGCCGGTCAGAGAGCTAAAAAATTTACGTCTCGATTTTAGAACCAGGAGTTAGACCCTCGAGCTAACAGTCAGAGAGCTGCCGGTGAGAGAGCTAAAAAATTTACGTCTCGACTTTAGACCCGGGAGCTAGACCCTCGAGCTGTCGGTGAGAGAGCTAAAAAATTTACGTCTCGATTTTACACCCGGAAGTTAGACTCTCGAGCTGCCAGTCAGAGAGCTGCCAGTGAGAGAGCTAAAAAATTTACGTCTCGATTTTAGACCCAGGAGTTAGACTCTCGAGCTGCCGGTCAGAGAGCTAAAAAATTTACGTCTCGATTTTAGACCCAGGAGTTAGACCCTCGCGCTAACGGTCAGAGAGCTGCCGGTGAGAGAGCTAAAAAATTTACGTCTCGATTTTAGACCCGGGAGCTAGACCCTCGAGCTGTCGGTCAGAGAGCTAAAAAATTTACGTCTCGAGTTTAGACCCGGAAGTTAGACTCTCGAGCTGCCAGTCAGAGAGCTGCCAGCGAGAGAGCTAAAAATTTACGTCTCGATTGTAGACCCTGGAGCTAGACCCTCGAGCTGTCGGTCAGAGAACTGCCGGTGAGAGAGCTAAAAAATTTACGTCTCGATTTTAGACCCGGGAGTTACAACCTCAAGCTGCCGGTCAGAGAGCTGCCAGTGAGAGAGCTAAAAATTTACGTCTCGATTTTAGACCGGGGAGTTAGACCCTCGAGCTGCCGGTCAGAAAGCTAAAAGATTTACGTCTCGATTTTAGACCCAGGAGTTAGACCCTCGAGCTGCCGGTCAGAAAGCTGCCGGTGAGAGAGCTAAAATTTATACTTCTACTTTAGATCCGGGAGTTAGACCTTCGAGCAGCCGGTCAGAGAACTGCCGGTGAGAGAGCTAAAAATGTACGTCTCGATTTTAGACCCGGGAGTTAGACCCTCGATCTGCCGGTCAGAAAGCTAAAAAATTTACGTCTCGATTTTAGACCCTCGAGATGCCAGTCAGAGAGAGCTGCGGGTGAGAGAGCTAACAATTTACGTCTCGATTTTAGACCCGGGAGCTAGACCCTCGAGCTGCCGGTCAGAAAGCCAAAAGATTTACGACTCGATTTTAGACCCAGGAGTTAGACCCTCGAAGCTGCCGGTCAGAGAGCTGCCGGTGAGAGAGCTAAAAATTATACTTCGAGTTTAGACCCTAGAGTTAGACCCGAGAGCTGCCGGTCAGAGAGCTGCCGGTGAGAGCTAAAAATTTACTTCTCGATTTTAGACCCGGGAGTTATACCCTCGAGCTGCCTCTCAGAGAGCTGCCGGTGAGAGAGCTAAAAATTTACGTCTCGATTTTAGACCCGGGAGCTAGACCCTCGAGCTGCCGGTGAGAGAGCTAAAAATTTATACTTCTACTTTAGACCTGGGAGTTAGACCTTGGAGCTGCCGGTCAGAGAGCTGCGGGTGGCAGAGCAACAAAAAAATCTACGTCTCGATTTTAGACCCGGGAGTTAGACCATCTAGCTGCCGCTCAGAGAGCTAAAAAATTTACGTCTCGATTTTAGACCCAAGAGTTAGACTCTCGAGCTGCCGGTCAGAGAGCTAAAAAATTTACGTCTCGATTTTAGACCCAGGAGTTAGACCCTCGAGCTAACAGTCAGAGAGCTGCCAGTGAGAGAGCTAAAAAATTTACGTCTCGATTTTAGACCCAGGAGTTTGATTCTCGAGCTGCCGGTCAGAGAGCTAAAAAAATTACGTCTCGATTTTAGACCCAGGAGTTAGACCCTCGCGCTAACGGTCAGAGAGCTGCCGGTGAGAGAGCTAAAAAAATTACGTCTCGATTTTAGACCCGGGAGCTAGAAACTCGAGCTGTCGGTCAGAGAGCTAAAAAATTTACGTCTCGAGTTTAGACCCGGAAGTTAGACTCTCGAGCTGCCAGTCAGAGAGCTGCCAGCGAGAGAGCTAAAAATTTACGTCTCGATTGTAGACCCTGGAGCTAGACCCACGAGCTGTCGGTCAGAGAACTGCCGGTGAGAGAGCTAAAAAATTTACGTCTCGATTTTAGACCCGGGAGTTACAACCTCAAGCTGCCGGTCAGAGAGCTGCCAGTGAGAGAGCTAAAAATTTACGTCTCGATTTTAGACCGGGGAGCTAGACCCTCGAGCTGCCGGTCAGAAAGCTAAAAGATTTACGTCTCGATTTTAGACCCAGGAGTTAGACCCTCGAGCTGCCGGTCAGAAAGCTGCCGGTGAGAGAGCTAAAATTTATACTTCTACTTTAGATCCGGGAGTTAGACCTTCGAGCAGCCGGTCAGAGAACTGCCGGTGAGAGAGCTAAAAATGTACGTCTCGATTATAGACCCGGGAGTTAGACCCTCGATCTGCCGGTCAGAAAGCTAAAAAATTTACGTCTCGATTTTAGACCCTCGAGATGCCAGTCAGAGAGAGCTGCGGGTGAGAGAGCTAACAATTTACGTCTCGATTTTAGACCCGGGAGCTAGACCCTCGAGCTGCCGGTCAGAAAGCCAAAAGATTTACGACTCGATTTTAGACCCAGGAGTTAGACCCTCGAAGCTGCCGGTCAGAGAGCTGCCGGTGAGAGAGCTAAAAATTATACTTCGAGTTTAGACCCTAGAGTTAGACCCGAGAGCTGCCGGTCAGAGAGCTGCCGGTGAGAGCTAAAAATTTACTTCTCGATTTTAGACCCGGGAGTTATACCCTCGAGCTGCCTCTCAGAGAGCTGCCGGTGAGAGAGCTAAAAATTTACGTCTCGATTTTAGACCCGGGAGCTAGACCCTCGAGCTGCCGGTGAGAGAGCTAAAAATTTATACTTCTACTTTAGACCTGGGAGTTAGACCTTGGAGCTGCCGGTCAGAGAGCTGCGGGTGGCAGAGCAACAAAAAAATCTACGTCTCGATTTTAGACCCGGGAGTTAGACCATCTAGCTGCCGCTCAGAGAGCTAAAAAATTTACGTCTCGATTTTAGACCCAAGAGTTAGACTCTCGAGCTGCCGGTCAGAGAGCTAAAAAATTTACGTCTCGATTTTAGACCCAGGAGTTAGACCCTCGAGCTAACAGTCAGAGAGCTGCCAGTGAGAGAGCTAAAAAATTTACGTCTCGATTTTAGACCCAGGAGTTTGATTCTCGAGCTGCCGGTCAGAGAGCTAAAAAAATTACGTCTCGATTTTAGACCCAGGAGTTAGACCCTCGCGCTAACGGTCAGAGAGCTGCCGGTGAGAGAGCTAAAAAAATTACGTCTCGATTTTAGACCCGGGAGCTAGAAACTCGAGCTGTCGGTCAGAGAGCTAAAAAATTTACGTCTCGAGTTTAGACCCGGAAGTTAGACTCTCGAGCTGCCAGTCAGAGAGCTGCCAGCGAGAGAGCTAAAAATTTACGTCTCGATTGTAGACCCTGGAGCTAGACCCTCGAGCTGTCGGTCAGAGAACTGCCGGTGAGAGAGCTAAAAAATTTACGTCTCGATTTTAGACCCGGGAGTTACAACCTCAAGCTGCCGGTCAGAGAGCTGCCAGTGAGAGAGCTAAAAATTTACGTCTCGATTTTAGACCGGGGAGCTAGACCCTCGAGCTGCCGGTCAGAAAGCTAAAAGATTTACGTCTCGATTTTAGACCCAGGAGTTAGACCCTCGAGCTGCCGGTCAGAAAGCTGCCGGTGAGAGAGCTAAAATTTATACTTCTACTTTAGATCCGGGAGTTAGACCTTCGAGCAGCCGGTCAGAGAACTGCCGGTGAGAGAGCTAAAAATGTACGTCTCGATTTTAGACCCGGGAGTTAGACCCTCGATCTGCCGGTCAGAAAGCTAAAAAATTTACGTCTCGATTTTAGACCCTCGAGATGCCAGTCAGAGAGAGCTGCGGGTGAGAGAGCTAACAATTTACGTCTCGATTTTAGACCCGGGAGCTAGACCCTCGAGCTGCCGGTCAGAAAGCCAAAAGATTTACGACTCGATTTTAGACCCAGGAGTTAGACCCTCGAAGCTGCCGGTCAGAGAGCTGCCGGTGAGAGAGCTAAAAATTATACTTCGAGTTTAGACCCTAGAGTTAGACCCGAGAGCTGCCGGTCAGAGAGCTGCCGGTGAGAGCTAAAAATTTACTTCTCGATTTTAGACCCGGGAGTTATACCCTCGAGCTGCCTCTCAGAGAGCTGCCGGTGAGAGAGCTAAAAATTTACGTCTCGATTTTAGACCCGGGAGCTAGACCCTCGAGCTGCCGGTGAGAGAGCTAAAAATTTATACTTCTACTTTAGACCTGGGAGTTAGACCTTGGAGCTGCCGGTCAGAGAGCTGCGGGTGGCAGAGCAACAAAAAAATCTACGTCTCGATTTTAGACCCGGGAGTTAGACCATCTAGCTGCCGCTCAGAGAGCTAAAAAATTTACGTCTCGATTTTAGACCCAAGAGTTAGACTCTCGAGCTGCCGGTCAGAGAGCTAAAAAATTTACGTCTCGATTTTAGACCCAGGAGTTAGACCCTCGAGCTAACAGTCAGAGAGCTGCCAGTGAGAGAGCTAAAAAATTTACGTCTCGATTTTAGACCCAGGAGTTTGATTCTCGAGCTGCCGGTCAGAGAGCTAAAAAAATTACGTCTCGATTTTAGACCCAGGAGTTAGACCCTCGCGCTAACGGTCAGAGAGCTGCCGGTGAGAGAGCTAAAAAAATTACGTCTCGATTTTAGACCCGGGAGCTAGAAACTCGAGCTGTCGGTCAGAGAGCTAAAAAATTTACGTCTCGAGTTTAGACCCGGAAGTTAGACTCTCGAGCTGCCAGTCAGAGAGCTGCCAGCGAGAGAGCTAAAAATTTACGTCTCGATTGTAGACCCTGGAGCTAGACCCACGAGCTGTCGGTCAGAGAACTGCCGGTGAGAGAGCTAAAAAATTTACGTCTCGATTTTAGACCCGGGAGTTACAACCTCAAGCTGCCGGTCAGAGAGCTGCCAGTGAGAGAGCTAAAAATTTACGTCTCGATTTTAGACCGGGGAGCTAGACCCTCGAGCTGCCGGTCAGAAAGCTAAAAGATTTACGTCTCGATTTTAGACCCAGGAGTTAGACCCTCGAGCTGCCGGTCAGAAAGCTGCCGGTGAGAGAGCTAAAATTTATACTTCTACTTTAGATCCGGGAGTTAGACCTTCGAGCAGCCGGTCAGAGAACTGCCGGTGAGAGAGCTAAAAATGTACGTCTCGATTTTAGACCCGGGAGTTAGACCCTCGATCTGCCGGTCAGAAAGCTAAAAAATTTACGTCTCGATTTTAGACCCTCGAGATGCCAGTCAGAGAGAGCTGCGGGTGAGAGAGCTAACAATTTACGTCTCGATTTTAGACCCGGGAGCTAGACCCTCGAGCTGCCGGTCAGAAAGCCAAAAGATTTACGACTCGATTTTAGACCCAGGAGTTAGACCCTCGAAGCTGCCGGTCAGAGAGCTGCCGGTGAGAGAGCTAAAAATTATACTTCGAGTTTAGAAACTAGAGTTAGACCCGAGAGCTGCCGGTCAGAGAGCTGC
Source organism: Aurelia coerulea (assembly GCA_039566865.1). Lineage (NCBI taxonomy): Eukaryota > Metazoa > Cnidaria > Scyphozoa > Semaeostomeae > Ulmaridae > Aurelia > Aurelia coerulea. Next base: position 121,059 of record CM076947.1, on the reverse strand, counting down.
CGGTGAGAGCTAAAAATTTACTTCTCGATTTTAGACCCGGGAGTTATACCCTCGAGCTGCCTCTCAGAGAGCTGCCGGTGAGAGAGCTAAAAATTTACGTCTCGATTTTAGACCCGGGAGCTAGACCCTCGAGCTGCCGGTGAGAGAGCTAAAAATTTATACTTCTACTTTAGACCTGGGAGTTAGACCTTGGAGCTGCCGGTCAGAGAGCTGCGGGTGGCAGAGCAACAAAAAAATCTACGTCTCGATTTTAGACCCAGGAGTTAGACCATCTAGCTGCCGCTCAGAGAGCTAAAAAATTTACGTCTCGATTTTAGACCCAAGAGTTAGACTCTCGAGCTGCCGGTCAGAGAGCTAAAAAATTTACGTCTCGATTTTAGACCCAGGAGTTAGACCCTCGAGCTAACAGTCAGAGAGCTGCCGGTGAGAGAGCTAAAAAATTTACGTCTCGATTTTAGACCCGGGAGCTAGACCCTCGAGCTGTCGGTCAGAGAGCTAAACAATTTACGTCTCGATTTTAGACCCAGAAGTTAGACTCTCGAGCTGCCAGTCAGAGAGCTGCCAGTGAGAGAGCTAAAAAATTTACGTCTCGATTTTAGACCCAGGAGTTAGATTCTCGAGCTGCCGGTCAGAGAGCTAAAAAAATTACGTCTCGATTTTAGACCCAGGAGTTAGACCCTCGCGCTAACGGTCAGAGAGCTGCCAGCGAGAGAGCTAAAAATTTACGTCTCGATTGTAGACCCTGGAGCTAGACCCACGAGCTGTCGGTCAGAGAACTGCCGGTGAGAGAGCTAAAAAATTTACGTCTCGATTTTAGACCCGGGAGTTACAACCTCAAGCTGCCGGTCAGAGAGCTGCCAGTGAGAGAGCTAAAAATTTACGTCTCGATTTTAGACCGGGGAGCTAGACCCTCGAGCTGCCGGTCAGAAAGCTAAAAGATTTACGTCTCGATTTTAGACCCAGGAGTTAGACCCTCGAGCTGCCGGTCAGAAAGCTGCCGGTGAGAGAGCTAAAATTTATACTTCTACTTTAGATCCGGGAGTTAGACCTTCGAGCAGCCGGTCAGAGAACTGCCGGTGAGAGAGCTAAAAATGTACGTCTCGATTTTAGACCCGGGAGTTAGACCCTCGATCTGCCGGTCAGAAAGCTAAAAAATTTACGTCTCGATTTTAGACCCTCGAGATGCCAGTCAGAGAGAGCTGCGGGTGAGAGAGCTAACAATTTACGTCTCGATTTTAGACCCGGGAGCTAGACCCTCGAGCTGCCGGTCAGAAAGCCAAAAGATTTACGACTCGATTTTAGACCCAGGAGTTAGACCCTCGAAGCTGCCGGTCAGAGAGCTGCCGGTGAGAGAGCTAAAAATTATACTTCGAGTTTAGACCCTAGAGTTAGACCCGAGAGCTGCCGGTCAGAGAGCTGCCGGTGAGAGCTAAAAATTTACTTCTCGATTTTAGACCCGGGAGTTATACCCTCGAGCTGCCTCTCAGAGAGCTGCCGGTGAGAGAGCTAAAAATTTACGTCTCGATTTTAGACCCGGGAGCTAGACCCTCGAGCTGCCGGTGAGAGAGCTAAAAATTTATACTTCTACTTTAGACCTGGGAGTTAGACCTTGGAGCTGCCGGTCAGAGAGCTGCGGGTGGCAGAGCAACAAAAAAATCTACGTCTCGATTTTAGACCCGGGAGTTAGACCATCTAGCTGCCGCTCAGAGAGCTAAAAAATTTACGTCTCGATTTTAGACCCAAGAGTTAGACTCTCGAGCTGCCGGTCAGAGAGCTAAAAAATTTACGTCTCGATTTTAGACCCAGGAGTTAGACCCTCGAGCTAACAGTCAGAGAGCTGCCAGTGAGAGAGCTAAAAAATTTACGTCTCGATTTTAGACCCAGGAGTTAGATTCTCGAGCTGCCGGTCAGAGAGCTAAAAAAATTACGTCTCGATTTTAGACCCAGGAGTTAGACCCTCGCGCTAACGGTCAGAGAGCTGCCGGTGAGAGAGCTAAAAAATTTACGTCTCGATTTTAGACCCGGGAGCTAGACCCTCGAGCTGTCGGTCAGAGAGCTAAAAAATTTACGTCTCGAGTTTAGACCCGGAAGTTAGACTCTCGAGCTGCCAGTCAGAGAGCTGCCAGCGAGAGAGCTAAAAATTTACGTCTCGATTGTAGACCCTGGAGCTAGACCCTCGAGCTGTCGGTCAGAGAACTGCCGGTGAGAGAGCTAAAAAATTTACGTCTCGATTTTAGACCCGGGAGTTACAACCTCAAGCTGCCGGTCAGAGAGCTGCCAGTGAGAGAGCTAAAAATTTACGTCTCGATTTTAGATCGGGGAGTTAGACCCTCGAGGTGCCAGTCAGAGGGCTAAAACATTTACGTCTCGACTTTAGACCCAGGAGTTAGACCCTCGAGCTGCCGGTCAGAAAGCTGCCGGTGAGAGAGCTAAAATTTATACTTCTACTTTAGATCCGGGAGTTAGACCTTCGAGCAGCCGGTCAGAGAACTGCCGGTGAGAGAGCTAAAAATGTACGTCTCGATTTTAGACCCGGGAGTTAGACCCTCGATCTGCCGGTCAGAAAGCTAAAAAATTTACGTCTCGATTTTAGACCCTCGAGATGCCAGTCAGAGAGAGCTGCGGGTGAGAGAGCTAACAATTTACGTCTCGATTTTAGACCCGGGAGCTAGACCCTCGAGCTGCCGGTCAGAAAGCCAAAAGATTTACGACTCGATTTTAGACCCAGGAGTTAGACCCTCGAAGCTGCCGGTCAGAGAGCTGCCGGTGAGAGAGCTAAAAATTATACTTCGAGTTTAGACCCTAGAGTTAGACCCGAGAGCTGCCGGTCAGAGAGCTGCCGGTGAGAGCTAAAAATTTACTTCTCGATTTTAGACCCGGGAGTTATACCCTCGAGCTGCCTCTCAGAGAGCTGCCGGTGAGAGAGCTAAAAATTTACGTCTCGATTTTAGACCCGGGAGCTAGACCCTCGAGCTGCCGGTGAGAGAGCTAAAAATGTATACTTCTACTTTAGACCTGGGAGTTAGACCTTGGAGCTGCCGGTCAGAGAGCTGCGGGTGGCAGAGCAACAAAAAAATCTACGTCTCGATTTTAGACCCGGGAGTTAGACCATCTAGCTGCCGCTCAGAGAGCTAAAAAATTTACGTCTCGATTTTAGACCCAAGAGTTAGACTCTCGAGCTGCCGGTCAGAGAGCTAAAAAATTTACGTCTCGATTTTAGACCCAGGAGTTAGACCCTCGAGCTAACAGTCAGAGAGCTGCCGGTGAGAGAGCTAAAAAATTTACGTCTCGATTTTAGACCCGGGAGCTAGACCCTCGAGCTGTCGGTCAGAGAGCTAAAAAATTTACGTCTCGATTTTAGACCCGGAAGTTAGACTCTCGAGCTGCCAGTCAGAGAGCTGCCAGTGAGAGAGCTAAAAAATTTACGTCTCGATTTTAGACCCAGGAGTTAGACTCTCGAGCTGCCGGTCAGAGAGCTAAAAAAATTACGTCTCGATTTTAGACCCAGGAGTTAGACCCTCGCGCTAACGGTCAGAGAGCTGCCGGTGAGAGAGCTAAAAAAATTACGTCTCGATTTTAGACCCGGGAGCTAGACCCTCGAGCTGTCGGTCAGAGAGCTAAAAAATTTACGTCTCGAGTTTAGACCCGGAAGTTAGACTCTCGAGCTGCCAGTCAGAGAGCTGCCAGCGAGAGAGCTAAAAATTTACGTCTCGATTGTAGACCCTGGAGCTAGACCCACGAGCTGTCGGTCAGAGAACTGCCGGTGAGAGAGCTAAAAAATTTACGTCTCGATTTTAGACCCGGGAGTTACAACCTCAAGCTGCCGGTCAGAGAGCTGCCAGTGAGAGAGCTAAAAATTTACGTCTCGATTTTAGACCGGGGAGCTAGACCCTCGAGCTGCCGGTCAGAAAGCTAAAAGATTTACGTCTCGATTTTAGACCCAGGAGTTAGACCCTCGAGCTGCCGGTCAGAAAGCTGCCGGTGAGAGAGCTAAAAATTTATACTTCTACTTTAGATCCGGGAGTTAGACCTTCGAGCAGCCGGTCAGAGAGCTGCCAGTAAGAGCGCTAAAAATCTACGTCTCGATTATAGACCCGGGAGTTAGACCCTCGATCTGCCGGTCAGAAAGCTAAAAAATTTACGTCTCGATTTTAGACCCTCGAGCTGCCAGTCAGAGAGAGCTGCGGGTGAGAGAGCTAACAATTTACGTCTCGATTTTAGACCCGGGAGCTAGACCCTCGAGCTGTCGTTCAGAGAACTGCCGGTGAGAGACCTAAAAATTATACTTCGAGTTTAGACCCGAGAGCTAGACCCTCGAGCTGCCGGTCAGAGAGCTGCCGGTGAGAGAGCTAAAAAATTTACGTCTCGATTTTAGACCCGGGAGCTAGACCCTCGAGCTGTCGGTCAGAGAGCTAAACAATTTACGTCTCGATTTTAGACCCGGAAGTTAGACTCTCGAGCTGCCAGTCAGAGAGCTGCCAGTGAGAGAGCTAAAAAATTTACGTCTCGATTTTAGACCCAGGAGTTAGACTCTCGCGCTAACGGTCAGAGAGCTGCCGGTGAGAGAGCTAAAAAATTTACGTCTCGATTTTAGACCCGGGAGCTAGACCATCGAGCTGTCGGTCAGAGAGCTAAACAATTTACGTCTCGAGTTTAGACCCGGAAGTTAGACTCTCGAGCTGCCAGTCAGAGAGCTGCCAGCGAGAGAGCTAAAAATGTACGTCTCGATTGTAGACCCTGGAGCTAGACCCACGAGCTGTCGGTCAGAGAACTGCCGGTGAAAGAGCTAAAAAATTTACGTCTCGATTTTAGACCCGGGAGTTACAACCTCAAGCTGCCGGTCAGAGAGCTGACAGTGAGAGAGCAAAAAATTTACGTCTCGATTTTAGACCGGGGAGCTAGACCCTCAAGCTGCCGGTCAGAAAGCTAAAAGATTTACGTCTCGATTTTAGACCCAGGAGTTAGACCCTCGAGCTGCCGGTCAGAAAGCTGCCGGTGAGAGAGCTAAAATTTATACTTCTACTTTAGATCCGAGAGTTAGACCTTCGAGCAGCCGGTCAGAGAGCTGCCGGTGAGAGAGCTAAAAATTTACGTCTCGATTTTAGACCCGGGAGTTAGACCCTCGATCTGCCGGTCAGAAAGCTAAAAAATTTACGTCTCGATTTTAGACCCTCGAGCTGCCAGTCAGAGAGAGCTGCGGGTGAGAGAGCTAACAATTTACGTCTCGATTTTAGACCCGGGAGCTAGACCCTCGAGCTGTCGTTCAGAGAACTGCCGGTGAGAGAGCTAAAAATTATACTTCGAGTTTAGACCCGAGAGCTAGACCCTCGAGCTGCCGGTCAGAGAGCTGCCGGTGAGAGAGCTAAAAATTTATACTTCTACTTTAAACCCGGGAGTTAGACCTTCGAGCTGCCGGTCAGAGAACTGCGGGTGAGAGAGCAACAAAAAAATTTACTTCTCGATTTTAGACCCGGGAGTTAGACCCTCTAGCTGCCGGGCAGCGAGCTAAAAAATTTACGTCTCGATTTTAGACCCAGGAGTTAGACCCTCGAGCTGCCGGTCAGGGAGATGCCAGTGAAGGAGCCAAAAATTATACTTCGAGAGTTTAGACCCGAGAGTTAGACCCTCGAGCTGCCAGTCAGAGAGCTGCCGGTAAGTGAGCTAAAAATTTATGTCTCGATTTTAGACCCGGGAGTTAGACTCTCGAGCTGTCGGTCAGTGAGCTGCCGGTGAGAGAGCTAAAAATTTGCGTCTCGATTTTAGACCCGGGGGGTAGACCCTCGAGCTGCCGGTCAGAAAGCTAAAAAATTTACGTCTCGATTTTACACCCGAGAGTTAGTCCCTCGAGCTGCCGGTCAGAGAGCTGCCGGTGAGAGAGCTAAAAATTATACTTCGAGTTTAGACCCTAGAGTTAGACCCGAGAGCTGCCGGTCAGAGAGCTGCCGGTGAGAGCTAAAAATTTACTCCTCGATTTTAGACCCGGGAGTTATACCCTCGAGCTGATTCTCAGAGAGCTGCCGGTGAGAGAGCTAAAAATATACTTCTCGATTTTAGACCCGGGAGTTATACCCTCGAGCTGCCACTCAGAGAGCTGCCGGTGAGAGAGCTAAAAATTTACGTCTCGATTTTAGACCCAGGAGTTAGACTCTCGAGCTGCCGGTCAGAGAGCTAAAAAATTTACGTCTCGATTTTAGACCCAGGAGTTAGACCCTCGCGCTAACGGTCAGAGAGCTGCCGGTGAGAGAGCTAAAAAATTTACGTCTCGATTTTAGACCCGGGAGCTAGACCCTCGAGCTGTCGGTCAGAGAACTGCCGGTGAGAGAGTTAAAAAATTTACGTCTCGATTTTAGACCCGGGAGTTACAACCTCAAGCTGCCGGTCAGAGAGCTGCCAGTGAGAGAGCTAAAAATTTACGTCTCGATTTTAGACCCGCGAGTTAGACCCTCGAGCTGCCAGGTCAGAAAGCGGCGGGTGAGAGAGCTAAAAATGTACGTCTCGATTTTAGACCCGGGAGCTACACCCTCGAGCTGTCGGTCAGAGAGCTGCCGGTGAGAGAGCTAAAAATTTATCCTTCTATGTTAGACCCGGGAGCTAGACCCTCGAGCTGCCTCTCAGAGAGCTGCCGGTGAGAGAGCTAAAAATTTACGTCTCGATTTTAGACCCAGGAGTTAGACTCGAGCTACCGGTCAGACAGCTAAAAAATTTACGTCTCGATTTTAGACCCAGGAGTTAGACCCTCGAGCTGCCGGTCAGAGAGCTAAAAATTTACGTCTCGATTTTAGACCCGGGAGCTACACCCTCGAGCTGTCGGTCAGAGAGCTGCCGGTGAGAGAGCTAAAAATTTATACTTCTATGTTAGACCCGGGAGCTAGACCCTCGAGCTGTCGGTCAGAGAGCTGCCAGTGAGAGAGCTAAAAATTTACGTCTCGATTTTAGACCCGGGAGCTAGAACCTCGAGCTGTCTGTCAGAGAGCTGCCGGTGAGAGATTTACGTCTCGATTTTAGACCCGGGAGTTAGACCCTCTAGCTGTCGGTCAGAGAGCTAAAAATTTACGTCTCGATTTTAGACCCGGGAGTTAGACCCTCGAGCTGCCGTTCAGAGAGCTGCCAGTGAGAGAGCTAAAAATTTACGTCTCGATTTTAGACCCGGGAGCTAGAACCTCGAGCTGTCTTTCAGAGAGCTGCCGGTGAGAGATTTACGTCTCGATTTTAGACCCAGGAGCTAGACCCTCGAGCTGTCGGTCAGAGAGCTAAAAATTTACGTCTCGATTTTAGACCCGGGAGTTAGACCCTCGAGCTGACGGTGAGAGAGTTAAAAATCTACATCTCGAGTTTAGAGGCGGGAGTTAGTTCCTCGAGCTGCCGGTCAGAGAGGTAAAAATTTACGCCTCGATTTTAGAGCCGGGAGTTAGACCCTCGAGCTGCCGGTCAGAGAGCTAAAAATTTATACCTCGAGTTTAGACCCAGGAGTTAGACCCTCGAGCTGCCAGTGAGATAGTTAAAAATCTACATCTCGAGTTTAGAGCGGGGAGTTAGCTCCTCGAGCTGCCGGTCATAGAACTACCGGTGAGAGGGCTAAAAATTATACTTCGAGTTTAGGCCCGAGAGTTTTACCATCGAGCTGCTGGTCAGAGAGCTGCGGGTGAGAGAGCTAAAAATTTACGTCTCGATTTTAGACCCAGGAGTTAGACCCTCGGGCTGCTAGTCAGAGAGCTGCCAGTGAGAGAGCTAAAAATTTACGTCTCGATTTTAGACCCGGGAGCTAGACCCTCGAGCTGTCGGTCAGAGAGCTGCCGGTGAGAGAGCTAAAAAAATTACGTCTCGATTTTAGAGCCGGGAGTTACACACTCGAGCTGCATGTCAGAGAGGTGCCGGTGAGAGAGCTAAAAATTTACGTCTCGATTTTAGACCCGGGAGTTAGACACTCGAGCTGCAGGTCAGAGAGGTGCCGGTGAGAGAGCTAAAATTTATACTTCGAGTTTAGACCCGGGAGCAAGACACTCGAGCTGTCGGTCAGAGAGCTGCCGGTGAGAGAGCTAAAAATGTATACTTCTATGTTAGACCCGGGAGCTAGACCCTCGAGCTGTCGGTCAGAGAGCTGCCGGTGAGAGAGCTAAAAATTTGCGTCCCGATTTTAGACCGGGGAGCTAAACCCTCAAGCTGCCGGTCAGAAAGCTAAAAGATTTACGTCTCGATTTTAGACCCAGGAGTTAGACCCTCGAGCTGCCGGTCAGAGAGCTGCCGGTGAGAGAGCTAAAAAATTTACGTCTCGATTTTAAAGCCGGGAGTTACACACTCGAGCTGCATGTCAGAGCACAGGTGGCGGAGAATTGTTCAGTTTTAAGATTAGTAAAAACAAACCTTTCTAGCCAGTTAAATGTGTCTGATTTTTCTGTGAATCTGATCCACTGCTATTTACTTCAAGTTAGGCCAATATGCGAATGACTGTTTAGTGTTGTTGCGGTTGTCTCAGAAATACTCAGCGTGAAGAGAAAAAGAGAAAGGTCTGTAGGTTCACAAATGGCCTCGCGGCTGGGCACATCTTCTGCGCCTTTTCCCGCTGCTCTTCGGCCACTGGCTGGCTACCAAAGCACATCTGACCAATCCTCAGCAACCCCTTTATCTTCTCATGACCCTCTCATTTCCACTTGCACCACGCAAAAAGTGCTGAGCGAGGAATTGTGAACGCGGGTCTGCTCTATTTGCAATCTCGTAAGCATCGAGGAAGTTCAACGGAGCACGCCTTGCGCACAGCAGAGTTGCGCATATCAAATTTGATTTGCGCAGGCGCAGGCATGCCAGACAGTGATTTGCCCATGCGCAGTAGCGAGAATGCACAAGGCGTGCTCCGTTGAACTTCCTCGATGCTTACGAGATTGCAAATAGAGCAGACCCGCGTTCACAATTCCTCGCTCAGCACTTTTTGCGTGGTGCAAGTGGAAATGAGAGGGTCATGAGAAGATAAAGGGGTTGCTGAGGATTGGTCAGATGTGCTTTGGTAGCCAGCCAGTGGCCGAAGAGCAGCGGGAAAAGGCGCAGAAGATGTGCCCAGCCGCGAGGCCATTTGTTAAGTGGAGTCAAGTCGAGGCTACTGGTCACGTGACCGAAGAACGCGAGTGGATTGATAATGGCGGACGGAGTGAAGATTTTGACATTAGTCATGGATGTATTTTGGCTAATACAGTAAATCCCCGCATATAAGAACCTACAAAATTAAGAAATTAAGAGGCTGTTTTCCCTAACTTATGCACCTTGTAATTAAGAACCTGTTTCAGTTTGATGAAAAATATGTTCTTATTGCAGGGGTAGTAAAGTTGATCCTTGATCGTCGTTATTAAGCTGATTTTTGTCCCAGTTGGCTGTTAAAATTTGAACCTCCTCCCCTGCTGTTTGTAAGCTTAGGTTTAGTTATTAGGTCCATAACAGCTCTACCAAAATAAATTACAGGTCTAAACATCTTTGATGCAGACTCTAAAAGGGCCTATACAAGGCACCCTTCAAATAAGAACCTTCATACCTTGAAATTTGTCTTTGTACCTTTAAAATAAGAACCTATTTCAGCCTGGTTCTCAAAAAAGTAGGTTCTATGTGCGGGGATTTACTGTAAAAGATGGAATTGAAGATGAGTAATTATTAATTACATATCAAATTAATCCGCATGTTCTGGGCTATCGATTGATATATAATACATATGTAACAGACATACAACGACAAAGTTATAAGTACAAACAGTATAGTGACGGTCTGAAGAGGGTGTGCGAAACTGCATTAGCGTCAATGCCTATTTTGGGACATTTTGGGTGTCCCAAGAAAAGACATTGAGACAAGGCCCATTTTTTCAGAATGCTACAAAATATTTTATGGAAGGAGCATCCGCTGGGTAATATTGTGGTAATACTATGTTCATAACAACCTTCTACATAGCTCAGACTTATATTGAAATGTAACAGAAAGGAGACTTTTGGCTACAATTCCTAAAACTGAAATATAGGTCCCAGTCCCCTTAATGTTGAGAAATATTCAACTTTATTCACTGTTCCAACAGAATATGTTGAAAAGAGCCATCAGTCATCATTGTTAATTTTCTTGAGACCGAGGAGTATAAAAGAGATTTTTGGCTCAGGGTTTAAAATTAGAACATCGGGCTCGAGCCCCCCTAAATATGAAAATCTTAAATTTTTGTGTGCCATTTGATTTATCCTTCTCGTACGTTGATAATGAGCTACCAATTACTCCTGTAACATTTGTTTCCCTGTAGATATCCACGAATGTCTGCGAAATCGCCATTTTGGCCTACTGTGAGAATGAGCCAGAAAAGGTACAAAAAGGTAACAGATAAAAAGAAGACAGTCAAAACATGAATCAAACGACGCAGTGTAAAAAATAAAAATACTTATTGATATAAACATTACGACTCGAAAATACAAGGAGTAGAGAAACAGAATGAGCCAGAAATGGTAAATCAAAAAGGTAATTGAAACGAAGGTAATTAAAATATAAATCACATGAAAATGTGTAAAGAATAAAGTTCCTTATTAAGATAAACATTACGACTGGAAAATAAGAGGAGTATTGAAACAGCATGAGCCAGAATTGGTTTATCAAAAAAGTAACATATTAAACAAAGATATTACATGCATTAAATCAAATAGAAAAATAGCTTACCTCGAGCTGATAATTTGCAAACTTTTAGCATTGCTGTTGGTTCCAACATCTTCAGCAATGAGGATTTCGGCAACTTCCGTCCGATCAATTGTAGGCACTTACTAGCCATTGCATGCAAATTACATCATTTTTCTGCGAAATAAAGGAGGAGGAAAACAAATTAGATTTAGGTTTTGCAGGTCGAACCGGTTCCTCAGAGGTCATATCACATTTGGCTGCTTTCTCCACGAATCTAAAGACCAACCTTCGATTATAACCATTACCATTTTCAGTCTACTAATAACTGACTTGCTTAAGGAAATGAAGTCTCGTATGTTTGCAGTATTGAGCCAATTAAATCGCCTTTTCTAACCTTATCATATCTAATCGGTCCTTTGAAGTGAATTGTGAAGTGAACGGCGACTTTATTTGGCAGAATACTGTGAAATTGAACGATTTCCGCGTGCTTCTGCAACCAGCAAGGATTGGAACGGTATGCTGTGGCCAAAGTTTTCTTTTTCTGGGTTTTTTTCGCAGTTTCGTTGATACCAAATATTCCCCGATTACAAACCATATGTTTTACAGTGACGATGTTCTAACTCTCCATAAAGCAAATGAAATATATCTCAAGATACAATTTTACAAGATAAAATTTCCTGTAAAAGAAAAAATTTGACTCTGTAAAATTACAGGGCTGATGTCGTGCTTGGACTTCAGGGAAGTTGACGCTTGCCAGCAACAGCAACGCCCGCAAATCTGCCAGAGGACGAGGACTGCTGGGAGGCTGTTGTCGCACCGGAAGACATGTTAATTGCAGCGGCATAAATATCCGGGTTACGCACGTACGTCCGTGCTACCAAATAATTGGTGGACATGGTCATCAGTGCACCCCCAATGTAAATGCTTCCTTCATGAAGGCATCCAGAGGTGCATCCTCCACCAATGTCTTCAGGACGGCATTGGCCCTCCCCATGCAGATTAAAAGGGGCCAAGTTCGTCGTCAGGGCAGTGACGTTGTCGACAGCCTGCTTGAAACTTTTCTTTTTGATCATCACAGGATGGGGGACCAGCCATTTGCAGTTCTTTATGCTGGTGCGCTTGAGGACAGTTTCTGTATCAGGGACACCTTCTGCTGGTCCATAAGGCCGCAAGAAATTCTTGGGAACATGAACAAAGAACCCTATCTTTTGGTCCTTCTGTGGTGTTGACATTGTATAATCGATTTATAGAAATATTATGTAAAATGAAATTTGAGAGAAATCGTTATCATAGAATGGGGAAGGGTTTCTTTATAAACATCAGAGTAGGGTGACCTTGTGATACAATTAACAACGACAACCATGTGTACAACGTGAACAACATGGAGAGCGGAGATACGAATATTATATTATATTATATTATATTATATTATATTATATTATACAAATATAAATATTATATTATATTATATTATATTATATTATATTATATTATATTATATTATATTATAAAATATTTTACAAATCAGTGCCAAACATTTTTAAGAGATTTTATCCAAAAGCATCTCTGTCTGTATACTTGGTATGTATGATAAGGTTGAGTAATTCTAGAGGTAACAAGAACATACCTTTCGATAGAATTTGCTCTGGGTTTGCTTAAATATTTAAGTTGAAATCACTGAAGGTTTCTTAACAATGTGCGAGAAACCTCTCAGCCTGTTTCAAGATTAATGACCTTTTAAAAAGAAACTAAACAGGCTGTTTTAAAAAAACAGGTTTCTATTTTGCGGATTCTTACTGTAAGTGTCAAGAATGTAACAGATCTGTAAAAGATACAATTTTACTCCTCGAGCAGAGACGAGAGTTTTAACCCAGAATAGCCGGTCAGAAAGCCAAGTATTTTACTCCTCGAATAGAGCCGGGAGTTAGACACCCGAACAGCCGGTCAGAGAGCCAAGAATTTTACTCCTCAAGCAGAGCCGGGAGTTAGACACCCGAACAGCCGGTCAGAGAGCCAAGAAATTTACTCCTCGAACAGAGCCAGGGATTTAGACCTCAAATAGCCACTCAGAGAGCTAACAATTTAAGCATTCTAGTTAGAGCCAAGAACTTTACTCCTCGAGCAGAGCAGAGAGTTAGACACCCGAACAGCCGGTCAGAGAGCCAAGAATTTAAAGCCTTCTAGTTAGAGCCAAGTATTTTACTCCTCGAACAGAGCCGGGAGTTAGACACCCGACCAGCCAGTCAGAGAGCCAAGTATTTTACTCCTCAAACAGAACCGGGAGTTAGACACCCGAACAGCCGGTCAGAGAGCCAAGAATTTTACTCCTCGAACAGACTGGGAGTTAGACACCCGAACAGCCGGTCAGAGAGCCAAGTATTTTACTCCTCGAACAGACTGGGAGTTAGACACCCGAACAGCCGGTCAGAGAGCCAAGTATTTTACTCCTCGAACAGACTGGGAGTTAGACACCCGAACAGCCGGTCAGAGAGCCAAGTATTTTACTCCTCGAACAGAGCCGGGAGTTAAACACCCGAACAGTCGGTCAGAGAGCCAAGTATTATACTCCTCGAACAGACCGAGAGCTAGACACCCGAATAGCCGGTCAGAGAGCCAAGTATTTTACTCCTCGAACAGACTGGGAGTTAGACACCCGAACAGACGGTCAGAGAGCCAAGTATTTTACAGTGGGTACCCGCAAATAAGAAACCACTTTTTAAGTTCAGGCCTCAGAGAGTTTCTTATCTGAAGAGAAATTTTCATGATCAGGGTCAAAGTTTCTTATACATTGGTACCATCAAGTCAAGTCAAGGTATATGACAGAAGCGTACACGAATGTGTATTGAACATTACTGGTACATTTCGCATTTTAACCATGTTAAATTTTTGATGTGTGAATCTTTAATTTTTAAAATCTTTATTCTGTTTTGAGAATGCTACATTCATTTATGGGGATATTTTTTAGTATTTAGGAACAAACTATGATAAACCTGAAAATAAGAAACTTTTAAATTTCAGACCTAAAATTGTTTCTTATTAAAGGAGCCCCTTTTGAAGAAAATGAGGCCTGTTTCCTATAGAAGGGGGTTTTCTTATTTGCGGTTACTTACTGTACTCCTCAAACAAAGCCGAGAGTTAGACACCCGAACAGCCGGTCAGAGAGCCAAGTATTTTACTCTTCCAACATAGCTGTGAGTTAGACACCCGAACAGCCGGTCAGAGAGCCAAGGATTTTACTCTTCCAACAGAGCCGAGAGTTAGACACCCGAACAGCCGGTCAGAGAGCCAAGTATTTTACTCTTCCAACATAGCTGTGAGTTAGACACCCGAACAGCCGGTCAGAGAGCCAAGGATTTTACTCTTCCAACATAGCTGTGAGTTAGACACCCGAACAGCCGGTCAGAGAGCCAAGTATTTTAGTCCGCGAGCAGAGCCGGGAGTTAGACACCTTACAAGCCGGTCAGAGAGCCAAGTATTTTACTCCTCAAACAGAGCCGAGAGTTAGAGACCCGAACAGCCGGTCAGAGAGCCAAGAATTTTACTCCTCGAACAGAGCCAGGAGTTAGACACCCGAACAGCCGGTCAGAGAGCCAAGAATGTATTTAGAGCCAGGATTTTATTTCTGCCAACGGAGACACACAAGTTTGACCCTCGGAACAGCCGCTATAATACATATGTAATAGACATACAATGACAAAGTTATATGTAACACTATAGACACGGTCGGAAGAGGGCGTGCGAAACTGCATTAGCATGTAAAATATTTGTTTGATTCTTGGGCGTTAGATAACTTTTGGAACTTATTTTTGATGCTCGCCCGTTTCAGGGCATTTGATCCGTAAAAACAAGGCTCTTAGAACGGCTGTTCGAGGGTTAAACTCTGTGCTCTAATTTCTAGCTGTAAAAAAGGGCTCTATGACTGGCTCTTAGCAGAGTAAAATACCAGCTCTAATCTCGAGTCATAAGTACAGGGCCCTTGATTGGCTCTCTGCAAGGTAAAATCCTGGCTCTAAATTTTAGCCTTGAGTACAGGGCTCTTAGAAAAGAACGGAAACGGACCAGAACTTTTTAAGAGGTGTTCACAGGACACTGGAACGGTTCTCAGACTGACTCACTCCTTCGCAGAAACCAAGAACGCCCTTCTATTTACTGCGGCCAGTTTTGCTTACAACGAACTTCATGTAAAAGTACACGAAATCAAGCCACAAAATGGAACGGAACGGTCCAAAGATGTGTTCACACGAGAGCTAAATCGCTCTGCTCCGTTGAGTTCCGTTTTACGGCTCACTTTTCAAAGCAATCCAGTTTTCGGAACGGAACGCTTCTCGTCGTTCTCGTGCGAACACATGCAAAAATTCTTTCGTTTTCTGGACCAGTTCCATATCGTTCCGTTCCGTTCCGTTCTCGTGTGAACGGGGCCTTGGGCCAAGAAAAGAGAATGGCTACAGTGGTACCTGAAGGAATTTAACAAGGAACAAACGAATGGATTTACAAAACATACTGGGTTGGAAAAACCCAAGCCTGTGTAACGTACAATCATGAGCTTTGCAACAGGTTTGAATGAACTACCTATCATCAGAACCAACACTTTGAAAAGCAGCAATTTACTTACAGTAGTGTCCCACATATAAGAAACGCAAAGTTAAGAAACACAGACCCTGATTATCAAAATAATACCCCATTTTATAAGAAATTTGTTTAGGTCTGAAAAAAGTTTGTTTCTTATTCAAAAATTATGGATTGAAACCTCGGAATTTTTCAGCTTTCCAGTTGTATTGAACTGTACCTATTCAAAAGAAAAACAAATTTTGTATGCAAAAAGCACCTTCCTGAAATATCTGTAGCATTTTGTGGAAGTGAAAATTTAGAAATACAATTCAAAATAATAATCATCAATAGAGATCATGTCTGGTTCAACAGTACATGTTTTCGTAATAAGAAACTTTACCCTGATTTGCAAGTTTATCTCATTTTATAAGAAACGCATCAGACCTGAAATTGAAAAAGTTGTTTCTTATATGCGGGACACTACAGTATTTGGGGAAGGAAGCATTGAGACTAAAAGGAACATTCATAGCGCAAAATGAAACATTTGGAACGTCCCAGAAGGTTCAGGAGGAGCATTGCTAGAACAACTAACTACTCTCTGACATCTGATAAAAACATTTAACCGAGAGAACGTTGCTGCCCCCCTCCCTTCCATAATGTGCATCATTATTTTAAGATACCGAATACAGTATTACCCCGCCACTAAGAAATTGACTTATAAGAAACTGCAGCCTGCCATATGGCACCATGGTCATTGTCCAGTGTTTGGTTTTATATAACATTTATATGATATTTATAAGAAACTAAACAACCTGGTGTTACGAAATGAGTTTCTTAGTGCCGGGGTAATACTGTAGGTCTTGTTCTGCTCACATGCGA
Source organism: Aurelia coerulea (assembly GCA_039566865.1). Classification (NCBI taxonomy): domain Eukaryota; kingdom Metazoa; phylum Cnidaria; class Scyphozoa; order Semaeostomeae; family Ulmaridae; genus Aurelia; species Aurelia coerulea. Next base: position 105,009 of record CM076947.1, on the reverse strand, counting down.
CAGGTGTATATTTCGAGCAGAGACATAATGTCGCCGCGCAGGAGACCTCTGTTACATATCAGCAGAACAAGATTTTGTATTGGCGGTTTAAATTTGGTGTGCTTCGATTTGGCCTGTAACCGTTGTATACTGCAAAGAACAGAAATGGGGACACAGATAGAACACAGCACAAATGAATAAATATTATATTGTCACCACAAGGAATTGAGACGATTAGTGTCAAAGCACCATTTACTTAAAGGCCGAAACTAAAATCGCCGTCTGTCCCTTGATGTGAATGGAAAGGATCAGGAGAATAGCTTGATATGTTTTTATTGCTCCACAGAACAACTACCCACGCAACAACAGGACAATGCACAGCAACAGTATGTTTTGGACACAGTACCAGTAAGGAACCTCTGGACAAGGTGACAAATCATAACCTAATTGGTAATGAGAAATTCAAAGTCTCAAAATTTACAGAAAAAGAGAGTTATTGAGAAATGAAAGACGGAACAGAAACAAAGCTCACAACAGGAACAAGAAGCAACAAATATGTTGACACATCAAGTGTGGCGATGTGTCAATCATTCGCAGAATGACGTCCCTGCAGTCCTCGTCTGTTTTCGACACAGTGCAATACTTGTGGAACTTTGTCAGGGCGTCTGTCAATGGCAAAAGGTCTGCAAGGAGATGTTGAACTTTTTATGATCCAACAGCTCCTGATCTTCTTGCAACGTTTTTCTGTTTTCATATAACATGGAATAAAGCTTTGGCCGCAACCTTCCAAAAATGGTGTCGATGGAAGGAGCAGGTTCAGCAGCGGCATAGGGGCGAAGTTCTTCGGAAAGTGATTAAAGAAGCTTACCCTTTTTGGCTTGGTAGGTATCCAATGGTGACTCATCTGCAAGTAAAAAAGTACCAATAAATACCAGAGGTATACTGTAGATAATAACATATCAATCAGTGTTACTGAGGTGAAATTGTGACAGCTATTCTCACATGTAAATAGAAAAAAATGTGTAACCCTTCTTAGTTATATGCAATCAAATAAGCATAGTAAGCCTCCTTACTGCGGCAAAGTGATGGTTAATAAAGGAGGTGCTTTTTTGTGTTTTTATGTCTTTTAACTAGTGTTTCTATCTTTGGTATTGGTTTTCCCTTCTTTTGCATTTTTTGATAGCGTTATTCTGTATAATAATCTAATCTGTCTGGTTCTAGTGAAATGGGTAGCCAACAGGCTTCCTCTTCCAGGCAGGGCCTATTTTCAAATAGAGTAGAATATAGCTCTGACATCACTGCTGCTGGACGGCGGTACCATTCACATACCTCTGGTAGCTGACGTCCGAAGATTGTCTCCACCGAAGGACCAGGCTCAGCAGCCGCATAGGGACGGAGAAAGTTCTTTGGGAAATGGTTAAAGAAACTAACTCCTTTGGCGTCCATTGAGGATTCATCTGAAAATAAGGAACCAGTAATAACTACGAGAAGTATACCACAGATAATGACATATGATTCATTTTCACTAACATGAAATTGTCACAAATGGTGTGACATGTAAATAGAAAAGAAAGGTGTAACCATTCTTAGTTATATGCACTCAAATAAGCATGATAAGCCCCCTTACTAGGTCAAAGTGATGGTTAATGAAGGAATTATTTTTGATTTTTTTTATTTTCTGTGGTTTTCTATAGGCGTTCTTGCCTGAATATGATGATAGTTTCTGTGTGTTCTTATGAAACGGCTACCCAACCGGTGTAAATTGCTCAGGAGATGGTGATGTTAAAAAAGGTCATTCAGTTGCTTGATACGAGAGAATGCAATATATGCTGTTCCCTCAAGTGTACTCAAAATAATGACATACCAGTTGCATTTGCACAAGCCGCTGCTAGGATTCTTGAATACTACATCTTAAACGGTAACAAGCAAGATGCTTTAGAATATGTGATGAAAGAACTGAAAAATCTTAGTTATATGCAATCAAATAAGCATAATAAGCCTCATTACTGCGGCAAAGTGATGGTTAATAAAGGAGGTGTTTTTTTGTCTTTTTATGTCTTTTAAATAGTGTTTCTATTTTTTGTATTGGTTTTCCCTTCTTTTGTATTTTTCGATAGCGTTATTCTGTATAATAATCTAATCTGTCTGGTTCTAGTGAAATGGGTAGCCAACAGGCTTCCTCTTCCAGGCAGGGCCTATTTTCAAATAGAGTAGAATATAGCTCTGACATCGCCGTTGCTTGACAGCGGTACCATTCACATACCTCTGGTTGCAGACGTCCAAAAATGGTTTCAACGGACGGTGCAGGCTCAGCTGCCGCATATGGACAAAGGAAATTCTTCGGAAAATGATTAAAGAAGGAAACCCCCTTTGTTTTCGTTGGTGTCCATTGGCGATTCATCTGAAAATAAGAAATGAGTTATAAGTACGAGAGGTAAACTACACATAATGAAATGTAATTCATCGTCAGTAAGATCAAATTGTCACAAATGGGTGACATGTAAATGGACAAGAAAGGTGTAACCATTCTTAGTTATATGCAATCAAATAAGCACGATAAGCCCCCTTACTGCGTCAAAGTGATGGTTAATAAAGGAGGTGCTTTTTGAAATTTTTTTTAATTTTCTGTGGTTTTCTATAGGCGTTCTTGCCTGAATGTGTATGATGATAGTTTCTGTATGTTCTTATGAAACGGCTACCCAACCGGTGTAAATTGCTCAGGAGATAGTGATGTTAAAAAAGGTCATTCAGTTGCTTGATACGAGAGAATGCAATATATGCTGTTCCCTCAAGTGTACTGTTGGTGTCAATCCACCAGATGACCTCATTCACTGTTTGCCCCTAAATTTTGCATATTGTTGTTGCATACCCAGGAAGGCAGATATAAACTTTAACTTGTTCCTCATTGATAATCTTCGTTATTGGATGGATGCTTATCAAATGAGCACCTCGTACTTTTGCTATTATAGTTTTATTCTTGATGCCGATGACATTAACGAACTGCCCATTCACAAATCCAATGTTCTTATTGCAATTTTGTGTGAGCATGATTTTCATAAATTTGTGAATGGGAAATAAGTGTTGATCATCCATGACAACAACGGCTAACGGTTGAGATGTAAAAGTAGATGTAAAAATAGTCTAATATATTGCTGCATTTCATGTCATTGTCAATACAGTTGCTTCAGGATGCAGCTTCAATTTGGCATAGATGTTATCATTGATATAGTTGTCTTCAGTCAACACACGACCATGCATAATGGCAGAAAGCATCTTAATGGATGGTCAGTAATAACGAATATGCTGAAGAAATGCGATCAATTGCTCATCATTACTGTGATGGTTGAGTTGTCAAAGTTAGTTTATTAACATATAACATGCAATGAGTACAAGATGTTATGTTGTCTTCTTGCGTTGCATGTGCGTTGACAGTTGCGATAGTTTGTTGTTGAGCGAAATCACTGCACATAATTACAATTAGACGACGAATAACTCTCTCTATAGTACTAATAATGTGATGAAACATCAATACACTGACTTGCGACACTTCGTCAATGAATATCACGCCAAACATAGCAATACTCCAATTAATCTGTGGCGTTTCGTTGTCACTGCCAGAGAACTTGAAGAGACTATGCAATGTGCCACATGTCACAGATCCTTCATATTGTTGACGATATGTGCAACCCAGCGTACCAGTAGGGACAGCTACAAAAAACAGAAAGATGATTTTGTAAACGGTGCTGTATGCATTCATGAATACAAAATGTTTTCCCAGTTCCTGCTTTCCCTAATATGAGAGGGAAACGTCGCCAATCAACCCGCGCGAAAGTAGACCTATCTTCCCCAAAAGAAGCAATGCAATTTTTGCAGTCTAGACATGCTTTGCTCCACCAAGAAGTTCATATGTGTTGCTAATTCTATTTCAATTTTTCGCTCTAAACTAAAAGCTCATTTCATTGACTCATATGTCTAATTTGAAAAATTGTTGAGGTTCATCTGGTTTTGTTTTATTTATAGTTTTTAGTTTCTTTGTTTTTATGGGGGGGGTCTCTCTCCATTAGTTTACCTACAGTAAGTAGCCGCATATAAGAAACCCCCTTGTATAAGAAACAAGCCTCACTTTGTACAAAAGGGGCTCCTTTAGTAAGAAACAATTTTAGGTCTGAAATTTGAAAGTTTCGTATTTTCAGGTTCGCCATCGTTTGTTCCTAAATGCCAAAGACTATTCCTATAAAATGACTGCAATATAATGTAGGATTTTCAAAACAGAATGAACATTTTCAAAATTAAAGATCCATACAACAAAAATGTAACAAGGTAAATTGCAGTTACAGTTCTATTCTATTCTAAGAGCATTCTATTGATATCGGAACATCGTACTGTACTGCATTGTACTGGGCATGCATTGTACACTGCTACCAGAAAGGTTCAATACATATGCATCTACGGTGCTGTCATATACCTTGGCGTAACTTGACGGTACCTATGTTTAAGAAACTTTGACACTGTTCATGAAAAGGTCTCTTTAAATAAGAAACTTTCTGAGGCCTCAATTTAAAAAGTGGTTTCTTATTTGCGGGTACCTGCAGAGCTCCTCTTTAATCTGTCTATCCTATATACAGGGTGTCCCAAAAAAATTGTGCCCCGTTTGTCTGAAGATTGTGAAAAAACGGCAAAAGATTCTCGCCAAAATTTTTCATGGTGGTGCTCTTCAGATGTTCAATTAAAGTTTGCCACCATCCCCATGAAAATCCGTTGAAAAATGATGGAGCTATGACCTTCAGGAGCCCAAATTTGCCCGATCACTGAAAGGCCTGAAACCAGCGGTCGGCCATTTTGTCTTACTATTTTGCAGCGATAAATAGCTTCATGGATTGAAAATGAAACAGCAGCCTCCAATGTCATAGCTCTCGTGAAATTCCGATAATCCTCGGAGAGTTCCACTATTTCTAACCTCACAGAAATTATTTCTTACCTCACGTGCAGATATTTATCACTGCAAAAAAATAAGACAAAATGGCCGACCGCTGGTTTCAGTCATCAGGCAAATTTGGTCTACTGAAGGTCATAGCTCCATCATTTTTCAACGGATTTTTACGAGGATGGTGGCAAAATTTAATTGAACATCTGAAGAGCACCATCATGCAAAAGTTTGGCGAGAATCTTTTGCCGTTTTGTCGCAATCTTCAGACAAACGGGGCACAATTTTTTTGGGACACCCTGTACAATCATTTAATGTAATTTTATGTAGGATAGATTAACAATAAAATGAAACTGAAACTGCATACGTGCATTGTGGAAATGTTCTATTTGTGGCGGAATATTGTCATTAGCCACTGGTAAAAGATCATCTAAAGAACAATGAGGAAAATGCAAAAGAAAGTGTTGGAAAAAATATTGAGTAGGAATGTTTCGCACCTACCAAGATATAGAGTTCTTTCCAGTTTAATCCTTTGGAGGAGACTTCGTTTCATCAACAGAATGTAACCATTGTAAGAGAGAATGGTCGGGTCCTTCTATTTTACAGGACGATTATGATATTTGGCAACAGAATAGTTTGCCTCAGCACTTTCCGGAGTTGGAACAGTGAACTTCTTTCTTGTGCCATCACTCCATGAAATCTTTTTCAAAGATAAGAGGACCCACATTTCTCGCCCACATATGTCCAGATAGAGCAGCTGAAATCTGAAAGCAGCATATTTTAGAATCATACCATGGCCGTTCGTTGTTTGAGCGTCCATTGAGCACTGTAGCAAAGGAAGAAGAGTATGAATGTATCCTCTCAGATGTTTAGCAAATGCATCCGGAAGATGCGAGAGCTGCAGACATCGAGTGCCATTGTCGTCAACAGTTGCCAGTGGACCATCATGTATAGGCAAACTTGATTTATCGGTAGGCTGATATTTCTCTACATAGCGAAGAAGAAGTGCATTGTCCCGTGGAAGATCTGCCTGTAATGTCTTCTATTGAATGTACTTGACATTATCGAGCCAAACAAGCAAGTGTAGATGTATTGCTACACGCTTTTGAAACTCAAAGCGGTAGAAATATGTTTTCACATTCTTTCTATAAGCAAGGTGATTGATATTTAAGAGGTAGTTTCTCTAATGGGAATCATTTGCTCCAAAAAGGTATCCTCAAACAACTAGCTCTAAGGCGTTCATGAAGTGCATCGTCTCTTAGAAAGGAAGATTCATAGGACCACATCCAGTAGAAGAAATGTTCTTTAGCCACATTGGCCAAGGAAATGACCACTCGTATGGAATTCTCGTGATGAATAAGCTTTGCATGCCAAATTGATCAACAGCATCAAGTAAGTACATATGTTGTCATTGCCAATACCTAGTGCTGAATGGTTTGTCCTCCAATGCCAAGGATGCCGCTGACCTGGATTGAGAATTTGAAATAGAGTGATATGTATTAATTGCCCCAGTGATCATTTTGTAAAGCCAACTATCGAAGATGTATTGCAGAAGATCAAAGTGAAGGGTATAGTCTATGATTGAGGAGAGACATTTCGTGAGGAAGGGTATTTTACCGCTTTTGCGTGAAGTGCCTGCATGATGGATGCTTTCACACCACGCAGTAAAGGGGTACAAATTAGGCCACAATGCACACTCAATTCCTTGCCATGAATACAATGCACAGACGGATGGCTCTTTCAGTCCTTTTCGGGAATAAAACAACACGCGTGCGGCAAAACACACAGGCAAATTCATTTGCGCGTGCAATTCGCACACGTAGTTATTCAAAACGGTATTTAAGGAGTGACACAAAAAATAGGTCTTCAAGTCTGCCTTTACTGATAAAGATAATCACATTACTGATAAAATGAATATCATTTGTTTATATGTTTTTGTGTCGATGAAGGTTTTTGTTTTTACAGGACTATACTCGGCAGTTTCTTCCTCAGTAAACTCAGACTCGTCAGTGTCTGATCTGATTCTTCCGAACTATCAATGTCAACAGGACAAATCTCTTGTCTGCTCGGTTCATTTTCTTCAAGAACATCGGTATTGGTAACAGCAATTACCTTCGCTCTATGAGCACCAAGTGTCGCAATTATTTATAACTGTGGGAATTGCCACTTGGGACTTTGTTGAAAGTGTTATAGGATTTGTCAGTAATCATGGTTTATTGAAGCACATGATTTGACATTGGATGTGTCGAATATCAAAGTACCACTTAAGCAAAATAACACTTCGCGCGTGCGATGAAAAGCACTCGTGACTCAATTTGCGTGTGTGCCAACGTGTGCGTGTGCGATCGCACGCGTCAAACGAAAAGGCCTGCTCTTTGTGCTCATTCAGGAGCTCTGCTCTCATGACATTGTATTTCACAAATGAAGAAGAGAGGAAATGAGATAGTTGTACGCAGCTTGGCATATATGTTTGTCTTCCAAGTCAGTTGATGCATTGATTTCATCAAGAACTGACATTTGAGAAACATGTGGACGCAAAATGGCAGTCTTCTTCCTGTGCCCATACTGCATAAGACTATATTGTCCACAGTCTATCTCGAAAGGTCTTAAGACAGAGAGATGCGTTTGTTCTCTAAGTTTCAGCAACATTCAGGAGTATTTTTGAAAGAAGGAACAACATAATTATCGATTTTGCAAACTACTTTACTGTTGCATTTGGTATTTCTGGTGAAACTTGGAAGGAATTTCTCCATTAATACGATGTTGCAATCAGAGCAGAAACTCCATGACGACCTACGTGCCCATGTGGTCAAAGAGCTAGGTATTGATGCTACAGAAGAAAATGTATCTGTAGACTGAACTTCCTTAAGTGCTTGTAACCGTTCGTTATGTTCATCTTCGATGCAATTGCAAAACAGCACATTTCCTCTATGTTTGGATGAGGAGGTTTTTTGCAGTATGAAGAATTGTCGTATGTGCCAATAGGTAGAGGTGGTAATTGCCATGTTCCAAGGTATAATAAATGAGATATCTCTTGTGCACAATGTAAGAAGTACACACATGCAAGAATTACAAGAAATATAGAGATAAAAGCCTTACCATGCAGCAAAATAGGAGCAAGATGCAACACTGTGTAGTAGCTGTTGTAAAAAAGAGAATGAAATGAAAAGAATGGAAATATTACAATATGTATACAGAATGCTGTGCAATGAAATGTATCAGCATAAACATTTGGAAAGAACGTTGCACACATTGAAAAGAATAAGGAAAGGAAAATAGATTGAGAAAAAATGAGGGAAATGTACTGGGAAATGGCCCTTCAAGTAAAACTTTACGTAATGGATGAACAAGATGTGCACTTACCACGAAGGAATAATGTCTTGACAGGATACTTCAATCATGAAGATGAGCGTGTAAATTGAGGTTATTTTAAGATAACTAAAGAGGCGTAAATGCGTTAGTAAGGAAAGAGACTACGTTCTTATGCGCTACTAATACAAGATGTTATAACAGGCAAACAGTGCATGCGTACGAGAGCATGGTATACTTGATGTGAAGCGTAGTGAAATGTATACTTACCAAACAAACAGATCAAATTCTTGTCAGATCACATTGAAGAACTAGACCAAAGTAAACATCAGTCATTGTCGTATTGGTTGAAGTCTATCTGAATTACATGCTCCAGTATGACATCTTCCTTGTCGGTAGTAGCACAGAACTCTGCCATGGTCTAGACAAAATGAATGACAGGATTGAAGTTCCTACAGTTGTAGTTGGTTTAAATTAGTTGTAGTTGGTTTAAATTGATTGATGTATATATTGGTATGGATAACTATTCATAAATAACCAACTTTAAAGAATGACACATGAAAAAAGAGATCAATTGTAAAATGCAACTCTGAAAAGCAATATATGGGAAACGTAAAAAGAAAAGAATGAATATAAGTTTTGTAGAAGGAAGAGAGAAGAGAGTGCAGATAATACAATAAGTAATTGAAAAGCATAATAGTTGATGATAAATTGAAAAAACAATTGATAAGTGCATTTGATACGATTGAAAGAGGAAAGTTAATGCAAGAACTAGAAGCATTACTCCAAGAGGATGAACAAAGAATGTGCAGACTGTTATTATCGAACACTTCCATATCAATTAAATTTGGAAACCATGATCTAGAAACTGTAGAAACAAATATAGGCTCGCCACAAGGTGATGCTATTTCTGGGACTTTCTTTAACATAGAATTTGAAAATGCTTTAAGAACATTGAGAGAGAGAATGAATGAAGCAAAGTCACAGGTAATTCAAGCAAAAAGTGGAAAGTCAAGCCTACCAACTGAACTTGAATATGCAGATGACTCGGATTTCCCATTTGAACGGAAAGAAGAAGCAGAACACCTGAAAAGAATAGTGAAAGAAATACTTGGTGAGAGAAATTTAAAAGTAAATGATGAGAAGACAGAGGAAACTTTTATAATGAGAGAAAAGAATAAAAGTGATGAAAAATGGAGGAAGACAAAGAAATTGGGCTCACTTCTAGGAGATTATGAAGATATGAGAAGAAGAGAACAACTTTCAAATAATGCAATGGCTGAAGTTAAGAAATTGTGGAAAAAGTCAAAAGTCAGGAATAAGAGAAAAATACAGTTATATAGGACTCTAGTTAAAACAGTACTGACATACAATTTTGGAACATGGGGACTAACGAAAAAGGAGACAGAAACTCTCAATTGTATTCATCGCAAACAGCTAAGGAGAATATCACCAAGCTACCGAGGTTTAACAAACAAACAATTGTATGAAGAATGCGGAGAAAGAGAAATAAGCAAAGATATGAAAGAAACTCGATGGAGAACATTTGGACATATGTTGAGACTTCCACTGCAGACGCCATGTCAACAGGCCATGGATTGGTACTTTGAAATACCAGATAAGGCTAAGAAATACAGAGGAAACCAGAGAAGAACGTTGCCAGTGATATTACATTATGACATTGTTGAAGGAAACAGTAAACATGATCTGGAAATAACACAGTTCAAAACTACTGAAGATTTAACAACGTTAAGAAAAATAGCTGAAGACAGGGACAAATGGAAAGAACTTTCTAAAATGATTTGCAGCATTGCATGAGGCAAACAGTGCATGCACTGCAAGCCGGATATGCTTTATAATAATAATAATTGAAAATGAATAAGAACCAAGTTCACAATATGATCTGCCAACGAAACAGGATATACGCAAGTCAAAGACTACTATAAAACTTAGGAGAAAAGAATGTCTAAGAACTGCTGCATCACTTCGTCCCAAAATGATACGAGAATAGCACCAATAACATATGAGCAGTGCCAATAATGTATACCGGGTGCGATCAAATAAACTATGCTAACAATGGTCAATCACTAGAATAGTGTGAAACTTTTCAAGAGACATAAACTAGAAGTTTGTGTGAATGAATGCTCAATCACTTGAATAGTATGCAAAATGGTATGAAACTTAAAAAACCTTGATAAGAAAAACTACATTTTGTGCAAAGGATCGATTAATGTTGCATTTTGGCCCACATCTTTGGCAAACATTCTGACACTGGCAACATAAACTTAAAGGGCTGGAATCTTCTTTTTAAGAGATATAAACTAGATATTGGTGGGAATCAATGCTCAGTCACTTGAGAAGTATGAAACTTAAACCCCTTGATCATTTCGTGTTTGTCTTCCAAGTCAGTTAATGCATTGATTTCATCAAGAACTGACATTTGAGAGACATGTAGACGCAAAATGGCAGTCTCCTTTCTGTGCCCATACTGCATAAGACAATATTGTCCACAGTTTATCTCGACAGAGAGATGTGTTTGTTCTAAGTTTCAGAAACATTCAGGAGTCTTTTCGAAAGAAGGAACAACATAATTATCGGTTTTGCAAACTACTTTACTGTTGCATTTGGTCTTCCTGGTGAAACTTGGAAGGAACTTCTCCATTAATACGATGTTGCAATCAGAGCAGAAACTCCATGACGACCTACGTGCCCATGTGGTAAAAGAGCTAGGTATTGATGCTACAGAAGAAAATGTATCTGTAGACTGAACTTCCCTGAGTGATTGTAACCGTTCCTTATGTTCGTCTACGATGCGATCGCAAAACAGCACATTTTCCTCTATGTTTGGATGAGGAGGTTTTTTGCAGTATGAAGAATTGTCGTCAGTGCCAATAGGTAGAGGTGGTAATTGCCAGGTTCCAAGGTATGGGCATGATAAATGAGATATCTCTTGTGCACAATGTAAGAAGTACACACATGCAAGAATTACAAGAAATATAGAGATAAAAGCCTTACCATGCAGCAAAATAGGAGCAAGATGCAACACTGTGTAGTAGCTGTTGTAAAAAAGAGAATGAAATGAAAAGAATGGAAATATTACAATATGTATACAGAATGCTGTGCAATGAAATGTATCAGCATAAACATTTGGAAAGAACGTTGCACACATTGAAAAGAATAAGGAAAGGAAAATAGATTGAGAAAAAATGAGGGAAATGTACTGGGAAATGGCCCTTCAAGTAAAACTTTACGTAATGGATGAACAAGATGTGCACTTACCACGAAGGAATAATGTCTTGACAGGATACTTCAATCATGAAGATGAGCGTGTAAATTGAGGTTATTTTAAGATAACTAAAGAGGCGTAAATGCGTTAGTAAGGAAAGAGACTACGTTCTTATGCGCTACTAATACAAGATGTTATAACAGGCAAACAGTGCATGCGTACGAGAGCATGGTATACTTGATGTGAAGCGTAGTGAAATGTATACTTACCAAACAAACAGATCAAATTCTTGTCAGATCACATTGAAGAACTAGACCAAAGTAAACATCAGTCATTGTCGTATTGGTTGAAATCTATCTGAATTACATGCTCCAGTATGACATCTTCCTTGTCGGTAGTAGCACAGAACTCTGCCATGGTCTAGACAAAATGAATGACAGGATTGAAGTTCCTACAGTTGTAGTTGGTTTAAATTAGTTGTAGTTGGTTTAAATTGATTGATGTATATATTGGTATGGATAACTATTCATAAATAACCAACTTTAAAGAATGACACATGAAAAAAGAGATCAATTGTAAAATGCAACTCTGAAAAGCAATATATGGGAAACGTAAAAAGAAAAGAATGAATATAAGTTTTGTAGAAGGAAGAGAGTGCAGATAATACAATAAGTAATTGAAAAGCATAATAGTTGATGATAAATTGAAAAAACAATTGATAAGTGCATTTGATACAATTGAAAGAGGAAAGTTAATGCAAGAACTAGAAGCATTACTCCAAGAGGATGAACAAAGAATGTGCAGACTGTTATTATCGAACACTTCCATATCAATTAAATTTGGAAACCATGATCTAGAAACTGTAGAAACAAATATAGGCTCGCCACAAGGTGATGCTATTTCTGGGACTTTCTTTAACATAGAATTTGAAAATGCTTTAAGAACATTGAGAGAGAGAATGAATGAAGCAAAGTCACAGGTAATTCAAGCAAAAAGTGGAAAGTCAAGCCTACCAACTGAACTTGAATATGCAGATGACTCGGATTTCCCATTTGAACGGAAAGAAGAAGCAGAACACCTGAAAAGAATAGTGAAAGAAATACTTGGTGAGAGAAATTTAAAAGTAAATGATGAGAAGACAGAGGAAACTTTTATAATGAGAGAAAAGAATAAAAGTGATGAAAAATGGAGGAAGACAAAGAAATTGGGCTCACTTCTAGTAGATTATGAAGATATGAGAAGAAGAGAACAACTTTCAAATAATGCAATGGCTGAAGTTAAGAAATTGTGGAAAAAGTCAAAAGTCAGGAATAAGAGAAAAATACAGTTATATAGGACTCTAGTTAAAACAGTACTGACATACAATTTTGGAACATGGGGACTAACGAAAAAGGAGACAGAAACTCTCAATTGTATTCATCGCAAACAGCTAAGGAGAATATCACCAAGCTACCGAGGTTTAACAAACAAACAATTGTATGAAGAATGCGGAGAAAGAGAAATAAGCAAAGATATGAAAGAAACTCGATGGAGAACATTTGGACATATGTTGAGACTTCCACTGCAGACGCCATGTCAACAGGCCATGGATTGGTACTTTGAAATACCAGATAAGGCTAAGAAATACAGAGGAAACCAGAGAAGAACGTTGCCAGTGATATTACATTATGACATTGTTGAAGGAAACAGTAAACATGATCTGGAAATAACACAGTTCAAAACTACTGAAGATTTAACAACGTTAAGAAAAATAGCTGAAGACAGGGACAAATGGAAAGAACTTTCTAAAATGATTTGCAGCATTGCATGAGGCAAACAGTGCATGCACTGCAAGCCGGATATGCTTTATAATAATAATAATTGAAAATGAATAAGAACCAAGTTCACAATATGATCTGCCAACGAAACAGGATATACGCAAGTCAAAGACTACTATAAAACTTAGGAGAAAAGAATGTCTAAGAACTGCTGCATCACTTCGTCCCAAAATGATACGAGAATAGCACCAATAACATATGAGCAGTGCCAATAATGTATACCGGGTGCGATCAAATAAACTATGCTAACAATGGTCAATCACTAGAATAGTGTGAAACTTTTCAAGAGACATAAACTAGAAGTTTGTGTGAATGAATGCTCAATCACTTGAATAGTATGCAAAATGGTATGAAACTTAAAAAACCTTGATAAGAAAAACTACATTTTGTGCAAAGGATCGATTAATGTTGCATTTTGGCCCACATCTTTGGCAAACATTCTGACACTGGCAACATAAACTTAAAGGGCTGGAATCTTCTTTTTAAGAGATATAAACTAGATATTGGTGGGAATCAATGCTCAGTCACTTGAGAAGTATGAAACTTAAACCCCTTGATCATTTCGTGTTTGTCTTCCAAGTCAGTTAATGCATTGATTTCATCAAGAACTGACATTTGAGAGACATGTAGACGCAAAATGGCAGTCTTCCTTCTGTGCCCATACTGCATAAGACAATATCGTCCACAGTTTATCTCGACAGAGAGATGTGTTTGTTCTAAGTTTCAGAAACATTCAGGAGTCTTTTCGAAAGAAGGAACAACATAATTATCGGTTTTGCAAACTACTTTACTGTTGCATTTGGTCTTTCTGGTGAAACTTGGAAGGAATTTCTCCATTAATACGATGTTGCAATCAGAGCAGAAACTCCATGACGACCTACGTGCCCATGTGGTAAAAGAGCTAGGTATTGATGCTACAGAAGAAAATGTATCTGTAGACTGAACTTCCCTGAGTGATTGTAACCGTTCCTTATGTTCGTCTACGATGCGATCGCAAAACAGCACATTTTCCTCTATGTTTGGATGAGGAGGTTTTTTGCAGTATGAAGAATTGTCGTCTGTGCCAATAGGTAGAGGTGGTAATTGCCATGTTCCAAGGTATGGGCATGATAAATGAGATATCGCTTGTGCACAATGTAAGAAATACACATATGAAAGAATTACAAGAAATATAGAGATAAAAGCCTTACCATGTAGCAAAATAGGAGCAAGATGCAACACTGTGTAGTAGCTGTTGTAAAAAAGAGAATGAAATGAAAAGAATGGAAATATTAAAATACGTATACAGAATGCTGTGCAATGAAATGTATCAGCATAAACATTTGGAAAGAACGTTGCACACTTTGAAAAGAATAAGGAAAGGAAAATAGATTGAGAAAAAATGAGGGAAATGTACTGGGAAAAGGCCCTTCAAGTAAAACTTTACGTAATGGATGAACAAGATGTGCTCTTACCACGAAGGAATAATGTCTTGACAGGATACTTCAATCATGAAGATGAGCGTGTAAATTGAGGTTATTTTAAGATAACTAAAGAGGCGTAAATGTGTTAGTAAGGAAAGAGACTACTTTCTTATGCACTACTAATACAAGATGTTATAACAGGCAAACAGTGCATGCGTACGAGAGCATGGTATACTTGATGTGAAGCGTAGTGAAATGTATACTTACCAAACAAACAGATCAAATTCTTGTCAGATCACATTGAAGAACTAGACCAAAGTAAACATCAGTCATTGTCGTATTGGTTGAAATCTATCTGAATTACATGCTCCAGTATGACATCTTCCTTGCCGGTAGTAGCACAGAACTCTGCCATGGTCTAAACAAAATGAATGACAGGATTGAAGTTCCTACAGTTGTAGTTGGTTTAAATTAGTTGTAGTTGGTTTGAATTGATTGATGTATATATTGGTATGGATAACTATTCATAAATAACCAACTTTAAAGAATGACACATGAAAAAAGAGATCAATTGTAAAATGCAACTCTGAAAAGCAATATATGGGAAACGTAAAAAGAAAAGAATGAATATAAGTTTTGTAGAAGGAAGAGAGAAGAGAGTGCAGATAATACAATAAGTAATTGAAAATGAATAAGAACCAAGTTCACAATATGATCTGCCAACGAAACAGGATATACGCAAGTCAAAGACTACTATAAAACTTACGATAAAAGAATGTCTAAGAATTGCTGTATCACTTCGTCCCAAAATGATACAAGAATAGCACCAATAACATATGAGCAGTGCCAATAACGTATACCGGGTGCGCCAAAATAAACTATGCTAAGAATGGTCAATCACTAGAATAGTATGCAAAATAGTATGAAACTTAAAAAACCTTGATCAGAAAAACTACATTTTGTGCAAAGGATCGATTAATGTAACATTTAGGCCCATATCTTTGGCAAACATTCTGACACTGGCAACATAAACTTAAAGGGCTGGAATCTTCTTTTTAAGAGACATAAACTAGATATTGGTGGGAATCAATGCTCAGTCACTTGAGAAGTATGAAACTTAAAACCCCTTGATCAGAACAACTACTTCTGTTGTGCAAAGGACCGATTAATGTTGCATTTAGGCCCATATCTTTGGCAAACATTCTGACACTGGCAACATAAACTTAAAGAGCTGGAATTTTCTTTTTAAGAGACATAATCTAGAAATTTGCGAGAATGATGCTCAATCACTTGAAAAGTATGAAACTCAAGCGTTGGTCAGAGCAACTACTTCTTTGTGCAAATGATCGATTGATGTACCATGTAGGCCCATATCTTTGGCCAACAATCTCACACTGGCAAAATAAACTTAAAGGGTTGGAATCTTCTTTTTAAGAGACATAAACTAGAAATTTGTGTGAATGAATGCTCAATCACTTGAAAAGTATGAAACTTAAAACCCCTTGATCAGAACAACTACTTCTGTTGAGCAAAGGACCGATTAATGTTGCATTTAGGCCCATATCTTTGGCAAACATTCTGACACTGGCAACATAAACTTAAAGAGCTGGAATTTTATTTTTAAGAGACATAATCTAGAAATTTGCGTGAATGAATGCTCAATCACTTGAAAAGTATGAAACTCAAGCGTTGGTCAGAGCAACTACTTCTTTGTGCAAATGATCGATTGATGTACCATGTAGGCCCATATCTTTGGCCAACAATCTCACACTGGCTAGATAAACTTAAAGGGTTGGAATTTTCTTTTTAAGAGAAACAAACTAAAAATGTGTGTGAAGGAATGCTCAATCATTTTGAAAGTATGAAACTTAAAACCCCTTGATCAGAACAACTACTTCTGTTGTGCAAAGGACCTATTAATGTTGCATTTAGGCCCATATCTTTGGCAAACATTCTGACACTGGCAACATATACTTTAAGAGCTGGAATTTTCTTTTTAAGAGACATAATCTAGAAATTTGCGTGAATGAATGCTCAATCACTTGAAAAGTATGAAACTCAAGCGTTGGTCAGAGCAACTACTTCTTTGTGCAAATGATCGATTAATGTACCATGTAGGCCCATATCTTTGGCCAACAATCTGACACTGGCTAGACAAACTTAATCTTCTTTTTAAGAGAAACAAACTAAAAATGTGTGTGAAGGAATGCTCAATCATTTTGAAAGTATGAAACTTAAAACCCCTTGATCAGAACAACTACTTCTGTTGTGCAAAGGACCTATTAATGTTGCATTTAGGCCCATATCTTTGGCAAACATTCTGACACTGGCAACATAAACTTAAAGAGCTGGAATTTTATTTTTAAGAGACATAATCTAGAAATTTGCGTGAATGAATGCTCAATCACTTGAAAAGTATGAAACTCAAGCGTTGGTCAGAGCAACTACTTCTTTGTGCAAATGATCGATTAATGTACCATGTAGGCCCATATCTTTGGCCAACAATCTGACACTGGCTAGACAAACTTAATCTTCTTTTTAAGAGAAACAAACTAAAAATGTGTGTGAAGGAATGCTCAATCATTTGGAAAGTATGAAACTTAAAACCCCTTGATCAGAACAACTACTTCTGTTGTGCAAAGGACCGATTAATATTGCATTTAGGCCCATATCTTTGGCAAACATTCTTAAGACTGGCAACATAAACTTAAAGTGCCACTGAAGTGTATTAATGAAGATGTCGAGGATGCAATTTTTGTTTGCAAAGTTCAACTTTGTAATCTAGGCGGGGGTCTCAGAAGTTTCCTGCGATCTTATAGCAACATTTGACGTCGGCTTATTTCATGAAAGACAGATTTGACACCATAAGATGGATAAATCACCATGATGTACTTACCCTAGCACAACAACAAATTTACGCAGAATTGGCACGTTCTTGACTTCATTAGCAGCTTAATTATGTTAAAACAATCGTTTTCTAGAACGAACGCATCATTAGCCACTTATTGATAGTATTCATTATGCAAATAAGTCAACTTTAGAGGATGATGTGACCGGTCGCCTGCACAGAGGCTAGCATTGGCAGCATCACCGAAGGTAGAAGGACCTCCCTCCTACAGCTACGGATGCAAACTTCGCGCAGGTGAAGTTGAGAGGAAAGGTGCAGAATCACAGCAAAAAATTGCACCATATTGACTGGGGGAAGGCACGTTATCACACTGAACCAAAACATCTTCATGCATATGATCCTGCACAGAGGTTATTTTCGTGACTGATTGTCTCAAACTAGATGCCCCTGAAGAGAAACGTTCTGCGGGGTTCTGTATAACATAAGTAATTTTACGTTATCGTAAATCTCGCATGACGTCTAATTTGAGACAGTTGCACCAATTGTTTAATGCACGAACTGAGCAAACTAAGGGTAATGACTTTCGATTTTTGCGGATCATCCTCGTTTAACATAAAGATCAAAACATTGCTTTCAAGCGATTCTTGTCCTTTCTTATACAAGGCGCTTGATTTTCTATCGAAGGCGACTTTAGCAGCAACACTTATCTCTCTGACCCTTGCTAATCAAAGTACCCTTGGGGCGACTCACGGAGCATTAGCAAGTTTTTCTTCTTAGTATGTTGAAATAACGGCCAATTTAAGCGTTGACAAATCCGTTACAGTTCAGTTAAATATGCAGAGCTGTCCCAGGCGAGCGTGCGTAAAAGGGAACTAAGTGGCACTGAATGGAGACCACACCCAAACCTATACCAGGCTACCTTCTGTGTACTTTACCGTGTGCAAAACTTGGAAACATGCAGAGGACAGCGCTTCTACAAAAAATTTATTGCTTCATATTGAACAATTATGCTTCAACATCAGCTGTCATCAACATCAGCTGTCTGTTTTTGAATATCGAATTCTGTGTTGACACTGGTCACTTTTTTGCAACATAATTGCATGATGGGAGTTCTTGATGAGGGCGGACGAGCATCATAATACGCAACGAGCGCAATAAAAGCTAATCATGAAACCACATGCGGAAAAGCTTCTCAAACGTCACAGAGTTAATTTTGTGACAATAGCTGATTAATCTAATTGGCTCTCGAAGAGTCCAGAACAGGGTCATAAATATTGGCATACAGTAAAAACCGGACCCTGGGATCTGTAAGTACCAATGAGAGAAAGGACCATTAACACCGGAGGATCATCATCCTCAACAGAAAATGAAATGAAATGCTAATGTTTTCTTCTATTTTCACCATCATAATACTATTTTGTCGCTGTCATATTATAGATCAAGAGTTTCAAGATGTATTTTTTTCTCTCACAATGTGTCGTTTAAAACAATCGAAATGCGAGCTGCAATGAAGCAATGCAAAGTCTCCTTACTTTTTCCGTATACTCATCTCATACAAAAGAAAACAAATGATCATTCATGGTAGAATGATGCCATTGTTGCCATCTGTTTCTGATTGCCATGATTTTCTATGGTGGCCCTTTTAACCTTAAAATCCCATGTGAACGGCTGAGGAAAATAGGGCTTTTTTGTCGTTTGGATGGAAACCATTCGTTTGGAAACTGGGTGGAGTAAAACATCCATGTGAAGGCAGGTCAACCAGGGTCGTGCAACCAGGGTCGTGCAACCAGGGTTGTCCGAAAAAAAAAGAATCTTGGCCTATCATTGATGTCAGTCATGTGCATGTCGAGTAATCTTCAGAATTAGACCCGAGTTACACGACGTCAGGTTGGTTTTCACTTCGGATTGCCTTCCCCAATCCGAAGCAATAGCACTACGCTTTTTGAAGTGATTACACGACTTCGGATTGCCTTTTGCTCCGTTTTGCGTCGCTGTTACACGATGTCGGATTGCAATGTACTGCGCAGACAAAAACCTCTCTTTCGTGTTTTGGCGGAGGGCGGAGGAGGCAAAGTGATCAGGAATGAGGTTTTGCAGTGAAAATCACTTCGGATTCAGTTGTTACACGAGATGGAATGCGAAGCGAAGTACTTCGGATCGATTTTCACTTCACCTCCAGAGCGGAGCGACTTTCACTTCGGTTTCACCCACCGAAGTGCTTCGGATTGCCTCGGCGTCGTGTAACTGAAACCCCTATTCGAAGTGAAAAGTATTCCGCAGTGAACCCAATCCGGCGTCGTGTAACTCAGGCCTACATTTATTTAAAGTTGGCTTTTCTAATTAAAATAGCTAAAAGCTAATTAAGGCCAACAAAACTAAAAGAAGTATAACCTAGAAAGTAAATTAATTTAAAAATCCCAAATCTTTAATAAAATTTTTACACAATCTGCAGGTGCATGAATCACCATTCCATTGTTTTACTTTCATTTTAAATTCTTGAATTGTGCTACAGTCTTTCAAAAGGCTGGGAAGTGAGGACCATAAAAGGCAGCCTCTATACTGAATATTTTCTGTACCATATATTGTTGTCCTTACTTTCGAAAGCTGCAAGTGGTTTACATTACGCAGACTATAATAGCTGCCAAGTACATGTTCTCTGGCAAAGCATTCAAAAGTTAGAAAACACACAATAGAATTTTATTGAAATTTTGAGAGAAATAATGGCATTATTCCACCGCAAAGAATCATCTTCCTTTCCATGTAATAAATTCACACATAGCACCAAGCATACAGGGTGTCTCAAACAAATTGTGCCCCGTTTGTCTGAAGATTGCGACAAAACGGCAAAAGTGATGGGCAAATTTTGGTCTCCTGAAGGTCATAGCTCCATCATTTTTCAGCGGATCTTCATGGGAATGGTGGCAAACTTTAATTGAACATCCGAAGAGCACCATCATGCAAAAGTTTGGCGAGTATCTTTTGCCGTTTTATCGCAATCTTCGGACAAACGGGGCACAATTTTTTTGGGACACCCGGTAGAAAAAATTCTCTAAATCTACTCTTAACCTCATCTGATGTAATAAAAACAGCAGAAATGGTAGTATCATCTGAGGAAATATTGATATTCTGTTCTCTCTCGAGACCCTCCGGTGTTAAGGGTCCTATCATTCATTGGTATTTAATGGTCCTAGGGTCCGGTTCTTATTGTATGCCAATTGACGTCACCATAATATGATTCAGAAAAGCGAGCATCAAAGCGTTCTAGCCGCTAAATGTCATCTTATGTTTGTAATGATTACGCACCTTGGATTACGCATAAACAAGAGCCGCTGAATCGAATGATGTAATTATTTCCTGTATATTGCTTCTATAAGTATCGTATTTTAAGCCCTAAAGTGCCAATTATCAAGTTTCTTTGTGCGAAATATAATGCGCGGCCAAACAGGAATGTGTGACGTACTTTGATTTATCACTCGCTGTGGAGTGGTATGGTTACAACTGCAGTTCAGCCTTGAAGTCACGCGAAGACGCTGGTAAACTGTTTAAAGAGCGCAGGTTCTCGGGAAAACTTCCATAACACTAGCAGAATCATCGAGAACTTGGTATAAGCATGGTATCTACGCAAAAGGGTTATTAGGCCTATTGGCAGCTGAAGCAACAAGACTAACCGACAAGCCTGTTTTCTGCAGAGAACATTGATTTACATTTTACACTTGGCTTTTTGACGAAATTAGAGTGCTAAGACGTCGACAGATCAACATAGTATCAACGTCTGGAAGCTGAGAGATTATGCTGTGTTGGTTTGAGGAGCGAAGAAGAAATCCCGATTTCATTTCTTCAGGTGGGTGTAAGTTTTGTTGTGCTTGTGTTGCCGCTCTTTGAGATTTGATGGTGTATCATATCGATGGAGTGATCGTTTTAAGTTTAGTATCGAGAACAGTTTTGAATTATAATGAATGAAATGGTATTTTCAGATGTGAATGAAAGCACTGTGGATGGACAATTGGTAACTGGTCGGTCTCCTGACCCCAAATTCTGAGGAAAGTTCCTTGCCTTTTGTGGTCCTAGTTTCTAAACCATACAGACAGGAAAATCCACTCAACATGGTGGCAACCGGTTTTGTATACCACTCATATGGTGCCTATTACCTAAATAATCAAAAAGCAAAGCAGATACAGTTATTTTTGGCTCTTCTTAACCAAAGGACTGCTCTGTTCATTGAGATATGAATTTTCATTTGATATTATTATTATTATCACTGTAAACACCGGAGTTACAAAGAACTATTGGCTAAATGCTTACAGGATACGCACAAAAAAGAAAACTAAACAAAACGCAGCAGGCAACATCTAAAGAAATAAGTGCTAACAAACCAGCTAACTACATTTTGAGCAGTGAGAGGAGTTGTGAGGGCATTAATCCGTTGCTACACCTGAATTGTCAACCGGAAGGTCTTGACATATGCATAGTACTCTGTGCAGAAACATAATGGTTGCGGTATTTGTTGTGATATGCATGCTACCTAGCATTTTGATCAAAATTTCATTGTCCACCCTGTCCCATTCACTACCAAAGCAGCCATTCATATTTTCAAAATACTTGTTTCTACCTTCAACGAGTCTTGGTTCTGAGCATCTGAGTATGAAATGGACCTCATGGACCTCATGGACTATCCCTACAAACTGTACATGTACAGGCCCGTAGGAAGCGGGGGGGCAGGGGGGCTCAAGCCCCCCACCAATGATTTTTTAAAACAATGGTGTTACGTCACATGACTTAATTAGATGTATTGTTCTCTATTGTTTTAAGAACAATTTCCCCCCCAATCCGAAGCTTCTTCCTACGGCCCTGTACATGTACGTTGTGTTGTGACCTCGGTTATTCTAAACTTTGCGATCGTAGCCCTATGCTCATATTTCAGCACATTATTTACGTATACCTCTTCCCCGTAACCTTTTTTTATGAACTGGTAAATTTCATACAGCCTTCCGGATCCTTGTATGTGCTCCTGGAACCTCTTTTCATACAAAGTCTTAAGAGATCTAGAAACAGACCTGATAATTCCTCTCTGTGGACTTGCCCTTACCTCTGTCAATGAATCTAGTCGATGTTGTACTACAGTTAACAAGGAGGATACCCCTGTAGCATGGAGCCTGGAACATTCAAGTAAGGCATTTTCAATGATCGGGTTTGAAGTACGCAGATTTTGTAGATGGAAATAGAATTTTAAGATTCGTTCATATATAGTCACATTTAACGGGTAAACCCCCAACTCTCCTCTCACATCAAAATTTGAAGATTTAGAATGTACACCCAGTACCGTTTTACATAACCTATTTAGGAGGTTTTCATGATGTACTTTATCAACAAAGAGGTTCTCAGTAAATCGGCTAAAAGACGCATTGCGATTGCAGCGCCCCATGTAAGCCCCCCAGTTATACAATAATATTGGCTCAACCAGTGACCTGAAGAATTTTTGGATTACGCATGGTTTAACTCCACTCTGCGGACTAATATCCCTCAAAAAAGAGAAAAAAACCCTGCAAGCTTTTTCGTGCAAAGCAATCCTTGCTTGTTTGAAAAACCCACTTGAAACAAAAAATTGTACCCAAATACTTGTAATTTTCACATGATGTTACTTGGTTGTTGCCAAACTTGACAGTTAGTTTTGTGTTTCTGCCGGCTTTGTTAAAAGCTAAGATCTTTGTCTTTTTCACATTTACATTTAACTTCCATTTCTGAGAATAATCTTCGAGTCTAGACATGCTATACCTTAGCCCCTCTTCGGTTTCAGAAAGTATCAGAATGACATCAGCATACATTAAGCAAATGATATTCTGGTTCCCTATTGTAGGCGGTTTACATTGCTCGCCAGAAAGCTCTACAATATCATTGATAAATAAATCGAAGAGAGTAGGGCTCAGATTGCAACCTTGCCTAACCACTGTTTTCGAAACAAAGAATTGTGTAATTCCGTTTGGTAGCTTTACAGCTGCTTTCAGGTTGGTATCCATTGACTTAAGCAAGGCAATGAATCTACGACTGAAATGAAAGATCAACTCAACCAAGATGAAGAGCAGATCCAGAGCTCATTTGCCATATTTGTTTCAAGAATCTCTCTGATGATAAATGATCTCAGTGAATGAATGCTCTATCACTTGAATAGTGTGAAACTTTTAAAAACCTTCATCAGAAAAACTTCTTCTTTTGTGCAAATGATCGATTGATGTTCCATTTAGGCCCATACATTTGGCCAAAATCTGACACTGGCTAGATAAACTTAATCTTCTTTTTAAGAGACATAAACCAGATATTGGTGGGAATGAATGCTCAATCACTTGAATAGTATGAAACTGAAAAGCCTTGATCAGAAC
Organism: Aurelia coerulea; assembly: GCA_039566865.1. NCBI lineage: Eukaryota > Metazoa > Cnidaria > Scyphozoa > Semaeostomeae > Ulmaridae > Aurelia > Aurelia coerulea. The sequence continues at coordinate 81,129 of CM076947.1, read as the reverse complement.
AACTACTTCTTTTGTGCAAATGAACGATTGATGTTCCATTTAGGCCCATACATTTGGCCAAAATCTGACACTGGCTAGATAAACTTAATCTTCTTTTTAAGAGACATAAACCAGATATTGGTGGGAATGAATGCTCAATCAATTGAATAGCAAGAAACTGAAAAAGCCTTGATCAGAACAACTACTTCTTTTGTGCAAATGATCGATTGATGTTCCATTTAGGCCCATACATTTGGCCAACAATCTGACACTGGCTAGATAAACTTAATCTTCTTTTTAAGAGACATAAACCAGATATTGGTGGGAATGAATGCTCTATCACTTGAATAGTATGAAACTGAAAAAGCCTTGATCAGAACAACTACTTCTTTTGAGCAAATGATCGATTGATGTTCCATTTAGGCCCATACATTTGGCCAACAATCTGACACTGGCTAGATAAACTTAATCTTCTTTTTAAGAGACATAAACTAGATATAGGTGGGAATCAATGCTCAATCACTTGAATAGTATGAAACTGAAAAAGCCTTGATCAGAACAACTACTTCTTTTGAGCAAATGATCGATTGATGTTCCATTTAGGCCCATACATTTGGCCAACAATCTGACACTGGCTAGATAAACTTAATCTTCTTTTTAAGAGACATAAACTAGATATAGGTGGGAATCAATGCTCAATCACTTGAATAGTATGAAACTTAAAAAACCTTGATCAGAACAACTACTTCTTTTGTGCAAATGATCGAATTGTTCTTTTTTTTACATTCAATCTAAAAACTTACAATACACATTACTTAATTACACTACTTACAAAATACTATACCCTACTACTATTACAATACCATTTGGAGCAAAAAACTATGACTGCCTCATGGCAACATAAAACAGGGAACACGAACATAGCACTACTCGTAACGACGTGAAGAAGGGAATGGAAGGAAATGGAAGGAAACGGGAAGATTTCTTGGGATAATATGAAAAATCTTTAATCAAGACGTTCTGTCTTGAGGATGTACGTAATAGTCAAAGTTAGAATTGATCTGTTTACCTCATAAGACAGACTCTCATCACCGTACAAAAGAAGTTGCAAAAAGCTGTTGCTCCAGACAGAATGCCCACTATTTTGAAGTAGAACATTAACATCAGTGAGAAGATTGCATCTGTGTTCTTTAAAAGAATCGCAAAGCAGCAAAAAGTGTTCCGTATCCTCTATACCATCATTGATTGGACACATTGGATTTATTGTGTGTCTATAATTGTGTCTAAATTTGTGAAAATTGAGTTAGCTCAGCCCGACCCTGAGTTGAGTTAAATATGCAACCCCTTTTGGATCATGAATACCATATACGGAATTCGCAGGTGGCCTTATCTGTGCAGATAGTTTCTTTTTACAAATGCTAACAGTGGGTGATGCTCTGATCTCAGGATCAAGTTTGTTCCATTCCAATAAACAGTGAGGATAAAAACTGGCTTTGAATTTTCCGTTCCTGCCCTTATTTGTCCCACGACGGACCGACTTCTAATAGGATAGATAGTTTCATTGAGAGGTGGAATAGGGTCTCTCGTGTAATCAGGTGTTAACTCGTTGACAAATTTGTAGAAAAGAATAAGCCGCCTGCTCCATCTTCTTAAACTTAAGGGTTCCCATCCTAATTCATTGTACAATCTTTCCCGAGAAGTGCCTCTCCACGTTCCTGTTACTGCCAGTGCAGCAGCGTACTGTACTGATTCCAGTTTCTCCATCAAATGATTTCCCAAGCTACTTAATGATCGAATGATGTTCCATTTAGGCCCATACATTTGGCCAACAATCTGACACTGGCTAGATAAACTTAATCTTCTTTTTAAGAGACATAAACCAGATATTAGTGGGAATGAATGCTCAATCACTTGAAAAGTATGAAACTTAAAAAACCTTGATCAGAACAACTACTTCTTTTGTGCAAATGATCGAATTGTTCTTTTTTTTACATTCAATCTAAAAACTTACAATACACATTACTTAATTACACTACTTACAAAATACTATACCCTACTACTATTACAATACCATTTGGAGCAAAAAACTATGACTGCCTCATGGCAACATAAAACAGGGAACACGAACATAGCACTACACGTAACGACGTGAAGAAGGGAATGGAAGGAAATGGAAGGAAACGGGAAGATTTCTTGGGATAATATGAAAAATCTTTAATCAAGACGTTCTGTCTTGAGGATGTACGTAATAGTCAAAGTTAGAATTGATCTGTTTACCTCATAAGACAGACTCTCATCACCGTACAAAAGAAGTTGCAAAAAGCTGTTGCTCCAGACAGAATGCCCACTATTTTGAAGTACAACATTAACATCAGTGAGAAGATTGCATCTGTGTTCTTTAAAAGAATCGCAAAGCAGCAAAAAGTGTTCCGTATCCTCTATACCATCATTGATTGGACACATTGGATTTATTGTGTGTCTATAATTGTGTCTAAATTTGTGAAAATTGAGTTAGCTCAGCCCGACCCTGAGTTGAGTTAAATATGCAACCCCTTTTGGATCATGAATACCATATACGGAATTCGCAGGTGGCCTTATCTGTGCAGATAGTTTCTTTTTACAAATGCTAACAGTGGGTGATGCTCTGATCTCAGGATCAAGTTTGTTCCATTCCAATAAACAGTGAGGATAAAAACTGGCTTTGAATTTTCCGTTCCTGCCCTTATTTGTCCCACGACGGACCGACTTCTAATAGGATAGATAGTTTCATTGAGAGGTGGAATAGGGTCTCTCGTGTAATCAGGTGTTAACTCGTTGACAAATTTGTAGAAAAGAATAAGCCGCCTGCTCCATCTTCTTAAACTTAAGGGTTCCCATCCTAATTCATTGTACAATCTTTCCCGAGAAGTGCCTCTTCACGTTCCTGTTACTGCCAGTGCAGCAGCGTACTGTACTGATTCCAGTTTCTCCATCAAATGATTTCCCAAGCTACTTAATGATCGAATGATGTTCCATTTAGGCCCATACATTTGGCCAACAATCTGACACTGGCTAGATAAACTTAATCTTCTTTTTAAGAGACATAAACCAGATATTAGTGGGAATGAATGCTCAATCACTTGAAAAGTATGAAACTTAAGCGTTGGTCAGAGCAACTACTTCTTTTGTGCAAATGATCGATTGATGTTCCATTTAGGCCCATACATTTTGGCCAACAATCTGACACTGGCTAGATAAACTTAATCTTCTTTTTAAGAGACATAAACCAGATATTGGTGGGAATAAATGCTCAATCACTTGAAAAGTATAAAACTTAAAAAACCTTGATCAGAAATGATCGATTGATGTTCCATTTAGGCCCATACATTTGGCCAACAATCTGACACTGGCTAGATAAACTTAATCTTCTTTTTAAGAGACATAAACCAGATATTGGTGGGAATAAATGCTCGATCACTTGAATAGTATGAAACTGTAAAAACCTTGATCAGAACACCTACTTCTTTTGTGAAAATGATCGAATGATGTTCCATTTAGGCCCATACATTTGGCCAACAATCTGACACTGGCTAGATAAACTTAATCTCCTTTTTAAGAGACATAAACCAGATATTGGTGGGAATGAATGCTCAATCACTTGAAAAGTATGAAACTTAAGCGTTGGTCAGAGCAACTACTTCTTTTGTGCAAATGATCGATTGATGTTCCATTTAGGCCCATACATTTGGCCAACAATCTGACACTGGCTAGATAAACTTAGTCTTCTTTTTAAGAGACATAAACTAGATATTGGTGGGAATGCATGCTTAATCACTTGAAAAGTATAAAACTTAAAAAACCTTGATCAGAAATGATCGATTGATGTTCCATTTAGGCCCATACATTTGGCCAACAATCTGACACTGGCTAGATAAACTTAATCTTCTTTTTAAGAGACATAAACCAGATATTGGTGGGAATCAATGCTCAATCACTTGAAAAGTATGAAACTTAAGCGTTGGTCAGAGCAACTACTTCTTTTGTGCAAATGATCGATTGATGTTGCATTTAGGCCCATACATTTGGCCAACAATCTGACATTGGCTAGATAAACTTAGTCTTCTTTTTAAGAGACATAAACTAGAAATTGGTGGGAATCAATGCTCAATCACTTGAAAAGTATGAAACTTAAGCGTTGGTCAGAGCAACTACTTCTTTTGTGCAAATGATCGATTGATGTTCCATTTACGCCCATACATTTGGCCAACAATCTGACACTGGCTAGATAAACTTAGTCTTCTTTTTAAGAGACATAAACTAGAAATTTGTTTGAAAGAATGCTCAATCACTTGAATAGTATGAAACTTAAAAAACCTTGATCAGAACAACTACTTCTTTTGTGCAAATGATCGATTGATGTTCCATTTAGGCCCATACATTAGGCCAACAATCTGACACTGGCTAGATAAACTTAATCTTCTTTTTAAGAGACATAAACTAGAAATTTGTGTGAATGAATACTCAATCACTTGAATAGCATGAAACTGAAAAAGCCTTGATCAGAACAACTACTTCTTTTGTACAAATGATCGATTGATGTTCCATTTAGGCCCATACATTTGGCCAACAATCTGACACTGGCTAGATAAACTTAATCTTCCTTTTAAGAGACATAAACTAGAAATTTGTGTGAATGAAAGCTCAATCACTTGAATAGTATGAAACTTAAGCGTTAGTCAGAGCAACTACTTCTTTGTACAAATGATCGATTGATGTTCCATTTAGGCCCATACATTTGGCCAACAATCTGACACTGGCTAGATAAACTTAATCTTCTTTTTAAGAGACATAAACTAGAAATTGGCTGGAATCAATGCTCAATCACTTAAAAAGTATGAAACTTAAGCGTTGGTCAGAGCAACTACTTCTTTTGTGCAAATGATCGATTGATGTTCCATTTAGGCCCATACATTTGGCCAACAATCTGACACTGGCTAGATAAACTTAGTCTTCTTTTTAAGAGACATAAACCAGATATTGGTGGGAATGAATGCTCAATCACTTGAAAAGTATGAAACTTAAGCGTTGGTCAGAGCAACTACTTCTTTTGTGCAAATGATCGATTGATGTTCCATTTAGGCCCATACATTTGGCCAACAATCTGACACTGGCTAGATAAACTTAGTCTTCTTTTTAAGAGACATCAATTAGAAATTTGTTTGAAAAAATGCTCAATCACTTGAAAAGTATGAAACTTAAGCAATGGTCAGAGCAACTACTTCTTTTGTGCAAATGATCGATTGATGTTGCATTTACGCCCATACATTTGGCCAACAATCTGACACTGGCTAGATAAACTTAGTCTTCTTTTTAAGAGACATAAACTAGAAATTTGTTTGAAAGAATGCTCAATCACTTGAATAGTATGAAACTTAAAAAACCTTGATCAGAACAACTACTTCTTTTGTGCAAATGATCGATTGATGTTCCATTTAGGCCCATACATTAGGCCAACAATCTGACACTGGCTAGATAAACTTAATCTTCTTTTTAAGAGACATAAACTAGAAATTTGTGTGAATCAATGCCCAATCACTTGAACAGTATGAAACTTAAAAAGCCTTGATCAGAACAACTACTTCTGTTGTGCAAATGATCGATTGATGTTCCATTTAGGCCCATACATTTGGCCAACAATCTGACACTGGCTAGATAAACTTAATCTTCCTTTTAAGAGACATAAACTAGAAATTTGTGTGAATGAAAGCTCAATCACTTGAATAGTATGAAACTTAAGCGTTAGTCAGAGCAACTACTTCTTTGTACAAATGATCGATTGATGTTCCATTTAGGCCCATACATTTGGCCAACAATCTGACACTGGCTAGATAAACTTAATCTTCTTTTTAAGAGACATAAACTAGAAATTGGCTGGAATCAATGCTCAATCACTTAAAAAGTATGAAACTTAAGCGTTGGTCAGAGCAACTACTTCTTTTGTGCAAATGATCGATTGATGTTCCATTTAGGCCCATACATTTGGCCAACAATCTGACACTGGCTAGATAAACTTAGTCTTCTTTTTAAGAGACATAAACCAGATATTGGTGGGAATGAATGCTCAATCACTTGAAAAGTATGAAACTTAAGCGTTGGTCAGAGCAACTACTTCTTTGTGCAAATGATCGATTGATGTACCATGTAGGCCCATATCTTAGGCCAACAATCTCACACTGGCTAGATAAACTTAAAGGTTTGGAATCTTCTTTTTAAGAGACATAAACTAGAAATTGCTGGGAATCAATGCTCAATCACTTGAATAGCATCAAACTGAAAAAGCCTTGATCAGAACAACTACTTCTTTTGTACAAATGATCGATTGATGTTCCATTTAGGCCCATACATTTGGCCAACAATCTGACACTGGCTAGATAAACTTAATCTTCTTTTTAAGAGACATAAACTAGAAATTTGTGTGAATGAATACTCAATCACTTGAATAGCATGAAACTGAAAAAGCCTTGATCAGAACAACTACTTCTTTTGTACAAATGATCGATTGATGTTCCATTTAGGCCCATACATTTGGCCAACAATCTGACACTGGCTAGATAAACTTAATCTTCTTTTTAAGAGACATAAACTAGAAATTGGCTGGAATCAATGCTCAATCACTTAAAAAGTATGAAACTTAAGCGTTGGTCAGAGCAACTACTTCTTTTGTGCAAATGATCGATTGATGTTCCATTTAGGCCCATACATTTGGCCAACAATATGACACTGGCTAGATAAACTTAGTCTTCTTTTTAAGAGACATAAACTAGAAATTGGAGGGAATCAATGCTCAATCACTTGAAAAGTATGAAACTTAAGCGTTGGTCAGAGCAACTACTTCTTTGTGCAAATGATCGATTGATGTACCATGTAGGCCCATATCTTAGGCCAACAATCTCACACTGGCTAGATAAACTTAAAGGGTTGGAATCTTCTTTTTAAGAGACATAAACTAGAAATTTGTGTGAATGAATGCTCAATCACTTGAAAAGTATGAAACTTAAAAACCCTTGATCAGAACAACTACTTCTTTTGTGCAAATGATCGATTGATGTTCCATTTACGCCCATACATTTGGCCAACAATCTGACACTGGCTAGATAAACTTAGTCTTCTTTTTTAGAGACATAAACTAGAAATTTGTTTGAAAGAATGCTCAATCACTTGAATAGTATGAAACTTAAGCGTTGGTCAGAGCAACTACTTCTTTTGTGCAAATGATCGATTGATGTTCCATTTAGGCCAATACATTTGGCCAACAATCTGACACTGGCTAGATAAACTTAGTCTTCTTTTTAAGAGACATAAACTAGAAATTGGAGGGAATCAATGCTCAATCACTTAAAAAGTATGAAACTTAAGCGTTGGTCAGAGCAACTACTTCTTTTGTGCAAATGATCGATTGATGTTCCATTTAGGCCCATACATTTGGCCAACAATCTGACACTGGCTAGATAAACTTAATCTTCTTTTTAAGAGACATAAACTAGATATTGGTGGGAATGAATGCTTAATCACTTGAAAAGTATAAAACTTAAAAAACCTTGATCAGAACAACTACTTCTTTTGTGCAAATGATCGATTGATGTTCCATTTAGGCCCATACATTTGGCGAACAATCTGACACTGGCTAGATAAACTTAATCTTCTTTTTAAGAGACATAAACCAGATATTGGTGGGAATAAATGCTCAATCACTTGAATAGTATGAAACTGTAAAAACCTTGATCAGAACACCTACTTCTTTTGTCCAAATGATCGATTGATGTTCCATTTAGGCCCATACATTTGGCAAACAACCTGACACTGGCTAGATAAACTTAATCTTCCTTTTAAGAGACATAAACTAGAAATTTGTGTGAATGAATGCTCAATCACTTGAAAAGTATGAAACTTAAGCGTTGGTCAGAGCAACTACTTCTTTTGTGCAAATGATCGATTGATGTTCCATTTAGGCCCATACATTTGGCCAACAATCTGACACTGGCTAGATAAACTTAATCTTCTTTTTAAGAGACATCAACTAGATATTGGTGGGAATGCATGCTTAATCACTTGAAAAGTATAAAACTTAAAAAACCTTGATCAGAACAACTACTTCTTTTGTGCAAATGATCGATTGATGTTCCATTTAGGCCCATACATTTGGCCAACAATCTGACACTGGCTAGATAAACTTAATCTTCTTTTTAAGAGACATAAACCAGATATTGGTGGGAATGAATGCTCAATCACTTGAAAAGTATGAAACTTAAGCGTTGGTCAGAGCAACTACTTCTTTTGTGCAAATGATCGATTGATGTTCCATTTAGGCCCATACATTTGGCCAACAACCTGACACTGGCAACATAAACTTAATCTTCTTTTTAAGAGACATCAACTAGATATTGGTGGGAATGCATGCTTAATCACTTGAAAAGTATAAAACTTAAAAAACCTTGATCAGAACAACTACTTCTTTTGTGCAAATGATCGATTGATGTTCCATTTAGGCCCATACATTTGGCCAACAATCTGACACTGGCTAGATAAACTTAATCTTCTTTTTAAGAGACAAAAACCAGATATTGGTGGGAATAAATGCTCAATCACTTGAATAGTATGAAACTGTAAAAACCTTGATCAGAACAACTACTTCTTTTGTGCAAATGATCGATTGATGTTCCATTTATGCCCATACATTTGGCCAACAATCTGACACTGGCTAGATAAACTTAAGTCTTCTTTTTAAGAGACATCAACTAGAAATTTGTTTGAAAGAATGCTCAATCACTTGAATAGTATGAAACTTAAGCGTTGGTCAGAGCAACTACTTCTTTTGTGCAAATGATCGAATGATGTTCCATTTAGGCCCATACAATTGGCCAACAATCTGACACTGGCTTGATAAACTTAGTCTTCTTTTTAAGAGACATAAACTAGAAATTGGTGGGAATCAATGCTCAATCACTTGAAAAGTATGAAACTTAAGCGTTGGTCAGAGCAACTACTTCTTTTGTGCAAATGATCTATTGATGTTCCATTTAGGCCCATAAATTTGGCCAACAACCTGAAACTGGCTAGATAAACTTAATCTTCCTTTTAAGAGACATAAACTAGAAATTTGTGTGAATTAATGCTCAATCACTTGAAAAGTATGAAACTTAAGCGTTGGTCAGAGCAACTACTTCTTTTGTGCAAATGATCGATTGATGTTCCATTTAGGCCCATACATTTGGCCAACAATCTGACACTGGCTAGATAAACTTAGTCTTCTTTTTAAGAGACATCAATTAGAAATTTGTTTGAAAAAATGCTCAATCACTTTAAAGTATGAAACTTAAGCGTTGGTCAGAGCAACTACTTCTTTTGTGCAAATGATCGATTGATATTCCATTTAGGCCCATACATTTGGCCAACAATCTGACACTGGCTAGATAAACTTAGTCTTCTTTTTAAGAGACATAAACTAGAAATTTGTTTGATAAATGCTCAATCACTTCAATAGTATGAAACTTAAAAAATTTTGATCAGAACAACTACTTCTTTTGTGCAAATTGATCGATTGATGTTCCATTTAGGCTCATACATTTGGCCAACAATCTCACACTGGCAACATAAACTTAATCATCTTTTTAAGACACATAAACTAGAAATTTGTGTGAATGAATGCTCAATCACTTGAAAAGTATGACACTTAAAAAACCTTGATCAGAACAACTACTACTTTTGTGCAAATGATCGATTGATGTTCCATTTAGGCCCATACATTTGGCCAACAATCTGACACTGGCTAGATAAACTTAGTCTTCTTTTTAAGAGACATAAACTAGAAATTGGTGGGAATCAATGCTCAATCACTTGAAAAGTATGAAACTTAAGCGTTGGTCAGAGCAACTACTTCTTTTGTGCAAATGATCGATTGATGTTCCATTTAGGCCCATACATTTGGCCAACAATCTGACACTGGCTAGATAAACTTAGTCTTCTTTTTAAGAGACATAAACTAGAAAATGCTGGGAATGAATGCTCAATCACTTGAAAAGTATGAAACTTAAAAAACCTTGATCAGAACAACTACTACTTTTGTGCAAATGATCGATTGATGTTCCATTTACGCCCATACATTTGGCCAACAATCTGACACTGGCTAGATAAACTTAGTCTTCTTTTTAAGAGACATAAACTAGAAATTTGTGTGAATGAATACTCAATCACTTGAATAGCATGAAACTGAAAAAGCCTTGATCAGAACAACTACTTCTTTTGTACAAATGATCGATTGATGTTCCATTTAGGCCCATACATTTGGCCAACAATCTGACACTGGCTAGATAAACTTAATCTTCTTTTTAAGAGACAAAAACCAGATATTGGTGGGAATAAATGCTCAATCACTTGAATAGTATGAAACTGTAAAAACCTTGATCAGAACAACTACTTCTTTTGTGCAAATGATCGATTGATGTTCCATTTATGCCCATACATTTGGCCAACAATCTGACACTGGCTAGATAAACTTAAGTCTTCTTTTTAAGAGACATCAACTAGAAATTTGTTTGAAAGAATGCTCAATCACTTGAATAGTATGAAACTTAAGCGTTGGTCAGAGCAACTACTTCTTTTGTGCCAATGATCGATTGATGTTCCATTTAGGCCCATACATTTGGCCAACAATCTGACACTGGCTAGATAAACTTAGTCTTCTTTTTAAGAGACATAAACTAGGAATTTGTGTGAATGAATGCTCAATCCCTTGAAAAGTATGAAACTTAAGCGTTGGTCAGAGCAACTACTTCTTTTGTGCAAATGATCGATTGATGTTCCATTTACGCCCATACATTTGGCGAACAATCTGACACTGGCTAGATAAACTTAGTCTTCTTTTTAAGAGACATAAACTAGGAATTTGTGTGAATGAATGCTCAATGCCTTGAAAAGTATGAAACTTAAGCGTTGGTCAGAGCAACTACTTCTTTTGTGCAAATGATCGATTGATGTTCCATTTAGGCCCATACATTTGGCCAACAATCTGACACTGGCTAGATAAACTTAATCTTCCTTTTAAGAGACATAAACTAGAAATTGGTGGGAATCAATGCTCAATCCCTTGAAAAGTATGAAACTTAAGCGTTGGTCAGAGCAACTACTTCTTTTGTCCAAATGATCGATTGATGTTCCATTTACGCCCATACATTTGGCCAACAATCTGACACTGGCTAGATAAACTTAGTCTTCTTTTTAAGAGACATAAAATAGAAATTTGTTTGATAAATGCTCAATCACTTCAATAGTATGAAACTTAAAAAATCTTGATCAGAACAACTACTTCTTTTGTGCAAATGATCGATTGATGTTCCATTTAGGCTCATACATTTGGCCAACAATCTCACACTGGCAACATAAACTTAATCATCTTTTTAAGACACATAAACTAGAAATTTGTGTGAATGAATGCTCAATCACTTGAAAAGTATGACACTTAAAAAACCTTGATCAGAACAACTACTACTTTTGTGCAAATGATCGATTGATGTTCCATTTAGGCCCATACATTTGGCCAACAATCTGACACTGGCTAGATAAACTTAGTCTTCTTTTTAAGAGACATAAACTAGAAATTGGAGGGAATCAATGCTCAATCACTTAAAAAGTATGAAACTTAAGCGTTGGTCAGAGCAACTACTTCTTTTGTGCAAATGATCGATTGATGTTCCATTTAGGCCCATACATTTGGCCAACAATCTGACACTGGCTAGATAAACTTAATCTTCTTTTTAAGAGACATAAACCAGATATTGGTGGGAATGAATGCTCAATGCCTTGAAAAGTATGAAACTTAAGCGTTGGTCAGAACAACTACTTCTTTTGTGCAAATGATCGAATGATGTTCCATTTAGGCCCATACATTTGGCCAACAATCTGACACTGGCTAGATAAACTTAATCTTCTTTTTAAGAGACATAAACCAGATATTGGTGGGAATGAATGCTCAATCACTTGAAAAGTATGAAACTTAAGCGTTGGTCAGAGCAACTACTTCTTTTGTGCAAATGATCGATTGATGTTCCATTTAGGCCCATACATTTGGCCAACAACCTGACACTGGCAACATAAACTTAATCTTCTTTTTAAGAGACATCAACTAGATATTGGTGGGAATGCATGCTTAATCACTTGAAAAGTATAAAACTTAAAAAACCTTGATCAGAACAACTACTTCTTTTGTGCAAATGATCGATTGATGTTCCATTTAGGCCCATACATTTGGCCAACAATCTGACACTGGCTAGATAAACTTAATCTTCTTTTTAAGAGACATAAACCAGATATTGGTGGGAATGAATGCTCAATCACTTGAAAAGTATGAAACTTAAGCGTTGGCCAGAGCAACTACTTCTTTTGTGCAAATGATCGATTGATGTTCCATTTAGGCCCATACATTTGGCCAACAACCTGACACTGGCAACATAAACTTAATCTTCTTTTTAAGAGACATCAACTAGATATTGGTGGGAATGCATGCTTAATCACTTGAAAAGTATAAAACTTAAAAAACCTTGATCAGAACAACTACTTCTTTTGTGCAAATGATCGATTGATGTTCCATTTAGGCCCATACATTTGGCCAACAATCTGACACTGGCTAGATAAACTTAATCTTCTTTTTAAGAGACATAAACCAGATATTGGTGGGAATAAATGCTCAATCACTTGAATAGTATGAAACTGTAAAAACCTTGATCAGAACACCTACTTCTTTTGTCCAAATGATCGATTGATGTTCCATTTAGGCCCATACATTTGGCCAACAACCTGACACTGGCTAGATAAACTTAATCTTCTTTTTAAGAGACATAAACTAGAAATTTGTTTGAAAGAATGCTCAATCACTTGAATAGTATGAAACTTAAGCGTTGGTCAGAGCAACTACTTCTTTTGTGCAAATGATCGATTGATGTTCCATTTAGGCCCATACATTTGGCCAACAACCTGACACTGGCTAGATAAACTTAATCTTCCTTTTAAGAGACATAAACTAGAAATTTGTGTGAATGAATGCTCAATCACTTGAAAAGTATGAAACTTAAGCGTTGGTCAGAGCAACTACTTCTTTTGTGCAAATGATCGAATGATGTTCCATTTAGGCCCATACAATTGGCCAACAATCTGACACTGGCTTGATAAACTTAGTTTTCTTTTTAAGAGACATAAACTAGAAATTGGTGGGAATCAATGCTCGATCACTTGAAAAGTATGAAACTTAAGCGTTGGTCAGAGCAACTACTTCTTTTGTGCAAATGATCGATTGATGTTCCATTTAGGCCCATACATTTGGCCAACAACCTGAAACTGGCTAGATAAACTTAATCTTCCTTTTAAGAGACATAAACTAGAAATTTGTGTGAATCAATGCTCAATCACTTGAAAAGTATGAAACTTAAGCGTTGGTCAGAGCAACTACTTCTTTTGTGCAAATGATCGATTGATGTTCCATTTAGGCCCATACAATTGGCCAACAATCTGACACTGGCTTGATAAACTTAGTCTTCTTTTTAAGAGACATAAACCAGATATTGGTGGGAATGAATGCTCAATCACTTGAAAAGTATGAAACTTAAGCGTTGGTCAGAGCAACTACTTCTTTTGTGCAAATGATCGATTGATGTTCCATTTAGGCCCATACATTTGGCCAACAATCTGACACTGGCTAGATAAACTTAGTCTTCTTTTTAAGAGACATCAATTAGAAATTTGTTTGAAAAAATGCTCAATCACTTGAAAAGTATGAAACTTAAGCGTTGGTCAGAGCAACTACTTCTTTTGTGCAAATGATCGATTGATGTTCCATTTAGGCCCATACATTTGGCCAACAATCTGACACTGGCTAGATAAACTTAGTCTTCTTTTTAAGAGACATAAACTAGAAATTGGTGGGAATCAATGCTCAATCACTTGAAAAGTATGAAAATTAAGCGTTGGTCAGAGCAACTACTTCTTTTGTGCAAATGATCGATTGATGTTCCATATAGGCCCATACATTTGGCCAACAATCTGACACTGGCTAGATAAACTTAGTCTTCTTTTTAAGAGACATAAACTAGAAAATGCTGGGAATCAATGCTCAATCACTTGAAAAGTATGAAACTTAAAAAACCTTGATCAGAACAACTACTACTTTTGTGCAAATGATCGATTGATGTTCCATTTAGGCCCATACATTTGGCCAACAACCTGACACTGGCAACATAAACTTAATCTTCTTTTTAAGAGACATCAACTAGATATTGGTGGGAATGCATGCTTAATCACTTGAAAAGTATAAAACTTAAAAAACCTTGATCAGAACAACTACTTCTTTTGTGCAAATGATCGATTGATGTTCCATTTAGGCCCATACATTTGGCCAACAATCTGACACTGGCTAGATAAACTTAGTCTTCTTTTTAAGAGACAAAAACTAGTAAATGCTGGGAATCAATGCTCAATCACTTGAAAAGTATGAAACTTAAGCGTTGGTCAGAGCAACTACTTCTTTTGTCCAAATGATCCATTGATGTTCCATTTAGGCCCATACATGTGGCCAACAATCTGACACTGGCTAGATAAACTTAATCTTCTTTTTAAGAGACATAAACTAGAAATTTGTGTGAATGAATGCTCAGTCACTTGAATAGCATGAAACTGAAAAAGCCTTGATCAGAACAACTACTTCTTTTGTACAAATGATCGATTGAAGTTCCATTTAGGCCCATACATTTGGCCAACAACCTGACACTGGCTAGATAAACTTAATCTTCCTTTTAAGACACATAAACTAGAAATTTGTGTGAATGAATGCTCAATCACTTGAAAAGTATGAAACTTAAGCGTTGGTCAGAGCAACTACTTCTTTTGTGCAAATGATCGATTGATGTTCCATTTAGGCCCATACATTTGGCCAACAATCTGACACTGGCTAGATAAACTTAGTCTTCTTTTTAAGAGACAAAAACTAGAAAATGCTGGGAATCAATGCTCAATCACTTGAAAAGTATGAAACTTAAGCGTTGGTCACAGCAACTACTTCTTTTGTCCAAATGATCGATTGATGTTCCATTTAGGCCCATACATTTGGCCAACAATCTGACACTGGCTAGATAAACTTAGTCTTCTTTTTAAGAGACATAAACTAGGAATTTGTGTGAATGAATGCTCAATCCCTTGAAAAGTATGAAACTTAAGCGTTGGTCAGAGCAACTACTTCTTTTGTGCAAATGATCGATTGATGTTCCATTTACGCCCATACATTTGGCCAACAATCTGACACTGGCTAGATAAACTTAGTCTTCCTTTTAAGAGACATAAACTAGAAATTGGTGGGAATCAATGCTCAATCCCTTGAAAAGTATGAAACTTAAGCGTTGGTCAGAGCAACTACTTCTTTTGTCCAAATGATCGATTGATGTTCCATTTACGCCCATACATTTGGCCAACAATCTGACACTGGCTAGATAAACTTAGTCTTCTTTTTAAGAGACATAAACTAGAAATTTGTTTGATAAATGCTCAATCACTTCAATAGTATGAAACTTAAAAAATCTTGATCAGAACAACTACTTCTTTTGTGCAAATTGATCGATTGATGTTCCATTTAGGCTCATACATTTGGCCAACAATCTCACACTGGCAACATAAACTTAATCATCTTTAAGACACATAAACTAGAAATTTGTGTGAATGAATCCTCAATCACTTGAAAAGTATGACACTTAAAAAACCTTGATCAGAACAACTACTACTTTTGTGCAAATGATCGATTGATGTTCCATTTAGGCCCATACATTTGGCCAACAATCTGACACTGGCTAGATAAACTTAGTCTTCTTTTTAAGAGACATAAACTAGAAATTTAGGCCCATACATTTGGCCAACAATCTGACACTGGCAACATAAACTTAATCTTCTTTTTAAGAGACATAAACTAGATATTGGTGGGAATGAATGCTTAATCACTTGAAAAGTATAAACTTAAAAAAACCTTGATCAGAACAACTACTTCTTTTGTGCAAATGATCGATTGATGTTCCATTTAGGCCCATACATTTGGCCAACAATCTGACACTGGCAACATAAACTTAGTCTTCTTTTTAAGAGACATAAACTAGAAATTGCTGGGAATCAATGCTCAATCACTTGAAAAGTATGACACTTAAAAAACCTTGATCAGAACAACTACTTCTTTTGTGCAAATGATTGATGATGTTCCATTTACGCTCATACATTTGGCCAACAATCTGACACTGGCTAGATAAACTTAGTCTTCTTTTCAAGAGACATAAACTAGAAATTTGTTTGAAAGAATGCTCAATCACTTGAATAGTATGAAACTTAAAAAAAACCTTGATCAGAACAACTACTTCTTTTGTGCAAATGATCGATTGATGTTCCATTTAGGCCCATACATTTGGCCAACAATCTGACACTGGCTAGATAAACTTAATCTTCTTTTTAAGAGACATAAACTAGAAATTTGTGTGAATGAATGCTCAATCCCTTGAAAAGTATGAAACTTAAGCGTTGGTCAGAGCAACTACTTCTTTTGTGCAAATGATCGATTGATGTTCCATTTACGCCCATACATTTGGCCAACAATCTCACACTGGCAACATAAACTTAATCATCTTTAAGACACATAAACTAGAAATTTGTGTGAATGAATGCTCAATCACTTGAAAAGTATGACACTTAAAAAACCTTGATCAGAACAACTACTACTTTTGTGCAAATGATCGATTGATGTTCCATTTAGGCCCATACATTTGGCCAACAATCTGACACTGGCTAGATAAACTTGGTCTTCTTTTTAAGAGACATAAACTAGAAATTGGAGGGAATCAATGCTCAATCACTTAAAAAGTATGAAACTTAAGCGTTGGTCAGAGCAACTACTTCTTTTGTGCAAATGATCGATTGATGTTCCATTTAGGCCCATACATTTGGCCAACAATCTGACACTGGCTAGATAAACTTAATCTTCTTTTTAAGAGACATAAACCAGATATTGGTGGGAATGAATGCTCAATGCCTTGAAAAGTATGAAACTTAAGCGTTGGTCAGAACAACTACTTCTTTTGTGCAAATGATCGAATGATGTTCCATTTAGGCCCATACATTTGGCCAACAATCTGACACTGGCTAGATAAACTTAATCTTCTTTTTAAGAGACATAAACCAGATATTGGTGGGAATGAATGCTCAATCACTTGAAAAGTATGAAACTTAAGCGTTGGTCAGAGCAACTACTTCTTTTGTGCAAATGATCGATTGATGTTCCATTTAGGCCCATACATTTGGCCAACAATCTGACACTGGCAACATAAACTTAATCTTCTTTTTAAGAGACATCAACTAGATATTGGTGGGAATGCATGCTTAATCACTTGAAAAGTATAAAACTTAAAAAACCTTGATCAGAACAACTACTTCTTTTGTGCAAATGATCGATTGATGTTCCATTTAGGCCCATACATTTGGCCAACAATCTGACACTGGCTAGATAAACTTAATCTTCTTTTTAAGAGACATAAACCAGATATTGGTGGGAATGAATGCTCAATCACTTGAAAAGTATGAAACTTAAGCGTTGGCCAGAGCAACTACTTCTTTTGTGCAAATGATCGATTGATGTTCCATTTAGGCCCATACATTTGGCCAACAACCTGACACTGGCAACATAAACTTAATCTTCTTTTTAAGAGACATCAACTAGATATTGGTGGGAATGCATGCTTAATCACTTGAAAAGTATAAAACTTAAAAAACCTTGATCAGAACAACTACTTCTTTTGTGCAAATGATCGATTGATGTTCCATTTAGGCCCATACATTTGGCCAACAATCTGACACTGGCTAGATAAACTTAATCTTCTTTTTAAGAGACATAAACCAGATATTGGTGGGAATAAATGCTCAATCACTTGAATAGTATGAAACTGTAAAAACCTTGATCAGAACACCTACTTCTTTTGTCCAAATGATCGATTGATGTTCCATTTAGGCCCATACATTTGGCCAACAACCTGACACTGGCTAGATAAACTTAATCTTCTTTTTAAGAGACATAAACTAGAAATTTGTTTGAAAGAATGCTCAATCACTTGAATAGTATGAAACTTAAGCGTTGGTCAGAGCAACTACTTCTTTTGTGCAAATGATCGATTGATGTTCCATTTAGGCCCATACTTTGGCCAACAACCTGACACTGGCTAGATAAACTTAATCTTCCTTTTAAGAGACATAAACTAGATATTTGTGTGAATGAATGCTCAATCACTTGAAAAGTATGAAACTTAAGCGTTGGTCAGAGCAACTACTTCTTTTGTGCAAATGATCGAATGATGTTCCATTTAGGCCCATACAATTGGCCAACAATCTGACACTGGCTTGATAAACTTAGTTTTCTTTTTAAGAGACATAAACTAGAAATTGGTGGGAATCAATGCTCGATCACTTGAAAAGTATGAAACTTAAGCGTTGGTCAGAGCAACTACTTCTTTTGTGCAAATGATCGATTGATGTTCCATTTAGGCCCATACATTTGGCCAACAACCTGAAACTGGCTAGATAAACTTAATCTTCCTTTTAAGAGACATAAACTAGAAATTTGTGTGAATCAATGCTCAATCACTTGAAAAGTATGAAACTTAAGCGTTGGTCAGAGCAACTACTTCTTTTGTGCAAATGATCGATTGATGTTCCATTTAGGCCCATACAATTGGCCAACAATCTGACACTGGCTTGATAAACTTAGTCTTCTTTTTAAGAGACATAAACCAGATATTGGTGGGAATGAATGCTCAATCACTTGAAAAGTATGAAACTTAAGCGTATGTCAGAGCAACTACTTCTTTTGTGCAAATGATCGATTGATGTTCCATTTAGGCCCATACATTTGGCCAACAATCTGACACTGGCTAGATAAACTTAGTCTTCTTTTTAAGAGACATCAATTAGAAATTTGTTTGAAAAAATGCTCAATCACTTGAAAAGTATGAAACTTAAGCGTTGGTCAGAGCAACTACTTCTTTTGTGCAAATGATCGATTGATGTTCCATTTAGGCCCATACATTTGGCCAACAATCTGACACTGGCTAGATAAACTTAGTCTTCTTTTTAAGAGACATAAACTAGAAATTGGTGGGAATCAATGCTCAATCACTTGAAAAGTATGAAAATTAAGCGTTGGTCAGAGCAACTACTTCTTTTGTGCAAATGATCGATTGATGTTCCATATAGGCCCATACATTTGGCCAACAATCTGACACTGGCTAGATAAACTTAGTCTTCTTTTTAAGAGACATAAACTAGAAAATGCTGGGAATCAATGCTCAATCACTTGAAAAGTATGAAACTTAAAAAACCTTGATCAGAACAACTACTACTTTTGTGCAAATGATCGATTGATGTTCCATTTAGGCCCATACATTTGGCCAACAACCTGACACTGGCAACATAAACTTAATCTTCTTTTTAAGAGACATCAACTAGATATTGGTGGGAATGAATGCTTAATCACTTGAATAGTATGAAACTTAAAAAACCTTGATCAGAACAACTACTTCTTTTGTGCAAATGATCGATTGATGTTCCATTTAGGCCCATACATTTGGCCAACAATCTGACACTGGCTAGATAAACTTAGTCTTCTTTTTAAGAGACATAAACTAGAAAATGCTGGGAATCAATGCTCAATCACTTGAAAAGTATGAAACTTAAGCGTTGGTCAGAACAACTACTTCTTTTGTCCAAATGATCCATTGATGTTCCATTTAGGCCCATACATGTGGCCAACAATCTGACACTGGCTAGATAAACTTAATCTTCTTTTTAAGAGACATAAACTAGAAATTTGTGTGAATGAATGCTCAGTCACTTGAATAGCATGAAACTGAAAAAGCCTTGATCAGAACAACTACTTCTTTTGTACAAATGATCGATTGATGTTCCATTTAGGCCCATACTTTGGCCAACAACCTGACACTGGCTAGATAAACTTAATCTTCCTTTTAAGAGACATAAACTAGATATTTGTGTGAATGATGCTCAATCACTTGAAAAGTATGAAACTTAAGCGTTGGTCAGAGCAACTACTTCTTTTGTGCAAATGATCGATTGATGTTCCATTTAGGCCCATACATTTGGCCAACAATCTGACACTGGCTAGATAAACTTAGTCTTCTTTTTAAGAGACAAAAACTAGAAAATGCTGGGAATCAATGCTCAATCACTTGAAAAGTATGAAACTTAAGCGTTGGTCAGAGCAACTACTTCTTTTGTCCAAATGATCCATTGATGTTCCATTTAGGCCCATACATTTGGCCAACAATCTGACACTGGCTAGATAAACTTAGTCTTCTTTTTAAGAGACATAAACTAGGAATTTGTGTGAATGAATGCTCAATCCCTTGAAAAGTATGAAACTTAAGCGTTGGTCAGAGCAACTACTTCTTTTGTGCAAATGATCGATTGATGTTCCATTTAGGCCCATAAATTTGGCCAACAATCTGACACTGGCTAGATAAACTTAATCTTCCTTTTAAGAGACATAAACTAGAAATTGGTGGGAATCAATGCTCAATCCCTTGAAAAGTATGAAACTTAAGCGTTGGTCAGAGCAACTACTTCTTTTGTCCAAATGATCGATTGATGTTCCATTTACGCCCATACATTTGGCCAACAATCTGACACTGGCTAGATAAACGTAGTCTTCTTTTTAAGAGACATAAAATAGAAATTTGTTTGATAAATGCTCAATCACTTGAATAGTATGAAACTTAAAAAATCTTGATCAGAACAACTACTTCTTTTGTGCAAATGATCGATTGATGTTCCATTTAGGCTCATACATTTGGCCAACAATCTCACACTGGCAACATAAACTTAATCATCTTTAAGACACATAAACTAGAAATTTGTGTGAATGAATGCTCAATCACTTGAAAAGTATGACACTTAAAAAACCTTGATCAGAACAACTACTACTTTTGTGCAAATGATCGATTGATGTTCCATTTAGGCCCATACATTTGGCCAACAATCTGACACTGGCTAGATAAACTTAGTCTTCTTTTTAAGAGACATAAACTAGAAATTTAGGCCCATACATTTGGCCAACAATCTGACACTGGCAACATAAACTTAATCTTCTTTTTAAGAGACATAAACTAGATATTGGTGGGAATGAATGCTTAATCACTTGAAAAGTATAAACTTAAAAAAACCTTGATCAGAACAACTACTTCTTTTGTGCAAATGATCGATTGATGTTCCATTTAGGCCCATACATTTGGCCAACAATCTGACACTGGCAACATAAACTTAGTCTTCTTTTTAAGAGACATAAACTAGAAATTGCTGGGAATCAATGCTCAATCACTTGAAAAGTATGACACTTAAAAAACCTTGATCAGAACAACTACTTCTTTTGTGCAAATGATTGATGATGTTCCATTTACGCCCATACATTTGGCCAACAATCTGACACTGGCTAGATAAACTTAGTCTTCTTTTTAAGAGACATAAACTAGAAATTTGTTTGAAAGAATGCTCAATCACTTGAATAGTATGAAACTTAAAAAAAACCTTGATCAGAACAACTACTTCTTTTGTGCAAATGATCGATTGATGTTCCATTTAGGCCCATACATTTGGTCAACAATCTGACACTGGCTAGATAAACTTAATCTTCTTTTTAAGAGACATAAACTAGAAATTTGTGTGAATGAATGCTCAATCACTTGAATAGCATGAAACTGAAAAAGCCTTGATCAGAACAACTACTTCTTTTGTACAAATGATCGATTGAAGTTCCATTTAGGCCCATACATTTGGCCAACAATCTGACACTGGCTAGATAAACTTAATCTTCCTTTCAAGAGACATAAACTAGAAATTTGTGTGAATTAATGCTCAATCACTTGAATAGTATGAAACTTAAGCGTTAGTCAGAGCAACTACTCCTTTGTACAAATGATCGATTGATGTTCCATTTAGGCCCATACATTTGGCCAACAATCTGACACTGGCTTTATAAACTTAATCTTTTTTTTAAGAGACATAAACTAGAAATTTGTGTGTATCAATGCTCAATCACTTGAATGGTATGAAACTTAAACAGCCTTGATCAGAACAACTACTTCTTTTGTGAAAATGACCGATTAATGTTGCATTTAGGCCCATATCTTTGGCCAGCAATCTGACACTACTGGCTACATAAACTTAGAGGGCTAGGATATCCTTTTTAAGAGACATTAACTAGAACTTTATGTGAATGAATTCTCAATCACTTGAATAGTACGAAACTTAACAAGAATCATTAAAGTTTCATTTAGGACCACCTTTAAAAACAAAGTGACATTGGCTTTATAAATGTATAGAATTTTCTAGTTAAGAGGTACAGACTTAAAATTTGTGTAAATAAAAGATCAATCACTTCAATAGTATGATAGCTAAAAAGACCAAAAGACCTCAATAAAATAACCATTTCTTTTGCACTAATGACTGATTGAAGTGGTATTTAGGCCCATCTTTCAACGACAAGCTGACACTGACTAGATCAATTTTAGGGGTCAAGATTTTTCAAAGAGATACAAACTCAAAATTTATGCCAATGAATCCAAATTACTTCAATAGTATGAAACTTAAAACAATTATTTCATATCCATGAATGACTTATTAAAGTTCCATTTAGGCCAATAGTTTTGGCCAACAATCTAACACTAGCTTCCGTAAGAAACTTATGCAGGCCTTACAAGTTTTACACTAGGCTGAATTCAGTGGTATCAATTTGAAGTTTGGTGTATTCATGCATTCTAATCATGAGCAGAAGGGGTGTAAAATAGAAATAATACAAATGTAATTGTGATGGGAATACAACTTACCAAAAACAGCAACATTGCTTTATTCGAAAAACAGCCAAATCAAGTCCACAAGGAAAGAAGAATCTAAGAAAGACAAGAATCAAGCATGAGTCTCTAAAGTAGTTTACATTGTTGTGAGAATTAGAATTTTCAATTAATCATCTGAAGATATGGACATGGACTTAAATCACATCTTCAACCACCTGCAATAAGATATCTGTACACATTTCTGCAAAGCCCTTTTGAGCAGGCATTCTCGGTTCATGCCAGCAATCACTCATTATCGTGTCAGCACTAGCGCAAACCAAATCACAGGAGGTTTGATCACCCCTGTAACACGGCACAAAACGGTAAATCGTCTTGAATATCACTCTGTATTTTAGAAAAAATCATTAGTCCCATTGTCAAAGTTTTGTCAACAAACGCATTTTGGCCATCTCAAAAGACAAAATTGTTGGGGGGATGAGATGAGGTCTGTTCATGGAAATTAAAAGTCCCCCCATGCCTACAGTGGACACGCATGCGTATTAGTATCTTAAACATTGATGCATTGCGGCCGCCGGCTATTATCCACAACAAACGATTACGACAGCTGAGCTATCTTGTGTCAACGGCTGTTTGGCGAAGCGGTAGGCTCCGGCTCCTTTCACGCATGCAACCAGAGTTTGAATCCCCATGGGATTCACTTGCTATTTTATAATTTTTTCTTCACGTCCCTGCTTGTTCTGCTAGTGCAATCTGGTATGAGAATACAAAGGGCCTAAACCAAAACCAATCCTACGTTTAGGCTAAGAGCAAAGAGACATCGCACCACTTGGACAGATGGGTATTTGTCTCATGACACAAGCACTCTACAGCATGACTGTGTTGAGCTGTGTGCTGTTGTTTCCCTGCTTACCCATTCCCTGATAACAACGAGTGAAGATTGCCGGGATGTGTCGTAATTTTACTGGAAACTTTCCAGAATTTTTGTTTTCCTTGTTACTGTTATCCTAATAGTTCTAGCGACCAATCAGTCCTGAGAATGGAAACTAAGAACGCTTGTAGTAATTCAAAACCTAACTGTAATACGCATGCATATCCACCGCACGAAGCAGATTGCTCTGTAAACAAACCACTTACGCTTTTGTTCTACACAATAGAATTGACACCTCATCTCCCCAACAAAAAGCAAATGCCACAGACAATACAAAGCTGGTACATCAAAACACAGGAAACAAAAATAATTTAGCAACGTCTTTACGGAAAATGCAGGGCGTCATGGCCGGGGGTCAGTAAAACTCAAATTGTATGATTTTTCGGAAATTTTAAGGTTTCAGCGGAAAACCAATGACGTTGGGTTTGGGCTAATACTCTTTATTTGATCGATTCAGATATTTGTCCTTTACTCCTGTTTAGTGATCAAAATTGGGTACAGTTGCAAACAGAATCATATTAGAAGCAACAATTTCCTTCATCAAAGCCTCGGCAAAGTTAAACTTGTGTTGCAATATAAACAGCAGCACCCCCTTCTTATTTCTTTGTAATTAATTTTCTTTTATAGTGTAACCTTTAGTTTGAAATGGTAATGGTGAGGACTTGGTGACCTCAGGTCCTTCTTAGCCATGAATGACAAAGTTGAATGTATTTGTAGTTTGTAGTGCTAATAATTGTTGTTTTTACTTGATACAAAACAATTCAGATCTTCCTACAACCATAGCTACAACACAAGCCCTTTTCATCCCATTCCGGTAGAAATTCTCTACATGTTAGTTCTGGTTCTAGCAGAGCAGTCTTGCGTATCAGACTGTTTGCAAGTTTTGTATGAAGACTCATCCCTTCAAAAGATAAAGTTGATTTCAACAGGTCTCAAGTCCCAAAAAAATTTATACAGGCTTGGTTGACTCCAGCGATGCGAATTTAGCTCTAATCAATGGCTAATGACTCTCAAACTGTTCCTCGATTGGTAACTTGAACATAGATACCTTGTTTGTTGGTATTGGTGCTTTGAGAGCAGAAATATCAATCTTGAAAGCTCAAATTTGCATGTACTTGCAAACCAGAGCTTTGGCCTTTTGGCCTAAGCAAATTCCTGAAGCACAAAGAAATTCAGAACTGAAAATAATGAAAAATTAAGAAACCTCCCAGTGGGTGACTCGGGGTGACTTCTGGAAAACAGAATAAAACAAGATCTACTGTAATATTGTTCAAATTTCATCAAGGCTATCGTCAATTTTTATGCTGTACCTTATGAATTTGCTTAGGCCAAAAGCTAAAGCTCTGGATTGCAGGAAGAGGCAAATTTGAGCTTTCAAGATTAACATGACTCAAAGAACCAATACCAACAAACGAGGAATCTATGTTCAAGTTAACTATCAAGGAACATTAAAAGAATGGTTGTTATACATTGATTGACGCTAAATTCACAGCGCTGCAGTCAACCAAATCTGAATACATTTTTGGGACACCCGGTACATTTGAAGTACAATACCAACATCCATCATGTGGCATATTTTTCTCATATAAGACAGACAGGTTAATGCAGCAACATGTATGCATTTGTCATTCTTTGCTGGAAACAATGGACGGTAAATGTTTTTGCATTGAAAGTTGCATGTGAAGAGAGGTTAGCACACTATCAATCACACCAACAATAGGGAAGGATCAATCTATGTATGTGGTCTAAGCAAACCAGATAGATGCTTGACTGGACAACTTGAAAGATATCAATGATTCTTGTGATAATTTGTTGAAGACTAGCTTGCAGCACATCTAAACACCAGAATGGAAACTTTTGTTGATGCTCTGAAGATCTCAGCATTTTATTTGATTTTTGATAGAAACAACAATAAGTTATATTCATGATATAAACAAACACAAAAGCTGAAGCAATAAGATACAGGAGTAATTCTTTATGACAGACAATCAAAGCATTCAATGCTTCCAACATATTCATCGCTTCTAACGCATGCAACGCTTCAACCCATCCAACACTTCAAACGCATCCAACATTTCCAACCCATCCAACGCTTCCAACATTTCCAGCGCTTCCAGCGCATCCAACACATCTGACGCTTCCAACAACTCCAACGCTTCCAACATATCCAACGCTTCCAACATACCCAATGCTCCCAACGCATCTCTTGCAACACCTCCAACGCTTCCAACACATCCAACGCTTCAAACATATCTGACACTTCCATCATCTCCAAGGCTCCCAACACATCCAAGGCTCCCAACACATCCAAGGCTTCAAACACATCCAACGCTTCAAACACATCCAACGCTTCAAACATATCTGACGCTTCAAACATATCTGACGCTTCCATCATCTACAAGGCTTCCAACATATCCAATGCTTCCAACACCTCCAACGCTTCCAACACTTCCAACATATCCAGCGCTTCCAACACATCTAACGCTTGCAACACCTCCAACGCTTCCAACACATCCAACACTTTAAACATATCTGAACTTCCATCATCTCCAAGGCTTCCAACATATCCAACATATTCCACGCTTCCATTGCGTCCAACACTCCGAGGTGATGATTTTTTCTAAATTTCAGTTTGGAATACTTTTGGGATACACCAAGAAGGGTTGGATGTGTTTGAAGCATTGGGTTCATTGGATCCGTTGGATAGCGTTGGATACATTGGAAGCAATGGATATGTTGGAAGCGTTTGATTGTCCATCATAAAGATTTGCCTTTGCATTTTATTGCCCAGGACCCAGTCCTAAGAATCCATACTGCATCCACTTTTTTGTGTTTGTTTATACCAATAAAATGCAGAGATCTTCAAAGCATCAAGAAAAGTTTCCATTCTGGGTGGTGTTTAGGTGTGCTGCAAGCTAGCTTAACAATTATTACAAGAAATTACAAATTATCACAAGAATCATTGATATCCTTCAAGTAGTCCAGTCAAGCATCTATCTGGTTTGCTTAGGTCACATGATGACAGACAAACAAAGGTTGATCCTTCCCTATTCTTGGATATGTTGTGTACGACGGGAAGTGGTTGGTCCTGGACTATATTATTATTGTGAATCAAAAGAAGGCGCGCCCAAAAGAATACTGGCAATGGGCAACTTTAAATGAAACTGAGCAGAGTAAAAATTGCCATCCATGGGGGCAAATTTTGAAACTTCAACTCAATTTTTGGGTCGTTGGTATCAAGCTATATGTGACCTCCTTCCTAAGGTTCACGCCCCCATTGTCGGATCGTGGTGTTGGGTCGTACAACGCACCAGGTGTTTATGCCTATAACTTTGTAATTATATATGTATTATATATCAATCAATAACCGAGAACATAAGGATTAATTTGATATATGATTCATGGCTACTTACAACAATATGCAGCTTTTATTAGCCAAAAACTTTGCAGCTTGAGGTCTTCCGTCCTCCATCTAAAACTTCGACCACGTTTTATTTATACACGTGACGAGAACCTCGATTTCATTTGCAGTGTCCGCTACGGACGGAGGAGCGTAACAGAGCGAGAGAGAATTCCAGGTACCCTTTGGTAAGGCTAAGGCCGCCTGCAAACCTTGGGAAACAGTGGTTGAATTGACAGGTTGGCACTGTAGGTACTTGCCTCTCGGTTACGCACTGTAAGAGCCTGTGGAAAAAAGCGGGACATGGACCCATGCGATTGAAATGACTTTGTTCATATTTGTTCAGGAATATTTGCATCTCAGATCCCCCTTTTGGTCGAATTGTTCTTTGCTTTGGGCGCTTTGTGACTTTGTGGTGTCCCTCCCTCGTTGCTACGGGAATTGAAATGTCTGAGATAAATAGAAAGGGTATAGTTGTGTTATTCTCATTCGCCAGCAGGCCCTTAGCAGTTTGATGTTCGAAGAAAATTTCTTCATTTAAATTCACACACCCACCCAACATCTGCCATTCGGGATATTAGAAGGAAAAATGAGAAAAGTAATGTTCGTTTTTAGTCATGTAAACAAACATAGGGTCTTGGCCTGATTTTGCTTGCCTTTTTTCCAGCAATGAATGTCCCTTGTTGGTTGATAGTGCCGACTGAAGGGCATTATTTTTCAATAATTTATTTATCTCCTAAACAGTAATGAAACTGAGCAATGCCGTGCAGTAAGGTCCCATAAGAAACCATCTAAAATAAACTACTGAAGAATATTTAGCCCCCATACTTGCAATAAGTCTTGAGGCTCACACCCAAAATAAAATTTCTACTATTTCGATTGACACTAGGTGCTGACACTATGGTCGATGAGCATTCCAATTCATCCAGTCTTACAAGAAATCTCTACCAAGATATCTTAGCTTTAATGGATTTTTACCAAATGTTTACTGTTTTCTTGACAATCATTGATAACACACATAAATCATAAATCGCACATAAATCACCCTATTCTGTTACAACCTATTTTCTCAGAAATTTTCAGAAAAGAAATTAGAAACTTAAGAAATTTTCAGCCTAACAAATCACAGACATAAGATATACGCTAAGTTGTGAAAAATTAGTTTGTTAAATACGAGGCGAGCCTTCTGTAAAGAATGTCATGACACCTGTGAAAACTCACAAGATATAAGTCCCCGCATACGAGAAACGGACATATAAGAAACTGCAGCCTGCCAGCATAGAGAATATCTTCTCCTTTATAAGAAACCAGGCAGCCTGATTTTATCCAGTATCTTATAAATGATGCAAAGTTGAAAAAATACTCAACCACACTGCCCTTTCTCTGTGTAGCTTCAGTACTAAAATTTGTAAAACCAGTTCAACGTCTTAATATACAGTACAGTATTACCCCGCCACTAAGAAACTGACTTATAAGAAACTGCAGCCTGCCAGATGGCACCTTAGTCATTGTCCAACATTTGGTTTAATATAACATCTATATGATATTTATAAGAAACCAAGCAGCCTGGTTTTACAAAATGAGTTTCTTAATGGAGGGGTAATACTGTATTTTATATTTGCTTCATCCATTATGATTTCGGGAGACATGCTTTTTTACTATGCAGCAGCATCCTTGAATTTAAATATGGTTTTTTTCACAAGAGAGCATTACGTGAAAGAAAGTTTCTTAATGGCCCCCCTTAATGGACATACAGGGTGGCACAAAAAAATTGTGCCCAGTTTGCCTGAAGATTGTGACAAAACACAAAAAGATTCTCGCCAAATGTTTGCATGATGTTGCTCTTCGAATATTGAATTAAAGTTTGCTACCATCCCCGTAAAAATCCGTTGAAAAATGATGGAGCTATGACCTTCAGAAGATCAAATTCAGCGGTCTTTGTCTTACTATTCTGCAGTGATAAATCAAGGGCGCCTACTTGTAGGAAGTGTGTTTATTCCCGGTACTGTACGCGTAGTAATTGGTGTCCTTTGACCCAGTCCTGTTAATCTGTAAGGAATTTTCAAATTCTAACGTTTGCTAGAGTTGACCAATCAAAAATCACGCTGTCTGATTCCCTGTGGTCAGATCGTATAACAGTTGATGTCGTGTTACATAAACAACGGAATTTGAAACCACAAAGTTATTCATACGTCATCTTGACCTTGAGAGGACTGACGCTGTGTACTGCTTGGTCACGGTACGGTTCTAGGACACTCTCTGTACTGGGTCACAGGACACCCATTACTCTACAGTACTGGGGATAAACACACTTCCTACAAGGTAGGCGCCCTTGGACAAATCTTCACGTGAGGTAAGAAATAAATTCTGTGCTGTCAGAAATAGTGGAACTCTCCGAGGATTATCGGAATTTTCACGAGAGCTATGACACTGGAGGCTGCTATTTTATTTCAATCCATGAAACTATTTATCGCTGCAATATAAGACTAGATGGCCGACGCTGGGTTCAGTGATCGGGGAAATTTGGACTCCTGCAGGTCATAACTCCATCATTTTTCAACGGATTTTCACGGCGGGGATGGTAGCAAATTTTAATTGAACATCTGAAGAGCACCATAATGCACAAATTTGGCAAGAATCTTTTGCCGTCTTGTCGCAATCTTCAGACAAACGGGGCAAAATGTTTTAGGACACCCTGGATAAGAAATCCGCCAGCCTCATTTTAACTCATTTTCTTGCATATCAGAAAACAGACAGCCTGATTTAAAATTTGAGTTTTATATGTGGGGATTTATTGTACTCCTTGATATCAAAAATTATAAATTGGTTGCTTTTGAATGCTCAATTCAACATCAAAAATGAAATGCCGCAAAGGCGTTAAAGCATTATTTAGGTAGCAAGGGGTACAGTAACTGATTACCCTTGACACAACCTCTTGCCCGAATGTAATACAAACACAAAGGGAGTCATGAATATTAAACCGATTCACACAAAAAGAAACTGATTCACACAAATAACATTCAAATCCATAATGCTATTTATTAAGTGATCAGGATAGCGCTAGACAGATAATTTCTTCCCTGGTTATTGCCAATGCTACAAAAGGCTAAATGGTTAATGTAGCAGGGACGAAAAATCGAAAGTAGAGGACATCAAGACGGTGTTATTAAAGGGAGTACAAAGACCAGCAGCACATTGCCATGTTTGACTTCTTGTTTTGTGAATTTCGTACATTCAGTTACGCTGGAAGCTGTGCAGAGAAAGTCACTGATTTCGCGCAAAGCATGCTGGTCTTTGCACTCCCTTTAATAGTTTCTTACCCGTTTTTTTATTTTCTCAAATTTCATAACAATCTTAATTTTACTGTCTCTGCCCTCGTGAACATTCCCCTGGCTGTCAGAGCCAAAAATTCGTGAACATTTCAAACCAAGGTTTTTTTAAAAGCCCTTCTGATGTTTAGACATAAAGGATGCTGAGGATTTCCTTTATCAAAAGATATCTTCTCAGCAAATTTTCTCCTATTACTGGAGTTTTTTTTAGTTTTTGGTGATCTGAGAGTCGAATTTGTTATAAGGACTTTTCTTTAATATACACTTGAATCTAAACGAAGGAAAAGGCTGAAAAATGGTTTTGACATATTCACAGGGGTACACCTGGTAAACATGAAGATTGCTATGGGACATGGTAATTTGACGGCACTTTCAGTACTGACCCAGATCCTTGGTTTCTTATAAACAATCAGTCCGTCCTGACAGAACATCCAAACGTCCTCAATTTTGACTTGCAATTTTCACAGGCCTGATACCAGCCTTGAATTCTTGGGGGGGGGGGGGCCAAGAAACAAACATTTCCGAGGCCAATATCAACAACAAAAACAGTAACAATTCGAATTTTTGGAACTACAATCATGCACGAAAGGACTGATGTGTTCCTTTAATGACTACATTTTGGAATTGTTTTGCAGTTTCAACGTTGGTGCCTTAGGGAATACGCGGCAAAAATGCGGTGTAGATTCGGAATTCATGTCAGAGTTTATCCTCAAATTCAATATATTCATGTTCTACGCATCATTTTCCTAATAACATCTCCTAAATGTGACCACACAAAACTCCAACAGGTAGAGTGAAATTCCCAAGAAATGGCCCTCTAGGAGCGCTCCTTCCTCCAGCCCCCACTAGCTTAGGCCCTGAATTATCGCTACTGCTACTACCATTTAGTCCTGTAGGAAGCACTAGCAATAACCAGAGGGGGGGGGGTTATATGTCTAGTGTTGGTGTAGCTTCCACTATCTAAAGCACTTCATAGCAATTTCAATGATACGTTAATTATGAGAATTACAGGAATTACTGCAGATTTTATTTGTGCGATTGACAGTGACTAATAGACTATCGTTATTTGCGTTCTTTGTTTTGTGGGATTCGTTTTATTTATTTTGTGCGATTCGTTTGCATTTGTGCGTGCCAGTAAAATACAGTAAAATTCGAATGTTGGCGTCTGCATATTAGCAAAAACAGGCCAATGGTTTCTTTCCTGTGCAGTAAAATTCGAATGTCTTACAAAAACTGGTTAATCTGGTTTAGAACGAGATCGAATGTTCATCAACGCTCGTATCAAAGAATTCGCACAGAGCACATGCAATGATGGTTGAGGAATTCACGTTGTAATTTGATGCAAGTTTCGTACATAAAATCGTTGTTTCAGTCATAAAAGTATTGCGCGGAAGAATAGTGGTATTGCGGGCAGGTGATTATAAAGAAAGTATAAAGAAATCTGATTGCAGGTATGATGTTATTTAGAGGCACAATTATCCATTCTTTCACATAAATTTCATATGGTTTTAGGTCCACTCTCTTTACGTTGAACTTCATAAGTTTCTACTGAGATTAGCTATGGTACTTTGATGAGCTGGAGTCTTCGAAAAGATAAGGTTTTTAAACTTACCAAGCAAAATCAATTGTTCATATTTCATAAACATACAGAGAAGGCCACATAAAATGAATTAATAGACTCTCATCACAACGTTTTGTAAACACTGGCTAGGCGGGTATATTTCATATATAAATCTTTTTGGCAAATCTAGCCGAATCAGCGAGGGAACACATTATTCCGGTGATTTCTTTGCTCACACCACCTTCTTTGGCGCAGAGAAATGCATACTCTGGTGGGCCGTTTGAAGAAAAGAAGAAGCGAAGCGACAAACAATTTACGATCGTCGATGTTTGTAGCAGCTGTTTTTATTCAATGCTTTGGAGTGTAATAATCACAAGACAAATGACTTCTTGCAAATCTCCCGCAGAAAGCCAAAACCCGCATAAAAGAACAAGTGGATTACGAACACTCAGGCTGAAATTTGGTTTAAAAAGTATCATGGACATAAGAACACATTCAGCCTGAAAAATGAAATTGCTCTAGTGAAAAAAGCTGGATGGCATGAGTTACTGACTTAGATACTGTCAATGTGTTTGAACTTTGCCACAGCAAACGAGAGTGTGCATAAGGGCTGGTGCATATTGAATTTGCTTGATTTTTGCTGACATTCTTGTTGTGTATCACCAGAACTGTTACCCATGGCCCAGTGTGGTAATATTACCACGATGTTTAAGTTAGTTCCATCCAATGATTATCAAAAATTTTATACTTTAACTATATTTCATCTCTTCAGTGTTGGTGGTCTTTTTCAGTGTTTAATTTTAGAAACAATTTTACGAACACCTTAAGAACATTTTCAGTCTGATTTCGCAGAAAACACCCGATAAATAAGAGAGAGATCAGTCTGAACCCCCAAAACATGTGTTCTTCTATGCGAGTTTTTAATGTAGTTTCTTTTCCATGTCATATGTATTTTTGCTGGGACCCCATTTAAATTGCAACGGTGCACTTTGGATTTGGATCCGTAGATCAGCCTCCCGTTTACAAAGTTAAATTCTTGACACTCGTTCATGTCTCTTGTTATTTTTGTACTGGAGCAGTAAATGTCCTTGAACCATGTGCCAATACAGTGAAACCGTTGTTTCAGATTGGCATTTGCACGACAGTTCTTTAGCTATATGATAATTCACTCGAACTCTACTTGTCATTCGATAGTCATGTAAACTATCTGGTTTCACGTTATACAAAATATAAAAATATCACTAATATTGCAAATGACGAGCGGACGGTACTTTTATATTTTGCAAACATAATATAAAAAATATCGACGCGGAATCAATTTTCCATGCGGGCGGTGATTTAAATATATTAATTTGTTTGACATGGCCTAAGTCCCGGCATAAAAGAAACGGACATGCATGCTGCCAGAATAGAGAATTAAGGGAGCGGTCATTAAGTATCTGTCATGGGGGGGGCCGAGACTTTTTGGGAGGGGTATGTGACAAAAATATTATTTTAAGGAGGGGTTTCAAACAAATTACACAAA
Organism: Aurelia coerulea; assembly: GCA_039566865.1. NCBI lineage: Eukaryota > Metazoa > Cnidaria > Scyphozoa > Semaeostomeae > Ulmaridae > Aurelia > Aurelia coerulea. The sequence goes on along the minus strand of CM076947.1, from coordinate 47,506 downwards.
AATGGAGGGGGTATGAAACAAAAATCATTCGTATCACAAAAAAGTCATAAAGGATTCAACTAGTCAAATGATTTTAAGTGTCAGTCATCATCTGATGATTCTACTGCAGTGCCAATATTTGTAGCAACTCTTTCTTCAGCAGGAAAACCAGACTTCAGAAAACATTACGATTGCACGGTCATTGACCAGAGGAAGGCTTGTAAAACAATGGAATTTGGAGGAAGGTTTGGAAAAATGGAGATTTGGAGGAAGCTGAATAAAATTGTTTCTCGCAATGAAAATTGAGATAATTTATTGTAAGAAACTGTTATACACAATGTAGTCAGATTCAAACTCACTATGCTTAGCTATAGGCAAAATTATTTGCCTTGCAATAGCTTTTGAGCATTGATAACTGGTATATCCACTCATTTTCTATATCTGCTTTAAAAATCTTGCCATATTTCCCATTACAACTTGCTTCATATGTGGCACAAATTTATGTCTCAAATGAAACGAGAGTGTTTTCAATAATATGTACTAACTCTGCAAAGTCTGCAAAGCTTATCAGGAAAGTTTCATTACAAACTCCTTGATGCAGGGGGATATCAACCACCATAGTCACAGATGATGTCAGGAAAAGTTGCTGCATAGAATGTTCCAGTTGGGTTGATGGGCAAATCAAGGTTGACAAATGTTTCTTCCTGGATTTCAGTTATTACCTCCCTTCCCTGACCCTTTGTTTTGTGGAGATGTCTTCATAATGTTTTTGGAATTTGTTGCAGTCAGCAATTCCAGCTACAAGTTACCAATCCTCAATCAAAACTTCGAGCACAGTTTCATGTTATCACGAACTTCAAATTCTGTAGTTGGACTCTCTTTTCGTTTTCAAAATTTTGGACTTCCAATAATAAATTCCAACAGTAAATCTTAATTCTTATGCTGCAAAAAAGATGCAAGACATACATCAATCACTGTCTACCTCACGTGCACCTATTACCACAGATCTTTGTTTACTTGGCTTTATCTCTCACATTTTACAAATTAAGTGGATCACTTGCCAAATATTTGCAAGAGATGCAATCGCCACCACTCTAACTCCAGAAATAGTCAATCTTTTCCTTCCTTCTCAATTGTATGGCTCTGAATCCTTGCTGTTATGGGGAACAGTAATTTGAGCAGTCTGTTTTCCAAAACTAACAAGCAACCAGACCATTCTCATACCCATCTGGAATCCTTTTTGATGCAGATTGATTTAGGCCATTATCGCTATTTTGTTGTTGTTGCTGCTGTTGTTGTTGCCCCTCAGTGGGCATCTAGATTTACTACCTGAGTCCTGTATTGCAATTCTTTTTGAAAAAAGGTACTGAAGAGAACATAAACTCAGGTAGTAAGTCTATAACGTCCCAAAAACTGGAGGAAGGTTTTGGTAGGAGAAAATTTTGACTGGAGGAAGGTTTGGTACTTTTCTGGACTCTGAGGAAAACAATCAAACAGACTTTTTGACAAAATTTAGAATAAAATTTTCTTGTTCGTGTGCTTGTTATTTCCTTTGATTTTTAAAGCTGGATGCTAAGACTCTGTGTAAGTAATTTAATTTGCAAGAAAGCTTCTGAGTAAAAGTAGCCATTCTCTGCAGTGAGAAAGATAAAGGAGAGACTTTTATCACAACTAGAAGTGGAAGACTCACAACAAACTGGCAAAGAAGCAAATACGCATGAACTGCATGTGTTGAGGCATATCAAAAATTTGGTTCGAGGAAGGGGGGGGGGTATGAAATCTTTTTGAATTTTTTTTAGGGGGTACCAAACAAATTTTTGAATTACAGGGTGGGGTGCGAGATTTTATTAGAAAGTTATTGAAAAGCCTCCGCCCCTCCATGACAGATACTTAATGACCGCTCCCTAAATATTGATTCGTTTTATCTGTTGACACTGCTCTGGGTTTATAAAAACGCTACAAAAACGACGAAGCGTTCACATTGCTCCGCTCCGGATAAAAATAAAAACGCTATGAAAACGAGACCACTGCCTGTTGTTAGCGTTTTCAAAAGTATCCGCTTTTGCGTTTTCGGAGTTTACACTGCGTATTTCTGTTTTCAAAAGTCTCCGTTTTCAAAATGCGTTTTCAAAAGTCTCCATATGATTAGGGAGCAGTGGGAACGGGGAATGTGTAATTTTTCTACCTTGTTGCATCAAAAGCAAACATTTTAGCATCTATAAATATTTCTTGGTCTTTGATAAATAAGTCAGAAAGAAAACTTCAACAAAGGTGTGGTAATCGATTTTTGGTGATTTTTAAACAGGAGTACTTTTGTGGGAAACCCGGTAGATATACTGTATGTCATATGGTTTTTGACAAAAGAGTATTAAGTAAAGGAGAGTTTCTTCATGGACATATAAGAAATCTGCCAGCCTCATTTGAAAATTTGTCTTGCATGTAATAAACCAGATTTGAAAATGTCGGGACTTACTCTAATTCAAACATTCCTCACGACGTTTATTCTGCTGTATGGTCGACCTTTTTTCACAAGCGAAAGCGTTTGCTATGAAATATTCAGACCACTTGCGGAGATCGTTCACGCAGCTAGTATTTTTACTTATTCCAATCAATTTAGCAATTTGAATCATGTTCAAACATGAATTCCAAAGACTTAACAGCATTTCCTTGCAATTTATCTTGCTATATTGCTCTATAATTGACATCAACATGCAGAATTGGAAGGAAGTCTTGCTTGCTCCTTCTCAAAGCTTGTATATATCGATAAAGTTTAACGATAGAATGTAACGATAGAAATTGGCCTAGGCCTAACCTTAAGCTGATTCGACCGACTACACGTGATGGACGCGATGACTATGAAACGGACATCGCCTAAATCACCTGCTGTTTTTTCTCAAAACCACCGATTGTAAAACGCCACAAAAACGGTTTTCCTGAAATGCTACACTGCAAAACAAGCCATCGCAACTTAAATGAATGTTTCTTCGAGCTATTAAAGCAAAAAACTCCTACCTACAAGTGATATTCTGCTTGTTTATGGACGCAAAAGATCTCCTAATTTCGCTCGCTACTTCGATATTTTAATCGTGGCAGCCGCTGAATCAAACGCGTCATTGTTTGGGTTTTTGCGGGAAGTTTAAATTGGAGAAAAACAGCCAAACCTATCAAGGTATTTTAAGTCTTGCATCCTGATTGGTTGGGGAACAAATTCGTAATTCTTTGCCGTTTTGAGAGTCTGATATATCCCGCCAGTACAGTTGGAGACTGATCATCCTACAACCCCCTGGATTTGTAGCAAGAATTGAACATTCAAAAACTTTCACGGGCATGTTGGTTTGGGCACATGCCACTTTTCCTAACAATATTATTGGCCCAGTTATGTGTCACAGTCCAGCCTCGTAATCGCTTGGGACAGAGAACGGAACTTGTCGCCGATGACACAGAAAAGTTGGACACACAGAAAAATGAATGGAAAAACCAATTTAATAATGTATTCTCTATACCAAATTACGGTCGGCGATTTCCTACCAAAACTTATTCGTGTATAGGATCATTACGGACATTCCCTTTCACCACTTTCTGTGAGCATTAGCCTTTTTACAATGAAAGCAAAGAGACGGATCAGTGGTATGTGATGTCCGTTATTACATTTGATCAATGGCGAGGGGTGTTAACAACACGAAGTTCTAAACATATTTCTTATTCACAAAAACGTGAATTTCTATGCCTCAACTCAGCCCCAGCGTCTAAATCACAGATGCTTGGGGAGCGCAGAACAGCTAAACTTGATTAACTTAAAGTTCAGGAGTAATGCTCTGGCCTGCTTGTCTCACCCCCAAGAACTCATCTCACCCCCAATAACTTCACAGATTACGGGGCCCCAAACAGGTTGAGTATTAATAAGATGTAGTTGCACATGAAGGTAATGGACATAGTTATATCAATTATCTTGTAACAATCGTTTCTTTGTAAATTTATGCTACAGAAATGTGCAATAGTGAAAAATATGCTAGAACAGTTGCAACTTTACCTTTAGCTCATAAACCCCAACATTTAAAACTAAATGTCATAAACCCCAACATTTAAAACTAAATGTTGGGCTCTGCAATACTGCTAAACTTTAACAAACTTTAACGACTTAAGGTATAGCAGTAATGCCCTAACCTGCTTGGCTATTACATTGGATCAACTCCTACACTGTGAGTCCATACATTGGTGGTGGTGGTGGTGGTGGTGGTGGTGGTGGTGGTGGTGGTGTTGGTGGTGGTGGTGGTGGTGGTGGTGTTGGTGGTGGTGGTGGTGGTGTTGGTGGTGGTGGTAGTGGTGGTGTTGGTGGTGGTGGTGGTGGTGGTGTTGGTGGTGGTGGTCAATCAACGACTATCATGTCTTGTATGGAAAGTAAGATGACAAGCAGCATCTACTGGCACATTATCACTCCTGAACTATTTCATATGAACTGGCGGAATGCAGAAAATGGCATCGCATTATTGCTAAACTTAAGCAGCGAGTGGTTTAGTACTGATGCAAAAGCTGATGCATTTTGTCATGTTTCTCTATGACAAATCACCAAAAACGCAAAAACTCTGTCAACTAACTTTCAATACCATACCAGTGAAACGTTGCTTTGCTCAAGTTACCTAATGCTTTTTTGATGAAAGTGCTCAGAGATTGATGTTGAGTGGATGAAATCATTGTTGCATCAATCTTTCCATGTCAGATATACCGTTGTGTATGATACATTTTGGATGTGATTTAGAGATGACTCCTTATGCCAAATGATTCTAATTGTATGTAAAGAGTATGCTTATCAGAAATTCAGAAATAAACAACCTGTGCATATTATGTAGCAATCTATTTCTTGACATTTCAAGATATATATTTATACCAGGTGACCCAGAAAAAAGTGACCCAACGCAATCTGTTATAGAAAAAAAAGTACGTGGCTGATTGAAATATTTCAAGCGTTGTTCTGTCGCTAAAAGACTAGCCTACATTATGAGTATTTTTTGCATTTTTTGGGCACGGTAAAGTTCCCAAATTGAGGATTTTGAGGAAAAGGGCAGGCTTGAAATCCTCAAAAACTCGTCAAAAACAGGGGATCGATTTGAAGCCATTTCAGGTCTTCAAAACAACGAGGAGTGTGTTTCATTTTGCCTGAGAATATCTTTAAATACCTAGGGACTATAAACTTGCTCTGAAGACTTCCTACTGGGTTGCCTACCGGATGTCTCAAAAAAAAGTACCCCCTTTTGACTCAACAAGGCAGCAAAACGATAATGTTTCGGGACTTTTTGAATTCATGGCTACATTTGTTAGTTTTCAACTTAAATGCACATACCTTGCATTTGGAAATCCGCCACCAAACACCGGAGATATGAGTTCACAAGGTCAAAATTTGGAGTGCACCTGAAACCAGAGGTTTTGAGAAATGGCCTAGCCATAGTTTGACAACAAACAGGCATTTTGCAAACGAATTTTCGACTTTGACCTTTACTTTTTATTTTTGAAAAGATTTATACATTGAATTACTTCAATTGTGCTTGCAGTGACTTTTCTTTTGAGGAAACGGTCCTTGCATTATTGTATTCGATCCCAAGTGTTTCATATTAAAGAAGAGGAAAAAGAGCACATGCACGCTTATTTTGGAGATGTGGCACGATTTTATGGCTCTTACCACATTTTTACTAAATTTGTTTAATGAGCGCCATGTCCATGTATCTTTTATTCTTTTCAAAAGGAAAACACGGAAACATAAAGTCTACAGGTACTTTGGAAACTGTCCACGATACAAATCATGACTAGGCCCTTTTTCAAAACCTCTGGTTTTGGGTGCACTGTAAATTTTGACTTTGCGAGCCTGTATCTCCGGTGTTTGGTGGACGATTTCTAAATGCAAGGTACGTGCATCTAAGTTGAACATTGATAAATTTAGCTGTGAAGTCGGGGAGCAATGATATTTTATTGCTTGGTTCCTATTTCCAGTCAAAAGGGGGTACTTTTTTCTGAGACACCCGGTATTCCCTGGTTGAAACGAAACACGCTCCTCGTCGTTTTGAAGATTTGAAATGGCTGTAAATCAATCCCCTGTTTTTGACGACTTTTCATGGATTTCAGGCATGCCCTTCTCCTCAAAATCCTTAATTTTGGAAATTTATTGTGCCAAAAAAATTGCGAAAAATACTTTTAGCAAAGGCTAGTCTTTTAGCGACACAAGAACGTTTGAAATATTTCAATCGGCCACTTACTTAATTTTCTGTAACAAATTGCGTTGGGTCACTTTTTTCTGGGTCACCCGGTATATAGAAAATTATTAATTGTAGAACTATGGCAGCTGGAGCAGATGGTAAATGGTGGAGGTACACTTTTGTGGGGATAAAGATGTGAGTTGACTTAATATATTTATGCCTTATGAAACTTGAACAAACTTACGTGTTGATAATAGTTCCTCCTATTCATATTACTATTCTCAAAGCGACGCCTCCTTATTCTATTCCCAACCTTCTCCTGTATGTAAACGAAATGTTTGTGTGCACGCTGTTTCAATTTGTCATTGATTTCTTTTCACAGAAAATTTACTGGCCAAACGATAAAGGCGTGGGATACTTCAAGTACAAGACAGCAAAGAAACTCTCTGTGCAGCAACAGCACAGATAGTTTCACTTGGGTGACGTGGAGACGAGGGAAAGACTGGAGAGACCGAGGTTAGAATTTTCCTAATTATTTAGAAGTCCTGGTAAATGCAGCCGTTTAAAGGCATACGGGAATTTAAGGACCCAGGACGCAGATGGGACCAGGTGGGACCAGGGACAGTGGGACGCAGTAAAAAGAACCATCTCCAGCATCCGTGAATCACGAAATCGTCTTCTACCTTATTGATTTTGTAAAACAAAAACCATTTTGTTGTTTTGTAATAGAGGGAAACTTACACCACTACAACTGATGTATTTGCTGCGAATAAGTACCGGGTGTCCCAAAAAAAGTATAGGCGTTTCAACAGTTCCTGTGAAGAAGCATTGTATTCAAAATATTTACTTTTCCAGTTTATCGTATAGAAGAGATCTCAACTTAGATTTTGCAACCTTGCATGTCCAAATCGGGTTTGTATTTGCAGAGTAATTCACTTGAACAGGCAAATTTCTTAGGCAGCCTAAGACAGATAGTTATTGAATTATGCAGTTACTATCTATGTGTCATTTGTAAAAAGCTTTTGGGGCAGCTAAACAATGCATTATCTTTGGAAGTTTGATGAGCAACGAAAGTGCAATTTACTCACTATTCAAAAGCCCAATATGACTGAACAATCACAGATGCTAAAAACTTAGGTGGACAAGATTCTTTAGTTCTAGAAGACACCACTCGACACCGTTCAAGTTCCTTCAGTCCTAGAACCTTGCGCTGTGAGCTGTTAAAATGTATAAGCATCTTTTCTCTTAATATTTTCTCTTATGTATATAATAGCTTGATTGATCAGGAGATTTTTAAGAATACAAATTTCAATGGTTGAGCTGATTCAAAATTTTCTTCAAATTACGCATTTATTGTGGTAGCATGATTCAATAACCATCTGCCTCAGCCTACCTCAGAAATCTTTCCTGTCTAGGTGAATTACTCTGGGAATGCAAATCCGAATTGACCATGCGAGGTTGCAAAATCTAAGTTGAGATCGCATCTATACCATAAACTGAAAATAAAAATTTTTGAACTCAAGGCTCCTTAACAGGAATTGTTCAAATGCCAATACTTTTTTGGGGACACCCGGTAGTGCGTATAGAAAAAGCGGATGCTCATCAACATCAGCTTCACTCAATCAAATACATGACAGATTCCCTTTCACGTCACCCCCATTAATATTCTACTCATAGGGAACATGAGCGGGTAAGAATAATTCTTGGTGGAGACAGGCGGGACAAGAGGAAGCACGAGAAGAAAGACGACAGAGAAAAACGGAACAGAAAGGATTACTATTCAGAAGGTAGACGTCGAAAGGACAGGCGCAGCAGGGCATGAGTGAAGAGAGCTGTTAGTTCTCGATGTTGTTCAGAGGCCCTAAAGCCAAAGAAGGCCTTTAGAACAATAATGGAGGTGCTGCAAGAGTTGGATGAGTAGATGATGGTTCTATAATAAAAGAATTGAGAAATAAACTCTTCAATTACCATCATCACTTCGTTGATCTAGTCAGTGCTAAATTGGTAGCTCTAATACTATTGCTTCCACATTGCCACAAAAAAAAGAAAAAAACCGAAATATGAAGTTTTTTTTTGGAATGAATATATTCCCTTTGCAAATACTGCTGTGAAAAGCTGTTGCATTCATCCTCGAAATAAATTGACTACTGCAATAATCAACCTTTTGTCATGTGTTGCTGCCTCTTGCTAACGATCATAACAACTTTACAACGCCCCTTGCTCACTCGTCTCTATACCAAAGAAAACGTCCTGAAATTTAAAAGTATCAAAAAGCCGTCCCGTGTCTTCTACTCCCATTGAACGCAAATAACCTGTCTTCGCCATGTTCATAGATAAACTTGTTCCCATGCCTGATTAGTTCCCTTGCTCTGCCCAGTCATTGATAATGCACTTTGTTTGTGTCCACTCCCCAAGAAATGAAAATAGATTTGCTGCCTTCTGTTGTACTTTAAAACCTCGCCCTATCGCCAGTTAAATTTTGTTACACATAGACCCCTGCTGATTATGTGCTCCACATTTCGTCGCTGCCTTGATGATTTCAGTCTGCCGTCTATAGACCGCTGTAAATTCGGGTGCATTAGTTGAAAAAATTTAATCGATTGAGAAAAACCTGCTCTTTGTTACAAAGTTAAACTTTTAACTCTTTAACACTGCATGGATGCCCCCCGACCTGGTCAGCTTTCGTTATTTTCCATTTTCACCTCTCATAAGTTGTGGAGTTTAAAAGTTTCAACGTAGTTTTGGTCTTAAATACAGCAAAACCCAGCATAAAAGATACATACAATTGTCCCCGGTCTCCTCTACAAAATGATAATCAAAACTGGTCAAGCTGTGGGGCTGGTCTCTGTCCGTTCACAGTCCCAGCATCACGCGCTGTGCATGTTCACAGTCACGACCCCACGACCCCACGACAGCGGACCATACGACCCGGACCATACGACCATACGATCATACGACCCAAGTATTATTGTTACAGACAGTGAAATTATATTGTAAAGGAGAGAAAATGTTGCTCTGATACTGAATAGTAGGCTGCGACTGAGCGACCTTATATTGTGTAAAATTCAGCCCACTTGGAAAATTGCAATTGCTTTTAAAAATTACACATGCTTGAGATTGCTTTCTTTTATTTGAACCAAGCTGTGTCTACAGTAAAAACCCGCATATAAGAACCACCCACTTATAAGAACCTAGGGCCTAAAATGTTCTAATTTGACCCCATTACAGAAGAACCTATTCATCCTGAAATTCAAGGAAGGTTCTTATCTTAAAAAAAAACTAAATGTAAACTACTGGTTGGTAATAAATATGTGATAAAATGTTTTAAGAAATTTAGCCAAATACGGAAGTAGATACAAAGCATAAGTAAAAAATTCCTTTTATAAATGGATTTGATACAGATATGGCTAGGTAGATAAGGTTGTTCTTTATAAAATTGTGTCATGATAGTGAGTACGTGAAAACCTTGTTTTCTTATATTTGGCCTAAATTGCCGAAGATCTGTAATTAATTCTTTTGATAAGAACCTATTTAAGAACCGTGCATCCTGTTTTCAAGAATAGTATCATATGCATAAGAACCTAAACAGGGCGATTTCAAAATGTAAGGTTCTTATATGCGGGTTCTTACTGTATTAGATACAGCTTGGTTCAAATAAAAGAAAGCATTATGATCAAGCAAAGAAGCCTAAAACACAGGCTAAAATAGTGTGAATACAGTAGTGTCCCGCAAATAAGAAACAGCTTTTTCAATTTCAGGTCTGATGCGTTTCTTATAAAATGACATAAACTTAGAAATCAGGGGAAAGTTTCTCATTAAAAAATCGAGTACTATTGATCAGTTACTCAGATATTAGCTCTATGATTGTGATACAAAAAATTATATTTCGAATTGTACTTGTAAATTCTCACTTTCAGGAAATTATTCCAGAAAGGTGCTTTTTGCTTAGTCTGCATACAAAATTCTTGTTTTGATTTGAATAGGTACAGTTCAATTCAACTGGAAAGCTGAATAATTCCAAGGTTTCAATACACAGTTTTTAAATAAGAAATAAGCTTTTTTTCAGACCTGAACAAGTTTCTCATAAAATGGGGTATTATTCTAAAAATCAAGGTCAGTGTTTCTTAAATTTGTGTTTCTTGTATGCGGGACACTACTGTATACACAACAAAACAATAGGAGAAGTAACAAAACGAAAACACAAAAGTAGATAGTAACAAAACTAAGTGAAATTCTATCCGCATCGATCTTGAAACGGGGCATTTTCTGAAACAAAAAGGGCACTATTTGGTTTGTTGCAAACCCTTGATGGTCCCCGGTTCCTACGTCTCTGGGGATATTTATCGATTCTATGTTCATTTATTGGAAGTTTTGTTTACAAAGGCTGAGTTTTTCATTTCTGGCCTCATTCTTTGCTCTGTCCGAGTTGATCGAATTGGCCTGGCCAGGTAACATTGACACCTGAAGATGTGTTAGGTGTTCACCAATCAACCATCAGTGGCTCCGTCAATACAAGCATCACGTGGCTCTCTCTTGCTAATCTCTATCACAGCAAAATAAATCTAAATAATAAACTTGGGAGCAGGATCGTAGAGTCGTATGGTGGTATGAACCGGGGTCGTAGGGTTCAGGGTCGGGGGGTCGAAGGGTCCGGTTAAAAGAACATTCCTATTATGACACTATTGTGCGTGACGCTGTGCATAGCACCGAACGCTGTGCATGACAACATATTAGACAATGGGGAACATTGATATTGTTATTCAATTGATATCAAGTCACAGAATCAGGCGCAAGAAATTAGACAATGCTGATTTACACCCCCCGAAAGTTGATTCATCATAGTCTCATCTTATTTCATTCATGAAAATAACGAGGAAAGACTGAAGCGTGGAACAAGAACTTTTAACGAAAACGTGAGTTATAACCTCTGGATTTCTTTTCTAAATAACTATGGTTAATTAATTTTCCTTTCAATACATGTGACATTTGACAAAACCATTTCAAGTGGAGCATACCCGTCAAATGTTTTCTTTTGACCAAGGTTCCCGTTGGGTTCTGACTCACGCTCTGCTCGGATCGCATTTTCTCCTATGATTGACCAATTAGGTGCCATCGTTGTATTTAACGCGTTTCGCAGCAAAACTTAGGCCATCTTTGGCCGTTTTGACGACCATCCCCAAAAAGTCATTGCACGATTGGATAAATCGATTTTCATCAAAATTTCAATTGGAGAAGATTCTCCATGCTTTGGACCATAAGTGTTTTCGGTATGGCTTTGCAATCACAAAAAATAGCAAAATTGTGGCATTTTTAAGCTCAATGCAGTCATTCATCGGTTACAGATTCTATAATTAGCAAAAAAAGTACAAAACTGAAAACCTAAAGAAGGACTAGTGCATACACATACCTCAGATGGTTTTTATAACAAATATCCGCTTTTACTGCCGCGATCTACAGCCAGTTTTATCAGCAAACAACACAGTCAACAAAACTTAGATAATGAGAATTTCGAGGAACTTTCTGTATTGGATCAAAGTTGTAGAATATTACAAAAAATAGGGTTGTGCTCCCATGAATGGGCAATGAGTTTGCAAACTGCCCATCCTTGCTATGAAGCTACTGTGTTGCTTGACCGTGAAGGGGTGAATTTCTAATAAATGACTTCTAAAAGATAAGATATTTTCTATGATATCCGCACAAAATGTAAAAATTGACATGAGGAGTTTCTATAAATAGTATTTCAAATTTCGAAAAGATCAATCTATTTTACTCGTTATGAAATAAAATGTACATTTCTTCTTTTTATTCGTATTAATAAGAACATTAAACCTAGCTTGGATGAAGCTGCTAGACAATAAGAGGATAGATAATTTTCTTGCAATAAAAGGTGCAATGTGATTGATAAATTCGTACATCGTTTTGGCTAATGTTATTGTCGGTTTCCACCTCGCAACGATAGCCGCAGTTGGAGAAAGGATTGGTGGAACGATGTATCGAAAAAGGCTGCACGAAATTGTTCTTTCTGGGCCAGATTGGACGCACAGCTCTTCCCATATTCTTCAGCGTGGCAAGTTCATGTATTCGTTATTCACAGTCGATTTATTCATATTTCTGTTCATTGGAATGGAATGTTGTTGTTATTCGACGATGGCATGTTGCTGATCATTTGAAGCTCAGGAGGGTGCCGATACTCCGGCCACTGGCCGGAGCTTGGCCGGAGCCTGGCCGGAGCTATGGCCGGATTATTCTGGCACTTTTTGCATTTTTTTCTACTCCCGCCAAGCTCCGGCCAGTTTGATCCAAAATGATTAATCAAAATTGTAAAGTAACCTCTAGACATTCCGGATTTCTGGTGTGTAATCTTCCTTGCATTGTTAGACAACTCCTTTGAGACCATCACTTCAGATACTGAACTTCCAAACAAAGTAGCACACAAAGTTAATACTAGATTTTTAAATTTCAAACTTTGTGTGCTATTTTGGAAGCTCAGTATCTGAAATGATGGTCTCGAAGGAGTTGTCTAACAATGCAAGGAAGATTACACCAGAAATTCGGAATTTCAAGAGGTTACTTTACATTTTTGATAAATCATTTTGGATCAAACTGGCCGGAGCCTGGTTGGAGTTTGGCCGGAGCCTGGCCGGAGCAAAAAAAGAATGCAAAAAGTGCCAGAAAAGTTTTGATGGAAATTTTTTTGAAGAAATTAGATCTTTTATCAAGGGGCTCTGATCATTTGAATTGTGTGTTAGCCAAATTTGTTTGCATGTCAAGATGCTTCAAAGGGTCCTTTGATTTGTTAGAATTGCCCAACTTAAATATATCATTAAGTTCTTCAAGTTTTTATTTGAATATAAAGATAGAAATGAAAAAGAAGGACTTTACATCAGGTTAAATCCAACTTGAAAGGTCAGAATTGAAGCTTTAATGCCATTTCTTTGCAATACTGTCTTGGTAAAAGTTTTAGCTCCGGCCAGTGCTCCGGCCATAATCTGGCTCCGGCCAAAGCACTTATTACATTTTTTTATTGGCTCCGGCCAGGCTCCGGCCAAGCTCCGGCCAGTGGCCGGAGTATCGGCACCGTCCTTGAAGCTCTCGCGCCCATTTTTGTTGACTGCGTTGTTTGCTGGTGAAACTGGCAGTAGATCGCAGCAGAAAAAGTGGATGTTTGTTATCAAAATCATCTGAGGTATGTGTATGCACTAGTTCTTCTTCAGGTTTTCAGTTATCTTCTCTTCGTTTTGCTAATTATAGAATCTATTACCGATGAATGATTGCATTGTGCTTAAAAATGCCATAGTTCTGCTAATTTTAATGATTGCAAAGCCATAATACCGAAAACACTTATGGTCCAAAGCATGGAGAATCTACTCCAGTTTAAATGTTGATGAAAATCGATTTATCCGATCGTGCAATGACTTTTTGGGGATGGTGGTCAAAACGGCCAAAAATGGCCTAAGTTTTGCTGCGAAACGCGGAAGTAAAAGCAACGACGGCGCCTGATTGGTCAATCATATGAGAAAATGCGATCTGATCCGAGCGTTAGTCAGAACCCTATGGGAGCTTTGGACAAAAGAAAACATTTGACGGGTATGCTTTCAAGTGGACGAGCTGCAAACAGACAAAACAAGCAAAACAACATACAAGTTCAAGTTAAAGATAAAAATTAAAATGAATCCAGAACGCTAGTTCGCAGTTTATTGGCTTGATGAGTCTGTCATGCTGTTAGGTTAAAATATTTACATAGTTGATACTTGCGGCGCTAGCCTGGCGATTAGCCAAAATTCATATTGTTATTATGTTTTTAAACACATAGATGGCAGATGAGTGTATCAAATAGGATTTCTCAAAATCTTTCCTTAAATTGTCAGCAAGGACATTCGTAAATAATTAATTTTATTTGCCTACAAGTTATTTTAATACTCGTACTCTCTTGTTGATAGATGAATGTCAACCTCTTCAAGAACAGCTCTGTCAAAAGTGGGGAGACTGCTCCCTGTGGCTATTTCAGAGCGTTGCTGAACATAGCAATCATCTAGAATTTTGGCTTTCCGTTAAAGATTGGTAATGAACACAGAGTTCATATGTTCTTAACTTTCTTTCTGTTGACTAGTCTATATAATACTGCTCAATCTGTATTGCATAGGAGCGAGTTCAAAAGGATTTTCAACTTTTGGCAATAGGGAGAATAGATTTCTGAATCTTGGCCTGAATTCGATTTGCGTAAAACACCCAAGAAATAGGGCTGTAGTTGGATGATAGCTGCATTTTCTTGTTTTCAACTCAGACTTGGCCAATAAGTATCAATCAAATCCTATTTTAAATGATAATTTATGTATCTTGAGGTAACATGATCATTGAAATCATAAGGACCTTTTCAACTCTTTGGGACCAATTCAGGAGAAATAGAATGAAAAAAAAATTGACGAAATATACAGTAAGTACCCATAAATAAGAAACCCCCTTCAATAAGAATCAGGCTTCATTTTCTTCAAAAAAGGCTCCTTTAATAAGAAACAATTTTAGGTCTGAAATTGAAAAGTTTCTTATTTTCAGGTTTGCCATAGTTTGTTCCTAAATGCCAAAAATATTTCCATAAATGACTGTAATATGATGTAGTATTCTCAAAACAGAATGAACATTTTTGAAATCAAAGATCCACAAAGCAAAATGTAAAAAGGCGAAATGCAGTTATAAAAATTTTTTTTCTAGAAAGTTAACTAGTACTGTATTGAAAAATACTGCAGCGGCAGTGGTGGAAAAAAAGTTTACCTTCCTGCGAAGCAACTTCAACATTGAATTTTTCCTTCTATTGTTTTACCAGTTGTTCCAGTATATTGGTTTTTGAAGTACCAATGAGGTACCTTAACATATATATGTATGCCAGTTTATTAAGTGTTTTTACAGTTGCTCTACTACCGGGTGTCCCAAAAAAATGTATACAGATTTGGTTGACTCCAGCGATGTGAATTTAGCTTCAATCAATGCCTAATCACTCTAAAAATGTTCCTCGATAGTTAATTTGAACATAGGTGCCTCGTTTGTTGGTATTGGTGCTTTGAGAGCAGACCTGTTAATCTTGAAAGCTCAAATTTGCTTCTTCCTGCAGACCAGGGCTTTAGCATTTTGGCCTAAGTAAATTCTTAAGGCACAGCGTATGCATTAATGATGTCCTTGATAAAATTTGAGCAATATTAGATATTGTGTTATTCTGTTTTCCAGAAGTCACCCCCTAGCCACACATTGGGAAGTTTCTTAATTCTTCATTAATATCAGTTCTTAATTTCGATGTGCTTCAGGATTTTACTTAGGCCAAAGGCCAAAGCTCTGGTTTGCAGGTGGGTGCAAATTTGAGCTTTCATGATTGATATTTCTGCTACCAACAAATTAGGTATCTATGTTCAAGTTAACTATCGAGGAAAATTTTGAGAGTGATTAGCCATTGACTAAAGCTAAATTCACATCGCTGGAGTCAACCAAATCTGTATACTTTTTTGGGACACCCGGTATTTTTTATAAGAAACTGCCCATGTATTCTCAAAAGTTTTTTGGGACACCCGGTATTTTTTATAAGAAACTGCCCATGAAACTCAACTCTCAGTCCGCTAAAATATTAAGAAACGCCAAAAAATTAAGAAACTCCAGTACTGGGAATATTTAACTTTAGAAACTATTTACTTTGATAAAGGAAACCCTTTACCATATTGTTACTTTCCTGTATCATATTACAAGTCTTGTAGGGTACTTGAGTAATTTCTAAACATTGGAAACGCTTAAAAAACCTTGTTTTGAAATGCTCAGAGAGGGCACAGATAGTGAACTGATAGTGAAGATTGTTATTCGGTTATTGAACCTCTACGAAACTCTTAAGAAATTCTGAGTACTCAAAATCTGATAATTTGAAGAAACTTTTAAGTACTGGCCCAAATTCTTAGTTTCTCATGAAAAATGCGTGTATTTAGCGGTACGCTCTCCACGCTCATTATCGTAAAAGTTTGAATCGAAACTGAAATGAAAATTCTTTCCGAAGAGAAAATCCCACCCTTCCCTTATAGTAGCCTAATACAGCAACCAATTCACGTAGGATGCACGCGGCCTTAATATAAGATACAAGTCCAATCTTTCAAATGCTAGATGAAGCAAAAAATTGGTTATTTGTTTCACATGAAAGTGCAACTATGGCAAGAGAAAGTCAGGAAGTAGTAGGTCGTAGGGATTACCAGACGGGGGAAGGTGGTTTATGATGACATGTTTTTTTATAAGAAATTGGTTTATAAGAAACTAGTCCTGGTACTACGTTCAATAACAGTTAAGAAACTCTAAAATTTCGTTTCTAGAATAAGAGTCGGTAGATTACGGTTCTCGCAGCATTGCATTTGTAAATATCAAGTTTTGACTGCAAAAATTGGTAACTTTTTGCCTTAATGTGCATGGCTTATTCCTGGTGACAATATCAATGCAAAGTGAAAGCCCTTTGTCAATAAGAAGGCTCAAATTCGAACCATAACGAATTTTAGACCCCAAAAACTAAGAAACTAAGTTCTGATCCAAGTTTCTTATAAAAAAAACGTGTACCCTCAGAGGCACATTGCAGCACATTTCAGCTGCTCGGTTCTAGTGATTTATAGTAAAATAAGAAAGAAAGCTTGCCGAAGCCGAGGGGCGTATTACCCTTCCGAAAATGAGTGCGAGATTCTGTAAGACATTAAAATTTTCACAGATTTTTTACGAATGTTTCTTAAAAACAAAAGGATTTTTGTCAAAGATGTACGAGATTTCCAAAGAATGATGCGCACCCTCGGCCTTTACTCTCCTTTCACACCCTTCTCTGAGCCCTTCTCCATCCTCCCACATTTCTTTCCTGCCTTCTTATTTCACTCAGGTCCTTCCTCCTTTCTAAACTTTGTTCTTTGCCTACCATGTTTTCCGACTTTCCTTTTTTATTTTCGCCTTGGCCCGCTCTTTAACTTCCTTTGTTCCTTCCCTTTTCTGTCCTTCCTCTCCTCTTACCGTTATTCTTCTTTTTTCTTTCTTTCTTTCTTTCTTTCCTTCCTTTTCTTTCCTTCTTTCTCCTTTTTCTTTTCTCTCTTTCCTCCTTTCTTATCTCCTTTTTCCTTCTTTCTTCTCTCCCTTTTTTCTTTTCTTTTTCCTCCCCTTTTTCTTCCTTCCAGACGATTGAGCTTCCTGCGAAGCCGCTTCGCGGCTTCGCGCACTTTTTCCACTTATGTTTCTATGTTTCTATTACTATGTTTCTATTACTATGTTTCTATTACTATGTTTCTTTCAAGTGTCTTCCAGAAGTATTGATCTTGAACGCATAAAACAATCTACAGTAGTGTCCCGCATATAAGAAACACACATTTGAGAAACACAGACCCTGATTTTCAAATAGTACCCCATTTTATAAGAAAGTGGTACAGGTCTGAAAAAAGCTTGTTCCTTTTCTGAAAACTATGTATTAAAATCTTTAGAAATTTAACAAAACATTTTGATAAGATAGTCAATATTGCACAGCTTTCTTTGCCTTTGCATATAAAAAAAGAAAGCAAAAAGCACCTTTCGGGAATAATTATAGCATTTTCTGGAAGTGAAAATTTGCAAGAATCATTTTATACGAAACAGGTGAGACCTGAAATTGAAAAAGTTGTTTCTTATATGCGGGACACTACTGTACAGTAGAAACCCGCATAAAAGAACCTAAGTTTTTTCTGGGCAGCCTGAATAGGTTCTTAATTAGATGACTGCTATTCTAAATTCCAGCCTGCAAGGTTCTTAAAAAGGTTCTTATATACGAGCAGGCCTTGCACATATTAACACTGTTTTCCAGCCCAAGAATTCTTGAGATTTCTTGAGAATTCTTGAGAACAAATCTTTTGTACCAATGAAGGAGTCTGATCAGAATGTGAAGAATTCTAAAAATTCTTGTCATTTTAATGATTTATGTTAAAGCTTATTATATAAGAACCTTTCCCAGTTTCAGCCTCTTAGGGGTTCTTATTTAGGGAGTTTAAAAGATTGAATTTCAGCCTCTAGGTTCTTATAAAAACAGGTTCTTTTATGCGGGTTTCTACTCCATTGAAACGCGGTCATACAGCAATGTGATGTATCATGTAATAGATACGCAAAGCAGCAATGGGTCAATTCTCTAAAACAACGCTAAAATATAAGGACCTTGTTTTGTCTGTTGTTTTGTATCTCATAGTTTCCTTGTGGAATCAACTCCTAGGATCACAGCGCTATTACAGCGTTGCACGTTGAGGCGAAATGCGGGCACATATCATAGCGTAATTGACCCGTTATTTTAAAGGTATAAGATAAGAAAAAGATTTTTATTATGAGAAAAATTAAGCAACAACACTAGACTACCTGGATAGAATAAGCTAAGACTTTTGTAATTTAGAACATTAATTTTCCTATCGCACTTAAAAAATGTTTAACAGTGTACAGTTATAGCAACTTTTAGGACAAAATATTTTGAGTGAGAATGTTTTGAGATCTTACTAAGTAATTTGGGAGCCCTTTGAATAAAACAAAATAAACTCTACACTTACGGCATCAAAATATAAGAAACACATCAGAAACTTTGGTAGCAAAATGGTCCGAAAATGCAAGAAACTGCCTGCCAGACCCGAACCCTTAGTTCTTTGAAAAAAAATCAGTGTAACACGAGGTAAAAACGCCTAGTGTTACTGCAGCCATTGTTTGTATTGTTGCAACCACCTCTATGGGAACAATAATGGAAATAAGGTCAACTCTATCTTTTAATGCTATCACTGCCATTAGATTAGGGGTGTTTTTTTAACTCATATTCATTAAGTTGTCATGTAAATTGCATTAAAACTAAGACCCCGTTTACACTATGCCGGTACGAAATGATACGGCATGAAACTGTGCCGCATTCGTTTTTCTGTCAAAACAAGGTCAACTCTATCTTTTAATGCTATCCCTGCCATTAGATTAGGGATGTTTTTAATTCATATTCATTAAAGTTGTCATGTAAATTGCATTAAAACTAAGACCCCGTTTACACTATGCCGGTACGAAATGATACGGCATGAAACTGTGCCGCATTCGTTTTTCTGTCAAAACAAGGTCAACTCTATCTTTTAATGCTATCACTGCCATTAGATTAAGGGTGTTTTTAACTCATATTCATTAAAGTTGTCATGTAAATTGCATTAAAACTAAACCCCGTTTACACTATGCCGGTACGAAATGATACGGCATGAAACTGTGCCGCATTCGTTTTTCTGTCAAAACAAGGTCAACTCTATCTTTTAATGCTATCCCTGCCATTAGATTAGGGATGTTTTTAATTCATATTCATTAAAGTTGTCATGTAAATTGCATTAAAACTAAGACCCCGTTTACACTATGCCGGTACGAAATGATACGGCATGAAACTGTGCCGCATTCGTTTTTCTGTCAAAACAAGGTCAACTCTATCTTTTAATGCTATCCCTGCCATTAGATTAGGGATGTTTTTAATTCATATTCATTAAAGTTGTCATGTAAATTGCATTAAAACTAAGACCCCGTTTACACTATGCCGGTACGAAATGATACGGCATGAAACTGTGCCGCATTCGTTTTTCTGTCAAAACAAGGTCAACTCTATCTTTTAATGCTATCCCTGCCATTAGATTAGGGATGTTTTTAATTCATATTCATTAAAGTTGTCATGTAAATTGCATTAAAACTAAGACCCCGTTTACAATATGCTGGTACGAAATGATACGGCATGAAACTGTGCCGCATTCGTTTTTCTGTCAAAACAAGGTCAACTCTATCTTTTAATGCTACCCCTGCCATTAGATAAGGGATGTTTTTAACTCATATTCATTAAAGTTGTCATGTAAATTGCATTAAAACTAAGACCCCGTTTACACTATGCCGGTACGAAATGATACGGCATGAAACTGTGCCGCATTCGTTTTTCTGTCAAAACGGAATCGCCGTTTACACTATACCGGCACAAATGAATACGATAGGTTTTGACCATGCGCAAAGCGAGGATTTGTCAAGGCGTATGCTTTCATTTGCCAGATTATCGCGTTGATATGAATCCGAAATGGAATGATGCCGTATTCGCCGTTTACACTATGCCGGTTGAGCGACGAACATGCCGTATTCATTTCGTGCCGTATTCAAGTGAAAACTATGCCGGTATAGTGTAACAGGAAGCGAATACGGCACAGTTTCATGCCGTATTCATTTCGTACCGGCATGGTGTAAACGGGGTCTAATTCATATGTATTTAACCGTTGCAAACATTTAACTTTGTGGCGAATTTTTACATACATAGTTGTGTTGCATTTCACCATGTCTAGCAACGGTAACATATTAAGTTATATTGGCAGCTACAAGATCAAAATTTGTAACTACATGTTTACTTATAAGAAACTGGTTTATAAGAAACAAGTACTACCATGACCAAAAATTTAAGGAACTCTAGGGCCAGGTCAATAACGCGGAACGTGAAAATTCCGCGGAACCGCGGAAATCACATTCCGTGATCTGGTGTTCCGCGTTATTGACTTTCGCAAAGGTCAGCATCAATAGCGCAGAACTTGATTTCACGGAACTTTTCAAGATTTGAAAAATGCGTTTGTTTTGTTACAGTATCAATGCTGGCCTGTATACATAGTACTAGTTATGGCACAGTTTTTAGTAAGAAGAACGTTTTGGGGTTTTGGCCCATCTCAAAAGCAACCTGTGTCTTTTGAAGATTTAATATCCAGTGTTGAAATTGCTTCTCAGTTCAGTTACAGTCGTTTGTGGAGACAGCTATTCTTTGTTTCTGATGAAGACTTGGAGTGTTTTTATAAACTTTGTCACTAAAATAAAGCAGAAGATAAGTAATTTCGACACAGTAAGTTAATCTTCAAAAAACACAGGTTGCTTTTCTGGGATGGCCTCAAGTACACAAGCGAAAAAAGTTCTTCTTAGTAGAAACTGTTTTACAACGTTACGTTCAAACACTTCAGGGGCCATAACTAGTAACATTTGTACAGGTTGACATTGGTACTAAAGCAACGCATTTTTGAAATGTAAAAAATTGCGCGAAGTCGAGTTCCGCGTTACTGATTTTGACCATTGCAAAAGCCAATGACACGAATTCTGCGGAATTTTCACGTTCTGCATTATTGACCTAGCCGAGACTCTAGTACAGTAATACCCTAAAAACTATTATCACTAAGAGACATATTTTGTAAAACCAGGCTGTTTGGTTTCTTATGAATATCATTTGAATGTTATATGAAACCAAATATTGGACAATTACCAGTGTGCCATCTGGCAGGCTGCAGATTCTTATAAGACAGTTTCTTAGTGGCGAGGTAATCCTGTAGTATGTTCCACAACAATTAAGAAACTCTAAAATTTAATTTCTAGAATAAGATCTTACGGTTCGCACGGCATTGCGCTTGTAAATATCAAGTTTTGACTGCAAAAATTGGTAATATTTTGCCTTAAATGTACATGGCTTTGTCGTGATGTCATTATCAGTGCAAAATGGAAGCCCTTTCAAATGGAAGCCCTCTATAAGAAGGCTCAACTTCGAAGCACAGCGCAATTATAGACCCAAAAAAACAAGAAACTATTTAAGAAGCTTTTACTACTAAAAGATCGATCTTTTTGCGGGAAATTAAGAAACTCTTAGTAGTAAGTGCTAATCCAATTCTCTTACATAAAAACATATATATGTCACTGTGTGAAAACATTGGAAAATCAGTAGGGTAGGGTAGGGTAGTGTAACTGATAAATTTCTTTGACGCTATGGACAGAAGACATGTTCTCGTGTTCTTATTAGGAAGTAAACGTTTGAGCTAGTACTGAGAGTTTCTTTTGAGCCTCTTGAAAGTTTCATAAAAATCTTCATATGTTTACTATCCTGAACATTTTGAAACAACATTTGTGAAGCCCTTCAAATTGTTCAGACATTATCACTTTATATCAATCATATTTTCCCAGAACTGGTGTTTCTTAATTTTTGGCGATCTGAGAGGTTCCTTATAAAGTAGTTTCTTGGCAGAACACTTCATCATTTTGCTACCATTTGATTTTCTTGCTACATTTGCCAAAGCCAAGCTGCAGCTGAAGTCCTTTCTATACTAAATTGTTCAGAATCATTCGTAGTGGCGTGGCAGTGTTTTGCAAGCTCGCAAGAAAAGCTCAAATCAAATTTTGATGAAAACAACAACAACAAACAATATGCCTTCACATTTGAAAAGCATATTTTTTCATCGGGCTTTGCTCCTTTGTGGTCGACCTTACTTCCATTTTCAAAGCTGAAACCTGAAGACCTTTAAACAATTAGTAGAAAGACATTTTTCCATTTTTATCTAAAATTCTGCTATCCTCTGCATTAAAGCGCACACTGGCCTAAAAACAGAAACTTACAGTTTATAATTATAATAAGAGAAAAGCTTTCCTACTTTTGCCTGAAGCAGACCTCCATTTGTTTGCTATGCACTGCCATGTGAATTTCTGAAATGGCTTGTCAGAAACGGTTTGTCCCAACTTAAGAAGCTACCCTGCCTATGTTGACGCAGCTATGAAATAGCTATAGCGAAGAAACCTTTGTAATTTGCAGCTTTAATCCTCCCAGATAGATCACTGACAAATGTTGACATTGTATGCATAGCTAATGCTAACCATATTTGAAGACATGAATTATATTGTGAAATATGTTTTTTGATCACTTTGTGATCTTACTATGTAGTTTAGGAGATAACTCTACAGTTTCAAATGGAGAAATATATAAAACTCATTAGAAACTCTGGCAAAAGTGAGAAAAGAAACTACCCACCAAGAAACTGACTACCCACGGTCCGTCCCTCTTCGGCTCTCCCCAAGTGATGTAGTGTATGGAACAGTTTTAGACAGTTTTAGTGATTAGACTCACTTACATAAGTGTACCAACAGAAAAGATCCAGGGAGCTGCCGGACAAAAAAGTCCATTATTTATCAAAATTTTTGCCCGAATGAGGGCAGATTTTTGCCCAATTTGGGTTGAATGTTAATAATGTTTCCAATATTGGGGGAGGCTACGCTATGCTTGTTTTGATTGCTGTGTACAAGTTTAAAGTAGTTTCAAGGAAACACCTGTGTATAAAGATCTATTTGATGAAGAGGCTTCATGCTGAAATTGCAAATTAGACCCCCAAATATATGAAGCAATCAATAATATTTATTGTATGTGAACTCAAGTCCATGTCTGTGTTTCCATCTCGTATAAGGGAGACCAGGGCTAGTTGTAAGAAATTTTCTCCTTATGAGGAAAACGCAAACTGGGTTTTGAACATATATTGTTTCACGAGGACGGCGCCTTTAGAATTGCAAATGAAAATCAACATCAACAACAGGTATTGGGGCAAGTTGTAACAGAAGAAAATAAACCGTGAAGATACTGTGTTGCTTGGTATAGTCCAGCTTTTTACATAAAATAATAAACTCAAAATTGGGGAAAATATAATCAAATAAACTACAAGTCAGAAAAAAGACATTTCATTAAGTAGTATCATTTCATTATTTGCACAACGGATGTACTGTATTAGCCGCTTTCAGTGATCTGAAAATCTAGAAAAATCTTGAAGTTGTTTGATTGAATAACTTTCAGAAAGATATTTATTCTTTCATTACAACTTGCCCAAATTCCAAAAAGGTGTGAACATACTGTTCTGGAAAAGTGCATTTGAATATAGCATTCATACTCAGGAGAAACAATACATATTTTCAGGAGAAACAATACATATTTTCAGGAGAAACAATACATATTTTCAGGAGAAACAATACATATTTTCTCCACTAGGAACTAGCACTAATTACGAACGCTGAAGAACAGAGAGTTACGAAATCAAAAAAATTGCTTTTAGGCCTAAAAACGGATAGCTGTGCAAAAAATAGCCGCCAGAACAATAAGGACCACTGTTTAAATTGAACGTACTAGCAAGACATTCCTTCACATAAAAGCTGGTGAGCATAACTTCAATAGAGGCTGAGCAATACCCTCTGTTATAACTTGCCCCTGGTCTCCCTATGTTTTTATCTGTCTCTCCTCGCACACACAGGTAAAAGTATGGTGAAATAGTCTGTGGAATATTCTGTGATATAGTGTCTTTATCATCTGTGACAGTGCCTCTACCTGTATAATATTTCAATATTCTTGTACTATACTGGCCTTGTTGAATGCAGATGTGGAATATTACGCACAGTAATAATACAAAGAATGTTTGCATTAGAGCATGGAATACTATACTGTGCAAAACATGCATTCTTTTGCAAGAAACTAAGATCAGTGGCTAGTAGGCAGTAGTAGTAGCTAGTAGTTTCTTAAATTTTTTGGGCCATTTTGCTACCAAAAGCTTCTTACAAATTTCTTGTGTTTTGTGCAGGAAGTATAGAATTCATTTAGCTTTGTAAAGAGTGGTCAAAAGTTACTTAGTAAGATCTCAAAACAAGTAGGGTGTCGGCGGTGGTAATCGGGCACTTATGAAAACCAACAGAAAAGTATGTTACAAATGAAATCCACCAAAGTGGGTATTTCTTGGCATTGAAAGCTAATATTATAGATACTAAACAACTGTACGAAAAGCCTGCATGATTGTAAAAGACCCTAAAGAAGTTACTTTTATTGTGGTTGGCAGTGTAGAAGTTGTTGTTGCGAACATCACACCCCAGATTGAAAACTCTGAGTCCGTTCCAGAAAGGAGCAAAAATCGTAAGCAATCACGTAAATTGGATGTGTTGTGTAGCATGTAAATAACGCATAGAATTATACCCAAGACTTAAAATAACGCATAGCATTATGCCCAAGACTTAAAACAGTTTCACTGAAGGGGGGACGGCGCATGCCATATCAAATTGTCTTAACAGTTCATGGCAGTGGTTTTCGGACACCAAATAAATCAGTTGCTTGATAGCATGATGTATGTATAGATGTATTGATGTATGTACAAAAAGCACCGCCATGAACTTTTAAGACCATTTGATATCCCTTCATTGAAACCGGTTAAGTCTTTCGCATAATGCTATGCATTATGTACATGCTAGACTTCTAATTTATGTGATTGTTTAAGATTTTTGCTTCTTTCTGAAAATTCAGAGTTTTGAATGTGGAGTGTGCTATTCGCAACAACAATTTCTACACTGCCAAGCACAACAAAAGCAACTTACAAAAAGCAAATACCAAGAAATACGGACTTAGAGGGATTTCATTTGTAACGTACTTTTATGTTGCTTTTTGCAAGTTTCCGATTATCAACGCTATCCAATTACCACCGCCAACAGCCTACTACAATAGACAACATCAACTCAGAAATAGGAATTGAGTTTTAGTGCAAATTCTGGGTCACATCCTTGAAAGGGACACAGCATTGAATAAAAGTTGTGCACAGTCTTGACAGTATTTTATCTGTTGTACTTCACAATGAATGAAATATGCGGTAGTTGAAGTATTTCACAGCCCATTTTACCAAAGTGGTGCATTTCACAGTGCGGCAGATTTCACTGCTTTTGTACCTGTGCATTCTCAACTGATTCATCAAAATTTACAAATAAATAAAGACTTTGTCCTATAATTCTTTGTGTTTTTTTCATTAAACAATGAATAATATGCTACCTGGTGCTACCTTTTGTGTAGGGAAACAAACGTAGTCATGCAGTAATTATCTGTAATAATTGCAAAGATACGTAACAACTGCTCCAAACAATGTGTTACAATTGCCCCCTGTTATAAGGGCAATTGTAACACTTGACCACTGATTTTAAAACTATCACAGCATCACAAAAATTGGTTCCATGTGGGTTAAACTAAAGTCTATTTCATTTCAAGAGATGCAACTACAATAAAATCTACCTTCAAAAGGGCAATTAATCATTATTTAGATGATATGGCTGATTTTCCAAAAATTAGTACGATACCAGGCATCGCCAAAGTGCATGAGGGCACGAGCGCTGCTTGCAGGCACATTTCTAAATCCAGCAAATATCTGCAGGCACATGCTACAAATTGGGTAACCATTTTAAGTAATAAGGAATTGAATAAGGAATTGGATAGGAATTGGGTAACCACTATCATCATGATCTTAGTTCATCAAATTTGGATTACAAACATGTAAAATTGATGGGCAATTCATGACCATTCAAAGATTTAGGGCAAATGAAAAAGTTATCAAGAGATTCAAATTTAACTCTGTAGCCAAGTCATAATTATCAGAAAAAATTGTGATTTGAAGGATCTCAGTCGTAAAAGATCGTATATCTGTTGTAAAGAAATGCTCTTTATCAGCTCCTTTGAAATATAACTGTAACATACCCGTCCAATCCTATTTCAAAGAATATATTTCAATTGACCAACTCTTGTTTGTGGGGGAATATTACCAGTGTCAGAACTTGAGGAGCAATGCAAAGTAAACTGAAAAGAGTGTAGTTTAGTTAGCCCCTGCAAAGGAAGTCATGGAAGCAATGATATGAGATATGTTAGCACAAACTTACCAACTGTAGAAACCAACCAGCACCACCAACTCTCAGCACCGAAATCTCAAAGCGAGCAAGAAGTCAAGTGGAATTTGTTGTGGCGCCAAGAATTATGCTGCTCTGTTGCTACAGCCTCGTATTCACTTTGCCAATGAAATAGAGGCATTTATAACAGGACAGTCATTACCGTAGAAAGGAAAATGGGGAGGCGTTTCATAATACAGGTTTTTTTTGTGAAAAACTGGTTTATAAGAATAAAACTAGTACTACAATGACCAATCATTTACTAACATCCAAGAACAATTCAGAAATTCTAAAATTTAATTTATAGAATAAGAGTCGGTAGATTGCGGTTCACGCGGCATTGCGTTTGTAAATATCAAATTTTGACTGCAAAAAATAGGCAAAAAATATTTAGCCTTAATGTGTATGGCTTATTTGTGATCTCAATATCAATGCAAAATGGAAGCCCTTTGCCTAAAATTGGCTTAACTTCGAAGAAAAATGCAATTATAGACCCCCAAAAAAAATAAGAAACTATTTAAGAAACAACTACATTTACATGCAAAATTAAGAAACTTTTAGTACGAAGTGATGATCCAAGTTTCTTATAAAAAACGTGTAATTCCAACATTGAAATTAACAATTTTCTTTCGCAAATTGAAAAAAAAAGGAGAAATTGAAGTTTCTTAGGGCCAAGTTCAAAAATCCGAAATTTGCCGTTTTGAATTTAACGATTTATTTATGTGTTGATAAAACGGAATCTGGGCGAGGAGGCACGTAAATGGAATTATAAGAGAATAAATTATACCAATTAATATTTATTAGATTTTTCATGTCCCATTTCGATCAAGTCAGTTGTGGGTGGTGCAGTGATTTCTAGCGCCATCGTTTTCGACAATAACTATATACTAAAAGCATGGCAAGAGCTCTCGTAGAAAATAAATAAGTACGGCACCTCTCCTCGTAGTACGGTAAGGAATTAATTAGAAATGAATACATAAATTAATCAATAAATTAATTAATTAACAGCAAAGTAAAGTACGCCACTTGAAAAGCTTGCCTAATAATGGTAGAGGTTGCTCCAGAAGTCCGTTCCCTGTACTTAATTGTACCGAGGCTTGATACAGGTAAAGCCACCTCGCGAGTGTTAGGCCTTACCCATAGGCCCGCCTACCTTATTTCTTCTGATTCTTATAATATTATTTATTGGTCAGAGAAGAATCTATCTGCATTCAGACAACTCACAACATTGTGAAAGTGTTAGTTAAACCTCAAAGTGTTATGTTCTGACACGATTAAGATCTGTTTTTAACTTTTGTTTGCGTCGCCTAGCTGTAAGCCAGTTGTCGTGTATTAGTAATAAGAGCATGAACCAAAATTTATAAAGCTCGGTAATTGGCAGCGAGCTAATCGCTCTCTTCCTCCTACGGTCAACAAGTGTATTGGCCGATGGAGGGCTTGCGACGATGGGAAAGTGCTTATCAAAGTGCTGGTACGGGTCATAATCAATAAAGGCCTGTGTCATTGAGGGGCGGGAGAGTTGGTATTGCGTATGGATCTGAGCGTTTAGCAAAACCCTTGGCTAAATCGATCCAGTGTTGATAGTGGTTTACTCAAAGGTAGAGACTCCTACTGCGAAGTAGCTACACAATAATTATTGACGGGCGGCTTTAGTCGTGGAGCCGCCATGGCTTGGCTGAAATTGCGTATAGAATTGGCGGATTTGCGAGACTTTGGCTAACTTGATCGTATGTTGATAGTGGTTTACTCAAGGGTGAGACCTAGGGTGAAGCAGCTACACATCAAATATTGGCCTGTGGCTTCGCTCGCCTTTGGCAGAGTTAATATTGCGTATGGAATTTGACCGTTCTGCGAGACCCTTAGATAATTCGATCCTATGTTGATAGTGGCTTACTCGAAGGTAGAGACGCCTACTGCGAAGTAGCTACACAAAAAGTATTGACGGGCGGCTTTATTCGTAGAGCCACCATGGCTGATATTGAGTATGGAATTGGCCGATTTGCGAGACTAACTTGCGAGACTAACTTGATCCTATCCTGATAGTGGTTTACTCAAGGGTAGTGAGACCTACGGTGTAGCAGCTGCACATCAAATATTGGCCTGTTGCTTCACATTGGCGCTTGGGAGAGTTAAAATTGCGTATGGAATTGACCGATCTGCGAGACCCTTGGATAATTCGATCCTATGTTGATAGTGACCTACTCGAAGGAAGAGAATCCTACCGCGAAGTAGCTACACAACAAATATTGACTGGCGGCTTTAATCGGGGAGCCGGCAATTTAATATTGCGTATGGATTTTGGCTGATTTGCGAGACTTCTGGCCAATGGTTTACTCGAGGGTAGTGATTGTATAATGTGAAGTAACTGTACAACAACTATTCACCTGCAGCATCACTCCAGGAGCCACAGAGAGGGAACTGCGTACTTACTTGACCCAATAAATTGTGTCAGTGTAACTTCAAAGAGTTATGGTTATGGTTATGGACCGTTCAAGAATTGCTTTTAAGCTTTGTTTGCGTCGCCTATCTGTAAGCCAGTTGTCGTGTAACAATAATGTGAGCATGTACAAAAATTTACAAAGCTGGAGAATTGGCAGCGAGCAAATCGCTCTCTTCCTCCTGTGATGTACAAAGTGTAACGACAATCTGAGGGTTGGCAAAAATGAGAAAACACCGGTAAAGGCATACCGTTATTGTGCTATTATTGTGTTATTGTCATTGTGTCATTGTGTCATTGTGTCTTCTGTGATTACACAAGAAGCCGGCAGCGTTGGTATTGCATTACGATTTGATTGATTTGCCTGGTCCACTTGATCCTATGGAGATAGTCGTCTACTCGAGTGTAGTGACTGATAATGAGAAGTAGCTGTACGACCACTATTGACTTGCAGCTTTCTTCGAGTTAGAATTGCGCATGGATTTTACTGATTTGCGAGACCCTTGTGGTTCTCTTTATACTATATTGATAATGGTTTACTCGAGATTGGTGACTCGAGGGTAGTGAGGGTACCGAAGTAGTTATATTTGCTACATTGTCGACAACAGCTTACTTTTTTGGATTTTACCCAAGTGCTTTTAAGTAATAGTCATATCAAGTTGTACACTTGAGAAAGTGGCACGAGTCATTACTCCGTATTTTGAAAACGCATGTGAATACATGTAAATGAGTGATATGTACACGAGATGAACCAAGCATTTACCAAATATGCGAATGGTACTATTATGTGAACGCATTTCATAAACAACTCGGTAATTGCAGGGATTTTTACAGAATGTGATGGAATTGTGTCCCTTAAAGGGATTGTTTTACTTTGCTGCACAAAAACCAAATGCATGGAGCTAT